>CM076573.1:963708680-964908680 GCA_034641835.2 Pinus albicaulis | reverse complement strand
ATATTTGTAACATAATAAAGTTTAGAAAATAATGAAAATAAATTTGTGTACTTTAGAATTATCACTATTTTATTATGATCTTACATACGAAAAAAAAAGAACTTTATACTATATGTCATTGTTTTTTAGATCAACATAATTGCAAATTATCAAGTGAATATTGATTTTAACATTAACATAATGCAAATTACCAATTAATTCAAAATACATATTATAATGTTTAAAAAAAAATTCTTATAAGTTATAAGGTAATTAAGTCCTCTTATTTATAAAAACCCATCTTAAAAAGTATAAATATTGACGAAATAACACATGTACCATATCACTATCGGGTCTCATGATCACCCACATTATCTTCCAGCTCGCTTGCCACGATAACACTTTTGTTCTCAAAAATATGTTTTTATCTAGGGTCATGTCTCAATACGAACCAACAATCCCTATCCAATACATCTGGGTAAAAAAAAACTTCGTTGCAGTGTTTGGGGAAATTATAGGGATCCTTAGCTTCATCCGACATCTTTCTAGAGTTGATACATATAAGCCTACTATCTCACTCTTCCTTTACATTTTTCCGATCAAAGGTGCCCACCAATTGCACCTAAAAATAATACTTTGGAAAGAAGAGAAATCAACTTCAATGATCTCTTGTATCTTTCCAAGGTAACCTAACGTCCCTCGTACTGGGTTTTGATCACGGTTGCTAGATTAACAATATTGATCGAACTCGACTTCCACTCCATAGTCTTGTGTCATGTGTCCATCATCGGTATTTTTTGTGCAAAAATGGTGTCCATATGGCCACATAGATGGGGACAAATACACCTATAAAATTTTTAAAAAATCATAGTGTCATGTGTCTTATAATAACTCAACAGTTAAAATATGAAATATATATGTAATTACATTTGAAACGTGCATTATTAAGCTTCAAATGTACATATATATTAAATATATTATTACTGATTTGGTGTACCCAATCCCTACGTTTAGCACATCCTCTTTAGCACGCGGGTAATGACTGGTTGCATCATATTTCTATCTAACTTGGTCAGCAACCCAACTGTTGGAGCATATTTTTGGCATATTTTCTTTTAAATGATCGGGATAAGGGACACTTCTACCATTCAATCATCTGAATTATTTCATGTCACTATCCCATTTCATCCTCTTTTGTTCGTACAATGCGAACCACGATTGTGTTGCTTCAGAATTGTAAAGAACGAATTTATTGGTTGCTTCAATTTCTACATTTGCTGATTGAACCAAACTAAAATTATATAGTACATCAAGATCAAAATATACATTATATAAAAGTTCAAAATGAATATTTACTTTGTGTAAATTTGAAAATTTATAAGTCACTTACTCTTTATCAAGCGCTTTTTTCCATTTGTTTGGAGTAGCTCCCCTTCTCTTTTGTCTTCATCCCTTTCATCGTCTCAAATAACTGCACCTGTTCTATTTTCGATGTGCTTCATGTACTCACTCTTATAATAGAAAGACTCATACAATATGTACCCCTCTGCCATAGACCCCTCGGGTTTTTCCCTTTTTCGAACAAAACCTTTCAATTTCTTCATGTACCTCTTTAAGAAGATAATTCAACCTCATCTACTAGGTGGTTTAGAAGATGAACCTGCAAGTCCATGAAACTCGTCGGCAGTTCCTACTCAAACATAAAAACAATCTCAACTATCTCTCGACACCACCGTGGAAAGCTAGCCACATGAATCTCCTTTGACGTGATCCAACATAAAAATGTAGATAATTTAGATATGGCATGCCCTAGGTCTGGGGGGAATTAATTTTTCACACACCCATGCATGAAAAAAGGATAATCACACTGCAAAGTTATAAACACATCCAATAATATACAAAATTAGTTATGTTTTATGATCCCCCACATAGGATAAAATTTATTAATATAACAAATAATAAAATCATTCTTTTGACATTATACATACTCTTAGAATATTTAAATGGTCTTGAGATTTCACCCCCGATAAATGGTCTTCCACAGTGAAGTAGTGTCATAGTGAAGACCCATACGAAGATGGCACCCTCACACCTATTATAACTTCCTTTGCCAAAGAAAGATCATATTTTTTTTAAATCCATGGGACATCACCTTCCTTGAAATACCATGTATTAGGGGGACTAGCGCCTGCCTCTGATCCTGTACTTTTTAATCGTCTTGGCCAATGGTTATTTTTTGTTTTTGAATTAATAAGATATTTCCTACCAACCAATGTGTCACTTTGTTTCGATGATATGTGCCTCCATAAAGAATACGAAACATTTTTTAATATATGCATGGGATTTAATAAGTGGGTAATCTTAAGATGCTCCCAATATGGGAGGTTAAAAAATATAGATTTACTTTTCATCCCAATGGGAAATTTCTCAACATAGGTGTCGAATAATTATGGATCATTGAACATAGGCTCCCCATTCGAATCGAACATTTTTATGAACTCCTTCTCCTTATCTCTCTCATATCCTCTAAGCCATTCAGATGGTGATATTATTGGAGGCCTTTTGGTTCTCTCTCATTTACCAGTGAAAGCGGATGCTGCTCTTCTGTAAGAGTGTTCTTCTGGGAGGAATACCCTAGAGCATTCATACACTGGCTTTCGTAGGTCGTTGGACCATCTATCTTTCAAAGAAGATCCACGACATTTACATCATAAATACTATTTTTCTACGAGACCTGCAATATTTTTGTATATAATTTATATGCATGGCATGTTAAATAATATCATGAATATGAGAACAATTACAACAAATTAAATAACTAATATGCAACAAAATATTGTTATGTATATAAACAAATCAATAAACATGTAATTTACCTAGAGAAAACTCCTAAGCCTGGATAATCATGTGTCGTGTAAATACATATGCCATAAAACATAAAACTCCTCTCTGTTGCGATAGGTCTTGATACATCGTATACATTTATCCTGTTGTCGCTCCTAGAGACAGCCTAGAGTTGTGATAGACCAATGCCTAGGACATCTTATATAGCAAGGAGCATATGGTAGGAAGTTATCAATAAAAAGCTCTCATGCTATCTCTTGTGAAACAAGGAATACTAATCTGAATGGGACCAAGACCTTCAGAAACCGACACAGAGGAAGGAATACTACAGAGGCAATATGCAAAACTCCAATATAAAAGCAACAGACAATTCAGAGACAGCTTACTGTAAAGAGGGCCGATTCAAAAATACCTCATGGAAATAAGTTATCGGAAGGTGTATGTACTGAATGAGATATTGAGGAGATATTAGTTAACATTGAGCTGATATCCAGATACACAATACCACTATGTATGGGCTTACCAATATAAGAATCCATACATGATAATAGAGTTTTAAAAACACCATCCCAAAGAAACTAATATAGCAGAAGCACGGTTTAGATGAATAGTGAAATAGAATATCATGCATGAGCCATATTTAAAGCACTTGACTAATCCAAGCATGGGTATCAACTAGGATATATCCATACCAAAAATCAGTGAGCCACTCGCATTCCAAAACGTGATATAGGAAAGATGGATGAGATGAAATGATCTATTTAAATAACACATAAGAGTAAGTTATAGACTGTGAAATACCAAAGACCAGAATCCTATTTAGCAGATGGAACTCCTCCTCACTGAAACCCTATGGGCTCTGAACCTTCATACAATAATTCTACAAAATGTATACAAAATTCCTTTCACTGCATAATTTTCTGATAAAATATCGAACCCTAAATCATCTGTTCTTTGGGAGATTTATAGGAGAACAACAAAACTTGAAAAAGGGAGTAGGTGATGAACATTTAATTATCTCCTTAAAACAAAATGGCGGAGACGTGCACGCCCATACTGCTCGATGACTTTGTAATGATTTTTGTACTCTGTGGCCTACTAACTGAAATAAATGCACTGGGTAGAAATCTCTCCAGGAACACGGGAAAGCAGTAAAATCACATAAGCATTCCGTCCTTTCCTAAAAGAAAATGGTGCTGAAAAGAAAGCCTTGAGGTATTTTATCTCTGAATGTGTTGTGACCAGCAACAACCCCCCTTTTTATTTAATATTAGTAATAATACTAAATAAATGGGGACCCTTAGTTAAAAAATCCAAAAAATCAATTAAGATTTGTTTTCCTTTTCAAATAAAACTTTCTATCATAAACTTAGAGAAATCCCTTAGAAAGAACCTTAAGAAACACTTAATTTTATGATAGATTACAATAAAATTGTTCTTTAAACAAAATAGCACATCCATCGCAAAATGGTATATATCTTTTGTAAAACTGAAAATGCGATTTTGCGATTTTGCGATAATGCGATCCCAAAAGCCTATACAATAACATATTGGTCGCAGATCGCATAGCGCAGAAAAGAGAAATGTTAAACGAATACCTTTTGGGCTATTTAAAATTTTGCGCTTTTGCGAGATTTGCGATGTGCGCTTTTGCACTATTTCGCAATTTGCGTTTTTGCGCTATTTACAAAATTGTGATGGTTTCATTTTCCGATATTGCAATATTGCGACATTGCGATATTGCGATATTGCGCAGAAAATCGCAGATCGCAATGTCGCAGATTCATAAAAGTGCGTTGTTCAAAGAAAATCTTCCCATATATCAATATCTGTTATGCGCTTTAATGATTGGATTAAATGAATGGATTGTCAATTAATGGTAAAAGAGATTTTGTTTTGATTGAAATTCATTTCACGTTATAATAATATATTTCATCCGCCTTTGCATTTAAAACAATCTCATCACCTTTCTCATGCCATTACTCTCATTTAACTCGTAAAACGTAGGCACGAAGGAGAAAACATCTATACAAAGCTTTCACAGAACACTATGGGTAAGAAAGAGAAGAGCTCGAATTTTGAAAACAGAGAAATGGCTTCACTGTATGCAGACACCGCTTGCAATAAGGATGCCGGTATAACCACATGGGAAGGAATGTATAATTTACTAGAAGAAGAAAATCTAGTGGTGATTAAAATTGCGGCTACAACAGGTTCCAGTAATACGTCTGAGGCAACTCTTAAAGAACTGGCTTGCTCATTTCTGCATAGGATAGCGGCAAGGTCGAGGATTCTCCTGTATACGGACATGGTGAAATGGGTGCTGGACAGCACCAATATTTCAGACAGGAAATTTAGAACTTCATCTCAAGAGCTAATCGGGTCATTCACCACGGAATATTTGAGGCTGATGTATAAGTTACCAGAACCTCAGGCGACTTATAATAAGAAATTCATGGAAGATTTTGCCAGAGAACATGCGAATTTGTCAAAATGCACACAGGAGTGGACCAAAAGAGATGAACCATTGAAGAAAAACAAACACGGGTGGACAGTACCAAAAAGGATGTTTCAGACGCTATTCACAAGCTCAATATCCAAGTGGGCAATTTGACACAGTTTCTACCACAAGATAGGGTATGTGAGTTTTCCAAATTATCCCCTATAAATCTTTTAGAAGTTACTGAAAAAGCTGTTGAGATCAGGAGCTCTTAGGGAAACAAAAATCTCTTATTTAGAAAATTCGAGAGTTGAAGAGACTTGAAATAACTGTAAAGAAAAATGAGGAAACATTGACCAAATTCAAGAAATGTAATGTTGAGTAACAAAAATATGTGGAGCGTGTTCGGCAAAGAGAAGAACTACTACGAAAGGTCGAATCTATAAAGAAGAAACTACCTTAGCTGAAGTATGATATGAGAAAAAGGAAGAGGAGAAAATAGCGAAGCGAAATCAAGATGAAATTGCAAAATTAATAGAAGAGCGAAAAGCTCCAATAGAGGAGAATGCACAAAATAGAAGAAGGCAGAAAAGCTCGTGCACCCATTATTAATGAAAACCATAAAGAAATATTATTCAATAACAGGGATGCAAAAATCAGAAGGGTAGAGAGGGCAGCAGAGGAGGTGGCTACAGCGGCAAACACTCTTACTGATTGTGTAAATGATAATTTACACAAAGCTAATTTGATTTCAGAAATTGTTCCGAGATATCTTCCACAAGCACATCAACTACAAACAGAATGGAGGCAAAAGGCAGAAGAAAGAGAAAAATCAATCCAAGCGCTGACAAGATTAAATTGAGACTCTTACTGGACATAATTAGTGAAGCCACACAGTCAGCACAGTGCACTTAATTGTATCATCAATTCTACAGAGAAGATTGCGCCTACAATTTCTGACTCTGTCTTTTTAGGACAGTTGAATTCTGAAGTCAGTCAACCACATCTTCTTAAAACTATGCTAGATGCCTGCAAGTTTAAAGACCAAGTTCATAAATATTTATTTAATAAGCTTTATTTTCTTAGATTTAGTTTTAATTTTATTGTATTTTAGCTTAGGAAAAGGACGGTCATTAAACCGAATCCTTAATTTTTTGTAATAGACTATTTTTATATTTAGCTAAGTAGTATTTAAACCCTTCTCATGCATTTAGAGAAGGGTCCTGGATCTTAATATTTTTGACTTGGAGATTACATTTCTGTACTCCATTGATTTATATATTTTTTAAAAGGATCACATCTGGTGATTTTATGAGGAATTATCTTTGAAGTGTTGCATTTCTGTACCTTGGAATTTGATTTTGCATCAGAATTACTGGATTAGAGTATCAAATTTTATTTGAAAGCTTTCAAGATGAATAAGGTATTTCTATTTGTTCATTGTTGATTTCTTTTGTCTTATGATATTCGTTTTAAAATTTGCTATCATTTATATATATTTGGTTTTCACAACATTTCTTTTTATATATCATTTCTGAGTATAATTGAAACATTATCTTTCATAAGTATATGTGGATGATATGTTATGATGAATGCAATATGTTAATACAACTCTGTTTAATTTCTTAAATAGAGTTATCTCTATTTGTTACTGCACATTTCGATTTAAATGATAATACATTTTTATGGTTATTGTTAAATTGGAATAATCTTAAGTTGTATTCACATATGTTTGCCCGGGTTAGTATTAGAATTTATTTATCAGTATTTAGTTTAAATTAGATAGTTTTATTTCAGTCAATTTAGTCCCACTTTCACTCATCCAAATCAACCCATCACCAACCCATTAGTTATAAGGAAACTGATCCTTTAAATCCAGTCGGAGCCACCATACCAAACGAAAAAGGAGCTGTCCTAAGGTCCCAACCGAGTGGTTTTCCCCAATGTTTGAAGCAGATATTTTCTAGGCTTCAACATTTTTGGTGCTAGAAGGAGGGCCTGAGCTATGAATGGCAAGTAAATATTTACCCACAAGCCATTCTGAGAGCAAAACACCCTCATAAACTTCTTCAATTTATTCTGAAATACAAAATCCTATAGAAGAAATTAAGAAGAATATTCATACACCCACTACCAAAATCTCAAAACATTCAAACAATCCAAATCTTGAGTCTCCTGAAGTTCAAGATTTAATTCATCAATTGAAAGGATTCTCATTATCTCTAGAAGAGTATGAAATATCTGAAGGTAGTGTAACTTCAAAATTTGTTTCTTCGAAACCTCTTACTAGGCTTCAAAGTGAAAAACTTGGTATTTATCCGAAAGAATTCCCTCTACCTAGTAGAGTCAAGACAAGAAAAACTCAATCAGAATCAGTAAGTGATATAGGTTCTTCATCTAATATTCAATTACCTGTTTCCGAAATCCCAACTCAACAAAGTGCAGTTGTTTCCACATCATCTTTTCAATCATCATCAATCTCAACATCATCTATTCCAACAACTTCTATTCAAACACCACCAATCTCTACTACTCCTCCAATTTTTGTTCCAATAATGGCTAGACCATGGGCTACTCCAGGGGCAGTCAACATGGCTGCACCTCTACATGATTTACCTGACAATCCTGGAAAATGGCTTCCAAAGTTTAGTCCAGATCTTAACATTCAAGCTGAAGAACATATCAATAACTTTATGCTGGCTATAAATTTGAATGGATTTGCACATGAAGATGTTGTAGTCAGACTATTCCCTTATACTCTTCAAGGGCAGCAGGATCCTGGTACTTTTTGTTACCATCAGGATCCATAACAAGTTGGGCCATTTTTGCAGATCATTTTTTAACCAAATTTGGAGATGACAGATCAATAGCTACTTTAATCAACGATCTCTCAAATTTGAAAGCAGAACCCAAGGAACCCATTAAGGAATTCAATGCTAGATTCAACAAACTCTTGAACAAAATTCACACATATTCAAGGCCTAGTGAACAAGTCAGAAGTGAATGGTACATAACTGCCTTACCCTCAAACATAGCAATTTTTGTAGATAGAGCTGCAAAACCTACATTAGCCAAAAATATGAAAGAGGCTATTGCAGTAGAAAAACGAATTATTTCTCTAGAAAAGAAAAATGCTATTGAGGAAAGGAAATCAAAGAAATTCAGCTTCAAAGATGATTCAAAGAAAAAGGCCAAAGACCCATACGACATGGAAGGTTTACAGAAATTTCTTAAAACCATGTCAAATGAGATGGTTGAAATTAAAAAACAAGTAGCTGAAACTTCTACTAAAAAACCATTCCGAAATTTCAGAAGAAACCAAGTTGAATCTAAACCTCCTAATGAAATGTCTAATTCAGAATCAGAGGAAGAGGAAGAAGAATAAGATACATCTCTAGTATCAGATGAGGAAGATGAGAATGAAGAAACAACTGAATTACATGGAATGTGGGATTTTATTCTCCCTAATTCTGATAGTGAGTTAGAACAAGAAGCTATGCCTATAAGTACTAGGAGTAAATCTACATCAGAGCCTGTGCAAACAGCTCCTAAGAAGAAAATTACAACTCCGAGTACTAAATACAAATCCCCTGCAAAGAAAGCTTCTCCATTACCTACTCAAAATCAGCCATCGTCTTCTAATCCTCCTTCATCGACAACAAATACTTTAGTGGTGTCGGATCCTATGGAGTATAACATTGTTGAAGACATGAAAAAGATTAAAGCCAACACTTCCTTACATGAACTCAGCAAACTAAAACACCAGCAGAAGTTGCTATTGAAAGAATTAAACGCTACACCAATTGCTCCTTTACCAAGTGGTGTAGTTGCAAAAGCAGCTAGGGGAGCTGGTAAGCCACCAGATAAGGTAGATGCTACTGATACAGTGCTCATTGGAGAAAAATCAAATTCTCAAACTCCTCCTTTTCTTTTGACTTATGAAATGTACAATAAGAATCTACATAATTGTTTAATTGATTCTGGAGCTTCCTCTAATATAATGCCTTCTTATGTTTGTGCCAAATTGAATATTGAACCACAGAAATCGGAAGTTCATATTGTTCAATTGGATCGCTCTAAAGTTCAAGTTGTAGGAGAAATCAATTCAGTTACTATCAGATTTGCTTTCGATCCTAGGATTGTCCAAAGAATTGATATTTTGATTGCAGATATTCCTGAATTCTATGGATTAATATTAAGCAGGGACTGGTCTGCGAAACTTAATGGTTATATCTCAACTGATTATTCACATATGTGGCTTCCCTACAAAGGGAAACCAAATCAAATCAAAGTTGAATGAGAAAAACATATGACACACACTGTCACTGAATTTGAACAACCTAATGAGCCTGTGGCATTCAACAACAATATTCTTGGAGGATATTCTGCTGAATCATTTCTTGGAAACTTAGAAGCACCTCAATCACCTTTTCTGTAAATACTTTTGTTTCTCAAATAGAAAATTTTTCACAATCTGATTCTTCCAGAATTGTAAATATTTCTGATGTAATTGTAGATAATTCAATAGATAAATCTTTATTTTAGTCATTATATTTTGATGGATCAAAGTCTAGTGATGGAGCTGGAGCAGGATGCATTTTAATTGATCCAGATGGAGAGAAAACCATGTTGTCATGTAGATTAGAATTCGAGTGTATGAACAATACCGCAGAATATGAATCCTTGGTTCAAGGACTTTATAAAGCTATTGGGTTAGATGTTAAATACTTGAAAGTCTTTGGTGATTCCGAAATTTTCATAAAACAAGTTAGGAATACTATTCATTGCCTTTTAGGACATCTTAAACACTATCAAACCCAGTACAAGATCTTACCACTCATTTTTTAGCATTCAATATTTCTCCTATTCCTAGGAATCAAAATACATCTACTGACTTGTTAGCTAATGTTGCATCTAAACTTCTGCCTGCTGAAGATTGCAGTCCTGATAGGTTTTCCGTAGAATTGATTTTTCGCCCATCTGTCCCAGATAATGTCACAAATTGGAGAGTTTTCTATCATGATCAAGATATTTTAAATTTCATGACTTCAGAGAAATCATATGATGAGCAAATTATTGATGAGAATGATCATGATTTACAAATTGCTTCAAAAGGTAATGAAAATCCCATTCCAAAATCTGTTGTTAAATTAGAGGACTTATATGATATTAAAGACAGATTCAAGAAAGTCACTAATGCCAAACTTCAAAGTTCCACTTTGAAGTTTGAATTAGTAAATCTTGGTTCTGATTCCAAACCTCAAAACATTAATTTAGGACTCAATTTAACACCAGAGGAAAGGAATGCTTTCATTAAACTCTTGAACAAATATAAAAATGTTTTTTCTTGGAATTATGATGATTTAAAAACGTATGATACTTCGGTTATTCAACACACAATTCCAATGCTTCCTGATATTAAACCTGTTCAACAAAAATTAAGGAAGGTTCATCCAAATCTCGAAGGACAAATCAAATCAGAACTTAATAAACTCTTAAAAGCCAAAATCATTTTTCCTGTAAGGCACTCCAATTGGGTTTCCAATATGGTACCTGTAAGGAAGAAAAATGGTGATATAAGAATCTGTATTGATTTTAGAAATTTAAACAAGGCATGTTTAAAAGACAATTTCCCATTGCCAACCATGGAATAGATACTTCAAAAGGTAGCTGGTTCTGAACTTATGTCCTTTCTTGATGGATTTTCAGGCTATAATCAAGTTTTAGTCCATCCAGATGACAGATTGAAAACAACTTTCAGAACAAAATGGGGAACTTATGCTTATCAGAAAATGCCTTTTGGTCTAATAAATGCAGGAGAAACTTTCCAAAGAGCCATGGACATAGCATTTAAAGGTCTAATCAATAAGTCAGTTGTTGTTTATCTTAATGACATAACAGTATTTTCAAAAAAGACAGCCAATCATCTACATGATTTAAAGCAAATATTTGAAAGATGTAGAAGGTTTGGTATTTCCTTAAATCCAAAGAAATCTTTCTTTTCTTTGGATGAAGGAAAACTCTTAGGATTTGTTGTGTCAAAAGATGGTATATATATTGATCCAGATAGAATTAAAGAAATTTCTGATATTTCTTTACCTCATAACAAAAAATCCATGCAATCATTTCTTGGACAGATCAATTTTGTAAAAAGATTCATTCCTGATTTTTCTTTAATTGTTTTACCTATGAAAAATATGATAAAAAATAATTCAGTATTCAAATGGGGGCATAAAGAGAAATAATCCTTTGAGGCAATCAAACAAGTGATCATTAATGCACCAGCATTGAATACCCCGGATTTTTCTAAAGATTTTATTTTGTATACTTTGGCCACCGAGACATCCTATGCAGCTATTTTAACACAGCTCAATGATTAGAAAATTGAGGCACCAATTTCTTTCTTTAGCTCAAATCTGCAAGGAGCTGAGCTTAATTATTCCAATGTTGAAAAACAAGTCTTTGCCGTGTTTAAATCAATCAAACATTTTAGACCTTTTCTCTTGAAAACACATACAAAAATCATTGTCCCATTCTCTGTAGTGAGGCAATTATTAATTCAAAAAAAAGTAGGAGAAAAGAGAGCTAACTGGGTAACAGCCTTGCAAGAATATGATGTTGATATTAAACCAGCTAAGATTGTTAGACGACAAGCTTTTTTCAAATTATTGGCAGGAGCTCATAACATACCAGAAAGTAAAGATTCAAATCAAGATATTCAAGTAAGTCGGATAAGTGTTACGGACTCTGAATATCAGTATGTTGATCTCATCTATTACTTGAAAAATGGGTTTGCTCCTTCTAATCTCAGCTATAAGAGTAAACGTACTTTAAGGTTAAAGGCTATTAAATATGAGATCATTGATAATGTGTTATTCAGAAAAAATTATGATTCAATCTTATTAAGATGTCTTGAAAAGACTGAAGCTGAAAAGGTTTTGCAGGAATTGCATGATGGACCAGCAGGAGGTCATTTTGGAGGTGATACCACAGCTCACAAAATAATTCGCGCTGGTTATTACTGGCCTACCCTTTTTAAAGATACACATGATTACGTAAGGAAGTGCAGAATTTGTCAAACTGCAAGTGGAAGACAAAGGAAACCAGCTTTTCCTTTGCAACCAGTGAGTATTGAGCAACCATTCGAACAATGGGGGCTTGAAATTATTGGTGAGATAGTACCTCATTCTTCCAAACAGCACAAGTACATCCTTACTGCAACTGATTACTTTACAAAATGGGTAGAAGCAATCCCTTTGAAGGTAGCCAATTCTGATGCAATTATTGATTTCATAGATCAATTCATCATAACCAGGTTTGGTGTACCTAACGCTCTAGTCTTTGATAATGCATCTTACTTCTCTGGAAATAATTTAATATAATTTGCAGTCAAAAGAGGTTTTAAATTGAAATATTCAGCAAATTATTATCCACAAGGTAATGGTTTGGCTGAATCCACTAACAAAAATCTTATCAAAATCATTAAAATGACCATTGATCAAAATCAAAAGAATTGGCACAAGTCTTTAATCTTTGCATTATGGGCTGATCGTATCACTGAAAAAGCTTCAATAGGAAATTCACCTTTCAATTTAGTTTATGGAAAGGAAGCTGTGATACCATCAAATTTAACTCTTCCATCATTGGCCCTAGTGCAATTTATTGAAGAAAATCCTTCTTCATCCATTCAATTGAGATATGATCAAATCCTTAAACTAGAAGAAGATAGAGATAAAGAAAAAATTATTCATGAAAAACATCAACAGCTTGTAAAATCTTCTTTTGATGGAAGTTCTACCGGCTCAAAATTTTTGTCAATTGATGATCTTGTTCTGAAATGGGATAAAGCACATGAAGAAAAAGGTAAACATACCAAGTTTTAGAAAATGTGGCTTGGACCATTTCAGATCGTTGAAAAGATAGGCTCAAATACATTCATTCTCCAAGATCTAACAGGTAAGAGAGAATCTCTTCCTGTAAATGGGCTTATCTTGAAGAAATTCTTTTCATAAGGAGGTAACCCCTTCTTAAACTGTACATATTTCTTTCTACAAAATTTTTTTATTTTTTTTGAAAATAAAGGTTGTTAATAAGTATATAATTGACTGTTTACTATTTAGGAAAATTTCTTAAGAAAAATATTATAAATATTTATTTTGTGTAAATAAGAATTTTCAAAGAGATGATCATAGTTTTTGGATAGTTTAAAATAAGATGTTAAACTTTGAAAGATTATTTCAATCATTTGCATGATCTTTTGAAAACTTGAGGACAATGTAAATCATTATAAGGTTATTGAGCAGAGAAAGGTTATCTATAAAAGTAAATATTTTTCAAAGTTTTGGTACACAAAAAACTCTGAAAATTGTCATCCATTGATTCTTAAGGATAAAACTACTTCACCCCATCCATTTAAGTTGTGATTTTTTAGAATGTAATTCTAAGAAATTATATGAAAATTTAAGAGATAAGAGGTCTCATTATGAGCCGACTTACCATGTTCATAAGGAGTAATAAAACTGACATTACCAATACTGCATACCAAAACATGGTAATGGCTTATAAATATAAGACAAGGGGTCTCATCACGAGCCAGCTTGTTCAGTTTAATTATAACTAGTGAATGGCATTGTTATTAACTGGCTACCAAACCAGAACAATGGCTCTTAAAAATAAAAATAAGTAAAAGACAAAAAACATGAGATAATAGGCCTTATGAATTTATCTTTTAAAAAGTCATAATTTTAGTTGGATGGGACAATGAATGGTTAATGGTTTAAAGGTAACCCTGTCGAGACTATGAACGTTTGCAGATAGCAGAGGCAATAGCTATGTCAATAGAGTATATTATAAAACCAAAACTTGGAGAAATCCACTTACTTCATTATTAACAGCAATCAAAGCTTGAGATAACCCAAAAATGTTTTCTTAAGGAATTAGAAAGAAATTGTGAATGATTTTTTATTTCTTTTTCATAGTTAGATTTTATTTAAAAAATATCCTAAGATATTTTTCATTATCTTTAAACATCTTTATTTACTAGAAATATAGTGTTCATTTTATTTTTCAGAGATAACTGTTTCTTTTAGTGAATCGCCAATTGTTGTGACCAGCAACAACCCCCCTTTTTATTTAATATTAGTAATAATACTAAATAAATGGGGACCCTTAGTTAAAAAATCCAAAAAATCAATTAAGATTTGTTTTCCTTTTCAAATAAAACTTTCTATCATAAACTTAGAGAAATCCCTTAGAAAGAACCTTAAGAAACACTTAAGTTTATGATAGATTACAATAAAATTGTTCTTTAAACAAAATAGTGCATCCATCGCAAAATGGTATATATCTTTTGTAAAACTGAAAATGCGATTTTGTGATAATGCGATCCCAAAAGCCTATACAATAACATATTGGTCGCAAAACGCATAGCGCAGAAAAGAGAAATGTTAAACGAATACCTTTTGCGCTATTTACAATTTTGCGCTTTTGCGATATTTGCGATGTGCGCTTTTGCGCTATTTCGCAATTTGCGCTATTTACAAAATTGCGATGGTTTCATTTTGCGATATTGCGACATTGCGATATTGCGATATTGCGCAGCAAATCGCAGATTGCAATGTCTCAGATTCATAAAAGCGCGTTGTTCAAAGAAAATCTTCCCATATATCAATATCTGTTATGCACTTTAATGATTGGATTAAATGAATGGATTGTCAATTAATGGTAAATGAGATTTTGTTTTGATTGAAAGTCGTTTCACGATAAAATAATATATTTCATCTGCCTTTGCATTTAAAACTATCTCATCACCTTTCTTATGCCATTACTCTCATTTAACTCGTAAAACGCAGGCACGAAGGAGCAAACGTCTATACAAAGCATTCACAAAACACTATGGGTAAGAAAGAGAAGAGCTCGAATTCTGAAAACAGAGAAATGGCTTCACTGTATGCAGACACCGCTTGCAATAAGGATGCCGGTATAACCACATGGGAAGGAATGTATAATTTGCTGGAAGAACAAAATCCCATGGTGATTAAAGTTGCGGCTACAGCAGGTTCCAGTAATACGTCTGAGGCAACTCTTAAAGAACTGGCTTGCTCATTTCTGCATAGGATAGCGGCAAGGCCGAGGATTCTCCCGTATACGGACATGGTGAAATGGGTGCTGGACAGCACCGATATTTTAGACAGGCAATTTAGAACTCCATCTCAAGAGTTAATTGGGTCATTCACCACGGAAGATTTAAGCTTGATGTATAAGTTGCCGGAACCTCAGGCGACTTATAATAAGCAATTCATGGAAGATTTTGCCAGAGAACATGCGAATTTGTCAGAATGCACACAGGAGTGGACCAAAAGAGATGAACCGTTGAAGAAAAACAAACACGGGCGGACAGTACCAAAAAAGGATGTTTTAGACGCTGTTCACAAGTTCAATATCCAAGTGGGCAATTTGACACAGTTTCTACCACAAGATAGGGTATGTGAGTTTGCCAAATTATCCCCTATAGAGCTTTTAGAAGTTACTGAAAAAGCTGTTGGAGATCAGGAGCTCTTAGGGAAACATAAAGCTCTTATTGAGAAAAGTCGGGAATTGAAGAGACGTGAAATAATTGTAAAGAAAAATGAGGAAACATTGACCAAATTCAAGGCACTTAATGCTGAGCAAGAAAAATATGTGGAGCGTGTTAGGCAAAGAGAAAAACTACTGTGAAAGGTCGAATCTATAAAGAAGAAACTACCTTGGCTGAAGTATGATATAAAAAAAAGGAAAAGGAGAAAATGGCGAAGCGAAATCGAGATGAAATTGCAAAATTAATAGCAGAGCAAAAAGCTCCAATAGAGGAGAATGCACAAAACAGAAGAAGGCAGAAAAGCTGGTGCACCCATTATTAATGAAAACCATAAAGAAATACTGTTCAATAACTGGGATGCACAAATCAGAAGGGCAGAGAAGGCAGCAGAGGAGGCGGCTACAGCGGAAAACACTCTTACTGATTGTGTAAATGATAATTTACACAAAGCTAATTTGATTTCAGAAACTGTTCCAGGATATCTCCCACAGGCACATCAACTGCAAACAGAATGGAGGAAAAAGGCAGAAGAAAGAGAAAAATCAATCCAAGGGCTGACAAGATTAGATTGGGACTCTTACTGGACATACTTAGTGAAGCCACACAGTCAGCACAGTGCGCTTAATTGTATCATCAATTCCACAGAGAAGATTGCGCCTACACTTGCCGACTCTGTCTTTTCAGGACAGTTGAATTCTGAAGTCGGTCAACCACATCTTCTCAAAACTATGCTAGATGCCTGCAAGTTTAAAGACCAAGTTCATAAATAGTTAGTTAATAAGCTTTATTTTCTTAGATTTAGTTTTAATTTTACTGTATTTTAGCCTAGGAAAAGGACGGTCATTAAACCGAATCCTTAATTTTTGTAATAGACTATTTTTAGATTTAGTTAAGTAGTATTTAAACCCTTCTCATGCATTTAGAGAAGGGTCCTGGATCTTAATATTTTTGACTTGGAGATTACATTTTTGTACTCCACTGTCTTATATATTTTTTAAAAGGATCACATCTGGTGATTTTTATGCGGAATTATCTTTGAAGTGTTGCATTTCTATACCTTGGAATTTGATTTTGCATCAGAGTTACTGGATTAGAGTATCAGATTTCATTTGAAAGTCTTCAAGATGAATAAGGTATTTCTATCTGTTCACTGTTGATTTCTTTTGTCTTATGATATTCACTTTAAAATTTGCTATCATTTATATATATTTGGTTTTCACAACGTTTCTTTTTATATATCATTTCTGAGTATAATTGAAATGTTATCTTTCATAAGTATATGTGGATGATATGTTATGATGAATGCAATATGTTAATACAACTCTATTTAATTTCTTAAATAGAGTTATCTCTATTTGTTGCTGCACATTTCGATTTAAATGATAATACATTTTTATGGTTATTGTTAAATTGGAATAATCTTAAGTTGTATTCACATATGTTTGCCCGGGTTAGTATTAGAATTTCTTTATCAGTATTTAGTTTAAATTATATAGTTTTATTTCAGTCAATTTAGTCCCACTTTCACTCATCCAAATCAACCCATCACCAACCCATTAGTTATAAGGAAACTGGTCCTTTAAATCCAGTCGGAGCCACCATACCAAACGGAAAAGGAGTTGTCCTAAGGTCCCGACCGGGTGGTTTTCCCCAATGTTTGAAGCAGATATTTTCTAGGCTTCAACAGAATGGTACCCTCTTCCTTCTAAACCCTGAATCACAGTTGAAAATCTTCAATGCTGAACATTGAATTCCTCGATCATTCACTGATATTTCTCTGCTGCTCCATCAATATCTTCATCTACGAAATCGGCACCTTGAATGTCCCTTGGAGGTTTGACAGAGTTTAAATTTGTTCTTTTAATGGAAGTCATATCGCAATAGCTTCCCAAGCCTTCCCCATAATTTCAGCCTCTGAAAAATGGTCCTTTGATGTGCTCCTATTACGCTACCATAGACTAAATCATGGCGGTTTTCCACCGCTGTAACCCTGCAAAACAAAAAAAACCCGTTAAGAAAATGACACATGGGGGGGGGGGGTGGATGCAGGTGGTGAAATGATGGAATAGTGTGGGGCGATGATGAAAAGTGCAGAGAAATGGTGGAGAAATGTTTTGGTAAAGGTTGGAGGAATGTATGAAATTTAACGTAGACAGTGGACGTTTGACCTTTTGAACAGGAAAGTATAGGGGAGACAGACGAGTGTACGATGGGAGCATGTGGAATGATGACGTGGAGGAAGGGGGTCGATGGCACGGGTTAAATCTAGACCGTTTGATCTGAAGAGGAGATCAACGGTGGAAAACATATCGGAGGGCAATGAGATGGTGGGCCAGGGGCACTATTGGCTTGGATTATCTTTTACATATCTTCAGAGTGTGATGACCGTTGGATGAAGAGCCCCAGATCGAACGGTGGATATGAATCTCGTGCCGCGTCAAATGCCGAACAATAATGCGTGATGGAGAGCATTTTTTGAGCCGTACGCATGGACACGCGGCACACGATGTATGGAATCGCTCCAAATTGAGAAATACCGCCTGCCTCAGAAAGTCGGTGCGATAGAAACTGGGCGGATTTTGCACAGTGAGCGGGTGTGGGGACCACCGGGAAAGATAGACTCTGGGCCATTGATTTTACGGTTTGATCGGATGGTAGTTAGGCAAGCTACGGGCGTGACGGAGATGAACGAACGTCGTCCGATCTGTACAGATTGACAGCGCAAAATGCACCCGATATACATTTGATAAGCACCTTTCGGGCTGGCGCCTGGTCTAGCGCTCGGGCTACATGGAGGAAAAGATTAAAAGGGCTAGGGCCGAAGGGGCTAGGCCTTATATATTTTTCAAAAGTGGACTTTCGGCCTTTTATAATGCGATGTGGCGATATAGGAAGGTAACGATAAGCAGAAAACAGATTTCTCAGGGAAAAAAGGGGTTTTGAAAGGTTTAAGCAAGGATTCTTATCAAAATTTCGATAGGATGCTGATATGATCAACATATCCCATCACATAATTCCTTTAATTCATCTACAAGTGGTTGTAAGTAGACATCGATATTCTTCACTTGTCTTCTACCAGGGAATATGAGGGCCAACATAGGATGTTAATTCTTCATGGACAACCATGGGGGGATACTGTTATTTATCACTACTACAGGCCAAGCATAATAGTTGCTATTCTAGAGGTAATATGGGTTGACGTCATCCATGGCTATGCTGAGTTGTAGACTTCATACTTCATCCTTGAATTTTTCAGGCCATGTATCCTCTATATGCCTCATGGCTATTTAGTCATTTGAGATTCTCATTACTCCCAACTCACTTCTCTTTGAGGCATGCCATCCCTGCAACATGGCTAATTCTTTGCAATGAAAGAGCCTTTGAATCCTTGGGATTATAGGCATGTGCATCAATATCTTAAAAGAACGACCAAGTGATTTACCCTTATTTTTTTATTTATCATACATTTTATGCTACATTTCAGGCATATCCCTTTTTCTGCATATTCTCCTCTATATATAAGATAATCATTTGGACATGCATGGTATGATATGTACTCAAAACCCAACATTTTCAATAATTTGTTTACCTCTTCACAGCCATCAGGCAAGAAATTATCACTCGGAAGAACCTTATCTTTGAATAACATGTAGTTAGTGATGATGGAAATATTAAATATACATTAATTTCATTATAATTATTAATGTTCATTCTGTGATTATATTCTCAAAATTATATAAGGGAGGAATTTATGGTAACTTACCTCAAAATTTCCAATAAACATGCATTCGACAAGCCCAAATTTTCTTTCAAATTGTACAGTAACATTGTTGTCCCCAACTGGGTAGACTTTGACTAACTGCCAGGTCCAAAGATAGGGGTAGTGGAAGCAAATTTAAGGCTTTGGAAAAAGGTGTCAGTGATATGAGCATCATCCCCTAGTTGATCATCGTGTTGGAATGCATCTAACAACATTGTATCCATGGTAGTTGTATCCCTTAACTAATAATCCATAACAACCTCTCTTTAATGGCCTCCATTTTGAGCTTGTGAATAACTACTATTGTTGTAGTCATTCCTAACTGGTGAATCTGGACGTAGTGGGAATTGAGTCAGTGGTTGATTTAACCATTCTTGGTATTGTTCTTCTCTGATTTTTTCTCTTAATTCAACCTTCTCTCGATTTGACATTTTCGTGGGGTGCAACGGAGGATGGTAAGTAGGTCACTCATCATCACTAGAATCCTAATAATTTCAAAAAATATATTTGAACATGATTAGTACAAAATATATGATATCAATTAGTAACAACATTGACAATGCATGATTAATTGGTTTGATGTTGAAATAATTACATTAATATACCAAATAATTATTATTGCCATCCTGGGATTGTGGCTAGAAAATGAAATATGGTTACAATTGGCAGGGTGAAGCGGTTGTCCATTTTCATCTACCAAATGTGCCTTGCGGTATGTTGCTTCTAATAAGAGCTTCCTACATTTTGGAGTTGTTTGAATATTTTGTGCATCTAAAATTGATTCTGAATTTTCATGAACTTGCAAGTTTGTATACATTATAAATTTTATTAAGCTGATTGACATGGATAAAAAACATGAATTCAATTAGATAATGAAAATATAAATAAAATTTGAAGTAAATATTATGTCTCGAGATGGATAGGCAGAACTCTGCGATGGAATTTGGGAAATATTATGCAATGAGCTAGATTTTGAAGAATTGTTCATTCGATATAATTATGATATTTTCTCCCTTCATTTGAGCAAAATCAAAAATAAAGTTTGGTGTATACAACTAAAAGTAATTTTGGTTCCTTACAAATGTACTTATTGTTATTGATGCTAATGTACAGATAACCACACCGGTGTGTTTTAGTTATTGTGCATTGGTGTCGTGTTATTAACTGATTCACCAGTGTGGTGTTATTAATTGATGCACTGGTGGTGAAAATCCACAAATATAAAAAGCGCAAATTTATTTTTTTTAAGTTGAAAAAAGTGGTAAATTGAAAAATAGGTGGAAAAATATTTTCAAAAATCTAGTTTCATAAAACAGTTTTTTAAATACTAAACACTTTTCATTATTTCACTATTTTTGAAAAAAAATCAACCATATATTTGCACGAGACATAGCTAGAGTAAGAGAGCACAAGAGCACTGTGGAGAAGTGAAATACTTTCAAACAGAACTATTCAGACAATCAGAATTCCAAACCTCTTGTGATTCAAACCTTGTAGCATAGAATTTCAAATGATCTCGTTATTAAATTTTATTGTTTTTTTTTACAATTTCTGTAGTATTTTTTATGCAATAAGTAAACAATTTAAATTTACTGTTCATTTTTAGAAAAATAAAAATAAAAATTAAAGTTAAAATTAAACAAATAAATCAATAAATCAATAAATAAAAAAATAAAAAAATAAAACATCCATTTTACCCTAAACCCTTCATTCTTTTTGTTTTTGTCATTTCTTCTTCTTGTTTCTGTGATTTTAGAATTAGGGATTTTCATTTTAGATTTATAGGGTTTGTTTTGTTATATATATAGGCCTATGACATCTAACCCAGAAGATGACTTGCATAGTCGGATCCCAATCCATATCGGCCCTTGTGTGAATTTTTTTAATCTGTGTGCCCTACGTAACCTAGTGCACCGCACATGTACTATTTGATAAAAAAAAATTAAAAATAGTTTTTTTTTTAATCTGTGCGCCATATGTAAAATAGGGCACTAGTGCGCTATTTCATTATAGTGCACAATGCACGTACTGTTTAGCAAAAACAAATTTTTATTTTACGTTTTAATTAGTGCACCATGTAACATATAACGCATTGGGTCTCCTTGTTGACAAAGGGCACCGTATAGTGGTCCCCTGTTTATGTGAGTCATTTATAAGAATAGGCTGCGCCACCCCCTCCACGACACCATATGCTATAAAACTAGCACTACATTATTTTTATTAATTTTTCTGTGTTAATCAGTGTGCTAGTTAACATATAATGCATCGATGCTCCTTGTTGACATAGTGCACCATACGATGTTTTATACTATTTTGGCAGTGCGTTTATTAGAACACGACGCACCGACGTCGGTGCGTACATCATTAGAAGCGCATCGGTTTCATGATTTTTTTTACTTGAAAAGTTAATGATTCATTTATTAAATATAATAATGAATGATATGGTACATGTTTCATATTAATAAATAAATGACTGACAAGAGATTAAGCAACAAAAATACTAATAGCACATCAAGAAAAGAAAAAGAAAGAAAGTTTATTGTAAATTCTTTACAAAAAATAGTATTTTTGAACTATATGTAAGTTTAAATAATATGTATTGTTTACTATGTATCATGTAGAGCCACAAAATGATAAAGCTCAATAAGGTTATTTCTGATCTAGGTGAAGAAGAGTGCAAAAGCTTGATGACAAATTTGCAAAAGGATGAATCAGGTGAATGAAAAAATACTATCGATACAATATGAATTTATTTTTTTTATTTCCATTAATAATATACTTAAAATTATTAGATAACAAGTTTCAAGAAATCTATTAATTCCAATATCTTTAATGTTCTAGAGGGACCAACAACTCAGAAAATAAATTTTATTCTAAGAAAAGAGAAAAAATAGAACATGCAAATGAAAATGAATTGCTCCTCAGCTCATCTAGAGTGGTATTGGAGGTTAACGAAAGGGGGAAAAACATTTTCAAAAGTTTGAGAGATTTAGTGGAATGAATGTGTAGAGGTTCTTTCCACTTACAATACAAAAAACAATCCACTGATTCCAAGAACCAAATTTTATCTAAACTACAGGAGTAGTTTTGAGAGAATTGGTCAAGGAGACATGTCAGACTTTTAATAGTAAAAACGTACAACAACAAAAAATAAGGAATGAAAAAGTAATATTCCTTTAAATGTTTTTCTAGCATTATTTATAAATATCATTTATAAATATCACTTTTGTTATATTTACTTTTCATATACCAATATAAAAATTAAACAGTTTATTGTCATGTTACATTTTCAAGAAGATTATGAAAATCTCAAAATATGAACGAGATGATATCAGAATATGTCAGTAGGAATGTCCAAAAAAATGTACAAGGAGATGGTCAAAGAAATGGATAAAATTGCATCCCAAGAGGATCCATCTCAACAAAAACGTGCTTCAAATGTAATATGTAATCATTGAAGTTTTTGATTAGGTACAATAAATAAACAATTTAGCATTAAATATTAATTTTCAATTATTTTCTTGCATAAAAGAAAAGAAAATGGAACCCATTCAGCACATAAAAGAGGACGACAAGGAAGAAAAGGGTTGATATCTAAGTTTGTGAGTAGTTGTTACTTCCTTATAAAAACTTTACTAGATTTAATTTTTGTATATTTTAAGTTGTTTTACAACAATCATCATTGAATGTATTCAAACATGTAATAACATAAAAAGAAGAACCATCAGATGAATTGATTGACATTGGGTTAAATATGGGTTGTGAGTATATGTTGGCATATTAAAAATAATTGTGGAATTTGTAAGCATCTATCGTGTTGTCCTTTGAGATTATTGTTGACAATAATCATGCCAAATCATCTCAAATGTTTCGTTTGTGTTTTGAAATTTTTGGAGGACCAATGCATAAGATAGATTTTAATCAAACAGTTAAGGTTTTTAAATCTTACAGATAATATCAATAATTATAAGTAAGAGCTTCTTGTTCATCTCATACAGTCATTAAGATTTTATGATCTCGATTAAGTAGACTTATGTAAGAGAATATGATTATTAAATATTCAGATTAAAATATTCAATAAACCATAAGCTGGAAAAATTTTAAAAAGTGTTTAATAATTCAACAAAAAATATATAACATCACCAAGATACTGACAATTTATAGATAAAAGGGACTTACATTAACAGATTTTCAAGTAAATCATTATTTATAATAATTATATCTTCGAGAGGAATTATAAGGTTGTTGAAACACAATCAACCTCACCTAGTTATCTTGATAATAATTAAATATCTGAAGAAAAAAATGACTGAAAATTGGAAAAATAACAGAGAAGACAAAGTTGTATGAGATAAGTTCATAATCTTGTTTGTATTATTGATGATAAAAAAAGACTTATATAATTTCTATTTACAAAAACTCGCTCATCCAAGGGTGAAACCCTTAATAACTCAAGTTGAGAGTTATTTATACTAATTAACAAAACTTTAGAAATATCTTAACTACTTTACAATAATAGGATAAGAAGAATAAATGAAGGAGACAAATATATGGAGTGTCTCTGCTTTTTTGGAGGTTTTTGATAATTCAACCCTTCTTTGGTGAAAGATGTTGCCGACTTGTCTTTTTTTGTTGCAACTTTTCGCTGACTTGGCTCCTCAAAATTTGATGTGCTGGCATGCTACAAAATTAATCCTTTACTCGATGGTTTCACAAAACTTATCCCACTGATCTTCACTTGGGATTTCTACATTCATCATTTTCTTGAAGATTTCATCCACGTTAATGAATCTGTCAAAAGTTGGTTTTTGGATAAATAACTATTTGATTTGATGCTAAATGATCAAATCAAATGATAGAGCTTCAAGAAAAGCTTTTCCTGTAATATGACCTTCGATTTCTGCAAACTTTGCTTTGTCTATTGCAATTTTATATAACTTTGTGCAATAATCTTCTAACTTGACCAACTTATTATCTAATCCAACTAGATCTGGCATACCTTTATGATTTAAAACATTAAATTTAGTATGAAACCTTTGAACCATAACATTTAAAGCTTCACACTTGGTCTGCCGCTGGTTGATCAAGTTTATTTTTTGCAAAAACTTCTTTATCTCCAAAATGGTTGTAATCTTTTCTGAGATATTGATTGCTTCCAACCACTCTCTGTTCTTTGAATTAAGAACCTTGATCATATCAGAAGCTTAACTTGTCTTCTTTCTTAGTTGATTTTTTTTCTCTTGAATTTTTGTTCTATATTTGTTGATGAGTTCCTCTTGCTCGAAGATGATCTGTATAGATGGCCATATTTAAGTAATGGACTTGCTGATGTTTTCCAAGATACTTTTCTTGGCTTCTCCTAACGTTGATGCCATCAGAGATTCACGTTCTAGTCCTTTAATTTTAAGTTCCAACTTATGAATCTTCTACATTTCCTCTAGATAGAAAGTGTCATTTTTAATCTTTTGTGACTCAAGAAGTTGAACTTTTGATGTAGTTTCTTACGTGTTTGTTTCTCAGTCGTCAAATCTCGAGGCAGTTGTACTACATCAGTTATGTTCAAGGCTACTGATGGTTCTGCACCTGTATAATAGGTTTGAGTTGATAAAGTAGGATCAATATTCACTTGGAGTGATTATTTCTCTTTCAACATTTCTTCAATTTGTTCTTCCATTTTTCTGACATGTAGCTTTTGATCAATAATTAATTCAAGCATTTCCTCCTTGTCAAATTCAATTTTTTCCATCTCTTTAGTCTGTGGGTCTTCAGTGTGTAGGTTTTAACCCTGTACAGAAATTATCTACAAATGAATCTTAGAACAGAAAATAAACAATAGCGAGAGCATAAAACATAAAACAGATAAACACAGAGATTTTCCCCTGGATCCCAAATCGGGACAACCAGCTTGATTTTTCATTATATTCCTTTTAGTTTTACGACACATATACATACATGCTAAATCATACATAAACCCTAATCCATTAACCCTGGATTAGTACATATCCATAGTTCCCTTGACCGGATCTACAAAATACGAGGGGCCGAAAACCATCATGCCCCAAAACCATGTGCAAACCCATGCACAAAACCATGGGCGGGTCTGCCCACGAGAAAATAAGGTCCAAAAAAAATTTTGCGGGGTGCTACCCTGGACCTCGATAGGGGAGGCTATCAGCCTCCCTATAACCCCCCCGTGCATCACTAGTCATGGAAAGAATATAACGCATACCCAACATTCTCCCACTTGTAGTTTTATTTTTGCAAGGAGCTATAAGAGAGCTTAGTCATTAGCCCAGTTCTGCAAAACCCATTGTTTCTCTACACCAAGAGAACTTCTGAGTGCTCACAGACTTCATCAATGCATTTGGAACATTCTTCAAGTTGTCCACCTTTACCAGCAACACCCTTTTATTCTCAATCATATCGCTCACAAAGTGATATTGAACATCAATGTTCTTTGTCTTAGAATGATAAGAAGGGCTCTTAGCCAAGAAAATTGCACTTTGGCTATCACAACCTATCCTTATAGCTTGCTGCACCAACCACATACTTCAACACAATCTCTGCAACAAAATTTCTTCCTTTATTGCATGAGTGGCTACTATGTATTCTGCCTCTGTAGTTGAAATATCCACTACAGTCTGTCTTTTACTCTTCCAACTGACTGCACCTCCAAATAGGCTAAACACATACCCACTTGTAGATCTTCCTTGGTCTAGATCTCCAGCCCAATATGCATCAACAAAACCACAAATTTCCAACACTGTTTACAATCCTAGTCTTCCTTGGTAGCACAAGCCATAATCACTAGTGCCGCACAAATATCTGAAAACCCTCTTCACTACTGTCCAATTCTCCTTCACTCGGTTTGACATAAACCTGCTAAATACTCCCATTCCATTGGAAATTTTTGGTCTAGTACAGACCATTGCATACATTAGGCTACCCACTACACTTACATATGGAACATGGGACATATCCTCCTCTTCTTCTTGTGTCTTGGGACATTTTTCAGCAGATAGTTTTACACCTACAGGAATAGGAAAATTCACCAGTTTACTATCTTGCATACTGAACCTCTATAATATAGTCTTGACATACTTCCTCTGGTTTAATTAGATCTTCCTTTTGTCCCAATATCTCTTAATTTCCATGCCCAGAATATAGTTTTCAGCACCAAGATCCTTCATGTCGAATTTGGAGAACAATTGGGTCTTAAAATATTGGATAATTTTTTTGTCATTTCCAATCAACAACATATCATCTAAATACAAGACCAAATAAATAACACGGTCACCAATTAATTTAAAATAAATACAGTGATCCTCCTTGCTTCTAGTGAAGCCAAGTCCCAGTATATTGGTATCAAATTTCTGATACCACATCCTTGGTGACTGTTTTAACCCACACAAAGACTTCTTTAACCTGCATACCAATTCTTTCTTTCCCTTCACCATAAAGCCTTCAGGTTTTTTCATGTAGATCTCCTCTTCCATATCCCTGTGAAGAAATGATGTCTTCACATCCATCTGTTCTACCTCAAAATCAAATGCAACAACAACAAATAAAAGTAATCTAATAGAATTAACTTTGGCAACAGGAGAAAAAATATCACCAAAATCAATTCATGGCACCTGGGAATAACCTTTTGCTACCAACCAAGCTTTGTATTTATCCACCTTGCCTTCTACATTTATCTTCTAATTAAACACTCATTTTCTCCTGATGGGCTCCCTTCCAACTGGCAACTCCACCAGATCCCATGCCTCATTTTTATGCAAGGATGTCATTTCATCAACCATGGCGTCCTTCCAGAGTTTTCCATCCTCTAAATATACTACCTCCCTGACATTTCTGGGATCATCATCAGTTATAGTTAAGGCAAAAATTGAACAAAAAGCAGATGGACTATACCTTTCCGGTTTCCTTCTTTCCCAAACTGATCTTCTCACAGCTGGAGTTTGTGGTTCTTCCTATTTTGAGTGTTCTTCTGTTGTAGATTCTGATTCATCCTCATTTAGCTCAAACTCTATCTTCTCAGGTTCCTTTCGTAGGACTTCATGTTTAACAACATATTTCACCTCTCTAAACACCACATCTCTGTTGTACACAACCTTCCCTATTTCTGGGTTCCAAAGATTGTAACCCTTTAAAACATCCTTATACCCAATAAAGATGCACCTTTCAGATTTATTATCCAACTTGGTCCTCTTCTCCTTTGGAACATGTGCATATGCATCACATCCAAATACCCTTAGATGTGGAAGAGAGAATTTCATACTAGTCCATACCTCATGTGGAGTCTTATCCTCCAACACTGATGAAGGTGATCTATTAACCAAGTAAAATGCAGTCTCCACTACCTCTGCCTAGAATTCATGTCCTAACCCGGTATGACTGAGCATGCTTCTTTCCTTTTCCATCAGCGTTATGTTCATTCTTTCTACAACTCCTTTTTGTTGAGGTGTGTATGGAGTATTCTTATGCTATGATATACCACACTTCTTACAGAACTCTTCAAATTCCTTCTTGCATAACTCCCCACCATTATCTGTCCTCTTCTTCTCTATCTAATTTTCCACCAGAGCCTTAAATTATTTAAATCTATCAAAGACTTCAGATTTCTTTCTTAAGAAATATATCCATGTATTCCTTGAGAATTCATATATGAAGGAAACATAGTACATAGACTTACTTAGTGATGGAACCAACATAGGTCCAAACACATCACTGTGCACAAGTTCTAATATCTTGTTCGCCCTCTTAGCATCAGAAGGAAAACTCACCTGATTATGCTTCCCATATACACAATGTTCACATAAATTGAAATCTAGAGAGAAATTAGACATACCTTCTACCATACCATTTCCATGTAGTATCTAAAGGCCCTTCTCTCCAATATATCCAAGAATTTGATTCCATAGCATGGTCTTTTATCCAGAGACTGTTAGGCTTTCCGCTCCACCTTTAGGAACCACAGAACTGTTTCACCCATCAATAATAGTGCTGCCCTGAAGCTTGTACAGAGTTCCAATTCAAACTCCCAACATTAATATTAGTGCTCCCTAAACCATATTATAGGTATCTTTCTCGAACACTGTTTTTACACCTACATCATCCATCTTGCTTACAAAAATCACATTTCTGGCCAATGCAGGAATGTGCAGAACACTAGAAAGTGTTCCAATCCTTCCACCTTGCAACTTTAGCTTGACTTTTCCACGTCTAACGATTCTGGCCTTCCTATCATCACCTAAGAAGACATCACCGCTGTCATATTTTTCATACTCGCAGAACCACTCCCTATGGGGAGTGAAGTGAAAGGATGAGCCCGAGTCAATCAACCATGACTCGTGATCTACATGTGTATTTGAAGAAGAAGCCAAATACACATCCCATCTTCATCCGAGGTGGTTTTTGTATCTGTAGAAGGATAACCATCAGATGCCTTTCCTTTCTCAGAAGCTTTAGATCTGCAGTCCATTTTGTATTTCCCTTCCTTTCTGCATTTCCAACACACCTTTACAAACTTTCCAGGAGATTTAGATATCCCTCTAGATTTATATCTCCCACTCGAAACCTTATTCTTGTTTTTGTTATGGTACCTTCCTCGTACATATTAGGCATCTTGATTCTAACCCTCCATATTTCTCCATCTCATTTTTTCCTAAAACAAGGTTGAGATAATGTCATCAAAATTCTTGGTAGTTGTATTGCTACCTATTGCAATAACCTCATTGTCCCACATGCCTGGTAGAGAACACAACCAACTGATGCACTTATCTTCATCTGAGATTTTAATATCAACATATGGCAGCTGACTTACCATAGTATCGAAGGCGTTCGAACACTCTATAACCAAGTCTCCATCCTTCATCCTCAGGTTATACAGCTTTTTCGGCAGGAACAATTTATTCACCAAAGACTTATATTAGTACAAAGTTCGTAGCTTTTCCCACAAGGTCTTCGCCATAGCTTCCCCAGATACATTCAAAAATACTGAATTTGAGACACACAACCGTATTGTGCTCTTTTCCTTCTGATCCAGCTTCTTCTATTCTTCATCTAACATTGTCGTTGGTTTAGTACCTAGATCTACCACGATCCATTTATATTTATCGACTAGCAGGTCCTCCATCTTAAGCTTCCAAAACTCAAAACTCTGACCATTAAATTTCTCTATCTCTATCTTTCCACTACTCGCCATCTTATTTCACCACAAGATCGATCCCACAGATCTCCCACTGAACAGGGTCTACCACAGGCGCAAGGAAAAAACCCTCAACAACAAAGGCGTCCCCTTGAAGCCAAAATAGCTCTAATACCAAATGTAGGGTTTAACCCTATATATAAATTATCTACAAACAAATCTTAAAACATAAAATTAACAATAGAAAGAGCATAAAACTTAAAACATAAAAAATATAAACACATAGATTCTCCCCTGGATCCCAAATCAGGAGGACCAGCTTGATTTTTCACTATATTCCTTTTAGTGTTACAACACATATATATACATGCCAAAGCATACATAGACCCCAATCCATTAACCCTAGATTATAACATAACCGTAGTTCCCTTGACCAGATCTACTAAATACCAGGGCCCGAAAACCACCATACCCCAAAACCATGTGCAAACCCATGCACAAAACCATGGGCGGGTCTGCCCACCGGAAAATAAGGTCCAAAATAATTTTCCCAGGGCACTGCCAAGGACCCTTACTGGGGGGGCTACCACCCCCTCTGTGACCCCCCTGCTGCACTCGACGCAACGTACAAGGGGCGCTATCGCCTCCCCTGTGACCCCCCCACACGTGACTAGTAATGGAAAGAATATAACACATACCCAACACAGTTGAGGGTAGCTTGAGTTGTTTTTGCAGAGCAAAAATGCCTGCATTTTTCTTCTTGATGATTTCTTCAATTGATTTGTAGTCCTTAGGATCATATCCCACTTTTATTACAAGTTCTTCCAATGTCTTTATCATGCTTTCTTTAGCCAATGAAGATAATTTATCAATATTCAACTGGGATTAAATATTTGACAGTCTTACTTTCAATTTTTAAAGAGACATAGTTGTTGTAGTCATGGTTGAAAATAACATTTCTCCTAACTTCTTGTGCATATCCATATGGTCAATTCGATGTATCTGTTTTGTATCAAATAAGAATATTGTCTTCTTATACTCAACATGTGTCTTTGGAAACCACACTATTTCTTGCAGAAAGGGCATCTTCATCCTGCCTTTCTCACTGTCAAACATCTGATTTCGGTGCTTCATTATTGTGCTAGATTTCTAGAAATTTTGAGAAAATATTCTTCTCTTCTGAAGAGCTGGCATCTAAATGCTAGATGATTTCTAGCATCTCTCTTGTAGGTGATGTTCATGGAGGATTCTGAGGAACATTGGTGGATGTGGAGACTTCAGTATCTCCCAAATCTATGATCTTTGGTTGTTTATCTTCTGAAAGTAAGGAATAAGTAAGATTTGGTTTATTATGTTGTAAGATGAATCCTTTTATAATTTCCTTGGAATTTGGTGTCTCTTCTCTGACACTTTTTTGTTGTTTACTGTCAGGCATTGGTGTTGGTACATTTGAAGTAGAAATGACTTGTTCATTTTCTTCTTGTAAAGTACCTTCAACCCATTCATCCTGGCTCATGTAATTCTCTATTTTTTCTCTATAGGTATGACTATAATAGGTTGTCTTCAGTTCAACTGTAAGAGCATAAATAATGCCATGGGGGTCATATGACCAACTAAAACTTGATTGAGAACCCATATTATTTAATAATGCATCTGCATCAGTACCAGTTTCTCTAGTATTACAAATGAGTGATCCAACACTGGCCTTGATTTTAAATTGGGCTTTCCTCTTTCCTGAAACAAAATGAAATTCATACATATTTAACATTTGTCTTATTTACCCTAAGGAGAAAATTCTCATAGCCACATATTTTGGAATTTTGTATGGTGGAAGCTCAAAACCATACACCCTGATCTCTATGTAATTTTTGTACAGATACCAATCACCTGTTTTCTCTTGTTCACTAAGGTGCATAATTATTTTAATGTCTTCTCCAATTATAGGCTCTGATCAACTGGTAAGGAGATCCCTTACTGGATGAATGAATGAGACTATGAATTATGAGAAATAAGTGGTTTTTGATGAAGCTCTAACCAATTATTTCCAGTGAATCACTGATTGATTCACTCCTTGTGCATCCTACTTGTTTAAGTGAATGGGAAACATATTTTCTTGTTGAAACAAAATCATATGAATAATCACAGAAGAATAATTAAATGCTCCTTCTGTGGTGAATTTCATTAATTTTCATGTATAATATCTGCCAATAAATGGCTTTAATTGTAGATAAAAAATGGTGATTTATCAAGACTGAAGATAGATAAGAAACCTAGGATGGGTTCATCAACGGTTTCATCGTTTGGGTATCCTAACAGATAAGAAATAAGGGATATGTAGTGTTTGGAAGCTATAGGAAATATTATGATGCATATGGGGGATTTCTCTTTGGTAAATATGCATCCTTAGGTAGGAAGATGCCAAATATCTGAGCTCTCTGAGGGAAGGATAATTTATGATAAAGATCCATGACGGTAGCAGGAGAGAAATAGGATAAAGAGTTAGAAGGAGGGATGAGAAGCATCTGGTTAAAGGTTTCAGGTGATATGGTGAATAAAACATTTCCATTCAGAGCCACCACTAACCTAGTTATAGGGTCATACTGCTTCTGACACCAGGCAACTAGATCCGGAAATGGGTGAGTTTGAGGGAATGCAAACAAAGGAAACATAGACTCCCAAAAATTGATAGGGTCTTGGTTATCCATGTGATTCTTTAAAAGCTACAAATTTAGCTTGTAGAAATAAAATTCATAGTGATAGTCAGTAATTTTAAAATAGGCATCGGCTAGGGGTATGAGGCCAAGATTGATTTGCAGAGTTGTAGGAATGTCTTCTGCAACATATTTGGAAGCTTCAGGAATGACCTCGACAGCTGGATGAGTGACCTCGGATACAACCTCTGCAACACCATCAAGATTTTGGATTTCTTCTGTCACTTGTTTATTTCCTTTATTTTTAGGAGTCCTTGGTTTCTTGGTTTTGGCATTAGGTGCCATGCTTGACTGGTATAGACTAGTACAGGACTTTTAATCTCAGGTTACATAACCGATGATAGGGTTTCCGGAATATGAAGGGCGATTACAGAAATGAAAACTTGTTGTGAAATGAAATGGAGGATGAAATATATTAAATGAAAACTTGCTGTGAGATGAAATGGAGGATGAAATAAATTTTAAGGATGAAGTAAATTAAAGAACAAGAGAATGTTGGTAATTTTGTAGGTTTCACTTCGGGTTTAATGGTCATGACTAATAGTCAAAAGAGGTTTAATTGCATAACGATGCGATTAATGGTCCAAGAACAAATTTATTGGCCATCGGGATGATTCAATGGGCATAATTGGAGCTTTAAGGCATAATGGATAAGTGCCATGGATGGATATGAATGATTGGTGGACCAACTGTTGTGGCGCAGGAAATATGGTCATGAGCGTTGAAAAACAGAGGTGGATTTCAGGGGGGGTACCTCCCGATTTCCTGTTTTAGGTGGAGGGGTGTGAAGTTATATGGTTCTTCCACGTCACAAAAAATGGTAGCCATTAATACCGTAGTTTGGACCCCCCTCCCGCATTAACAAGAAACTGTTGGGGGGGTGCGAAGTTGATCTCCACCATAGATCTAAGGGGAGCTTGAGATCTACCGTTAAAAATTAAAAGCTCTTTATCTCCAATGACTTGACCACTTTTTTGTTAGCGACCTTATAATAAAATGCATATGCACATATATATCATTTTAATAAATGAACATTTAAACCCATGTTCAAATGTTTGAACATACATAAATTAAAAACTTTACATTTTGAAAATCTAGCACATTTAAACACGTGGCCATTTATTTTTTTAAACGCTAAAGCATTAACATTTCTATTTCATGCTTCCCTAACATTTTTCTCTTTTGCATCCTTTATTTAGAGAAAAATAATCTATCATTTTTTCTAACATCGATATAATAAAATATAATTTTCCTAACATTTTTAAAAAATGTTCTTTTTCATCCATGTACTAACTTAGCATTTTATTTTTTTATTTTTAAATTACCATGCTTACTTGTCAAAAACAAATAATATTACAACATCGGCTCCATCTAGGGACTGCTTCCCCCTATGGGATGCAGAGAACAAGTAGCTCCATGTGCCTTCTCCTTGGGCTATGGAGTATTTGCTGTAGAAAAAAAACAGACTTCAAATGATAAAAGAAAATGATTATGTACAATGATCATGTAGGATCTCCTTCAGTACTGGATATAGTGCATAAAAAATATTTCATTGACTAGTAGTGTTGAAAACTGTCCTTTAAGATTCTGTAGAAAAAATGTGTTGTTTCCTTTTACCTATACAATGTTGAGTGGCCCAAACCATAAATTGTCAAACTGTCCATGTTTTCCTTTATCTTCTCTCCTAGAATCCCATCTTAAGACTAAATATCCTTCTCTAAAATCTCTTTGCCTTGCCTTTCTGTCAAAGAGACTCTCCATTTTATTCTGATATTTCTTTAGTTTGTACTGAATCTCATCACTGTTTTTATTCAACTCGTTGATCCAATTAGTCCTTCTAGAGAAATCATCGGGTTCATCAGTATATTCTTGTAGAAATTTAAGCATAGGGAAAGAAAAATTTGTAGGAAAAATAGCATCTTTTCCATAAACTAATTGGAGTGGAGATTTACCTGTTGATCTTTTGGGAGAAATTTTGTTTTCCCAAATTACATAAATCAAATGGTTGTCTTATTTTTTCTTGTGGTCTTCTAAATTTTTCTTGATTACTTTCACTAAACTCTTGTTAGATGATTTAGCAAGACCATTTCCTTCTGGATAATAGGGAGTTGAGTGATGTAGCAGAATCTAATATTTCTGGCATAATTCTATCATTTTTATGTTGTTTATCGTTGTGGCATTATCAGTAACTATTTGCTATGGGAAACCAAATCTAGTTAAAATATTCTCTTCAATGAATGATATTACAACCGAATTTGTAGCATTTCTTATAGGAATGGATTCCACCCACTTGGTGAAATATTTAGTAGTAGTCAAGTTCCATCGGTGCTGACTACTGGAGGTTGGGTGGATTTCACCTATCAAATATAATCCCCACTGAAGAAATTGTGCTGAAACAACTACTGGAACTAGTGGAAGAGCTGATATTTTTGTCTTACCAACAAAAAACTAACATGGAACACAAGCTCTGACTTTTGATCCTACTTGTGAAAACAAAGTAGGCCAATAAAATACTTCTCTTAGTATCTTGTATATTGTTTCTCTCCAAGCATAGTGGCCTCCTCAAATTCCTACATGAAACTGATCATTGATTCCTTCAGTCTTTGATTTTGTTAGGAAAAGTAGTAAAATATTAAGAGGATCCTTCCAGTACATGTTGGCACTCATGATACGATATTTGATGGATTTCAACTTGAGTGTTTTACATCGTTTCTTTGAAAACTGGGCTGGACATTCAAAATGTATCAGAAAATCAACAATGTTTGCATACCAATCTGATAAAAAAACTTCTCATCAATATGAACAGGGAATGTCTGAGTTGAAGAAGAAGGTTCTTATGTATTCTTTCCTTGCACTCCATGGGAAGGTTCCTGTGGATTATCCCTTTTGCATTCAAGGAAGGTTCTTGTAGATTCTCCCTTTCCAAATTTGAAGAAGGTTCTTGTGGATGCTTCTCTGAAACTTCAAAAAAAGAGTTTATGCCCAAGAATTTACAATTGGATTCAACTAACAACTTAGATAAACCCTACCCCTTTAATAACTTGGTAGTTTTGATGGTAATATCAAACTCAAGGATTTGAGTTATCAATCTTCCCCTTCTTCCATCATTGGTTGGCTGTGTGGGGAGTGTTTTAACAATGTTACTAGGAACATAGGCAATGATACTGGAATGGAAGATGTACATTCTAAAATACTTCAGGGCTTGAACTAAGGTATAGGATTATTTTTTCGATGATATCACATCTGAGTTTAGCATCTCTCATGACCTTACTAAAGAATGCTATAGGTTTATCATGGTAATCCTCATTCTTTTGCAAAAGGACATATGAAAGGGTACTTTTGAAGGCAAAAGAGAACATGATAAAAGGTATTGATTAGTTTGTAATGGCTAAGGTTGGGGCTTCGGAGATGGCCTTCTTTATCTGGTCAAGCTGAAATCTTGAAGAAACAATCCATTTGACTTCATGGTTCCTTTTTTAGCATTTTTTTATATCCTTCACTATTTCTGCATAATTTGGTATAAACCTTCTCAAAAAGTTAATTTTCCCTAAAATGGCTTGAATCTCTTTTTTATTTCTAGGTAATGATAATAAATATCCGAGACCCTTTTCAGATCAATAACTGCTCCATATTTTGAAATAATATGACCTAGTAATTTACTCTCTTTGATGGTGAATAATGAATTTTTAGAATTCAAAGAAATTCCAAACTTCCTGAACCTTCCAAAAACTTTCTTCAAATGTTTGAGATGTTTTAGATCTGATTCAAAGAAAATAGGTAAATCATCAAGATAAATAACAATAAATTTGTTTGCCTTCTCGACAAAAGCCAAGTACATGGCTCTCTGAAATATTTCTCTTGTGTTTGATAGACCAAAGGGCATCTGGGCATACATGGATGTACCCCAAGGTGTGGTAAAATTTGTCTTCTTCATGTCTTCTGAATTCACCAATATTTGATTATAACCAGAAAATCCATCCAACATAGAGAGTCTGTTATCACCTGTCACTTTTTGAAGTAATTGGTCCATCTTTGGAAGTGGGTAATTATCTTTCAAATATGTTTTATTAAGGTTTCTAAAATCTACACAGAGTCTTATTTCACCGTTATTTTTCCTCACAGGGACTAAATTGGCAACCCAACTAGAGTATCTTAATGAGACAATAATTTAGGCATCTATTTTTTTTTTTTTCAGTTCCTTTTCTATGGTGGGAAGAAGAACTAGGTTCATCCTTCTTAACTTCCGTTGGTAAGGCTTTACATTTGGTTTTAGTAGAATTTTATGCTCAATTAAAGATGTGTCATAATTTTTTAGATCAGCATAAGACCAGGCAAATACATATTTATAATTCTAAATAATTTTGACATATTTAGATTTATGTTATGGGGTTAATGATGCAAAAAAGTTTAATGTTTTTAATATCCTCATCAGTGCCAATATTTGTGTCTTCTATGTCATTTTCTGGTGAAGCAGAGACCAATTTTTGGCAACATCATTTTGATCAAACAATTTTTCTAAAGGAACAAGTCCCTTGGGGATAAATTTATTTGATAATTTAATTATATCATGATCAAATACCTTTGACCTTAGTTTTAAATTTTCTTCATCTTTGGTAGCTTCATTAGTGTCTAAGTTATCCTCTTTAATTTGCAATACAGAAAATTTTTCAATGACTTGCATAAAGGATTTCAATTGTTCATCATCCTCAAATAATTGCCAATGTCTAAGTTTGTCTGGGATTGAAGACCTATATTTGATTTTTATCAGACATTGAATTTGAAATTGGTCTAGAATCTTGAAATAACTAGCTCAAAAATCCAACAAATCTGCATGCAAGTTTTCATCTCTAGGAATAAAAGTGATATTAAAAGCATTAAAGGAATTTTAAATCATGTCCCAAATCTCATTTCTATAAGACCTAAGTTTAGGGTGCTTTGCTTGGAAAAGAATCGTAACTTGTCTTACTATTAGTTCCGAGTCAGTGAAAAAACTCATTTTTTTTACCTTTAAATTTCTAGCAAGATGTAATCGTAGGATAAAAGCTTCGTATTAAGCAACATTGCTCGTGACCTCAAAATATAATTTGCATGATTGTGTAATATTTTCTTTATTGGGTGAAATCAAAACAACTCCTACTCCAGCTCCATATTTTGTGCAAGATCCATTAAAAAATAATTTCCAAATTTCAGTTTGAACTGATAGAGATGTCAACTACATCCTCAATCTTGAGTTGAGAATTCTGTGAAGTATCTAATGATAGTTGAAAACAACTAAATTCTTGATCTACAGCATAAACGGGATGATTCCTAGCTTGATTAGCATTGAAAACAGTGTTTAGGAATCTCATTTCTCTATATAATCTAAGGTTTTTTCCACCATATACATGGATATTGGAAAAAGACATGTCCATTTGAATACTTCCTCCCAATTTTGCACAACATGATCTCGAAAAAAATTCTGAATTTGGGAGGAATATCAATGACAACTTTGTCTAATACTAAACTTTTAATTGGTATTTGATTTAAAGTGAACATTATATATTTAATGACTCCTAAACATTGGAACCTCCTTGAATCAAAGGTATACAAGTCATGATAGGTTCGAGTGATATCCAGATTAAGTTTTTCCATGATGACTTTAGGCATTAAGTTGTGCAAAGCACCAGAATCAAGAATACAGTTGTATAGCAGGGAATCATGCAGTTTTAAAGTCACATATAAGGGTGGTATAGATTCATCAATCATATCAGAGCTAGGACCAAAATCTATAGTGGGTCTTTCATTTTTTAGATTGATAATATCTCCTTCAGCATCCATACTAGAATTTTGGATCCACTTTGCAACTTGAATTTTATACCCTGGATTTTTAGAGAGTTCAGAAAGTGGAATTGAAATTTTGACTCTTTATAATTATTTCTCAACATTAAATGAAATCAATATTGTTTTTAATATCTGATTAGAATCAATTAACTTATTTAGAGGTTGAGTTTGAGTTTCAGTTGTTTTCAGTTGAGGTTCAATCATTACAGGGTTTTTGCGAGGTCTACCAGGACCAACTCTAGGTCTTAAGTCATATATTTTATTAATTTCTGCAATCAGAAACTCAGAAAAATCTTGATACTTAGAAACCTGAGAAGTATCTTGATTTTCTTGAGGGATTTGATTTTTGGAAACAGGGAGAATGATAGTCTGAAAGGATGTATGATCTACATTGTTAATATCTTTAGTAATAGAAAAATTATTGTCCTCAGGTTGTTGATCATAAATCAACAATGGTGTAGCTACTTGTTGGTCATTATGAGGCCTCTGAATGATTTGCAATGGATCAGCTTTCTTGTACTGAACTTGGGCCTATGTTTGTGGTCTAGAAACAGTTTGTTGGACTTTTGTTCGTTGAGTTTCAATATTTGAAATTCTATTGGATAGATTTCTAATAAGGCTTGTGATTTCATCAATATTTGAATCTTCACTTTTAGACTTAGAGGAAGATGCTTCCTGATTTTTCAATTTCCTTTGGGCTTTCTCTTCTTTAGCTCTAATTTTACTAGAAGCTGACCTATTGGCTTCTACCTCAATAGCATTAGTCTGCATGTCTTGTAATGTATTATAAAATCTCTCCCTTAGCATAGCTAAAAATTCATCATCGAATTCTTTTGAAAATATGACCTTTGTAGTAGCTACTAGAGGTTTACAATCAGCAAGAATTTTGTGGTAGAGTTTGTTAAATCTTTTGATAAATTCAACAACTAGTTCACCATGATTTCTTTTTAACTCTTCAAATTATGTGAGAAGGTAAAAAACATATTTCTTTATACCCCATTGGTTTTTAAGGATAGTTATAAGTTCATTCCATGTTTGAATAGAATATACTCTAAGTTGCCTAAACCAAATCCTATCGTTACCTTCGAAGGAATGTACAAATAATATCATATAAACATATTCATGCTTGATGTTCGTATTGTCTATGAAATATAAGAAGGAAGCTATATGATCCTCTGCTGAGGGACCTATTTCTCCATTAAATCCTGGTAAATTTTTAAGATATCCATCAAGAAAATTTCCCAATATGTTAGGAAGAACAAGAGCAGCATACCTAGCTTATATAGTTGGTTGAAAAGCCATGGATGATGAAGATGATGATGAAGAATATGATGATGAAGGTGTGGGCGAATGAGTATTAGAGGGTGGAAGATAATGTCAAGGAGGAGAAGGAATTCAGGATCTCAAAGGAATTTTAACAATTACCTTTTGAATTGATGGTATTAAATCTTCTTCCTTATATTCGAACAATGGATTAGAATAGACACAAATTGTCTCTGCTGGTTGATTAGAGTTTAATGGAATAAGATGATAAACTAGAGTAACAAAATATATAGGATTAAATTCATGCAAATGCAAGCCCAATTTTGTCTCAGATGTAGATGAGTCTACAGGGAAAGATGGGACTTGATATGACTAAAGTGATTCTTCCAACAAGGTTGACTGAAGATCTACTCCTTATGAATAAATTTTAGCAACTCTATGAGGTAATTGAGACAAATCAGGTTGGGGTGATATTATTGGAAAGGGATCTATGGACGAACATTCTTCAAGGTGTAACCATGAAGAGGAAGAAGCATAAAATGTCATGTTTTCTTTTCAAAGAGGATTCCCTAATTAGTCTTTCTAGATCTGGTAAAGGGTTAACAATCTCAGATTCATAACGAGATCTACTATGCTTAAAAGGAGCCAGTTTGAAGTAGTGGAATAGTCAGGTGAAATTTTTGACCTATATCTTTAGGAAATATGTATGAATATGGAAAACACTTTTGAGACTCAATAGAGGGAATCACCTGTGGGGTCCTAGATTATGCTCATTTTGATGACATACCTTGAGCATATTAGAGGCACACTGTAGGGGTGCCAAGCCGTATCCACCACTTGTTGAGGCGGTTGGTACGGGCGGTGATGTGCTATCATGAGCACCATGCCGACTAGGCATTTAGGCTTTCTTTCTGCACATTTTGGAGAGACATGTTGTCTCATGATGTAACCGAAACAGACATATATTATTTTTTGTGGGTTTAATGATGCACAAAACTTGTAAACAAATGATATATATATATATATATATATATATATATATATATATATATATATATATATATATATATATATATATATATATATATATATATATATATATATATATATATATATATATACATCTATTTTCTACATGGGTCTATCTACATATGATGATGTTTTTTATAAATTGCGCAAATGTCTATCTAGCACTATGTTAGCTATTGCATATTTTAATTTATTAATTTGTCTTGGTATATGTTTATATGTAATGAAATCAAAATGTTGTTCAAGTAAACAAATACGAAAATGCAATCTCAAAATGCATGGGTTTTGGACCGAATAATTACCATTCAGTTGAAGAACAACAAGTTGCGAATCCAACTTAACAAGCAATGTGCATATTCCGAGGTTGACTGCCTCAGTTAATAGTTCCAAAACTGCACTATATTCAACGACATTGTTTGTGGCTAGTCCCAGACAAATACCTTGTAAGTTAGTCAACTCACCATCAGGATCGTAAATTACCCAGGCTGCTGAAGACAAGTTCTTGGTACTGTGGGAGACACCGTCCACGAAATCGACATAAGGGGAAATAGACATCTGCATAGCAAACAAGACCCACATAAGTAGAAAAATCTCACAAAGCACATCACACCAAAGCATGCACACAAAATGAAAACAATCATCTATGTACACATATCACGCATGAATGATTCAGGCATAATATTTTTTTCAGATACAACCCATTTCTGGGCTACAATAAAGGAAACCCTTCATAATCAATGAGCTCATAAGCCCCATTCTGCAACACACATTTAAAGATGTAGGTCCCATGCCACATGGGTTGGAATTTCCCTGCTCCCATCTTATCATGAGCTTGGTTGTATAGAAGAATGAGATCGCCTTCGATGAAAGAACAAGGAGAAACTGATTGGTCAAAATGGGCTTTGACTCGCTTCTTTTGTGCTTCGATGACCAAGGCCGCAAAGCGATGAGTTTCTTCCAATCTCTCTAAATAGAGGAGACGTTCTTCTTCAGGCGAAGTATCAGGAAGTAATTCCATAGCTAACTTAAGTGAAGGGATTTCACATTCAATCAGAAGTGTGGCTTCCAGACTGTATACCAATTGGGGTAAACCTGGTTTCATTCTTGATCGATGTTCAATAAGCCCATAGAGCTGAGAACAACATGAGATGCCAGTTTGATTTGTGGATCTCGATTTTTCGTTGAAGCATTGTAACAAGGACCTTGTTTACAGCTTCAACTTGGCCATTAGTTTGAGGATAGTAAGGCGTTGAGCTGTTGTGACACATACCCAACTTAGATGTCAGTTCTTCCATCATATAATCCTAAAAATGGGAACCATGATCAGTGATGATGGCTTGAGGGACACCAAACTGAGCAATAACATGATTTAATATGAACTGTGTCACTGTCTTACCGTCCGCAGCCAGTGTAGGCATTGCATCGACCCATTTCATAAAGTAATCAATGGCAACGATAATATTCCATGTCCCCCAGCCGAACAAGGGTTACACGTCATAAAATCTATGCCCCATTTGGCGAAAGGGCCAATGGTAATGAGAGGGTGTAGTGGAGCAGGCGGTGCACGCATCTTGTGTTGATAAATCTGGCATGCATGGAATTTACGTACTGCAAAAATGAAATATTTGAAAATAGACAGCCAGAAGTAGCCAGCACAAATGATATTTTGTGCAGTGGCATAACCAGACATGTGATCACCACAGGCGCCACTGTGGCACTCATTTAAAACTATCTCCACTTCCTCGAGGGTGAGACATCGGCAGAGTACATAATCGACTCCGACACGATAGAGGGTATCTCCAACGATGCGATAAGGTTGTGATTGATGCCGAATGCAGAGTCAAGCATCATTCGTTAGCTCAGACCTGAAAGTAGACATTTGGAGGTACACGATGATATCACCGTACCATGGGTCGAGGGTGATAATCAGGAAGAGAGTTTCATTCAGTATATGATCTTCAGAGGAAGAAGGAGCAGATTTGGCAGGGAGAGAACAAATCAAATCAGTGAACAAAAGTGATTTCTTCGATTTGGCCATAGTGAACTCCAAATCAAACTCTTGGAGGATGAAAATCCACTTTGAGTATTTGCCCCGCAGCAGCTGCCATGATAGAATATAATTCATGGGGTTACAATCAGAAATCATAGTCACCATGCATAAAATAATGTAATGACGAAAACGTTGGACGACCTAGACTGCAGCCAAAGCTAAATTCTTGACATGTGCGTAATGTGTTTCAGGGTCGAGAAGGTTTCGAGACAGGTAGTAAATGACATGTTTGTTACCATCATCATCATCTTGTACCAATACCATGGCGATCGTACTGAAGGTGGTAGCTAGATAGAGGTTGAAATCACGATGGTAATTCAGAGGATGCAATAACGGAGCATTGACAAGCAATGTCTTAAGTCTATCAAAATATTGTTGGGCAATATCATCCCAACAGAAAGGGACGTCCTATTTTAGAAGTTGTGTAAATCCTTTGGCTACTTTGGCATAGTTTGGGATGAAACGACGTAGGAAATTGGATTTCCCTTGGAGACTCTGGAGTTGATGTAATGAGTATGGGGAGGGGAGATTGACAATAGCCTCAAACTTAAGAGGGTCAAGGCGAATTCCATCTTTAGATACGATAAACCCTAAGAGTCTACTGGAGTCAACACATAAGACTCATTTGTGTGGGTTGAGTCTAATATTGTAGCATCTACAACGAATAAAGATTTGATGAAGATGTTCCAGGTGGTCTTTTCGTGCAGCTGAATGAGCCGGAAGGTCATCCAAGTATGGTTGGACAATATGCCGAATATCATGAAGAGCATAGGACATGGTGCACTGGAATGTAGCCCTGGCATTCTTCAAGCCAAACGGGATTTTCCTATATGCGAACGTTCCCCATGGGCAAATAACAGAGGTCTTGTGTTGATCTGAAGGGATAATTTTAATCTGGTTATAGCCATAAAAACCGTCCATAAGGGAGAAAATTTCACTTCCCGCACAATCATTAATGATTTGATCGATAAACGGGGTTGGATGATTATCCTTAGGATAGGCCTGATTGATATCGCAATAATCAACACAAATGTGAATGGCACCCTATTTCTTATCCACAGGAACTATATTAGAAACCCATTCAGTCAGGGGAATTGGATAAATGAAACCTTATTTAAGAAGTTTCTCAACTTCAGCCTTGATAGCGGCGGCTTTTCGAGGATGCACGGGACGAAGACGCTGGCAGACAGGCTTCACACCTGGGTAGGTGAGAATCTCATGCACCATGATACTAGGGTCGATTCCAGGAATTTATTCGTAATACCATGCAAAAACATCGCAGAATTTGTGAAAGAGACTAGTGTACACTTGGACTTCCTCAGAAGAGCAAGTGACTCCCGCATGGATGTTCTCGACGATCCCCAGTTTAACGGAGATGTCTATAGGCATCGTTTGAGTAATATTCCCCAATTTACCTTCTGCAAAGACTTCATGAGTCAAAATGGGCATCTGAAGTGGCAGAGAAGGAACTTGGGATGTAAAGCCCTTAAGACAATTAGACATGGCCCCAAGGCAAGGCATAAACAAGGAATGATGATGGCCATTGCTCCACGGTAGATCCTCAAGAGACATTTTTTCCATGATAGCCTTGTCAGATGGAAACACTTCTTTCAGAGGATCCAGCGAATCTGAATCGTCGAGCCAGGGGGATTGAGAATACATGTTGACAGACATGCTCAAAGGAGCAACTTCAGGAGGGGGAGAATCAGATGTAGTTATTAGCTTACAATAATTGATCTCGATTGGACTAAGCAGCATCTAATCTCTAAACGAATAAACCTGTTCAGGTGAAGGGATGATCCAAGGGTCATCTGACTAAGAGATCATATTGAATTGAATGATATTTGGTGGTGGAAAGGGAAAAATACCTAGGAGAGTGGGATATTTGAAAAGACTTGGCCCTATGTTGTCAAGGGGATTAGGAATTTGATCCACGTATGGCACATTGTTCTCGGAAGACGAGGTAAAGAATGACAACTGATCAACAGTAATAATTTTTCCCTCATGTGGAAACTTTAGAAGTCGAAAGAGGGTGGATGAAATGCACAACATAGCATGAGTCCAACTGCGACCGAGTAGAATATTTTAGTTGAGTTTGGCATCAACGAATTCTACTTCAACGTTGACAGTCTTTCGTTGCAATGTGATCGGTAAGCTAGCGAGAACACCCAAGGGTTTTGATTTCCTTCCATCGAATGCCTCAAGGGCATTGGGTGAAAAATTAAGGGCTAGAGAGACAATAGCCTTCCAGCAAGAAAATGACATGATGTAGGTAGATGCAACTTCGTCCACTATGACCTTATGGATGTTGAGACTATTAATATCGACTTGTATAACAAGCGCAATCTGGTGCAAAAATCAGGGGACAAAATTCTCTAAGTCGAAAGTGATAAGACTAGAATCAGAAAGATCGATACCTCCGATCATAGATAACAACACTTTCCATTGAGACAGACAACTCTGGAGGACTACCAACGTGGACATCGCAGATGGAGCCTGCGCTAAATCCTCAACACTACTGTAATGTTGAGCAGAACGGGCATTAGGATTATAGGAAGACTTCTGGAGAACACCTTTAGAAGGTGGTCGTATAACAGGTTCAGCACTGGGCTTCTCAATTTCAAGGGGAACAGAGGTGGGTGGGGGAGGAGGACCATAAAAAACCTCTTTCTCGGCTACCTGACGTGATCCGTCATGATCTTTCAACCGAGTGGCGATGGAAATGAGTGTCGAACCGTTCATCATGAAAACTTGAGAGTCGAACGACGCAGATGGTGTCGATTGATCGACCATCTAGGTCTATTGATATGGGAAAGGTTCTTTAAGGGCCACCAAAGTTCCCTTAGTACCTTTGAGTAGTTTACTAACCTCGGATCATCGAGGACAATCCTTAGTGTAGTGATCCTCTTCACAAATCAGGCAGGGATACTTCGGTTTTCACTGAGAACTATCATCAACATGAGGTTTCGACGATTCTGGTTTTAGGGCATCATATTTAGCCTTGCCTTTGCCCTTATTTTTCCCTTTGGAAGTCTTATCCATAGGATTAGCCTGAACAGCATTGACCTTCATGGTTTTACCAGAATCTGGGGAAGCCTGAGGAGCAGAATTGTTGGAAAATTTTGATTTATGCTTCCCATTAGAAGACTTGCATGAAGTCTGAGATAAAAAACCAATAACGTCATCGAATGATGGGGTAGCCAGTGCTTTAGAGGTCCCAGGCCATGGAGCTTCAATCAAGATGTCATACAAAATGCCCGATTGGGAGTACACTAAATCGAGGTACTGGGCATGAGAAATGGCTTGTTCCTCGGTTACACATGCGCCCATGGCAATATCTTTAGAAATATGATTTACAAAAGAGGTATTGAACCAATGAGTAAGAAGTTGATCAGGAATTTCAAACTTGATTAGGTGACAATTCCGTCTCCATTCATGAATATGGTCCGAGATGTAGGTAGCCCGGTCCTGTTTCAAGGATGTCAGGAGATGCATCCCCACTTCATAATGAATCGGTAACTAGAAATGAGTTAGGAACACCATAGAGAGAGTGTTGAAATCTTGAAAAATGCCACAGGGAAATTCAATATACCACTTAGCAATAACACCGGTAAGATTACGCTGGAAAAGACGAAGTCAGACAGAGTCATCCACCTAAGAATTTGAGGAACACCATAAATGGTATGTCATGACGTGTGCTTGGGGGTCTTCTCTAGATTTTCCCTCAAACTTGGGACAATCACCAGGCACCTTCATCAGAACCAGAGGCCAATATGGATTATGAAGAATCGGATCATTGGTCCACTTGGACACATCTGGAAACTCCAACGTGGCGAGAAAAGGTAATTGAGCATTAAAAGGCATGGCAAGTCCCCGGTAAGGACGTGTACCTGTACTCCATCCTGGTTGAGCATAACTCTGCCTCCATTGGTTCTATCCTAGAGGATTTTGACCATATGGGGTATAAGCCGGATAATTTGGTTGATATGGCAGCTAGAAACCAGGATACGGGGGTTGATAACCAGGATACAGATTCTGAGTATACGTGGGTCCCGATTGGGCAGCGTAAGGATTTTTCTGTGAAGTATAATTATAGATTGGTTGTTGAGGGTTATAGCCAGAACCTTGAGGTGGGTTGTAAATCGGTCGAGATTGACCTTGAGGGTAGTAGCCGCCTTGGGGTCAAACAGGCTGTTGATAAGTGGGGCCCTGCTGAGATGGATACATGGGGTGCAGCGGTTGATTTGGCTGTGACATAGAGTAGAGCGGTGGTTGAGCAGGGTGACTAGGCTGTGCAAGTTGGCCTGGCTGGGTAGGTGACCTATCTGATGAGGGCCACCAGGTTTCCCCATTTGAGCAGGTTCACCTGATGGCTATAGAGGGCTAGGTTGTGCCTGATATCCAGGTTTACCTGTGACAAGACCATAAGATGGCCCTGGCTGTGCAACGTTTTGACTAATTGGAAAATAAGGCTATTGTGGTTGCACCAAAGGTTGAGATGGATGGGTTTTCCCCCTAGGACCGTATGAAGGCCTAGGTTGATAGCCCAGTTGCCCTACCAGTCCTTGAGGTTTCCCTGGTTGGACCATAGGGTGAGGCTGTAAAGGTTGACCTTAAGGATTGTAAGGCTGCCCTTATGGGCCGTAATATAATCCCTGCTGGACCAAAGGTTGTCCCTGTAAGGGTTGTTCTTGCGAGTCATACGCATACCCTTGCTGGACCGAAGGTTGTCCCTGGAAGGGTTGTCCTTGTTGGTTAGAAGGTTGCACAGGAAAGGCAGGTATAAAACCATTAACGTATTGATAAGCCTCAGGAGCAGGAAAATAGATGGGATTTCCATCCTCATCATATTGAAATGGAAATGAATAGGTCGGGGTACCGTCCACTCCATAATGAGAAAAATAAGGACTATTAAGATCTTAAGAGGAATGATCAACATAGGATTTCGGTGGCTATAAATTCATCTGATACTCCTCAAATGAAATGCCGTCAGGGATAGACATGACAATCGAAGTCTCTACCGAAGCAGAAAATCCTGAAGGCTGAGTGGTGACGAAAAGCAACGATGTGGCCACACAGACACTAGGCCTAGTGGGGACAGACGTAACAAAAGGCATTGATGAGACAGGTGTCATCGGAGACATCCCTAATGACGAGAGAACCGGTCCCCTTGACGGGGTTGAACTTGCCATGGAGGCAATACCGGCCATAATCTGACCCAAATACATATACCCTGTTGGAAGTGATACCGACGGTGAAGACTGAATAGGGTTTGGATGGATTTCTTCTAGAAAAAGGTGGTATTCTTCATCAAAAACTAGAATGCCCTCACTGCCATTAGGACCAGACGATTCCATGTCGAATTCCACCATAAGATCTTGCAAAAGAGTACAGGGGCTAGGACGTATAATAGCAGCCAAAAACGACGATCTCGATGTGAGAGGGGGGAAATGTTCCTCAACCCCAAACCCAAACCAAGTGTTGGAAAGAGGCCAATGGAACTCAACTGGTTCTCCAAAGGGGTACTCTGATGGGATAACAGGTTGCTCAAGCTTAGCAAACCTAGAAGTATGTGAAGTTTCAGATGAATCGTCCGTATAGGGACTACTAGTAGACGAAATGGATGGTTTCGCCACTGTGACTATAGCACACAAAAAAGGGGAAAAAATATCAAAAAGAGGATTCTTGGATCAAAACCAAGGCAAACAAAAAATAGGCCAAGTAATCAATATTTAAAGGGCGTGTAATTGTGGGTAGTTTATTTTACCAAATTGAAACCAAATATTTGTTGTTTCATGTTATAAGAGTCGAGAAACAGTCAAAGATGACTCTAGTCTCTTTTAGTTTGAAACGAGCATGAAAGGAGAAGGGCTTGATGATCTTTTCAAATTTATGGAGTCATTAAAGATCAAAAATGACTGCTCAGGTAGTCTAGGTAGAAGGGTGTACCAGGTTCCCGTGAACTTCCATATACACCTTGGTTATAAAATGAAAGAGAAATCAACCAAGGACTTGACGTACGTGCAGGTAGTCTCCCCGAATGTTGTGTTCGGTGTATCACGGTTACAAGGTGGCAGACTCAGCTTCCTACGGATAAAAGGATTACAACCTAGAGGGGTCTCCCTTTATATACTCGATGGTACAGGGAGCACAAGTTCGTACTAGCGCTGTCTGAAGACGGATGGCGAGCAACAACTGCTAGGTTTAAAGACGTCGGAACACGTCTCTAACTTAGACCACTAAATATTTTGTTAGGTTTCAATTTTGCATTAGGTTAATTGAATAAATTTTAATTTGATCTTGTATTTATGTTTCAATTCCAAGGTCCTACTGAATGTTGAATCTCACAAATCCCTAAATGCAAGATACATGCCATAAAATACCATTTTTTTCAATGAAAAGCTATCTATGAGAGAGTTAAGAGCTTCCAAGTGATAGCAATAATATGAACATACAAAAAAATCCACCACTGAATCTGATGCAAGCTAATGAAATTGAAAATATCTTCCCTAGAATTATATAATGCTAGAAATGCGAAAGATTTTCCAATTTTCACTATGCTAATCAAGAATTCAAAAGATTTTTTTTTGTATTTTCCAATATATCAGAGAAAGTGCACTAAATGACATGAAAAATAAATCAAAACACTAATTTGAGAATGGTGAAGCGAGGGCTGAAAAAAAAAAACAATTTCACTCAACTCAAAACAAGCCCAACAAGACTCAATCCAATGACAAAATCCCTCAAATCAAAGAAATATTTCAAAAGAGACCCAAAAAAGCTGTGTAATCTGGGCTTGGAGTGATGAGAGTAAAACTAAACTAAAGAGAGGACAATCAATCAATTAATTCCATCACTCAAATGGATCTAAGAAGCTGAATTCAAGGAAGTAGAAACAAAGTTGACTGGGAAACCAAGGACCTAAAACTCCCACGGGAGGCTTAGCAGGCTGAAGCACCTAGAAAACCTAGGGCTGAAAAGAAAAATTGATAGAAAAGGGCAAAAAACTAAAGGATAAGGGCTAATCTTAGTAAAAAAAACCCAAATCATTCAAATCAAGTTAAGAAAACACCCAGAGACACCAATATGGACCAAAAATTCCAAAACAGGGAAAACCCTAGCACCTACAGGAATTGGCGCGACTGTATCGTTGTAATCCATGCCAGATAGGGGATGGTGTGAGTGATAAACTGGAAACAAGCGCTAGCTGGCGCGAATGTCAAGCTAGAACCCGCGCCAATGAAACCAACCTTGGAAAGATGGAAATTTTTGAAAAACAGAGGTCAAATTGATCCTCTAGGGCTGAACAGGGGTCTTAGACTCAACAAAGATAATTAGAAAATCAAGCTAAGAAATCAAAGACCAAGAAGATGACCTATAGGATGAAAGAAAAACTCACACTGATCCCTAGTATGGTCGCCAATTTGTTGTGGAGGTTAGTCCCCTTTGCAGACAGAGGCGATCCCACTAGCCCTAGAGTGGGTCTAGCAACAAACAAAACACGCTATGATATTGATTCCTAGTTACAAAAGACAAAGCTATGATGGATAGCTTACCTCAAGTCCTAAATTATTGTTGTCGAATAGGAAGTGCTTCTTCTTGTTCCTAGCTTGACAGATTAAAATCCTTTCGCTCACCGCATCCGGAAACCTGTACATATGCAGAGAAAAGCGACAACATACAAAATAATAATTCAAACATGTAACTATCAATTAGTTGAAAAAGATTGAATCAAATTGCATTACACAAATAAGCAATACAACGATGGAACTAATAACGTAGTTGAGCATATATTAAAATATGAAAGAAAGATTACAATTGAGTTCTGACATCGCGTTCTTCCTTCAGCAGGGCTTCCAATGGAGCGTGTCTCACAAAGCTTGTCGGGAATTTAGATAAGGCTCTCTCTCTTACGGGGTTCTCCTTGGCTCTGCTATCAATAGTCACTCAGCTATAATTTTCTTCCCAAATGTTCAGCTAGGTTGCAAATAGAGAGGGTAGGCTTTTATAGAGGGATAAGGAGAGGTTAGGATCCCTATAATCATGGGGGAGAGTCCTATCTCTTAGGAAGGTTCCATGAGAGGTGGAAAACCACTTCCTAAATAGGGAGATCCAGAGCCAAACAACCCAACCTATTTTTGATGATTCATTCTAAAGTTGTTAGAATCAAACTTCTACCTTTTATTTTTAAAAAACATTCCCAAATAGGCTTGGCGCGGGAAATACACAGGGACAGAGCACCAAGTGGCGCAGGCTTAATGTAAATTTCCCAGGTGGGCACGAGTGATGAACTGGCTGCTCACGCCAATGCCCAAACATATGTTTCCAGTAATTTTTTGAGGAAATGTTCTCTAGGAGAATTCTTGCCCTTATGGAGAAGGATGCCATCAAGGTGTTTTCAAGACATTTTACTGTTCACAGGTCATCAGAATAGTCCTCCAATGTATGGGACGAGGGATTGCAGGGAATGTGACAAAATGTTGTGTAACAGTTGGTTCTTTCGAAAACACACTAAAGGTATAGGGTCCAAGTTAATGATTGAAATGAGCTATGAAGTCAAGGGTTTAGGAACTCATGCATAATGCATGGTTGATCCTATTTTGGTTGAGGAACGACCCAAGAATCTTGGTCTTGGTTATGTGCAATTTAATGGAGAAGACTCCAAAACCATGAAGTCATGTGAGGCAACTTCAAAGAGAACTTTTGTTCCAAGTTCTAATATGAAAATATGTTAAGTTGTTTCAAAGATGATTGGCATTTCTTTAAGCCTTTGTTGTAGCAAGCATATGGTAGACATGTAGCTTATGGCGAGCATGCGAGTTCCGGCAGTTTTCAAGACAAGAATGATGATGTTAGTCTGAAAACGAAAGCTAGAGCCTCTATTAGTTCATCTCCTCATGAAGACAAAAAATATGAACATGAAAGGCAGCACAAGAGGTATAAATCTTCCCATGATCAACTTGATTGTGTTTCTGCAAGGCATGACAATTCTGCATGTTTAAAAGGAAGAAAAATTTGTATACATATTGTGGTCGGTTTAACCATGATGTTTCAAGATGCTGGATGAGGAAGAAGGTATACAGGAAGCAAATGAAGCAAAGGAAACTTTCAAAGAAAGTGCATAAGATTTGCACATATTTCCAGAAGACGGGACATGTTGTTTCCCAATGTTGGACATTGCATCCAACTCATGATCCCAAGCACTTACAACAAGAGGAAAGAAATATTGGCGAAGGTGGAACCAAGGATTCCATCATTGATGTGAGAACGAATGTTTCACATGAAGAATATTTTCAGCAGCACAAGTCATTGTGGAAGTGGCTTGGTAAGAAGTGGTTTGACTTCTTGACACAGTAAGACATACACTCATTTGTACATATGAAAATTTCAGTTATGTATGCATGTATTTCTGTTCAAACGTTTGATGCAAGGTTGCATGTAAATGAGGTTCAGTTGAAGGCATTTCATTGTTGTTGAAAAATTGCGTCGTGGAGGTGTAAAAGATGAGTATGATACTCACATATATTGCAACAATATCTTTTAGTTCAGCTCTTATAGTCACCCACATGTTTTTGGGATTATGTACTTGTTGGTACTTGAAAGGAAGAGTTGAAGGTGTAAATGTGCATGGAAGTTGTATGTGTAAATAGAAAATTGTAAATATATTCATCGTACATTGATACATGCAAAAGTGTTTGTCAAGATGTATCATGTTGTTTCTCAACTTGTGTCAATTGTGTCTCACATTTTTGTCAACTTGTCTTGATTGTGTTGCACACTTTTTACATTGATTTTGTGTCAATTGTATAGCACATTTCATGTCGACTTGTTGTTGATGTCGCATGTTGCACAACATATGTTTGAGTCAAAGGTTTTTTTTTTATTTTGGATCGATAGGTGGATACACCAATATGCAAAGAGGATTACCATATATTTGATGTTACAGGAAGGTGACAGTCAATGATTTGAAGGAGAAGAAACAGGTGATCTTCATTTCAAATCTTGCATGAGATTTTATTTTCAAGATTGATGTACGTTCTTGTGATAGGATGTTGTAGGAAACTTGTAGTCCATTTAGGAAATGATGTTCGACTACCTTCTATAAATTTCTCATTAGAAATTTCTGAGTGAGTGCAAGGAAGACAATTCTTGACAGGAGCACAAGCGCATCAAGGAAGGGAAGTGTCGACTACCTTCAAGTTGTGGTTCAAAGGCACTATCCATGCAAGGAAAGTGTTTGGAGGCTAAAACGAAGAGTTTTATGTACTCTCATCTGCTATACATATCATTATATCAGTTTTTTTGGGTCCAAAAGATTCCCAATGGGGAGGTGTGATCAGAACTAGATCAAGGACCTAAGGATTAGCTCAAAATTAAAATTTACATGATTGGGTTGAAACCAATATGCTCACGTATATATCATCTTCCTAATTTCAGCGCCGCAAATGGTTCAAAAAACGGACATGTTATCAAGAAGTTATTGCACTTTGAATGCCAAGTGGGTCCAGCGGAGTGCGGAGGGTCCAGCCTCCTCGCATGGAACCTCATCACATGACCAATGTGGGAGGTTAATGTTAAGAGCACTTAAGGAACCTAATCCCAGGATTAATATTTAATTAAAATTTAGTTAATTGGAGTTTAACATGGCGTAGATTCTTGAGGTACTCCCAAATTTAGGCGGACTTCCACTTTTAGTGGAGCTAACTGGCAGTTGCCCCACCTTTAGTGGACGAAATTGGGGCAAAGTTGTTTTGGTCATAAATCACTCAATTTTTGACCATTTTGAGAGTGCCAATAGTCAATTTCTACTTTCTTGGACATTCGAGAACCATTGGTGAGGGTTGCAGAGCCATCAAAGAACTACTGAATAGGATTTTTCTTCAATAAATTTGAAGGGGCCACTAGGGCCACCAGGAGGCAACAACAGTTTAAGGCCTAGCCAGGGGAGATAGAGGCCTTATCTAGAGATCCAATTGTAAAAATTTGATATTTCAGATGTTTTTAATTTGATGAGATAGTTTTCAGATCTTGTAGAGAACTTTTGAAGATCAAAATGCTTTAGTAAAGTTCCAGAGGCCATTAGTGCCAGCTTTTGCCTGCAGTAGTGCAGGGCCTAGCCAGAGCAGTTAGAGACCCTATGCAGTGAACCAGTAGTCATTATTGACTGTAATCAGCATTATGAATTTAATTGCAGAGGTTTTAGAAGGTTTTTAGGACTTCTAGAAGTCAAAAACCCAGCAGAGAAAGTTTTAGTGACCCTAGTGCCAAGGGGTGTCGACAGGTGTTGGAGGCAAAAATAGAGTAGCTAGAGGCTATTTTTGATGAATAAATATTATATATTGACTATAAAAATAATTTTGAAACCAATGAAAGTGGTTTTAGAACACTGTGAGAACTTCTAGAGTTATAAAAGTGGAAGGGAAGTATTGGGCAGCCTTGGGCAAACCGTGGAGGAAGGCCTAGTTTGGGGATGCAGTGCTTGTTTTGAGAAATTTATTAGTTGATATTTGGTTTCTGATGTGTGATGGATAAAAAAGGTGTGGTTTTAGGGAAAAAACATAATTCTGAAGGAGTTAGTGCTATGTAGAAGCTTAGTGTAGGTCAGTGCACCAAAAGAAGAAATCGTGTCTAAGGGAGCCTAAAGTTGTTTGTAGAGTTTGGACAGCCATGAGAGAGATATAGATAGTATTATCATCCCTTCAGATCAGTTCAATATCCATTGGATTTAATTTTTTAACTTTTAAAAGAAACCTTCCCGTAATCCCAAAGAGCCAAGTCAAGATGACAAAGCGCAATGGAGACGTAGCCCATGAGATTCGAGTGAACTCCTAGATTGATTTGTTGTTGTGTGTGAATGTTTTATTGCTACATTATGTTGCGGTTATACATGTTGAATTTCAGCAAGAAAAAATCAACCAAAGACACATAAACAGTTAAAAATCATATGCCACTTTCAAGTATAAATTACGCAAATTGTCAAGTATAAGCTAGATCATTTATTTGTTAAACTGAGTGGGAGGTTCTTGAAATACATAACAAGTTATCCAGACCATTTTCAGATCAACAGATCAAGGGGATATATTATAATGAGACCTTTGCACTTGTCTCAAGGTACTCTTCCATAAGGACCATCCTTGCACTCTCAGCACAGATGGGTTGGCGCATTCATCAGATGGATGTGAAAATTGTGTATCTCAATGGGATCATTGAGGAAGAGGTGTACATAGAGAATCCTGAAGGTTTCAAGATATTCAACAGCAAGTCACATGTGTGATGACTCAAAAGAGAATTGTATGGAATGAAGCAAGCACCCCGTGCTTGGTACACTTGGATAGACTGCTATTTCACCAGACTGGGCTTCACCAAAAGTGAAGCAGATGAAAACTTGTACCAAATTGTGGTGGAGGGTAAGCTTTAATCGTTGTTCTTTATTTTGATGATTTAATATTGACTGGTGATGAGAATTTGATACAATCATGAAAGGGAGTTCGAAATGAAGGATATGGGCCTCCTTCATTATTTCCTTGGATTGGAAATATGGTAGTGAGATGGTGAAATTTTTGTGTCTCAAGGAAAGTATCCAAAGGAGATACTAGGTAAGTTTAACATGGAGAGTTGCAAACCCATGGATACTCCTCTTCCAGGAAACTGGAGGAAAGAGGATGCTACTTATGGAGAGGTAGTGGATGCTACTGTCTATCAACAGTTAGTGGGTTCGCTAATGTATCTAGTGAACATGAGACCAAACATTTGCTATGCAGTTAACCAACTGAGTCAAGCTATGGTTAAGCCTACCAAGCTCTTTTGGAAGGCAAGGAATAATTTCCTAAGATACCTGAGGGGCACATTAGATTATGGTCTATGGTACAGATAGATGGATGGAGTGAAGTTGCATGGCTTCACGGATGCAGATTGGGCTGGAAGTCCAACGGAAAAAAAACACATTAGGGGGGATCTTTAGCATTGGATGTACAACCATTTCTTGGTACAACATGAAGCAGAGATATGTGGTACTTAGTTCAACGGAAGAGGAATATGTGGTAGCAAGTCAAGATGCATGTGAGGCTATCTAGATGAGAAAGTTCTTGGTTGGTTTTTTTGGTTCTCATATGGATCTGACAGTGATTCATTGTTGTTAGGACCTCACAATGTACCATTTTTACCATACATTTTGACACCACCTTACCCTTTATAACTATATTTAAAAAGGGTTCCATCATCATTTTCATTCACTTTATCCAAAGGTATATGAAATCCTCCTCTTTACTATATATTTAATCTGTTTACATATAATTCCATCATTAATCAAAGGTATATTGTGGCTAACATAAGTCTAAAAGATCACAGATAATTTATGTGCTGTGCTGAAACAATCGGCCGTTGCTGAAATAGTCGACTCCGTTGCTGAAACAGTCAGCGGGCACGCAAATTCCGTCACTACTCATAATTTGCGATTCTGGAAGATTATTTTTGGGAAAATGGCAACAAGATGAAGACGAACAAGGAAGTGGTTACACGGATTATTCTGAAGACAATACTTTTTCTGCATCTGTTGTAACAATATCTTTCTATGGAATAATAGAATAGCCCTGTTTTAATAAAGAAGAACAGATTTGGATAAAGATAGATTTGCTTTGATGTAACTGCAATAGATGTCTCCTCTTTAAAAAGAGGAGACATCATCATTAGAAGGGGAGTTAGAAACTACAGGAGAACATTGTTTTTGAGCAGAAAGGAGCTAGACTCCATTGTAATGTATCATTCCTTTTTGACAGATGAATAAAGGTTCCTTTTGAGCGCTTAAATTTAATTCTTTCCCTAGGAAATCTTGTGAGAAGGAAAGGGCTCGCCTTCATCACAAGATTCACCCAACTGTTCCTGTAGTTTGTTAAGTTTCCTTATGATATTCGCACCTTAATTTAATTATGTTTGCTGAAACATCAGTTGCATAGTTCTGTGATTCATTAAGCATTCTGTTTCCTTTAACGCTGCATGAGTTTGGTACATTCATTCTTAAAGAAGTTAAGAGATCTTTTTCTGTTATCTGTTTGAATGCATGATTGATGCTAGGAAGCAGGTGCTGAAGATTCCTGTGCAAAGGAATAGGGTCCTCTTCCCATTAATTGACTTTCTTTTCCCTACAGTGTGATTAGAAACAGGAGACAGGTGTTGAAGGTTCCTGTTCATGGGAATAGGGTCCTGTTCTCTTGAGTTTATCTTTTCTACAGTGTGATTAGTGTCAGGTAGCAGGTGCTGAAGTTCCTATTTGAAGGAATAGGGTCCTATTCCCTGTTATGGCTGATTGGTTTCCTTTCCTGCAGAGTAATTTCCTTTCATTAGGATTCTTAAAAGAACTGTAATAGAGGAATTGCTTCTACTATAACATAAATAGACTTCAGCTTCGTTAAAACTGGGTGTGAATAATTAGATTTGTATGATTAATAATTGTGTGACTTTTACTACAACATTATTCTTGCTTTTGGAATTGAGCATATCCAGTGCGTGGTTGTCTTTGGAATAAACAGACCTTCTCGTGTTGACAATTTATGTGGAGCTTGAATTGTTAAAACAATTAAAGTGACCAACATTTTGGCACCATTGCCGGGGAAGGAAATTATAGATTTCAAAAGCATTAATATTTTCTTTCTAGATGTGCAGATTGTATGAGAGGATGCAGAACCCAGAAGGAAACTAATCCCACAGGTGGCAAGGGCAAAGGAAGGGGAGGAAGAAAGACTTTCAATGATGAGATTGTATCAAAGGCTGAATCATCACAGAGATTAAGTTCTCGAAGACCAAAAATTCAGCACTCCCCTCAATCAGATTACAAAACATAGGAAGTTGCGGGCCCTTAAAACATAGAGGAGCCGATGATTAAAGGACCATAAATCAGTGCTGGAGAGTCAGAAGAAAGTGCTAGCAAATCAGCAGAGCACGTTGAGGAAATAATAGAGAATGTTGGATGACCAATGGAAAACATTGAGGAGCTAGTAGAAGGTCTTGACGATCGAGCAAGTGCAGTAGGAGAACAGCCAATGGAAGGAAACACCGAAGACTTCTTTGGTGGAGGACGTCTAGATCCTGAAGGAGAAGGAAAGGATGAAAATTCTCTCTCTACCTTGGGATTTCCTATCAATTATCTCCCTAAAGGAACAACTCCTATGAAGAATATTCCATTGTCAGCTTTACCTAACTTCCATGGTTTATCCTCTGAAGATCCGGATGAATTTCTTTTTGAATTTGATATATTATGCAGAAGTTATGATTATGTTACTAATGCTCAAAAGTTGAAACTGTTTCCAGCAACATTAAAAGGAAATTCTTTAAGATGGTTCATGAGCCTTGGGAGTCAGGTAATCACAACATGGGAATAGATGAAACAGAAATTTCTTCTTAAATATCAAGACTACTGTCAGACGAGAGAAAAGAAGGATGAACTATTCAATATGGCACAAAAGCCAGACGAGAATCTGGAGGACTACATAGAAAGGCTGCAGTATAATATACAGAGATCTGATCATCCGAATATAAGTAAGGAAATTCGCAAAACAATATTACTTAGAGGACTAAGGGATGATTGTTTAGACATGTTAAACATGCTTGGCAAGGGAGATATATCTAAAGAATCATATGATGAGATTGTTGAACTTTGTAAAAGGTGTTCAAGGGGAGCTGCAAAGAACAGAGTAAGTAATATAGATCCCACCTATTCAAGAGTGCAGAAATCAGCCAGTGGGGGAGCAACAAGAGCTGAAATAGGTAATTTACTTCAAGAAATTAAAACTGAGATGTTAATTTCTTTTTCTTCACAAATTGACACTTTGCAGGTTAAGAAGAAGCAGGCTGAAGCAGAAGCAACTCTGGCTGTCTTTTGCCCGAAGTGCAGAGACAAACATCCACTAAGGGAGTGCCCATTGGACAAAATACCAATCTGCACCCTTTGTGAGAAATATCATGAAACAAAATAATGTCTATCTCTACCAGGAATAAAGGCAGCATTGCAGCCAACGGAAGAAGAAGCTGAAGCAGTTTACTTACTAACTCAAAGAAGACAATGGCAACCAAAAGGACAAGGTATGAATTCTAGTATGCCATTTAATCGTTGGAATAATTATTCTGCTTTCGGTCAAACAAATTACCCTCCCTTTAATAAAATGCAATACCCACCCTTTAATCAAATGAATTTCCCACCCATGCAACAATCAAACCCTCCCTTTGATGATCCTACAATGTGGACTCCTTGGCCCCCACAACAGCCATCTTCTTTTAATCCTTGGAATTCAAATTGGAGAAGCCAACAACTCCCGTATCCAAATCAATTTCCTCAATTTCAACAACCACTTCCTCTGCCATCAAATGCTCCGCCAAATAACCAAATGAGACCCCAGCTACCTGTGCAACCAAATCCTAACCCCAATAATAAAGTTATGCAAGTCATTGATATTCAGAATCAGTCTATATTTCCTACTATGCAATGTAATGATATTCATTTAAGATCTGGGAAAATAGTAGAGCCTATTATTGATGTACCTATTATTGATACTTCTAACCTCTTGATTAAGTATGATAAAGGCAAAAACATAAAGCACAACCACCCTCAACAAGGTGGCCAAATAGACACCATTCCCCGGCGTTTAGTTTTAACAGAATGCCTAAAACACCTTCTTTTAATCTTTTTGGAGATTGAAAAAAATGAATGTTAAATTCCACTTTTCAGTACTTGAGAGATATATAATTTATGCAGAGTATAAAGATGTTGTATTTAAAAACACAGTAAACTAAGAATCCCCTTGATTACATGTGATGGTGGACTATACTGACAATATTAAAACACCTGTAGAAATATGACAACTGACAAAACCATCTCAATGACAGTTCAAATTGGTAAAACAATGATTCCTCAAGTTCTGGTAGATTTAGGTGCTGCAATAAACATAATGACTCTTAAAACTTCACAATTGTTACAGCTGAATAACACAATCAGAGATACACCTACCATTCTAGAGTTGGCTGACCATTCTACAATTAAACTTGAAGGAGTTGTTGAAGATCTACTTATCTCAGTTGAATCCTGGAATTACCCAGCTGATTTTGTTGTATTGCAGACTAAAACAAAGCTGGGGGGACATCCTTTAATTCTGGGGAGGCCATGGCTGGCCACAGCTGATGCCTTTATCAGTTGCAGATCTGGTTCAATGACAATTTCTAATGGTTATGAAACCAAACATCTTACTCTTTATCCTCATGCTACACCCATAATTAATAATGAAGATTCTATGTGGATGGATTATGATGATAATGTTGTTCAACCCATTCTAACTATTGGACAAGCCTTAACTCTTAAAGACAATACAGAGGATGAAATAATTAATAATTTTATTTGTGAACCTTCCTCTGTAATTGCTGAAACACACAATCAATTGACTGCAATTTTTGAAACGGATACCCAGGAAAAGATTGAATCTGAAGACTTATCTCAGACATTAACCACCATCTCATCTAAAAGCATAACAGTCGAAATCGAACCTGGCAAGACATTAAACATAAATCTTGATCTAACAGTTGCTGAAACACAGCAGTTAATGAAGTTATTACGTGAAAATAAGGAAGCATTTGCATGGGATTACACGGATATGAAAGGAATCTCTTCTGAACTATGTACTCACCGAATTTACATTAAAGAAGGATGCCGACCAGTCTGTCAACCCCAAAGACGAATGAACCCTAATTTACGGGAAATTGTTAAAGAAGAACTTCAGAAATTGCTTAATGTAGGATTTATATACCCCATATCTGACAGTGAATGGGTTTCCCCATTGGTAATTGTCCCTAAAAAAGACAGGAAATGGAGAGTATGTGTTGATTGCAGAGCCTTGAACAAAGCTACTCAAAAGGATCACTTCCCTTTACCTTTCATTGATCAGGTGTTGGATAGTCTGTTGGGGAAGAAATTCTTTTCTTTTCTGAATGCGGATTCATTGAGTGTAATCAAGTGGGGTACTGAACAGGACAAGAGCCATCCTCACTGGCCTTGGGAACTTTTCTATGAAAAAAAGTTCTTCTTAATTTGAGCTGTTCCTTGGCTGATGAAATTTTCGGAGAGGTACATTATGGGTATTTTCATGTCTTGAATGACTCTGTATGGAAATATTTGGATGATTTTACTCCTTATGGTGTGTCTTTCGAAGATGCATTACAGAATCTTGAGAAGGTACTTAAACGTTGTATACAAGCTCACCTCTCCCTAAGTATTGAAAAATGTCATATGATGATGAGTGAAGGAGTAGTGCTTGGACATTTTATTTCATCTCAAGGTATTCAGGTAGACCCATCTAAAATATTGGTCATTCAGAATCTTCATGTTCCTAAAACACAAACTGATGTGAGAAGTTTTCTAGGACATGCTGGATATTACAGAAGATTTATTAAATATTTTTCTAAGATAACTTCTCCATTATTTGTGTTGCTTATGAAAAAAACTGAATTTAAGTGGACTAATCCTTGTCAGAAAGCCTTTTTAGAACTCAAGCATCAGTTATCTATTGCTCCTATTTTAAGGGGACCTGATTGGGCCCTCCCTTTTCATATATCTTCTGATGCTTCAGACACTGCAATTGGAGCTATCTTGGGACAAGAGGAGAATCATCTTCCTTATGCTATCTACTTTATCAGTAAGAATATGACCCCTGCTGAGCTTAATTATACAGTTACCAAAAAGGAGTTTCTTGCAGTAATTTATGCCATTAATAAATTTCGACATTATATCACTGGTTATTCTACTTTTGTCCACACTGATCACTCAGCTATTAAGTATTTAATGAACAAATATGTCACAAATGCTAGAGTTACCAGATGGCTATTATTACTGCAGGAATTTGATATCACAATTGTAGATCGGCCTGGTAAAGAAAATGTGGTGGCTGATTTCCTTTCATGGTTAAAAACTGATAATAATATTACAGTAGATGATTCTTTTCCTGATGAGTATTTGCAGTTTCTGCTCACTCCCCATGGTATGCAAATATTTCCAATTATTTGGTTGCAGGAGAATTACCATCACACCTATCATACAGAGAAAAGAGAAGAATTGTTCAACAAAGTGCCAGGTATAAATGGATAAGTGGGTGTCTTTTCTACACGGGGCTTGATCAGGGAATCCGAAGATGCATTAGGGAAGATGAAGTGTATGACATACTAAAAGCTTGTCATGATGGCCCTTGTGGAGGGCATTTTGCTGATAAAAGAACAGCACACAAAATTTTGAGGATGGGTTACTATTGGCCCTCATTATTTAAGGATGCAAAGAAATATGTGAGGGCTTGTGACAGCTGCCAGAGAATGGGTCAACCCAATCATAGAGATCAAATGCCATTAAACCCCCAGGTAGTTTATGAACCATTTGAAAGATGGGCCTTGGATTTCATAGGACCCATTAATCCTCCATCAAATCAAAGAACTTATATATTAGTCTCTACAGACTATATGACTAAATGGGTGGAGGCCAAAGCACTTATTAGAGCCAATGAAGAGGTTGTCCTAGCTTTCTTATTTGAAGAAATCTTCACTAGATTTGGAATCCCTAGAGAGCTAGTTACAGATGGAGGACCTCCATTCAATTCTCATGGTTTTAAGTCTACCCTTTAGAAATATCATATTCATCATAGAATGACTACACCATACCACCCCCAGGCCAATGGGCAGGTGGAAAGCACAAATAAAGTATTAGAAGCCATTCTAACTAAAACAGTGAAGGATAACAAGAAGGATTGGTCTCAAAGGCTCCCTGAAGCACTATGGGCTTACAGAACTACTTGGAGAAACACTACAGGTTTTTCTCCCTATGAATTGGTTTATGGTAAAAATGTTGTTTTTCCTGTGGAATTTGAAATTAAAACTCTAAGAACTGCTTTAGCTGTTAATCTTGATTTGACTGATGTGCAGACAGCTAGGTTGCAGCAACTTCTTGAATTGGATGAAAAGAGATTAGATGCCATTCACCAAACAACCATGATTCAACAACAAAGAATGAAGTGGCATGATAAAATTATCAAACACAAGCAGTTCCAAAAAGGTAATTGGGCCTTTTTTTATGACTCTCGGTTTGAAAATTTTCAGGGTAAGCTACGTACACGTTGGCTTGGACCATATGAAGTAGATGTTGTTTTTCCTAATGGAACAGTAAGACTTCTAACAATTGATGATTCTAAAACACCTCTACTAGTCAATGGTCATATGCTTCGTTTGTACCAGCGCCCTATTTCTAAAGAGGATTTCAAGACTGCTTGCATGATTGATACACATTATCTTTTTCTAGGGGAGTCTTCTGCTCCTCACAACATTTAATTTTCTGCACTGTATTTTTAGTATTAGATTAGATTTAAAACTAATAATCCCTGTCAAGGGTTGGCATGTTACAATTGAATTTTGCAGATTCTGGAAAAACTCATTAAGGAGGACAGATTCATCACAAGAAGATCTGAAGCTTCAATCACGGAAGCTTGTTCCCTTCATTTCAACCCATTTCCTAGCAATATCCCTTTTATCCCATTTCTACATTTTTCCTTTTTCCATTTTCCCACTTCTACCATTCCTGAAATATCATCCTTCAGCTAGTATTTCCTGTTCCTTACTGCTGAAATTATCCCTTAGCAAATACTTCCCCCACTTGTCTTAAACCCAAGTCATTATATCCCATTTTCCTGATTTTTCCCTTTACTGAAACACCAGTTTCAGCAACATGTCATTCATTTTTCCATTGCTGAAACACCAGTTTCAGCAACCTTTCATTCATCTTTTCATCATTAAAACATCATTTATTTCTTCTGCTGTACAAGCTTTTCAGTTCTCCACTTTTATTCTTCAGATCCCTTGGGTGAATATTATTCAGTATTGAGCAGATCCTGATATGCTCCTGTTCTACATTCCAGAGAAATCTAAATATTCTTCCATTAATATCAAGCCATTATGAAGCACTCTATACTTCGAATTATAAAGACAAAGGTAAAAATATAAGGTATGTGGTTTTTATGTAATGCAGTTAAATAATATTTTAAAGAGAGGATCTTGCTCATAATGATTACAATCTCTGCACACTTAAACATCATTTCACCATACGTAGGGGGGGGGGGGGATTTCGAAAACTGAATCATCATTTCAAACCATCCAATCCTTCGTTACTCTTCATATCCATTATTTCCGCCGTCATTGAGACTCCATATCCTCTGTTGCAACAATTAGCTTGACCAAAGCCCGTGTTTCTGTTCTCTGCGTCTCTGCATGTGACTCAAGCTAGTAGCTATGGGAGGTTCGGCTATCAGACATGATCCTGGTTCGATAACTCTTCTTGATTTTTTCCTGGAGGCCTACCAAATTTTTTAGCAGGCAGGATGGACAACATACTTCGAAAGGCTAGGAGAATTTGATGCTTAGCAAGTTTTAGAGTTTGCGCAGAATCTTCAGGAAGACTATTCAGTGGTTCAAGGGGTCCGAATTTCGGTCACGGAGGAAGATATAGCACAAGTTTCAGGGTTTCCAGTTACAGGTGCTCGCTGGTTCAGTAGGAAACAAATCATTTTAAATGCGCAGCAAGACTTTCTTCTTCCAGAGGAACGGATTGAACATAAAGGCTGCGGTATAAGTCTGCATTCATTACCTCGCCCATGGCCAACAATAGCTAAATTCATCAAGCACTATTTGACATGCGAGGGGCGTTATCAGGTAGTCTATCAACACGACTTCGTTTTAATGAATCATTTGCGGCATGGTCGATTAGTTAATATTCCCTATTATCTGCTTGGTTGTATCAAAAACATGTCATATTACTGTAGACGGGTAAGATTCCCATTATTATCCCTTACCCATCATCGCTTATGTCAATTATTAATTCAGAGGGATTTTTCTCAGCAAAATCCCCCTCTGAATAATCCACTCCTCATTCCCCAGCAAGTCGAAATTCCTCAGCAAGCCGAAATTCCCCAACAAGCTGGAGGTTCCCAAGAAACTCCTGAGAGTTCTTATGAATGGCAACTGGATGATATCCCTGACCCCCTAGTGATTCCATCCTTAGAACCAGTTGACCTACCCCCAAGTTCATCCCACTTAGTAGAGTCACCCCTTCCCACTATTCATATCTCTAGCGATGACTCTCAAACACCCCCATCTCCCCCTACTCATAAAAGGAAGAGATGAACCCCAACAGTCTCTGTCTCAAAACGAAAAACAAGGGCCACAACCCAAGCTTTCACCTCTTCCAAAAGCCCTTCCCCTAGAAAATAATATTCTCCTACAAAGAAAAGGAAAGCTACTGACTTCTCTGCTTTCCTACCTAGGAGGAAAATGAAAACGACTGTTGAAACTGAAGTCACTCCTATTTCCCCTGACCCTACGACTATCCTGTTAAAACTTCAATCCTCATCACCATTTCAAATTCCCCAACCATTACCCGTCTCATCCTGTGGCACTGTTCCACAAGAACTAGTGGCCCGAGGTAACATGACATCGTTTATTGCTCAAACAGTGACTGCAACACAAGAAACAGTTACTTACCCAAAAGCTGAAACACAAGAACCAGCTACTGTGGTACAAAAATCATACACCAAGCATGATAATACAAGGAAACCAGCTGTAGCTACAACACAAGAACCAGCTACAACTGTGGATCAGCAGACAACTCCAACAGAATCAACCAGCACACAGGGTTCACACACTATGGCATCTTTATTGGAGGAAAATGAGTTTCTGAAGTCAGAACTAGAGGCCTATAAGAAATAATTGATCATGGCACGAGAAGCCTTTGATAGAGAATCAAATCTCTACATGTTGGCACACACAGCATCAACACAAAAGAAGGATCCATGCAGAGAATACATGTGCCATGAGTGTGGTAACATTTACCAATAGGCAGGATACAAACTAGTCAAAATTTAGGTACTTGAGGCATCTACATCAGCTGCAATTAAAGAAGAACGCCCTACTGTCACACAAGAACCAGTAGGGCCCTCAAAAATTCTGGAAAAAGAAACCAAACCACATATATCCCGCCCTGTGTTAGTTAGCTCAGCTACTCATACGATGGCCCAACCTAGTACTTATAATGCCGGGACACAGACCCTGCCATGGAAACAATTAGAAATAATGAATAACTGGAAGAAACAGTATGATGTGGATCAAGATAAAATATTGTAGCAGCATAAGTTGGCCTGGCAGAATCAGATGTGTGCCAATTGGGATATTTGGGAACAGACACTGCAACAGCTCAAGGATTCTAAGAAAGAAGTCAAGGAATTAAAGGAAAAGTTGGTTTTGATGTTTTCATTAGTGAAAAAATTGTTGGCCACCTGGAAACCCTCCTTGAATTATTCTCTCTTCCTCTCTGAACGTCTTGTTTATTTTCAATTGAAGGCAATTAAGGATGGGAGACCTCATGAATTGCTCACAGCGGAACAATTTGTTAAAACATTTGCTGAGGCCCCTGCTAGTGACCAACATTTGTTATGTGAACTTTATCTCCATAATGAGGCTATGGCTGAGGATAGACAGGTCAATCTCACTCCAATTGTAGGTGATGTACAAATTAGGGCATTTGTTTCATTTCTTGCCAATCAGATCACATGGAAAACTGCTTTTATTGCAAGTAGGCATAATGAGGAGAATCGCCTCCTTTGGATTAGACCGGAACCTTCAAATCCGGCCATGTTTGTAGCAGAATATCACCGATTCTTGCAGAAGCCAGGAATGCACCGTTACATACAACAACTGCAAGCCTCAACACTTCTAAAGTGTCTACAGCTAATCAGAGTGAAGGAAACTGCTGCCTTGAAGGCCAACACTATGTTCTGGAAACAGTCATGTAAGGAAAGACAAGAGTATCACCCTTTTAGCCCTGATAATCTGCAAGCTGCACTATCCCGGGTACCAAACTACATCAGATGCATTCGTCATTGTGGAGAGAATTGGATTGGTTATCATTTTCACTTCCCGATCTTATGGATGCTAACAGAAAAATACCAGTCTCACTACCAATTGGCTAACAGGGACGAGGCAGTAGCATGGCAGCAATTGCAGAACAATCGAGGATTCCAAGCTTCGATAGAAGCCACCTTCCCTAGTTACTGCTTGAGCAACTTTCATGCACAGAGTCAGTACTCAGACTCTGACTTAGACTAAGAGTTGCCTGAGGAGATGCAACCCTTTCAACTGGGGGGGATGTTAGGACCTCACAATGTACCATTTTTACCATACATATTGACGTCACCTTACCCTTTATAAATATATTTAAAAAGGGTTCCATCATCATTTTCATTCACTTTATCCAAAGGTATATGAAATCCTCCTCTTTACTATATATTTAATCTGTTTACATATAGTTCCATATTAATATTATATTTCATCATTAATCGAAGGTATATTGTTGCTAAAATAAGTCGAAAAGATCGCAGATAATTTATGTGTTGTGCTGAAACAATCGGCCGTTGCTGAAACAGTCGAATCCGTTGCTAAAACAGTCAGCGGGCACACAAATTCCGTCACTACTCGTAATTTGCAATTCTGGAAAAGTATTTTGGGAACAATGGAAACAAGATGAAGACAAGCAAGGAAGTGGTTACACAGATTATTCTGAAGCCAGTACTTTTTCTGTATCTGTTGTAACAATATCTTTCTATGGAAGAATAGAATAGCCCTGTTTTAAGAAAGAAGAACAGATTTGGATAAGCATAGATTTGCTCTGATGTAACTGTAATAGATGTCTCCTCTTTAAAAAGAGGAGACATCATCATTAGAAGGGGAGTTAGAGACTACAGGAGAACATTGTTTTTGAGTGGAAAGGAGCTAGACTCCATTGTAATGTATCATTCCTTTTTGACAGATGAATAAAGGTTCCTTTTGAGCGCTTCAATTTAACTCTTTCCCTGGGGAATCTTGTGAGAAGGAAAGGGCCCACCTTCATCACAAGATTCACCCGACTGTTCCTGTAGTTTGTTAAGTTTCCTTATGATATTCGCACCTTAATTTAATTATGTTTGCTGAAACATCAGTTGCATAGTTCTGTGATTCATTAAGCATTATGTTTCCTTTAACGCTGCATGAGTTTGGTACATTCATTCTTAAAGAAGTTAAGAGATCTTTTTCTGTTATCTGTTTGAATGCATGATTGATGCTGGCAAGCAGGTGCTGAATATTCCTGTGAAAAGGAATAGGGTCTTGTTCCCATTAATTGACTTTCTTTTCCCTGCAGTGTGATTAGAAATAGGAGACAGGTGCTGAAGGTTCCTGTTCATGGGAATAGGGTCTTGTTCTCTTGATTTTATCTTTTCTACAGTGTGATTAGTGTCAGGCAGCAGGTGTTGAAGTTCCTATTTGAAGGAATAGGGTCATGTTCCCTATTATGGTTGATTGGTTTCGTTTCTTGCAGAGTAATTTCCTTTCATTAGGATTCTTAAAAGAACTGCAATAGAGGAATTTCTTCTACTATAACATAAATAGACTTCAGCTTTGTTAAAAAAGGGTGTGAATAATTAGATTTGTATGATTAATAATTGTGTGACTTTTACTACAACATTATTCTTGCTTTTGGAATTGAGCATATCCAGTGTGTGGTTGTCTTTGGAATAAACAGACCTTCTCGAGTTGACAATTTATGTGGAGCTTGAATTTTTAGAACAATTAAAGTGACCAACAATTGTGATAATCAGAGTTGTATTAAAATCTCGATTGATCTTGTGTTTCATGATAGATCCAAGCATATAGATATCTGGTACCATTATCTTAGAGTTTGTGTTCAGAGGAGAATCATGTTGCTTCAGTACATTCCCACGGAATATTAGGATGCAGATATTCTGACGAAGGTGCTCACCAGAAGAAAATTTGAATACCATAGAGACAAGATCGGGGTGAAGTATAATCCCCTTCTTGTTGAGAGGAAGTGTTGAGATTCAACAAGACGATCCTAGTGAAAATTAAGCACCTACACTATGATGGGGCCTCAGGCTATTTTTAGGTTTATGTCTATTTATAGATGTATGTGCATATTTACTTTTAGATGCATGTCTATTTATAGATGCATGTCCATTTTTATTATCCCTTAATATTAGAAGGACAATAAACTATAGTCTATTCTCAATGAGCACTTGGAAATAGTTAATTGCAGTGGAAAATTAGTTAACGAATTGAATTTTGAGTTACGTGGTTGGTTGGTGGGACATACAGGTTGACTTTAGTTGTAACTGAGTGATTCAAGTTGTAACAGAGTTGGAAGTGCAGTGGTGCATGAGTTGTGAAAGTTGTAAGTAGTTTAACTCAGTTAAGTGAGTTAAACTCAGTTGTGCTAGTTGTAACTAAAGATACTCTAGTGAGAGATCAAGTGAATTAATTATTAATTAATTCACAATCAGTGGTCTCACATGCAACAAAATATTTACTATTATTAACTACATGCATGTTAGATCCATTGGAGACCCAGTTGAGTTCTAGGTGAAAGGGAAGTAAACTATCACTTGTGACATTATTCGCTTGCACCAATGAAAGCACACACACATTGGATGATCCCATGAAGATTGCGCAGTGAAGGCATGCAAGTAGGAATCAATTCATGGATTTCTTTCAGCAGGGATTGCGTAGTGGAGAGAGTTTGTCTAGAGACAGTAAATTGAGCAAGTGATTTGCCAATTTTTGTATGATAGTGTGAGACAATTAGCTTATGTACTAAGAGCTCTTGTGATTGGAGTTTTGTATGTAATTGTTTCATGATCCATGATGTAATATAAAATAGAATATAATGGGGTTTTTAGCTATAATATTTCCCTAGTAAATTATCTGGGTTGTGTGTGATTGATCTTTCTTCATGATATTGTAATTGGTGATTGTGTTTTTAATTCCTCAAATATTTGTAGAAGCGATTCAGTATTTAACTTTAGTATATTGTTAGATTAGGTGAATCCAATATAAACTAAGTTAATTAACTACAACTCATAATAAACTCAATTACGGCTCCTAAAAATTAGGAACCACTCTACATGACTCAAGTTAGACCCTAAAATTAAATTAACTGAACCAAATAAGTCAAAATAACATAGTTAACTTGTACAAGTTTTCATTTGATGTGGAATTACAATTTTCTTCTAACTTGGTTCAAGGGAAAATTAAATTAGAATCCTTCTTGGTGCAATTTTCAACAATGTCACCACATGGAATGGGCCTCGCTTACATTTTAAATTCCCATAATTTCATTTTTGTTAAGCTCGACCCCCAAATATTTACATAGTCAAATTTGGATCCACTCATAGAAAAACATTTTGAGGCTACTTCCAACTACCATCCCCGACCTAAGGTGCGTCCCACCTCCATGCTCTTGTGCCAATAACTAATGGCCACATTAACCATAAGGATTCCTCCACATTTACCATCATGAAAACCTTCCTATCCACCATCAGATCTAAAGGTCTGGGTACTTCAGGGGTATCTACGGCTTGTGCAGGGGAGTCAGCCCAATGCTGACATCATTAAGGCGAGGGGTGTGAAGAGATCCTAATTGTTGATCATGATAAGTTGATCGATGGTGTGTGTGAGGGGTACCCTCCCCACTAACATAACACAGAGGGGTGTGCACACCATTGTATAGCTGGCAGTGATTCCCAATTGTTAATCCATGCTCAAGGTCCCACTTACCCACTACCTGCTCTGACAGTCCCCAACCTCATGTCATACTCCACTAATGGCATTAACCTTCATGTTGATTCAGGAACCTGCATTCCTCTATTCTCCCAACCAACATATTGCATCAAGATAACATGCATGATAGTTAAATTTGGTGATGGGTTTCAAAATTAGTTTCAACTCAATATTCTAGGACCCGCATCATAAATACTACATTAATTGTGCCCCATCCAACACTCCAAATTTTTTTTGTCACCCCCCACCATTTCCTCCTAATGACATCACAAGGGATGGGGTGTCACAAAACCTTCTCCACCATCATATTGGAATGGGGATTTCTCTCTTCGCTGCTAAGCCTCGCCTCTGGTCATGGTGCATGTGCACCTAGAGTGAGACACCATAGCCTCCTCCCATGGTCTTATATAGTGTCGCATGGGCATAAATCCTAACCCAACGATGATTTCATCTCAGGACATGATCATGGCCATTCCAAAACCATTCCTCCCACTTTAGTTAATGGAACTAATCCCACACAAACATGTCATAGGCCCTAGCAACCCTGATAGTAAACTCATGGGTATTCACGGAAGAGTAAACCAGTTAAAGAGGACTATGAACATAAAAAAACAAGGATTACACCTCTCAATGCCTACAATGTTGCTATTAATGAATACATATGAATATAGACTTATTCTTGTAATATTTTATATATTTGTGTATAGACAAGTATATCAAATGAACAGTCATATGCATCATAAAATAGAGTATTATTCTCTTCATTCTAGCACTACACAATAGGCATGGTTTTTTCAATTCGATGCAATATTTAATCCTTTGGCAGTTAGATCTTGTATTAAAATTTTAACCAGGGACTCACTCCCAAGCTAGATTATAGTGATACATAACCAAAATGATCATAGGCATTCTTTAACTATTACAATCATCATTTAAGCAGAACAAAGGCTTCATTCATTAAAATTATAGATGTACAAGAGCACTTATCTTGAGTATTAATGGAAACTGAGTCTGGGACAAGGAAAATCGACCCAAACTTAAATAACACCAACCAATATCACTTCCAGTTGTAACCATTGAGCCAGATTCCAGATACCGAGGGCTTTCTTAGGGGATTAAAACACCAACTGCAGCTAAAATTGAAACTCCATAGGGTCTCCTTCCTCCACCCACCAACCACTCAACAAATATTAAACACAAGGAATCGAGAGACCAACTACCTCCACCCTAAGGATACCAAGGGAATATAGAGAGTTAAAATTCACCCCTAAAACAAAACACAATGGTTCCACCCATTAAGGGGAATCTATAACTCATTGTAAATCAATCAATAAGAAGGATTCAGAGGTCCTCCCTCTATGAATCCAAGGAAAAAATCCTCCACCCACAACACTAAGGGAATATAGAGAAAACCATCTTCATCCTCTGGTTTTATAGGGACTCAAGATGCATTGTTCCTCACCAAGGAGAAACCATCTATTCATTAATATTTCCAAAAAAAATAAGTTCATTGGTCATGTCTTATGCTACTTTTCTTTGTTTCTTCTCCTCTCTTATACATTTTTGTCTGCATGTTTGATTATTTTTTATATCCCCCTTTGACTGCTACCTAAATGAGTTCAAATGCACTATTTTCTTTGTTTACTTGTTGCACAGGAGTTGAACTCCTTTCCTTGTTTTCAACACTACTAACGTTAATTAATTCTACCTATCTTCCTTGTGATTTTCTCTAACAAAACATGGGCCTGTGTACTTCTTTTGTATCCACAATTAAATTCATGACAAATCCATTAAGGCTCACCAACCAATTTTAATTGTTGTCCGAAAACAATTCATATTTTTTTCATAAGAAACCTCATTGATCCCAAGCAAGAAACCTCCTACTGAGCTCTGGAATTTTTGTCCCTATGACTTAGACCATTTTAAATTTCTTGTTAAAAATATTTACATTTCATTTATCATGAGGAAACTAGGGTTGGGGTTGTCACACCTTGGGATTTTAGGGAGCCCACTAGGGCCATGAATGAGATGCAATTAAGTGAATGAATTTATTAGAGGGTGAGCAAAATTTTCAGTAGGGGGTTAATTATGGGCCTCCTAAATAGTTACAAATCAAGTCCCTTTTTCCCATCCTTCAATATAATTTTCCTCTCTCTTTGAATTTTATGACATGTTTTTAAGTTACAATGTGGTAATTAGGAATGTTATGTAATATTTTTCATATCATATGGCATTACATGTTGAATTTGTTGGAAAAGGGGAATTTATTGTGAAGGAGTACGTTGGAAACTAGTTGGAGGAAATGTAGGAGGCTCATTCCCTACATTAAATCACCTACAATCTGGTTGGCTATTATACTACACTCAATGGATGTGATTATCTTAGGAGACTATATCCATTTTTATAGTGAACATGAACGGAAGAAACACTCATTCTAAGGAGGTTTCCCTATCATTTTTTTTTTTATAAATAAAGGAGCCTAAGAGATCAATAGGATTCAACTTTTTAGAGGAAAATGGTGGTTGTTAGAGCTAGAGCTTTTTACTTGTCATTTCCATTCCCATGTCATGTATTTGAATACTTTATGAGATCAATGAAAATCATTTTTTTCCTTCAATATGAGTTTGTTTGAGAGGGTTGAGTTCCCTTGGGTTAGGGCCAAGCCAAAGAACTATAGTCTCTTTCTCTTGTAAATTTTTTTTGTGCATTTTCTTATTTGCACGTAGCTTGGTTGTGTCTCCTTTTTTAAGATTTGTTCATATGAAATTTTTTTCCTCTATAGATTTATCATAAATTTCTCTTTAAAAGTGTGGATGTATGCTTTGTTTGGGAAAGCATAGAAATATATTTTTTCTCTTGATTCAATAGTTATACCTGGTTTGAATTCAACTCATCCTTTTCTTTACAATTTGATTTTCTATGATTAGTATTTTTGGAATCCTTTAGATCTTGATGTTTTTTCTATATAAATAACATCCTTGTGTTCAGGTGATACCTACTAGTTGTTAGGGGAAAGTAGAATCATTTCCATTTGCATACCCACCATCTTCCTTAACACCCTCATTCCATTCTCATCCATTCCTCTAAACCTTCTACACACAAAAATTACATCATAAATTTACTAGAGACTACTAGTTTGAATTTTTTTCCCTTGTGCGAGATGGGCCCCTGAGGAGAAATAAGCTCAGAAAGGTCTTCAATACTTTTCTCCAACCTTCAACCTTATTCCCGATATTCAAATCCTTTTTAGAGCCCCTGGAATTCTTTTTGATGCAATCCTATAGAAATATTGGGCATCCTATAGCACCTCACAAATTCCACCAAAACTTGACCAGAATTGATACTTAAGCCTAATTGTTTCTTCTTACCCTTCCACAACGTCTTCTATGCCTTGGAAAAAATATTGAGGAAGATCAGAGACCCCTTTGAAACCTTATTTTCATCACAATAGTTTTATTTATGCAATTAGGGTTAGTTTTTTTTATCATATATACAAAAATGCACAAGTAGCTTACATTGATATCTCTAAATAATTTGTTGGATTTTGTAGTTATAATATAGCTTACCTTGAATGAAATAGCTTAGGATTGACTTCATGGTATTTTAGTCAACTAAAATAATTTTATTTTTCTGTCATTTATTTTTTACAACAGATTAGGGTTTCTCTTCCAAGTGTTTCCTTCCTTAAAAGTAAATCAAAGTTTCTCTTATGCATTGGGACACACAATGTTTTCTTTCTTATGAATATAGATTTAGTCAATTACCCTCTTGATCTTGAAAAATGAATGGTATCTACATATCTCGGTTTGATTCATTGCCTCAGAGAAACCTAGGTGGAATATTTCTTTCTATGTATACAACATTATTGCCTCTTATGTTTGTACAAACATCAAATTGATAAAGTAAAGTTGGTAGTCTTAGGATTTGTAGCATCCTTGTTTCAATATCAGAGATCCTCAGCTTGGAATCATGACTAAGGAAAATAAAACAGGCATAAAAAATGGCATAATGGGCTCTCAAAAAAATCAATGGTAGATGGTTATTTCTTAATGGATGGTGAAGATCCAATAGCAAACACCCCCTCCCATTTTAGCCAAGGTGGGGGTCTATGTTTTTATCATTTTCATTGAATTTGTGGAGTGCGTCAAATCCGTTGACGAGACACAATATATATTGGAGTGAGAACCATGATATCACACCCCGCCCCTTGCCAGGCCAGTAAGGGGACGGGTGGGTCCACATTTTAATTGCAACTATAAAATTCTTAGGTGTGCAAGATCGTTGGAAGACCCCCATAAAATAATATAATAGAGTGATTTTAGTTTCAAAAGGTTTAGAACCCTGGCTCGAACCCCAACCCATGTAGGTTAATGACTTGGATAGGGAGTCACATGGTGCTCACGTGGCATGCTTATTTGACTCTTTGAAAATCCCAAGGGGTCAAAGGAAACTGACATATGGAACTCTCATGGGGGGGCATGTGGATTAGTGTTGTTAGCATGATGTAATAGGGCATCAAATGTATAGAAACAGATGGCCATTGAAAAATGGAAATTTATGTGGAATTTGTCAGGAAACCATTGATCATCGACCCGCAAGGCATGTGAATTTGTAGGTAGTTGATGAAATTAACAAAAAATGGACACCGAGATGGGTATAATGTTTAATATGCGACGAAAATTTTGTTTTCCCATCACGCCTGGCCACTAAAGAAAACCAAGGGACATGAATAAATTTTTGGCCAATGTTGACAGAGGCCAATAGACAAAGGTATTAACAAAAATCAATGGGAATCTACAGTATCACTGACCACAAAGTGTATTCGATATTGTGTTAAAGTGTATATGGGTGGAGGTGTGGGGGTCCAATGGTGACATGCCCCAGCAGATAGAAAGTACTCTTATTTTTTAATGTTAAAATATTTTCATTCCACCTTCCAACCATAAAAGGAATTACATGTAGGCACTAAGGGGGATATTTTCAATGTTTAAGTTGGGCTTATGTGGCTAAGCCACGGTGGCTTCCACCTAAGGATGGCAAGGAATTCATATTTATAGCCACATGAGTGCCATGTGGGTATCATATGGTAGGCTAGGAGGTCATGGAAAAATATGAAAGGACAAACCTTAGAGGACCAGAAATCTCAATCTAGGAAGTAAATTGAGGAAAATATTATGTCGTTTGAAATTTCTTGATGAGACGAATGCAATGACATTGTTCATTTTGAATTTTGAAAGGGTTGTAATAGAGTGAAAATTTTAGACCCCATTTCCATAATTGGACCTTGGAGGTCAAGCCATCATAGTAATTTCCTCATTCTACCTTTAGTATGGGATATGGATAGTAGGGGGTGTGTTATAGAGTGGTATCATAGCTTACAGGTTCAACACCTACACTTGATGGGATCTATTGTAGAGGAAATGTAGACAAATATTTGACCCTAGAACTTTGGAAAAGTGGTGTACTTTTACATGCTTTGGATGAATCAACATGTGAATGCTTATATGATATGATGGATTTTGGTGAAATCCCTATGCTTCTTGTGTTTCATAGCGTAATTTTTTTCTTTTGATTATATATGTGTGTGTGTGTGCATGTGTGTGTGTGTGTGTGTATGTGTGTGTGTGTGTGTTTGTGTGTGTGTATATATGTGTGTACATTGATTGGATGGGAGAATCCCATGATCTATATGTTATATGATAATATTTATGAGCCGATTAGAGATTCACTAGTCTAGTAGAGGACCCACACCCTGCTAGACCCCAAGTGCAAGGTCTTTGTAGTGGTTTGATAAATGTTTTTTGTAGGTCCTGGTTATAGCACTAATAAAGATAATGGAATATATGTTTATTTTTTTCATGCACAAGTGAATTTTGGGTATAGCATTGTAATGGAATGGTTATGTGTTAACCTAAGATTGAATTCAGGTCCTATGGTGCATTTTGTAAATTTTAATTATAAGTATGAGAGATGCTAATGTTACATATGGGTTCCAAATCGACCCCCTTCAAATTGTAGATGATGTGACTAGTAGTCTCTATAAAGAGGGTTATTTTAATTAAGTCGTTTATCTAGATTAAAGGATGAATTCTAAAATATATGATGGCGTGATGGTAACATGTTGATGTTCATATATGCATTCTAATTTTGAAACCAAGTTAATGTATATGATTAAAATTGTATCATGGTTTGGGATGTGTGACTGATAACAATTTTAAGGGTATGTTAACAACGACAATGAAATATTCTTGGCTTATCATTGCAAGAAAGTAGTTGGTCTAATTAATATAATTCATTATTATAATAATAGATGAGTGTGTGTGGAATAACATAACAAGACTTAGTGGTAGTAAAAGGAATAATATCATGGCATGCTAGAGCAGGATATGGACCAAGTAATTCAAGAATGAGAAAGAGGGAAATCCTTCCAAAGAAAAAGAAACTTCAAGAATTTGGAGGCTCAGCTCAAGGACTTGAGAGTTGAGATTAGGGATTTTAAGGCTAAGCTTAAAAGTTGCAAGGTAGAGAATCCAAGGTTTGTCGGGTGTGAAAAGGATTAAGAAAATTTAAATTCCATGTTGAGGCAACACTTGTCCTACCTTTAAGGTTTGTTGCAGTACACTCCCAGTTTCCGATATGTGAAAAAAATTCATACTGGTTTTGTGCTACTCAATGACCCCCCCATTATAATTAGATAGTTAAACGTACTTAATAATGGGCACCATTTTAATTTTAGTTTAGAACCCTTTTAATTCAATAAAACAAATCATTTTATTCCAAACAACAAAAATCCTTCTATCCAAACTTAAATCTTATTTTTATTGGCCAAAGGACTTCAAACAAATGTTATTAAGGCTTTATCGCATATCGCATATCGCGAGATTGTAGTGACATATCAAAGTTCCCTTCCATAAAAATTTGTGATGGAACTTTCCTGAATCAAGTGAAACGTACGCTAAAATATTTAAGAAAATTAACAAAGGAGAAAGCCTCCGCGCATATAAGATCCATAGTCAGTCCCACCAATTTTCCATGTCACCCATCACATCCCCGTTATTACAAAAGATGATATAGATGTTTCATTTGTTACCTAGTCCAAGCCTCCGATGCGATATATCACAATCACTATATCATAGTTGTCAATATCATCTGCCTATCTCTCAACTCTGTGATCACGATACTGACATTACATTGTGAAACTTGAAACAATCGCAGTCTCAAAATATTCCAATGTGATAAAACTCTGATTCATGCTTATCTGTCATTAGCTTCTAGCTATAATAACACTATCACATATCGGAAAAATGTGAATATCACAATTTCTAAGTTGTGCATGTAAGAAAACTTGCGATGCGAGAAATCTAATGGGGCGTTGAGTTATCTATTAGATCATGTGAACGCAAGTTTCCATTAATGATTAAAGTTTAATGGTATTTATGTTCTCAAGAATGTAAATGATTTGATCTTTCATTGAGCATTTTGACATTTATTGCATTAAACGTATATTTGATATCACTTGGTCATTTTTTTTATAAATTTTATAGCATTCTAAGTGTTTTTTCTTCATTCTCTATGCTCTCTCTCTTGCAGGCTAGCCTCGATAATCAAAACCTGAGCAAAATTTTGAAAGAAACCAAGAAGAAGAAAAAGCATGTGGTCCAACCATAGGCGACTCCTCCTACTCTAGATATAACTAATATTCCCCCATTTTTCTTCGATACAAAGTGCACCATAATTCAAGAAGTTCTTCTTAGGAAGCCATGTATAGATTGTTAGAAGATGAAGAGCCCAGAGTGATTGAAAGGAAATCTACGACTGATGGTTCCTTGACATACTATGAAACTACCTATGATACCATCGTTAATTCCTACCTCCATCGAATTTTTTCTCAGCCTAATATTATACCCTACACTGACATGGTTAAATGGATTATCGAAAATCTCAATATTTCAGAAAGGACTTTCATAACCTCAAGATAGACAACAATTATGTCTTTCGTAGGCGAGGGCCTGCAGAAGATGTATTAACTGCAATACCCATAGAAGATGTATGATAATAACTTCCTACATAATTTTTCAGAGGAAAACAAATTTCATTCAGAGCTAATACTACAGTGGAAACAAGATCAAAATAAGCACAAGCACGATGAAAATGGTATGTACTCCATTTCTTCTCTTTTTGGTCCCCATTGTTATACTGTTCAAGTATGATCTGTTGATTGTTTGGATATCCCAATACAGACAAGTTTAAAGTTGAATGGGTCCCTTTGATTGATGCTATAGAAGACTCCTATATTATGGATTAGGCCATGATCCTATCAAATAACATAGCTTCCCAAATCTGAGCCTACAGAAGAAAACAAAGCATCTCAACTAAGAGAGTGCCCCCTTTTCATATGAGTGCATATATTATGGATGTCATTTGTTTTACCTCTAATTTTCCATCCATGGGATGGAAATGAACCCTAGAAGATGCTACTCTTATCCACATCTATCCTAATATCCTTTGGGAGTCTAATTTCCAACCCCATTTCTATAAAAAAAATTATGGAGTCATGTTACATTTATATAAAGATGTCTTTGGTGAAAAGGCCCCCAGATTATCTGATGAAGCCAGAGATTATTTTATAGCCATAAGAAAATGGTTCAGGGGAGATTCATTTAATTATGTTAGGGTTTTTGGTAGTCTGGCCATACTACATGTTATCTCGCTCTATGTCCCTGAGAACCTTTTGACCCGAGAAGTTTCCTATCAAGCTGTGGGAAATGGCTTAACTAAATCTCTTAAATAAGCAAATAAATATGTCTGGACATCATTCCCTATTCATTGTGGAGTATATTATTTGGATAATTACAAGCATGTTGGGCTTTAAATTAACTAGATGCAATTCCTAGACTTTCCTACTATTCCTAGCAAACATTATGACCCAAACTAAGTGGCCCAAAACTTCACCGCTCAGGTTAAAGTGAGTTATTTCATACATGAGCCCCATGATTTTGATGATCTATTTGAGTCTTCCCAAGCATACATGTAGGTAGAAAATATAGTATAAGAACATTTCATTCCAGAGCAGCTGAATAGGTTCAGAGAATACATAAGTAAAAGGTTGGAAAATATCCCTCTTGACACATTGAGGGTTTCACAACTATTTCTACAAACAAATCAATCTTTCATGAAATCTACAAAAAGACAACAATATGGAACAAGGAACAAATGAAACTACATCAACAATGCAAAAAATGGAGAACCATTGTTTAGCAGTGATTTAGATAAAGTATGGAATCAATTTGATCAACAGATTAATAATTTAGAATCGCAAGAGGTACATACCTCAACTCTAAAAGAAACAATCATTACTCCTAAAACTAATAATCATAAGCCATGTACTATAGGGGATTCTAACAAAGCTATCAATATATATGATTTGGAATTCATCCTGACACAACCCACTTCAAAAAAAATTCTTAAAATTGAAGAGATACCTCCTCTCAACATATTTTATAGTCCTAGGCATATGGTCATAATGAGAAGGCAAAAGAATATAAGGAGAGTTGAGAAATCCTAGACACTACTTCCTGGAGACGTATCACTGGATGTTGTGTCGAAGGATCCACAAACAAATCCCTCTGATTGTTTAACCATGATATCGTAGTTTGTAGGGGCTTATGCAACAACTACTATTGACAAGGCTTCAGAAGTACGATAATTAATTAGAGACAAAGATCATAGGGTCCAATAGTTGGAGCAAGAATTATTGAAAGAAAAACATAGCATCGATAAACAATAGCAGGTACAACTATCCAATTTTCAGAAGAGCTTTGATGAAATGAAGCTTGAGCATCAAACTGAAATCAAGTTAAAGATGCTCAGTTACAAGAACTCCAACTTAGAATTGAAAAAATGAAGGATAATCCTAAGATTCAAGATTTCAAAAAAGAGACAGTGGAACTCAATACTCTCCTTGCCTAGCAGCAGGTGGTTTTTTCCAAAAGTGGTAGTAATCAATAATCTATGTCAAACAAGTGATTCATTGATGAATCAATTGTCAGATATAAGGAAAAACTTCAATGACATTGAGGATAACATTTTTTATTATATCACATGGAAATATTGTGCAAAAGGAAGAGCAGAGAGCCCTCCAAGGATAGAATATTCACATAAATAAATCCTCTTTAGAGACTGGGGTATAAAATTAAAACAAGAAGAAAGAGCCATTTTCAATGCGCGAGATATCGGAAGAAATATTACTAAAACTATTAGTGAGAACCTATTTGGTGCTAATCTAATTCAGGAATGCCCAATTGATGCCTTTCATGATGTTAATATATTGATGAAATATTGGCAAGAATGGTCCAAGAAGAAGGAAGATAATATTAAAGAGTTATCAAAGTTGAACCTTGATAAGTATTGGAAATATCTTGTAAAGCCACATAGCCAATGGTTGATGTTGTGATGTATTTCCGACACCACTTCACACATGCTTCCTACACTCTCAGATGCAATGTATACGGTAGAGATGCGCATAAGAATAGCTCAGCCTCCTGAATTGAATCCCATGGTGGATATCTACAAATTAAGACAAAAAATGGGAAAGAATCCAACATCTCATTCTTGATGTTATTGTTCAAACACACTCTATTTTTGTTCTTTTAAGTATTATTTTAAGGATGGTTGTTCAAACCTCCTCAAAATTTCATGTATTTACTATTTTTACAGTTTAAGTATCAACTATAAATACCCTTTCATGTATTTAATATATGGGTTTTGAATTTTTGTAAAGAAGGCTTTGGAAATTTGCACTAATATACTTTTTGAATCATCTTAATAGAAAGTTTGGACAATGGCTATTTGCTCATGAGTAGAGCTTTGATATATCAGGTACTTTTATCTCTATATCATTTTTGTGTCTATATGTGATCTATAGTAATATTTTTTCTTAAATTGTTTTTCTATGTATGTTCTTTAAATACAATTAAGCACGTATTCACTATTGAACGTGTGAGATTTCCATCTTTAATTGTATGTATGAAACAACCAGATATTTCATGCGATATGTGTTAAACAATTAATTTGATTAACTATTTAATCAAATTAACCATCTTACTTGTAATTACTTCTTCAAGTGTTTTGTGATCTATATCATATTACACTTAGGAAAATCTTTGAAATCGTATATAAGAGTAAGTTAAGTCCCGTGATATAGATAAATATACATATGCATTCTTAAGTTTCTTTTTCTTAAATTTATCACACCCATTTCACTATTTTACACCTCACACTCATTCATTTATAATTTAAAGTGAAAATTTTCACATTATCCCCAGTCCGAGCCACTATTCCAAATAGAAAAGGAACAGTTTTCAAGTTCCTAACTAGGTGGTTATCCTCGATGTTGAGGAAATGATTTTCGAGGCTTAAAAATTTTTGGTGCTAGAAGGAGGGCCTGAATACTATGAATGGAAACAAGGTCTAATCTGAAATCCAAACACTAGTAGAAAATGATGAAATTAGTGACTAGGTGACTAAAAATGTTAGTCACCACAATTATTTCAAGTGAATTACTACTAAACTTGAGAAATTTTGAGTGACCAAACTAAAAATGACTAACTTAAATGACTAATTTAGTCTAGGGATAAAATATACGACTAAATAATAAGTGACTAAACTAAAAACAACTAACTTAAATGACTAATTTAGTCCAGGACTAAAATATATGACTAGATAATAAGTGACTAAACTAAAAAAAACTAACTTGACTAACTAATTTAGTCTAGAACTAAAATATATGACTAGATATAAGTGACGAAAATAATAATGATTAATGTAAATAATTATTATAGTCCAAGAATAAAAATATGACCAAATAGCAAGTACAACAAGTATATGAATTTTTCATTTATGTTAGTAATTTTTAATTGTGTCACTCCGAAAATGGAAAATTACAATTTTGACACCGAAGTGTCACGTTTCACTGCAGGGGTCTCTAAATCCATTTATAGTGTTCAAATCTAGAGACAAAAGGGTATCTGAAACCATCTATAGTGTTAAAATTTTGAATACCCTTTTGTCTCTAAAGTTTAACACTAGAGGTTTGTTTCTACTGTCAGTACCTTAGAAACAAATCCTCTCACATTAGATTACTTATTGAATCTTTGGGATATCCCAAAGTGCAAATTTATGGGGTTTTTTGTGCAACTAGATCACTAGCACTGAAAACCATTTTCCCTCTCATATACATTATGCTACGTATAAAATGTACCCTCAAACCTGGCTAAATATGCTCTTTATACACTTGTAAGAATCATATGTGATTTAAAAGCCTCGTAATTTCATTAATGTCCAATGAGGAGGCTCTAAGAACCAATTTTTATGTGAAAAACCTTTGAATAGTAGACACATCCCTTCTAGAGGCCATAGAATATCCCTTTGAGAATATGATTATGCGGTGCTTTGAAACGTGGTCACTAATTATTTAGGACTTAAGTCTTCTTTTTTTACTTCCTTGGCTATAGTAAAGACCATGAGACCCATTCTTATCATGCAAAACATACTAAATGACCATATTCCTAGCTAGAGGTATTGTTCATGGCAATTGAGCATGAGAAAGATTAATTTAGGGACTAAGGCCCTTGTTTTCCTCCCCTAACCATAACATAGATAATAACTCCCACATGTGATGATAAATACCTCCTATGGTGCCCATATTGTTAGTATGAATCTTTTGTCAGAAAAAAACCACTTTAGCTACACATAAAAAATAGCCCTAACATCAATTATGGCTGCCAATATCTTCAAATCGACAGTTAGTTGATCCAGACAAAGCTGCACAAATCCGGATCTATGCATAAAAAGACATTAAGCAGTAAAAATGAAGTTTTTCTCCATGCATCCAATAGACAAGACAAGAACAATATTTTTGAAATAATTTTTTATATTAAAGGGCACCTGAGAGGAAAACAAGAAAGGTGTTTGCAATTCTCCTCAATGGGATGGGTTCTTGAAATTCCTCAACATTTCAGATCTAAAATTTCTCTCTCTTGTTGGTGTAAAAAACCCAGACAAACATAGAACTCAAAGGGAGCTCACAAAGCAAATAATGGAGAATGTGGCAATGATAATGGCTCAAAGTCAGACCAGGAGTATAGATCTAGAGTGATCTAATATGCAATTAAAGGTGACAAATGAATGGGAAAACCCTTCTATTTATAACAAAATATTAGGGAAGTCTAGGACTTGGTGCATGAATAAAATATTATCAACCAAATTCTAGAACCACCTTTTAGGAATATTTTATTATATTTGTTGGAGGGAAAAAGTATTTGACTTGGGTCAAATCCCTTTATTTGTAAATAATAAATAAATAAATGATTTATTTATTATTTTAAGGAATTGGTTGAATGATAATTAAATAAATAATGGTTTATTTAATTATTTATAAATGATTTAGTCATATTTAACAAGGAATGTTATTTAAATAAGATTTAAATAATTATTCCTCGAAAATAATAAGATAAATAAGGATTTATCTAATTAATTTCCTTGTTTTGGGTTAAATATAACTAGGAATAATAATTAAATTATTGTTTAATTAATTATTCCATGAGTAAAATCAAACAAATATAGATTTGTTTAATATTTCCTTTTGGGGTTTTCCGTTAAGACCATAAACAACCTAATAAATGTGTTTTATTAAGTTATTTTACATAGTGAAAGCAACTTTACTTAGGGTAAAATTGGTCTTACATGGTGTACTTGGGTCCATCTAATGATAGTAGGTTAGATGACCAAAAAATGGTGTAACAGATTGCCCCGCAGCATACGAGTGTTAGGAGCAAATCGTATGACCGAAGTACATTGTAAGAACTCAATCACCAGACATCAAAAGGGAAGTCAGAGAGAGAAATGTAAGGTAGTCTAAAGTGTTAAAGAACTAGACCTTGAGGATATGAGACTTACAGGTGCAACACGTCTCATTTTATGAGAGGGTACCTATGCTAGAGGTGGCGGGGGAGGCATACCTATGCCCGCCGAGACAAAGTACAAAAGAATAGTGCGTCCAGTAAACAAGGGACCGAACTATAAATTACATGCTGACAATAACATGAGCCAATTAAAAGATGTAATGAGGAATCCCACATACATGTTGTGCTTGGGATAACAGACAGGACTTATACAATAAGATCTGAGTACATGAGATACAAATAAAACCCAAATGCCCCTTATAAACGGGGAAGGGCTTGCAATATATGACTGATACATGCAAATCAAAGAAGTGCTGCAAGTGGCTAAGGCCAATATCATCAAATATATGGAGCTGCATTGAAGGCTGCAATGAAGAGGTCATTCGGGCATGTGGGGGGCTACCTGCAGGGCCACCCCCTCATGAGGGTTGAGACATATCACACATACCCGGGAATCACCAATAGTTGGTGTTGCATCACTGGACCATCAAGTATACAGATCTCGAGCATGCTAAAAGGAGCTGGAGTTGAGAAAAAATCAAGTCAAAGGGTAATGAGAAATCCCTTTGCCTGATCTGAGGCACCAAAAAAGTGTGGAAGCTGGAACCAAGATACACCGCCTTCTAGACCTGTCTTCTGGAATGAATAAGCTAATGTCGACAGAAGGAGGTCCGCCTTAGGTGAGGTGATAAGGATTCCTTGACTAAGGCATGAAGTAAAATGATAGAGTGATTGACAGACTAATACCAATGATGATGATGAAATTAGTGGAGGTCCAAAGGGGACCATAAAAACATGAGTACAAGATGGTATCTCATGGTGAAAATCAACACGAACGAGAACAAGTATGGAGGAAAAGTGGTGCCCCAAGTAAAAGTGTTGTAAGTGAGGAAATCCAATTTTGAGGAGAGGTGAAGTGACCCTTCGTGGAAAAAATGTGTCCTGGTGAAGTAGAAAATTACGAAAAACAAACAGATGCTGGCTATCTAAAAGAAAATAAAACATGCATTTCGAGAGGGAAATGCTAAGGGTAATATTTTTTAAGATAGAGTGCATTGCGAGGATTAGCAAGGGGGTGGCCTTCGAAGTCCTCTAAGAGGTATGCCCCCTTACCAAGATACTTACTGATGATGTAAGGACCTAGCCATAATGAGTCAAACTTCCCATGACCGAGGATATCATGGGCCTGGTCATATACTAGAACAAGATCACCTTCGTGAAAGGTGCGAGGGTGGACTTTTCAGTCATACTGAGCTTTGGTGCACTTTTGGGCTACTTCAAGAGTTTGAAATGCAACAAGACGGTCTTTAGAGGCGCGCTCAAGCATGATGAGTCATTGTTCTAGAGGTTGGTTATCAAGGAGAAGTTCGACGGCCAAGTGAAGGGAAGGAATTTCACACTCGATCGGTAAGACTACCTCTTCGTCGAAAATAAGGTGGAAAGGAGTGAAACTGGTGGTAGTTTTAACAGAAGTTCTATAGGCCCACAAAGAAGGGAAGAGCATAAGATGCCAATTCGTTTTGTGCTTATTCACCGTTCATTGAAGCATGGTCTTAAGGATTTTTTTGACCGCTTCAACTTGGCCATTACCTTGGGGGTAATAGGATGATGAATATTGGTGCTCAAAACCCAATAGTGAGGATAGATCAGACCATATCTCATCTTCAAAATGTCGGCCATGGTCAGAGACCAATTATTTTGGAACCCCAAATCGATAAATGATGTGGTTAAAGAAAAAGAGGGTTGCGGTTGCTATCGTGTTGTTGAATGTTGGCATAGCCTCAGCCCATTTTGTGAAATAGTCAACTACCACAATGATATATTTGTGGTTACCAGCGGATGGATGTTGACACTCATGATCGACATGGCCTAATTTCAATTTGCTTTTAAAGTTTCGAGATTGGTAAATCATTATAGGGGATATCACTTCCTTGAACAAATATAACCAAGCTTGTTTTTCACTTTAGAATTTCCATTTCACCTTAGAAAGACCAAAAACGACAAAAAGTGAAGAAAGAGGTTATCTTGCACATATAGTGCGCCGCACTTCATCAGCTTACGATTCCCGGATTGACAATTAAATGCAGCAATTTAGGACACACTAAATTGACCAAACAGCCCATTTACAAAAGGGACCAGCCGTGACGACAGGATGGAAGGGAGCTAGAGGAGCTCGCGCCTTAGGGGTGAAATGTTGGAAATTGGAACAGTGTTTGACTGCTTCAGTGCAATCACTTAAGAGATAAGGCCAAAAGTACCCAGTGCGCGTGATTTTTTGGGTGGTGGCAAGACCGGAGAGGTGGCCACCACAAGCACCACTATGACAGGCATTGAAGACTTTCTCAGCTTCAGCGTGTGTGAGACAACGACAAAGGACAGTATCTACTCCGCGACGATAGAGGTTTTCACTGATCAGAAGGTAGCGAGGGGCTTGGTGTCGGATACGTCATCGAGCATCATAGTCAAGATGAAGGGCGAACTTTTGGGTTCACAAGTAAGTAAGGATATCACCGTACCAAGGGTCGTTTGTGGTCATGGCGAATAAGTGTTCATCAGGAAGAGCATCATTAATCGGAGGATCCTGCGTACCGGTAGGTAATTCAGAAATGAGTTCAGCGAGGGCTAAACCTTTCTTAATTTTTTGTGTGACAAATTCGAGGTCTAATTCTTGAAGGATAACGACCCAATGAGCGTACTTCCCATTGAGGATGCGACAGCTCAATAGGAAAGCCATGGGGTTGGAATTAGTCACAACCTTGGTGGAACGCGTGAGGATGTAATGATGTAGTTTTTGGACCGAGAACACGACAGCCAGGGCTAATTTTTCTTCATGTGAGTAGGATACAGGTGGACCGGCAAGGTTCTTACTGACTTAATAGATCACATGTTCGATATCGTTATCATCTTCCTGGATAAGGACACCAGCGACCGAATATGTGGAGGCGGAGATGTACAGGATGAAGTCCCAATCAAATTCAGGAGAACGGATCAAGGGAGCGGATGTGAGAGCATGCTTGAGGGCATCAAAAGACTCATGAGCATAGGTATCCCAGACAAATGGGGTGTTAGATCGAAGAAGTCTAAGGAACCCATGTGCGGTAGTGGCATAGTCAGGAACGAATCGACAAAGAAAATTAGCTTTACCTTGGAGACTTTGTAGCTGGCATAAGGTACGAGGAATAGGAAGTTCAAGAATGGCTTTAACTTTCAAAGGGTCAAGAGTCATATCGTCTTTAGACACGATGAAGCCCAGGGGATGGCCAGTGGGAACGCAGAAGACACATTTCAACGGGTTAAGGCAGATATTATACTTGCGACATTGGAGGAAAATGGTACGCAGATCATGGAGGTGTTGCGCCCAATGTTTAGAACGTGCAGTAAGGTCGTCTAAATAGGCAAGGATAATATGAGCTAAGTCATGGAAAAAATAAGAAATGGTTCATTGAAAAGTGGCGTCGATGTTTTTAAGGCCGAATGGCATGACTCAGTACGCGAAAGTTCCCCACGGACTAATGAACGTGGTTTTAAGTTGATCAACATGACGAAAAATGATTTGGCTGTATTCAGAGAATCCATCCATAAAGGATAGAACCTCATGCCCCACACACTCATCAATTATTTGGTCAATAAATGGTGTGGGAAAGTTGTCTTTGGGACAAGCTTTGTTCAAATCGTGAAAGTCAGTGCAGACACGGATGGTTCCTTGTTTTTTGAGGATGAGAACTGGGTTGGACACCCAAGTGGTGTATTCGATGGGATAAATGAAACCATCCTGCTTGAGATTATCTATTTCGGCTTTGATAGCTTCACATCTAGAAGGATGAATGGGTCTCAACTTTTGATGGACTGGATTGGCATCAGGCCATGTGTCGATATGGTGTTCGACAATGGCTGGATCGAGTTCGGGCATTTTTCAGTAGGACCAAGAAAAAATATCACGGAATTCTTTGAAGAGCTTGGTGTAAGCTTCAATTTCTTTCGGAGTGCATTGGGCGCCCAAAGTGATATGTTATTCGATTCCTGGTTTGACAGAAATGTCAATTTTTATGGTAGGAGAGATATTGGCCATATTACCTTCTTCGAAAGCATCAGGTGCAGGGATGGGATTTTTAAACCAATCGACTTTATCGCGAATGAAGTCTTTATATTCTACAGCATATTGGTCATGGGATTGATGTCGAAGGAAGTATGCACGATGGTGCATATCATCCCACAAAAAATCAGGTTCGGTCATGGCTTCCATATTGTCTTCATCTGACTAGAAGATGGGAAGAGTGAAGGGAAGAGGATTACCTGATGAGGTAGAAATATCAGGCTCCTAATTGTGGGGAGAAAGGCTCACATGTGCAACATCATGGGGGGTGACAGAAGAGTAAGCAGATGGGGGGTCAAGCGAAACATCGGGGGAAGGTACTAAGGGGCCAGCTACCGAGGATCGCAATGGTGATGAGAGGTAAGAAATGGTGGCTGAAGACTCGGTCATTTCAATATCAAGAGGGGGAATGTTAATTGGGGTAGACAGGTCTTCTGGTGCTATTGAGGAAGGTATGTGGTCATGCGTGGCTTTGAATTGGTGGTATGCGTCTAAAGAAGAATGATACTCGTCAAGGCGGGGATAGAGGTGGGTATAATGGCCATGGAAATCGCACAAAGAACAAGGGTGATTGGTGCACAAGTTTTTAAGTTTCGGGATTGAATCAGGTATAGTGACATAGACCTTAGGGATATCGGATTTTGGAAACATCTCATTGACCATGGTCTTGAGATGCAGTAACTCAGGACATGTATGGGTGGCATAACCAACAACATCGCACAAGGCACACTAGATAGCATGCTTGGGCAGCCGAGGAGGAGCAAGGTGCAACAGGGTAGCCTTCTCATTGGATGCCCCCTTGCGAGCTTTGCATTTCTTTTCCGGAGCTGTCACAATAGGAGAAGGGTCCTGTTGAGGTGCTGGGGGCACTGTAGCAACGGAAGAAGCTAAGGGGACTAGTTGAACCAAGGTCACAGAAAGTAAGGTTTGGGGTGAACAGGTGAGGTAGTGGTTGGAGGATCAAGGTACCAGACGGGTATACCTAAGGTCAAGTTTGGGAGGGATAGTTTGGCCAGGATGGGAACCAAATAAACTCTAGGAGGGGGAGCAAGGAAAGGTATCTGACTAGCGGGGTAATGGCCAGGAGGGACATCACCAAGATGGTTGAGATCTGGTGGGACTGACCCAGGAGCGTAGAGAGGCGCATGGGAACTAGCTGTAGGAGAAGGGTCAGAAGGAAGAGGTCCAGCTAGCTGAGGTGAAGGGCTAGGAGCTGGTTGCAGTGGGCAAGGTTGAGGTTGTTGACTAGCTGAAACAGACTGCTTAAGGTCAGCCCGAGATGATTGCATCATGCAAACATTCGCTAAGCTAGGATCAAAGACAAGAGGAGGAGTAAGACTAGAGAAGGTTCCGAGCAAGAAGGAGTCTTTGTAGACGCCAGGGGAGACACTAGTCAATGAATCGATGGTTTTATTATTCGCTACAGAAGATGGTCGACTCAGGGGAGGTCTGAGTTTTTGACTCATGATATGTCAACTGGTCAATGGTAACTATCTTTCCATTGTGAGGGAAAAACATCTTTCAGTGGACCACAGATGGGACAACATACATGGTATAGGTGTAGCTATGCCCCAAAATAATGTTATAATCAAGAGGGGCATCGATGAATTCAACGTCAACGCAAACAATATTTCCCGCAAGAGTGATAGGGAAATTATGGAATAGGCCAATGGGCTGGGAAGCATGGCCATCCCATGCACGAAGGGTGATGGTGGAAGGGGCCATCTCAGGAGATCTGAGTTGTTTCCAAACTGAAGAATACATTACACAGGTAGATGCCCCCTCATCAATAATACACCGAGCCACATTGGCGTTCTGGATTTTGACTAGGATTTGGAAAGAAACGGAAGCGGGAAGGGGAGGATGGTCTAATTGATGGGCATCAAAAACAATTAATTGGTCATCAGCAAGATCTAGAGCACCCATGGCAGATAGTAGAGTTGTCCTTTGAGAAGGACACGACTAGAGGAGTTCCAGTGTTGAAATGGCAACAAGAAATTGCGCCAAATCATCTACTATGCTATACAAATGAGTAGCTCGACCAAAAGTAGCATTTCAGCATAATGGGCCCTTAGGAACCTTGGTATGAGCCTCATCTTTGGGCTGAGGGATCTGTAAGGGACCATTGGGTGTCGAAAGAGGCTCTGTATGACCTAAATATGGTGACTTGGGGGAAGACGGGGCGGGAGGCGTGGAGTACTGACGAGACCGATTTTGAAGGTTAAGGTCGATGGTGAGAGGTTGGTCAGAATTCGTCATGAGAATCTGGTAATCAGAGGAACCAGAAAGGGAAGGTTGAGTGGTTACCAGGGAATGAAGTGGTTGAGTAGCCACGAATCCTTGCTGAGGGAAAGGATCGGTAAACACAGCTGGTTGAGAAGTAGCCGCATTTGGGGGAACAGTAGAGGAGGCATGCTGTCCACGTAATGTAGCATGAGACTCCCACATCTGCTACATATATGGTAATAGGGGAAAATCGTGAGTGTAATGACCATAAACACCACAACATGAACAAGGCTTATTGGTGCGAAGAGGCCTGTCTGGCTTGGGCTGAGAACCCTGTTGCTGGTTAGTAGTGTTAGAAGCAATACTTGAAGGATTGGATCCATGATTACCAGGGGCAGAGTTATTTTACTTGCCTTTCCTCTTTCTTTGAGAAGAAGGAGGATTAGTCGTGCCCTGCTATGCAAATACTTGCTCGGGAGGGGGTAGTAGTTGCTGTTGCGGGAGTTGAGAAGGCAAGGGAGGTGGGGGTTCAAATGCTGGAGGAGCTGGGGCACCAAGCTGTGGGTAAGGATAATGGTTAGGATGGGAAACATTGAGGTAAGCAGGAGGTTGGGCAAAAGGAGGAGGCATGCCGTATCCTAGATACATGCTACATAGAGGGGGAAAAGTGATGGAGGTGTTGGCTCCTCTTGGAGGGAAACCATAGCCCATAGGAGGTTAAGAGTAGGTATGTGAAAGAGCTCCAATGATACCATCGGCAGAGTGAGATGCCCCCAGGTTGTTAGCGCCACCGGGCTTGGGGAGGTCAGGAAGGACGGTATAAACATAACCAGATTAAGCATAGATGAGGTCATATTTCAAGGCTATTTGGAGGGCAACTTCTTCGATTTGAGGGAATTTGGATGCGACATCTTTGCCAATGCCAGGTAAGAGAGAGTGAAGGAACCAGTCCATGTAAACCCGATCTTCAAAGGTGGGAGCTCGACATAAGCTCCTTCTTCTCCTCCATTCCTGGACATGAGCGGAAAGGCGGGTTGAAGATGATTGACAAAAAGAAGTCAAGAGTTCGGTATCAGTGTCGTATCGGAGAGGGAGATGGAAATAAGATAATAAGGCTTGGCCACAAATGTGGTATGGGAAGAGGTGGTCTGATCAACATACCATTTAGAAGCTTCACCTGTAAGCGTGCGTTGGAACAATCTAAGATAGATGGAATCATCAGTAATTGAATTGGATGAACACCACATGTGGAAAGATCGGATATGGTTGGAGGGATCTTCACTAGCAAGGCCTTCAAACTTGGGAATTTCAGAGGGGAGCTTGGTTGGCATAGCAGGCCAACTAACATCGTGGTGGATAGGATCATTGATCAACTGATTGAAATCGGGGAGACTAAGACCTACCATATAAGGGAGCAAAGGGACAGTCGATGTAGTTCCCATGGTGGTTCCGCTAGTAACAGACCCAGCAGTAGGATCGGGGTTGCTACTAGCATTAGGCCTTGAACTATACATGGTTAAGGTAACAGAGGGAGAACCAAAGGTAGGGGGAGAACCCAAAGAATTAGAAGAAGAGTTGCAGTGCGGACTCGGGGGAGGACTATCTCGACGATGGCGGGAAGGAGTAAGTCAACCAACCGGAAACTAAGGGTGAAGGCCAAGAAGTCTCTGGGGTAAATGCCTTGGAGGCGCAATGATGATGACACAGAGGGAAGAAGAAGGACCAACAAAGTCAAGGAGGTGTAGAATGAAATGATGACAATGTCGAAACAAGGGCAGAGAGGTGTAGTGTTAATTGATTTTAAAGTCTTTTCTTGGCAGTGTTAACCAGGCTCTTCTTCACTTAGGGATAGTGTGTGGCATGTGTTAATTTTAATTTTTAAACCCAGGTGTTTTGAGAGTAAAAGAAAAAGTGTTCTGCGTAACTGAAAATAAATCTATAGAGAATAGTAAATAAGGCTGAAATAACATAAAATTAACAGCTAACAATGCATCGATCTAACCCAAGAAGGTGGGTCTCTCAAAACTAGTCTAAAAGAGGGAAAAAATCTAGTCAAAACACACTAAAAAGGGGCCAATAGTTCTAAGGTCGGGAGGGACAGGTATCTAAAGGAGAAATCTGCTGAAAAGAGGTGCAGACAATAGCAAATAAGCAAAGGCAATTTTGCTGCAGCAAAGGAGGAAATCAGCTAAAGGTAGAAGGGACAAGGAGGGGACCCTAGAGGCAAACCCAAACAACACTATATGAGGTGATTTGAAAGGGAGAAGAGCTGATCTAAAAGGGATCTGAAAATGAGGTATCAGATCTGAAAAGAAGAAGGCTGAAACTTTGAAAATTCAGACCTCTAAAACAGCTAAAAAATCTTCCACAAAAAGTGGAGGGTAATAAAGCCCTAAGGGGTGAGATTCCCACTTAGTTAAGTAAAAAAGATTAGAAACAGGTCTAAATGGGTGGAGACAGAGGCTGGAAAACCCTGACAGAAGCTTCAAACAAACCCAAAAAAATTGCTGGAAAAGTGCAGAAAAAGGTGCAGGTCACAGGTTCTGACCTGTTTTTAGTCTAGGTCGCAGTTTTGGGGCAGAAAAATGCATCCTCCAGTCTAGGTCGCAAGTTTTTGGCCGATAAGTGCGACCTGCAGATCCGGGTATCCCGACGGCAGATTTTAGAGAAATTTGTCGTCTCAGTTGCGGCTGATGTTTCTCACCTGCGCAATAGGGCCAAAAACACAAGGAAGTTAAAATTTTTAATGTTTGAGGGTTTTAAAGATGAAAAACACCATAAAAATAGGAAAAACAAAAAAATTAAGAGAAACCTTAGGGTCTGAAATAGCTGGATATACAGGAATATATAAAACGACATCGGTCGCAAAAGAAAACCCGTGTTGAGTCGCCAATTGTTAGTATGAATCTTTTGTCCGAAAAATACCACTTTAGCTACGCATAACAAATAGCCCTAACATAAATTATGGCTGCCAATATCTTCAAATCTGTAGTTATTTGATCCAGAAAAAGCTGCACAAATCCAGATCTATGCATAAAAAGACATTAAGCAGTAAAAATGAAGTTTTGCTTCATGCATCCAATAGACAAGACAAGAACAATATTTTTGAAAGAATTTTTTATATTAAAGGGCTCCTGAGACGAAAACAAGAAAGGTGTTTCCAATTCTCCTCAATGGGATGGGTTCTTGAAAGTCCTCAGCATTTCAGATCTAAAATTTCTCTCTCTTGTTGGTGTAGAAAACCCAGACAAACATAGAACTCAAAGGGAGCTCACAAAGAAAATAATGGAGAATGTGACAATGATAATGGCTCAAAGTCAGACCAGGAGTATAGATCTAGAGTGATCTAATATGCAATGAAAGGTGACAAATGAATGGGAAAACCCTTCTATTTATAACAAAATATTAGGGTAGTCTAGGACTTGGTGCATGAATAAAATATTATTAACCAAATTCTAGAACCACCTTTTAGGAATATTTTATTATATTTGTTGGAGGGAAAAGATATTTGACTTGGGTCAAATCCCTTTATTTGTAAATAATAAATAAATAAATGATTTATTTATTATTTTAAGGAAGTGATTGAATGATAATTAAATAAATAATGATTTATTTAATTATTTATAAATGGTTTAGTCATATTTAACAAGGAATATTATTTAAATAAGATTTAAATAATTATTCCTAGAAAATAATAAGATAAATAAGGATTTATCTAATTAATTTTCTTGTTTTGCATTAAATATAACCAGGGATAATAATTAAATTATTGTTTAATTAATTATTCCATGAGGAAAATAAAACAAATATAGATTTGTTTAATATTTCCTTTTGGGGTTTTCTATTTAGACCATAAACAACCTAATAAATGTGTTTTATTAAGTTATTTTACATAGTGAATGAAATTTTACTTAGAGTAAAGTTGGTCTTACATGGTGTACCTGGGTCCATCTAATGATAGTAGGTTAGGTGACCAAAAAATGGTGTAACACATATCATGTCTTAATATTAAATATCCATTAAAGTTGACCTATGTGGTTTTAAAGGTCTACTTCTCATGTTACACTCTGACTTGTGGTCTTTTCCTCCTCTTGTAATGGTCCAAGAATTTATTTCCATGCCTTTATATCAATATCTATTAATCTATTGTTTTTTAATCATTTTAGTTTAGACAGATTTATTTTAACTATCTACTTACATTTTTATAATAACATAGAAAATAAAAAATATTATGAAAATCAATAAAAACATAAAAATAAGAAAAAGGACTAAAAAAATTTGAATAAAAGAAATTGAATAAATATTAGAAAGACTATTTAAAAGAAATCAGATCTATAATATTTTCCTTCTAACAACCTATTCCATCCTATTCAAGACAAAGGAATAGAAAAATGAAAAAAAAGAATATTTAAAAGTATATTCCTTATTATAACCTATAACATTCACTCTTCATTGTCCATTTTCCACTGAATTAAGATCCCTCTTTGTTTCCCTCTTCATTTTTTTTCAAAGTGATATCGACTTTGCTTTTTGGTTTTATATTTCCCTCTGCCCATTTATTAATTTGGCGGGATTTTAACCTTTCATGGTTTCAAATTCTACGCATTTATTAATTTGGTGGGAATTTAAAATTTCATTTCTTTTTTGACTATAATGTAATCATCTATCAGACTCTGTTCTTCCCAACCACAAGGTAATCATCCCAAATGTTGAATGCATTTTCTATATTTCAATTAGGATTTTTATTTTGAATTTGTTGTGTTCTAATAAAATTGCATGAGGTCTTCTTGGAGGATTTAATCCATCATTCTTAATGGTTTTCAGTGGGGTTACATGCTTTTTGATTTTGGTAAAGTAGGGTTGTGAAGTTTCATTTTGGTAAAGCAGGGTTGTGAAGTTTCATTTTGGTAAAGCAGGGTTGTGAAGTGGAGCAGTATGGAAAACTAGGGGCATTGAAGAGTTGAATGGGTCCAACTATGGTAGGGATAGAACCATAATTCACTCAGTATCAGATAGTGAATGCTGGAAGAGAGTGGGGATGTCGCAGGAAACAATGAGCACTCATAGAGGCCATTACATTCGAATGATGATGGAGTAGTGAGTCGGGCTCCTCAGTCTTAGATAATGTTGATGGAGCAATGAGTCGGTCTCCTTAGTCTAAGATAGTGAATGCTGAGATAGTGAATCTAGAAACAAAGGTTCACATTGGAAATTGAATTTGTCTCTAAATACAAGGTCTCATTCCAAAAGAATTTGAATGCTTTGCAGAAGCTCTTGCGCTTGACCCCTAGAATTATTTTTCCCTCACGCACTGTGGAGTTTTGTACAAAGATGAAGGGAACTTGCTAGATGTAGTATAGGTTCATTTCTCACATCTGACACTATTTGTGGTTTTTTTCTTTTCTATAATTATTTTTCATGTTACTTGATTGTTCTAGATTCTTTATAGTAGTAGGTTTTTTATATTGTATTTTGAAACTGTATGCATTTCAATATTACTAGGATAACCAAAATATATTTACAGTAACCATGACATCAATATAGAAATGTGAAAATTACAAGATCTCAGTTTTGAAAAAAGAAAACAACAATGTCAGTAATGACACAGTTTATGGGATGGCATTATTCGAGCTGTGAAGTTTCACCAAAGTCAAATTTTCAACAAATTATTGTTAATGTACCAAGGATTTTTAAGGAATCCCTTCATGTTTCATATCAATCAATGATGATGTCATGGCATGGACATATACTAATTCATGGGGGTCGCACTTCTACAAACGTATGCTACAAAGAAACTTGAAACATAACTGATGGGATTTTGAACTTACTACCCTTTCATAAAATAGGCACTCTTGAGTATTTGTGATGACATCATGACAACATTCATAGTTTGGGTTATTTCAGACAAAGATATTTCTTGTAAAGTATCGGTACATTTTAGAACTGTCCAAATGAATGACTTTGTTTCAAGGATAAATATATACTCTCTTAACCAATAGATCACATTGGATTCATTTTCTTGGTATTTTATCATATTTATTTATTTATTATGTGGCTTTCACTCTAGATTTTTGAAAAAATTCTGATATGCTACAATGAACAATCTGAAGACAAATTTTATTTTCACACAAACAAAAAATTTCTCTACTAAATAACAACAGAGTAGAACATAAATAATTTCACAAAATTTACACAATAAAACACACAATTTTTCTAGGGAACCCAATAATAAAACCCTCACTTGCTTCATAATTTTAGTAAGGAAAATTGAACAACAAATCTGATACACAGAAAATCTGGTTCTAATATAAAAATACAAGAATTTTCCTCCCTGTCCTAGGTCTGAAACTTCTTCTTGATAGCTGAATTGCTTCCTTCTCCTATATGCAATAGAGGTTCTGATTTTCTAACACAAAACCTTCGGAAATAATCTCATGTTTCCTATCATTGGCTAAGATTCTATTAAATAGGGATTTCCCCTATTTCTATGCACACTACAAAGAGAAAATTGCCTTCCTCAATAATTCACGCAAGGAACACTTGCCTCGTTCCTCCACAAGCTCTCTTGCTCACAAACGCATGCTCAAGAATTGATTAATTAATTGTGTGCCTTTGATCTCCTTATAAGCTTTTCGATTAGGTTATTGTTAGTGAGTTTTCTAAATTAGGAGTTGAACTAGAGCTTTTCTAGTTAACAAAATTCAACACTCTTAGTTAATTGAATCCTCCTAAAATTTAGGAGGCTAACTCCACTTATTCACTCAATTCCAAATTTAACTCACACTAGAGGATAGATAAATCATACTCCACAAACTTTCACTAGTCAAACTACTTCTTGAACTCGTACTCATCATTTGAAATCATAGATGTCTAAGAATATCTCCAAATTGATTCCTTGAATCAAGACATAGATCAAGGAATCTATTCCTTTGCTACTTTTCAACACTCTCTCTTAGTGAGGAAGGGATTTTGTAGAACTTCCAACTTATCTCTGTGATGAAAAAAACTACCTCTTTCCAATGCATTGGTTATGATGTCTGTCATCTGCTCCCCTATTGGAACGTACTATAGCTTGACTATCCCTTTCTGCACACAATCTCTAAGATGGTGATATGAGATCTTGATATGCTTTGAGAAATCATGAAACATTGGATTCTCAGAGAGTTTAATGCAACTATGATTATCACAATGTATCGTGGTAGGCTCCATCCTCTATCCAAAAATTTCCACAAGTAACTTCCTCTTACAAATAGCCCTGCAAGCTACCTCACTAGCAACCATGTACTAGACTTCTATTGAAATGAGTGCAACTTATCTCTACTTCCTGTTGTACCAAGAAACTGTAGCTGGCCCAATGTCAAATATGCCACTTGAAGTAATCTTCCTATCTGTGGATCTCCCTACCCAATCTACATCAATGAAGCCCTCAAGCCTAAATCAACCTATTTGTACCACAATCCATGGTCTGTTGAGCCTCTGAGATATCTCAACACATTATTTGCAACAACCCAATGCACTTTGGTTGGTTCAACCAAGAATTGACTTATCTGGTTGACTATAAAAAAAATATCAAGTCGTGTGCTGACCAATTACAAAAACAATCCTTTGATTTTCCTGTATACTCTAAGATCCACTCGCTCTGTTGTAGTAGTACTCATATTCCTCTAGTTTGTGACTAGAGGTGTGGCCATGGGCCTGCAATATTGCATATGAAATTTCTAGAGAATATATGTTGTGTATTTTCCCTGTCCCACAAAGATCTCACCATCACCCTGCCAAACCTCCAAGCCAATGAAATAGTGAACAAGCCCCATCTCCTTCATCTCAAAATCCTTTTCAAGGTCCTCCTTGCAATCCCAGATCAATCTCTAATCTCCAGTGAATATAAGGTCATCGACATAGAGAACTAGAATGAGCAGAAACCCTCCAACCATGATGTAGTATAGGTTGGCTTCTTCCTCATTCTCAGTGAAACCCAATCCTCAAAGGTAGTTTCCAATATGAGTGTACCATGCTCTCAGAGCTTATTTGAGCCCATAAATAGATCTCTTTAGCATGCACACATGTGTGTCTCTATTGAACTTCTCAAACCCCTTTGACTGCCCTATATAGATCTCCTCCTCAACAACTCCATTGAGGAATATTGTCTTCACGTCCATCTGATGGATCTTCCACCCCATCTATGCTACAAGTGTTAGAATAGTACTAATGGATGAATACTTTGCTACTGGGGAAAATGTCTCCTAACAATCTATGCTCTTAATTTTTGAGAAGCCTTTGGCCACAAACTTGGCCTTAAAATTCTCCACACTCCCATCTGCTCCATGCTTCAACTTGTACACCCATCTATATCCAACTATGGTTTTCCCCTTAGGTCATGGAAAAACCTCCTAGACATCATTCTTCATCATAGAGAAATAATCCTCCACCAAACATGTTGAGAAGTTTCCTCCTCATAAGAAGAAGGCTCAGTGTCCACCAACTCTGTCATCAGTTCCATATAACCTTTGTACCTCTGTGGTTGTTTAAAATTTACTCTTCCTAAACATGGTGGTGGGAGCCTCAACCTGCTCTTCAGCCTTTTGGATCAGCCTCTTGACCCACCTAGCCTTATTCCTCCCCATGGTGGGTAGCTCTGGTTGATCTGTTTTCTCTTGGCTTGGTTTTTCCTCCTCATATTGCTACGCTACCCTCTTGCCACTAGAATGTGGCTATGGCTGACTTTGAGGTGTTGGTTGTGCCTCTTGTTTGAGAGTGAGTAGCTCCTCCTTAGGTATTGCAATCTTCTCACACTCTAAGGAAAATCTTAGAGCCTGATCCTCCTGGAATCTAACATCTCTCTTGAGAATTGTTGTCCTGGATCGTAGAAGATATACCCTGTATGCCTTAGATGTCTTGTTATACCCTATAAATATACCCTTTTTTGTTGTGGCATCTGACTTCTTCCTCTTATATTTGGACACATGACAGTAAATCTTTGTGCCAAAGATTCAGAAGTGTGAAACATTAGGCTTCTTTCTTGTGAAGACCTCCTCTGGTGTAGCTCGTCCAAGCACCCTGTGGACTCCTATTCTGTAGAAATACTGCAATGTTTCATGCTTTTTCCCACAATAACCTAGGAAAATATTGATCATGCAACATAGTTCTAGATGTTCTAACAATACTCATTCTCTTCCTCTCAACCACCCCATTCTATTGAGGGTTATGCAGTGCTATCAACTCTCTCCTAATACCTTCCTTGGCACAAAAACCCTTGAAGGCATTGGAGATATATTCTCCACCATTCTCAATTCTCACTGCCTTGATTTTGTTCCCGATTTTCTTCTCTACCAAGGCCTTAAACTCCATGAACCTGTCTAAGACCTCACCTTTATTTTTCATAAAATATATCCAAGTTTTCCAAGAAAAATCATCAATGAAAATAACATAATAACCGTGTCTCATCAATGATAGAGAAGATAAGGGCCCATACACATTTGAATGCACCAACTCCAAAATACGTTTGGCATAATTTCCAAGCTTGCATCCCTCGCACACTCCACTCTTGTCAAGGCTTCCCGTTGGTAATATTGTGGCAATTTGTTGAAGAATGCAAGTGTCGCATGTGTCTATGCCAAAATTCATATACATCTGCACATCCTGCCTTGTTGCTCAAGGTTGCACTAGTATCTACATGTAACTTGTAGATATTTCTCATCCTTACACCTATCTACTTCTTACATCCAGAAGCCATGTGCTGGAGGTAAGCCTTACCTCTGCTGAAGGTGACACCATATCCTTTATCCTCAAGGATAACTACTGAAACCAAGTTCTTCTTCAACCATGGAACATAGAGAACATCTTTGAGATGAAAAATATTACCTAACTCCCTTTCAAAGCTGAAAATACCAATTCCATTAGTATCATACTTGCCATTATCTCCAACCTCGATATTTTCCTGCATATAATTCTCATCCAGCTGGTTGAAATACTCTCGATTTCCAGTGATATGGAAAGAGGCTCTTGAATCAATATACCATGTACTTCTCCCTACTAATCTTTCCATGAAAGCTATCAATGGTAATTCCTTCTCAAAATGAGAGGAAAACTCATCTACCTTAGCTTATGTAACTAAATGCTCCTTATTCGACCCATTCTTCTTCCCATTAGGATACTTGGAAGTGTAGTGTCCAAAATTATGGAAATGGAATAATTTGACCTTACTTGGATCTGTCTTCTTCTTGTCACCCTTTTGAGTTTTTTCACTCTTCCCTTTTCCTTTCTTGCCTTTGACTTTACTTGCAAGAACACGATTATATTCCTCCTTCTTGACCTTGGAACCCTTGCCATTATTGCTAAAAGTCTCAACTAGTCTGAGCCTTAGCTCCTCCTGGATGAAGTCACTCCATAAGCGTTCCCAATTCAATAACTTATCTCATCCAGTAATACTTTGAAAAAATGTATGCCCATATTTGGTAAACCCATTCAAGGCCACACACACAATCTCTATGTCTATAGGATTCTCTCTAATAGCTGCTATCTCATCACAAAATTCTCGAACTCTAGGGAGATAGGAAGTGACACTCTCACCCTTATGCATCTTGATTTTCCTTAGATGCTCTTTGAGGACCATCTTTCAATTCTTGAAAGAATTCTGGTAGAGCTAGAATAAGGCATCCCACATTTCCTTAGCTATATTTTTTACTGCAACATGAGGGACAACATGATCTTGAAGTCCATCCAGGATCATCCTCTTAGCCTTGGTCACATGCTTTTGGAAGAGCCTCAACCTGTCTATATCTGAATGTTCTCCAACACCTTTCTCAGTGAATTCCTTCAGCCCATACTCGGCCAACAATAATAATATGCAAACCTTCCAAAAACCAAAATTTGAGGAGAAATCCAATCTATCTTGCTCTCTCAATCCAAATCCTTTGTGATTTATGATCTTGCAAACTTTAAGACTCTTATTATGATCTATTCTTTTTCACAAATCTGATACCATGTAGATTTTCAACAAAATTATGATCTGATGTAATGAACAATTTGAAATCAAATTTTATTTTCACACAGACACATGATTCCCTACAAAATAGCAATGGAATAGAACAAAAATAATTTCACAAAATTCACACAACAAAACACGATTTTTCTAGGGAACCCAACAGGGAAAACCATCGCTTGCTTCAAAATTTTATTAAGGGAAACTGAGCAAAAAACATGTTATGCATACAAGCTAGTTCGAATCTAAAAATACAAGATTTTTCTTGCCTTTCATAGGCCTAAAACCTCTGCCTGATAGCTGACCTACTTCCTCCTCTTATTTCCTAGCACTAGTTGAGCTCCTATTAAATAGGGATTTCCCCTATTTCTATATGCACTCCAGAGAGAAATTTTCCTTCCTCAATAATTTGCATAAGGAACACTTGGCTTGTTCCTCCACAAGATCTCTTGCTCACAAAATTGTGCTCAAGAATTTTCTGATTAGTTGTGTTCCTTCGATCTCCTTAAAAGCTTTTCGATTAGGCTATTGTTAATAAGTTTTATAAATTAGGAGTTGAACTGGAACTTTTCTAGTTAAAAAAAGTCGACACACTTTAACTGGATCCTCCTAAAATTTAGGAGGATAACTCTACCTGTTCACTAAGTCCCCAGTTTAACTCACACTAGAGGACATATAATTTTATAACTCATCCTTCACAAACTGGCACTAGTCAAACTACTTCTTGAACTCATCCTGATCACTGGAACTCATACATGAATAAGAAGATCTCCAAATCGATTCCTTGAATCAAAGCACAGATCAAGGAATCCATTCCTTCGATACTTTTCAACATTCACAGTACCATAAATTTTGTGGAATCCATGTTAGTATCTTCTTTCCAAAAGGCCACATTGCAAAAGAAAAACATGTAGATTTGGCTCTTCATACTCATATGTTACGGTAACTACAACATGCATCAATGCATAAGAAACTTCAAAAAGTGGATTTTCAACAAAAGAAAGATAAATCACATGGACAACTTCTTGTTTAATAGAATTAATGTCATGGAAATAATAATCAAGGCAGTAAACAATAAGAAAATGGTTTTGAATTTTGAAAAACATATAAATCTCAGAATGATTTCTTTTTGTCGATTGAAAAACATATAAAGCTCAAAATTATTTCTTTTTATCCAATCAAATTGTTCACTATTTCCCCTGTCCAAAATAGTTGTAATGAAAAATTTTGCTACTTACAGTGATTTGGATTTTTTGTCCATACTCAAAACCTCTAGGACATCATTCCAGATTCCAACCCTAGAAAATTAGATGTAATAAAATAATATATTCATGGGAGTATTATTGGATATTTTTAATATGTTGTTCTTTAATCCCTTTGGAGAAAGCCTGAAATTCGGCTTTTGAGGCTCAATTTCATTGGAGCCTCCAAGAGCAATTTGTCAGGGGCAAAATGTGGAGGGCATGGTGGAAACCAATATTACATGGGAGCTCACTTTCCCCTCTCGTTCTTGTGCTAGATATGGTGTTGTAGGAGTGTGTTATTGACTAGGGAGACTACACTTCTAGGTGCTCCCAAGAATGTTGCTAGCACTCATGGGAACACTTCCCATATGGTTGAAAGATGACTAATTATTTTCCTTTTTCTAAAAATATTGTGGACTATGTGAAGGCCCTAGTAGACCCCAAACACTATGGAGGATGGTTTAGAGCTTATAAAAACTCCAATCCATCTTATTTTCTTATACCAATTGTCATCGACTCATTTCATTCATTTCTTATTATAGTTTTGAGAATTGCTCATGGCAAGAAAAATCAAGAATAGATAGTAGAATTGTTTCTGTTTTTATTTTTATTTTTTATTTCATTACTTGTCATAGACTTCAAATTTATTTAGTTTTTCAGTTTTTAGTATCTATTTTGTGAATTAGGCACATGTTTTATCTTGTAAACATTATTCTATACATGCTATAACTCTTTGGTGATGATGGCCTATTACACTTCATATTCTACACCTTCCAATCTGGTTCATAACTTTTGTAATTGATAAATGGATTATGCTATTTGTTTCAATTTCATTTCCTATTATACTTCATGCTATTTCTTTTGAATTTGTAATTTCTAAAAATTTTAGCACTGGTTACAAATTCTTGAGACTTATACTAAATCCTTGATGTTCACAATCTACTATGAATCACATTTCTAAGCTCTTAATAATATTGTATTGCCTATTGTTAGCATTAAAGTCTACATTATCCACAGCTAGTTTGGAATTCTATACATTTATTTTGAAGGTGTTGGCACTAATGGTTGGAACTCATTTTATCATAATATTCATTCCATTTTCACAACCATGGTGGATTATTAGGGGAATTTTTTTATTTTTATTTTTGGTAATTAGGGTGGGTGGGGTGGGGTGGGAGCAATATCACCACCCTTGCTTTACCAATGAGTTAGGTCTTGTTGTACAAGGCCATTTTAATTGAAAACATATGCATTATAATATATAAAATGTAAATATATATGTATAGAATGTCTCTGGGAATGCTTCACTCCCAAGTATTTTTTGTAAGAGATATTTAGCTATCTTAACTATCTTAACTATGCCACCTCAATTAATTGAGTAGCAGATAAACTGGAGTTACCATAACCTTCTCCTTGGGAGGTTCCGAGTAGAATTTTGGGTTGGTATACTCCCAGTGTTGAATTCTAGACATATCTATTAGTTTCTTCTACACAGAAAGAAAACAAGATGGCAATAAATTAATTAATGTACTCATGGTTGGCTTCATCTGTATGCAAAAAAAAGTCTGTAAACAGTATTTGTGGCCTCTAATTGCACTTCCTTCATACTTACAAGGTGTCACCTTGCTAGGTATAAGGTGAAATTATGACATCATTTATTTTACTATAATTCAGTTTCATGTAATGATTTCTCATGCCAAGTACAATCAACAAAATGATGTTGTTGCTGTGTTTTCACTCCAAAAACCTAACATGAAAGGTGTTCTTCTGAAAATATTTCTTTTACTATAATTCTTATTTATGTAATGATTGTTGATGACAAGAACACTCAATGAAACAATGTTGTTGTATATGATAAGTTTGTGAGTCAGCGTCACTGTATTGTCACTTCATAAATCTAATGCCAAATCCTTGGTCCGAGGACCTAAAGACCCTACAAGTTTTAGGCCAACCCTTGATTGAAGGGCATGCACATACTACATTCTATGCATGCAAGATTTACTTCATCTAGGAATAAAAAAAAATTTGACAATCTATTTATTCCATTACCTACCCAGCTATAAGTGAGGTCCCTAAGTATTCCCAACAATCATCCCATTTCTAGCTAAAAATAACAATTCAAACCAAGCCAAAATGAACAGAGTATTCTCCTTGCACTATCAGAAATGTACATGTATGCTTTTGGGTGCCTCCCTATGCATAGACTAGACCTCCTTGGGGCTAAGCAGGTCTGAATTTTGGTTTGTTTTGAATCTCTTTCTATACTTCTAAGTTTCCTCCTTATGTTTAACAAGAAAAGAAGAAAAAATTGTAAGACTAGTCACCACATATCAGCTTTCTTGTTTAATGTTTTCCTATAACTGAAAGAAACTGTATTTCTTATCTAGAAATTAATGAGTCACTTTTGTGGAATCTGACTACATTTCTTTGTCATATATAGAGGCATCCCATTGTATGATCTTCCATGCTACCCATACTAGATAGGCTGCATGATTTCTTTATCAATCATAACAATTTACATTATAATTGACACCTTTGTAATGCCTAGACATTGGTGTTGAATGACTAGTTTACCTGATAATTCTAGTTGTGTCAAATTTGAGTCATCAAGACTATTTTGTACCTAGAGTAATATGAGCCCAAAAATAAAATGAGGAATTTGGAGAGCTAAATCATTTGAGTTCACTATTTTGGCATTAAATAATAACATGGAGTACAAAATCATATCATAATTGGAGATTGAATATGAAAATGCAGCTTCCCCTTTTCATGGATCTAGCCAAAATAAAATGACTCATCAAAGATAGCTCTTCTCGCACAAGCTTCAGTAAATGTAACTTAGTGCTAATAAATCCTACTAAGTATAGATAGATCATATCGGATAAGGTAATATTTCTAGTTAATGTCCACAAATAGCCATAGAAGGGTAAATTATATCCATTGTTTTATGGAGACAAAGAAACTAACCAAAGGCCAAACTCTTTTTTCAAATAATTATATAATAGTCTATTTGCTTCATGTAGTTCTATGTTTGGCATAGATCATTGCATCCATTAGGTGTGCCACCTAAATTTAAATACTGTTCGAGGGTCCTACAAAATAAATCCAACCTCAAAATCCTAATAAGACCAGGTCAAGGATGGAGGTTGAGTGTAAAGCAAGAAAAATGGTTCATAGGGTTTGTGGGTCAATCCTAAGGCTGTCTAGGCCAATGGGGTCTCAAATAAGTTCCTAGAACACACCAATATTTGAAAGAGTCACTTCCTTCACAATATTATTTAATTGAACCCTTGCTGGTAGAAAACATATCAACTAGTTGAATTAGCACTCTGACATGCTTATATCTACTCCCTGTCTTTCTTAAGCTATCAATAGTTTTTAGACGAAGGAAATTATTTCTTCCAAATAAAATAAATCATAGATGAGTGCAATTATCATCTGGGATCACCAATAATATCTGCAAGATCACTTCCCATCCTTAAAATGATGAAAATAATTTGCATCCCTCAAAACAATCTCTCTCATGTCAATATTAGAGATAACTTGACAGTGGTGTGATAGCCAACACAAACACATAGATTATTCAAAAGTCTTAGTTGTTTAAGGCAATGTGCTGATGAGTCCAAAATCAATTTCCAGATTCTCACAATGCTTTCAGAGAATTTGCTACTTTTTCTCCTCCTCCACACAGTGTAGCACATTCTTAATATTCATGGTTCAATACATGTCCTTCTTCCTTCATCTGCCCAACCAATTTTTTTAGCTCTAAATAAATCTCCTCTTTTTTTGGATGCATGTTATCTCTTGCAACAAATATGGGCATTTGGTTTTTTACTTGAATCCAGCTACATCCTTGTGAATTTCTAAAGCCCTTATCTTTGATCATTGTTCTTAGATTGGCTGATTCATCCCACATGCCACTGGAAAAAAAAATATCTGATATGAGGACATACATTCCATGGTTCTGTAGTTGCAATGCTAGAAGGACATTTTCTACATTTCTACCTATTTTTGTATTATCATGAATTCTGCACCCACCTAGAAATTCTTCCCACACAAGCGGATCAATTTCAACTACCATTTTGTTGATAAAGTATTCCACCTCATCTAAGCACCCAACATGGCCAAAAAGGTGGACCATGAAACCAAAATTCTCTACTCCAGTAATGACACCATACTCTGCACTTATCAAATTGAAATATTTACAACCTTTTTCCACTAGACCAATATGGATGCAAGCACAGATCACACCTATAAAGGTGACAGAATCGGGACATATTCCTGATTTCATCATCTACCCAAACAATTTGAGAACCCATATACCTCAGCCATGTTGAGAACATCTGATAATTATGGAAATTCATGCACCCATATTTGTTTCAATAATTTTCTCAAAAACCTTCAGTGAATCCTCTACATCCCCACATTTTGCATACATGTCAACAAGGGCACTCCCCGTGATAACACCCGATCCAAATCTAGGTATAAAGTGGGCATGGACCTCCTTACTTGTTGTAGAGTTGCATGTTTAGCACACATATCCAAAACACTGCCCAAAGCCAACTGGTCCTGATTTATCTCGATACATGTCAACATTTCATGGTACATACTAGAAGAACTAAAATATTTTGGAGCAGGGCTGCTAGACCTTTTCATCTGCGAAACCATGAAACCATTGGATCTGAAAAAGGCGCAAAGCAAAGAGTATCCAAGCTGTAGATAGGAGGAAAGGAAAGAAACAGGGGAGTAAGAGGGGAAATCGTCTGCTTCCCATTTGAATTCTGGGAGATTACTTGGAAGTCTATCACCTTGTAGCATTAATGTAAGGATGTTGATTTTGGGGTGTAAATGGAGACAAAGACAAAACATATATGGTGGAAGGGTCAGAATGGCAATGGTTTTGAGGGCGTTAGATTGCAAATATGTTTTTTTTAGCATTTGAAGGATAGATCTGTAGGATTATCATGGATTCCTCCCTTATGTTGGAGGAGAGCTAGCCTTATGTGAGAAGTATGATCACCAAGGTGACAATGTGTGATGTCCTCAAGTAACTTTGGGGTTTGTATTTGATAATTGAATCTATATTTTGAAGCACATATTTTAGAGGTAGCAATGAAATGTTTTCCTCCTTGGATTCATGGAATGAGTTTGTCCCAACAACTTTGTGAATGCTAAATTTCTATTTTTTCTTATATCATTTTTAAATGCCTTTCTCTTTCAAGACAATACCAGTAAGAAACCCTGAGGGCTATTTTTGACAATACTCTAAATCCTTGCAAACCAACATCCCTGTGGAAGTGTTAATAGTTTAGTTTTTGGATCTCTTTCTAAAGATATTATCAACCACATGTTATTTATTTTGAATAAATAACATGAGAACCTACATAAATAAGATAGAAATAAATATCTCTTTTATAATGTAAATGATGCTATGTAAAGACCAAATTAAGTGTGCATCAAAGCTACTCATTTGACAACATGCATTGTATATGGTATTTGGAGCAGGTTTCATCTTCTTCAAGAGTTTGATGAGGACAAAAGAAGTTGTTGAAGATGCCTAGTCAGTCATAATATGTAGTGGGGGGGAACTCATTCCAATGACATTATGGTTGAGACTTGTCTGAATGATGATCATGTAAGCTACTATTGAATCATAAATCTCTTGAAGGTTCTAGCTTGATTACATAGTAAATTTATACTCTTCTCCTTTTTGCTTCATTGAAGAAAAAAAAAATAGTGGTTTTGAGTCCTTTATGTAATCTTATTCTAAGAGTTTAATTCTTCTTTTGAATGTGTTGTGTTGGTTTTCGACAATTTCTTTTGATTGTCAATGAATCATGCATTTATAACTTCTTTCTAAATTGCACTATCAAACATTTCTTGGTAATTTTGAGGGAATTAATCCAAAGAGTGGTGTTCCATGTGAGTGAGGAGGATATGAATCATGATAAAGTAAGACATTCATTTAGTTAAAGTTACTATGTTTAGGAAGTATTGTCCATAATTATGAGGTTTTGATTGGTGAAATGTTGTGAGTTAATGAGATTTTCTTAATAGGTTACACCAAAAACTTGTTTCTAAAACATTTGAGGCACCCTGAGGGGTATAGAAATTCAGAAAAGTGCTTTCTATGAATCTATTCTTATTTACTCGAGTACAAGACCTGTAATAATTTTGGTAGTTCATCTTAGCATAGATGATAAGAAATATAATATGATACTCACTAATATTTTTGTAAATAATATATGGGTTGAAATAATTTGGTATCTTTTAGAAGCCTTTCTTTGAATCACTTCACTTGATTGGCTAGTTTGAAAGGATTTCTAGCATCCAACTTTTCTGTCTATCTCACCATATTGGGTGAAATCAACTAAGCCATAAATACCCTCTCCAATGGGAACATTCTTTGTTCCAATTTCAAACGAGAATGTATCACTAATTTGAGACACATAATTGACTTATAAATCTCTAGATTCAATGCCAACATTTTCCACTTTATCATCCCCTCATTGGAAACAAAAGACATTTTTACAAACTTATCAAGATTGGTATTTTCAGTAGAAGACATATCAACATGAAGACTATTATGGTGAATGCAACTATGAAGTGGAAAATAAATATAATATGATAAATATTTATATATATCCTTAGCTCCTTCAGCATAAAATAAGTGCCCTGATCAAGCATACCTCCAGGGCCCACCATTCATATTTCCCTCCAAGTCCCAATTGGTTATCAAAATAATTATAATTTTACTCAACAGCTCAAGCATAAACAACGAAAGAACCTGGAGCTAAAACTGGGGATGATTGTTCCACAGATATGAACTCGCCTCTAACATAAATGAGATGCATTCCATTGTTTGGTAAAATTACCATCAATGCCAAAATCAAATGCAAAACCAAATGTCGGAGATACAAAGCCACCCATTTCAATTGATCCAGATGAAATCCAAAAGGAAGCATAAATAAATCTTCTTCTTGTGCCTTCTTCCCCTAGAGTTTCTCCTAATGCATTGAATGCATTACTTTATCCTTCTCCATTACACCATTTATTTCAAAATTCAACTGTCCCCTGTCTTATGAAGGCTTCGTGCTTTCAATTTTTTTGAAGCAACAACATAGATAGTAAGTGGAATGGTAGTTAAGTGTTGGAGATCACTAGCACCATACCCGGGCAATGTGATTTTTTGTCCACAACTAGATACAATGTTTCATATCATTATTGGGAAGTCAAATAAAATCAATATGTGGCTTATTTGAATACAATAGTTGCAAATTATTTATTTTTAAACATTCAAAATATCTTGACAAGTGAGGGTAAAAATTAGATTCTTCCTTGGATTTTTTATGCTCAACCATCAAATCTCTCCGAAGTCTCTAGCCCTATTAAGAGCATAAAATATTTTGAACAACAAATTAATGGGAGTAAAATTTTGGCTAGTTGCAAAAGAATGGATCTAGTGAAAGAATGTTGCAACCCTAATTATCAATCTTCCATCTCAAAAGTTGCAAGAATACTTTCTTTGAAGGTGCCTAGGTTATTTATTTCAGATGATGTGTGAGTGTTACTTGTTAAACAACCTATAATGAATTATTTTGAGAGTGTTTTCTTTCAATGGATGGCAAGAAATATTACCTCTAAAAAATCCAAATTAGTTCTCAGAGTTCTTTTCAATTGGAATGTGAATAGAGTATGTCATATATTTTCCATAAAATCTTTAAAGGTGGAAATAAATTGTATTTTTTATATATTGACTATTTTAGGCTAAGGCCAACCTAGTCATATTTCTTGGATCTAACACCCCACTATTATAATTGTGAGTAAATACACAGTAACCCTTATTTGCATCATACAACATTTTGTCACAATGACCTCGCTATTAACATTCCAGAATCTTCTTGGGCTTTGCTGATGTCCTTAGTACTAGCTTTGTCATCATTGACTTCATTATCACTGGATTTTTTATTGCTCCTTTTTTCCTGACTTGGACTACTTCTTCTACCTTTTTACCTCTATTTTAAATATGCCATGGCACTTCAATTTCATGTGAATTTTATCAATATTTTGCATAATATCATCTCTTGAACGAAGACTTCAAGATAATTATATTTACCTCAGAATCTTGGATTTGTGGTTGTCATGCAATGATGCAAATAATCTAGACTTCTTTTCTTAAAAATCTTGGCTTGCAACTTCAATTCTTTTAATTCTAGATTTTGGCTCTAGATCTTGACTAAAATTCAGTGCTACTTTTTTTATGGATACCCTAGATTCTTCACGAATGAGAGGAATTACAGCCCAAAAAATTAATCATAATCTCTTATTCTTGATATGATGAAGGAGCAAGGCTCCCAAGAATGCATCAAGTGTAGAATTCTTCAAGCAAGGTTCTCAAGGTGACTAAACGTAGCTTGTTTTGAATATGAATTTGGATGTTGCTACAATGTTTCAAGCTATTAGCTTCAGAAATTCCTTCTTCTCAAATCAATAGTTCTGGAACCTATTTCTTGAGATATTTGAAGCCCTCTTAGAGATTTCATACTATGTTAGTATGTAGGACTTCTTCTGGCCTTTGTTAACTTCTAAAGTATATCTAGTACCAACCTCAACGCTCTGAATATGGCTTAACATAGTCACTAGAGACAAGGACTTGAAGGCTTTCAATATGAACTTATGGAATAGGAATATTTGAGATATCTTCCCTCAAACTAGGCCTTCATATTATTCAAACTAGGATAGTCTTTTTTTTCCCTCCATCTATTTCACATGTTCCATTCATCACAAATGACAGAATTTTGGATGAAGAGAGTAGCATGCCAATTTCTAATTCACCAGGTTTTTCCTTTCTTGTCATTTGTTCTTTGTGTACAAAATTTTCCCAATGGTTCCTTGTGCTCACAATACCATAGGAGTATATCCAAAAAATGAGAAATGGAAGGAACTTTCTTATTAATTTAATGTATAGATGGGTGCAACTTTATGCGTTTTTCTTATAACTGACCATATTCCACTTCTCCTTTGGCTTTCTTATCAATGTATCTATGTTAAATGTGGACAAGTGAAAAATCACTATCCCTTATTTCACATGGGTTATAAAGGTTTTTCATGTGGTGACATGGACAAAGATGCTAAGGCAATCAAGATTTTTAGAGGATAGTTAGCAGATTGCATGTGCACAATCTTTTGCAAACAATATGGGCTTGTAGGTTATCTAATGTGGCTTAAAATAATTTTTTTTCTTTGCGAATGAAAGAAATTTGTTATAGTACATAAAGTAGGGAATTCTTTTTGAAGGGAAAATATATTGTCTTGTAAGTATTATGTGGATTATTTTCATCTTGAATTTGAATTTTCATCTACTTCGCTAGGTTTTGGACATCTTACCCATAGAATAACTTGTCTTCCTTTCTTGTCATTTGTTTTTTGTTTATAGAGTGCTCCCAATGTTTCCTTTTTATTTATTCATGAATGTTATCACAATATTATAGGTATAGATCTAATAGAGAAGTAATGGAAGGAAATCTCTTATAAAATTAAGGTATAGATGGGTGCCACAATATGTGTGTTTCTTAGAACGTACTATATTCCACTTCTCCTTTGGCCTTCTTATTAATGTGTATGTGTGAAATGTGGACAATTGAAAATTCACTATCTCTTATTTGAAATGGCTTATCGAGGTTTTGCAAGTGGTGACATAGACATAGTTTCTAAGGCAATCAAGATATTTTTGGAGGATGCTTACTAGATTGCATGTGCAGAATCATTTGCAAAAAATATGGGCTTGTATGGATAGAGGGTATGTTGTCTAAGGTGGGTTACAATAATTATTTTTCTTTGTGAATGAAAGATATTGATATAGTACATGAGGTAGGGAATTCTTTTTTATGGGAAAATATTGTAATTTGTATGGTAAGTAGTATGTGGATTATTTTCATCTTGAATTTGATTTTTCATCCAGTTCACTATGTTTTGGACATCTTACCCATCAATTGACTTGCCTTCCCTTCTTGTCATTTGTTCTTTGTGTACAAAATGCTTTCAACAGTTCCTTTTTCTTGCTTCATGCATGTGCTCACAATCCCAAAAGTGTAGATCCAACAATGGAACAACGAAAGGAAATTTCTTATCAATTTAAGGTATAAATGGGTGCCACTTTATGTATTTTCCTTAGAACTGACTATATTCCACTTATCCTTTGGATTTCTTATCAATGTGTCTATGTTAAATGTGGACAAGTGAAAAAATCTCTATCCTTTCTTTGGCATGTCTTATCAAGGTTTTGCAAGTGTTGACATGGACAAAGATGCTAAGGAAATCAGCATATTCTTGGAGGATGGTCACTATATTGCATGTTCACAATCTTTTGCAGAAATAATGGCCTTGTATGGACAGAGGGTAGGTTGTCTAAGGTGGGTTGAAATAATTTTTTTTCTTTGTGAATGAAAGAAATTGATATAGTACATGAAGTAGGGAAAGATTTTTGAAGGGAAAATATTGTATGGTATGTAGTATGTGGATTATTTTTATCTTAAATTTGGATTGTTAATAAAACAATAGAATGAACATTTGGGATCCACCAGTTGTAAATATAGGCATTTGGAACCAAGATTCTTTGTTTGATATTCAATTTTTCTCTTAGAAGTTTGTTCAAAATGAAAGGCTATGGCATATTTGTATTCTCGCAAACAAGCAATAAGTTGATATCTATCTTATTGTGATTTCTAACCATCACTGCTTCACCATTTCTCGTTTGAGATTATCACCTTCTTAATGAAATTTTGAATCACTTGTTGTCTGAACTTTGGCCTCTTTTGAGCTAAGACAAGATATAATTTTTCTCATACATTTACCTTTCTAATGCTTTGAAATTGTTTTTCTCATGTGTTCATATGTTTATACATTAGCAGTGGGTGTTATTTTTATACTTCCTCTGATTTTTCCATGGTTAGTTAGTTGACATTATTGTACTTATGAGTCTACCACAGTCCACATTTTCAAATTAAAGCCTTTTATGAATGTTGATTGTAATTTTTTCTTAATGTGGAAAAATTTCTAGTTGTCACAAAGTTTGGATAGGAAACTTTTCCACTATTCCCATTGATTTCCATCCTCCCTCCTTTTAAATCCCTCTCTAGACATTTTTGTAAACAATTCACAGCCACATTTAGTGTAATAATGATACAATAAAAGAAACTTTCTCCTTTCCCAATCAAATAGAACTAATGTTTTTTTTTCTGAGGAAAACCTCATGGGGAAACCCAAGAGATGCTTCCCTACTTTCCTATACAACAACCCTAGTAAATCTGCTAGCATAGAGTAGTGACCATCATGCATGGGGGATTCAAATCATTTACCTGATGGGAATGCCAAAAATTCCAATGTGGTTAATGAAGAGGGAGGCTACTAGAGATCTTTGCCCCTTTTTTATTTGAAAATGGAATTGTGTCTAACTCCTTTACCACATTTATACAATAAGTTGGTAACATTAAGAAGAGTGTTCATGTCCCTAGGGGTCAGCAACCTCTCCCTACCTATGAACAAGCACCTTTAAGCCATAAGAAAGCTAATCCTAATGCAACTTGAGGACTTGACTTGACCATAAATATTCCCATGGGAGTGCTAATTCATAGTTACTTTATCATATGTTACAATTAGATCAAACCTTGGTTGCCCAAATCAGAACTCATTTATCTCTTTTTATACCCCTTCAATGTTGTGTGAATGTGAGCTTACCCTATGTGGTTATGCCTGAAACACAGAAGGATGCCACTAATTACCTTGGTTATAAGATTGATTAATACTACCCCTCCACACTTAGACTTAAAGAAAATATGTTTCCCATCTATATGCCATAACTCCTGAAGTATGATGGATCTGAGAATCCCAAAGGGCATACATCTTTTTTGTTTTGATAAATATTTATAATGAATGATGTGTTGGCTAGGTTCTTTCCTTCCAATCCAATTTGACTAGGTCCAAGTGGATAGAATGGAATCTCCACTGATGCCCATAATGGGTTTAATAACGTAAATCCTAACTCCATTTATTAGTTTAGACACCTCATCCACCAGTCCAATTTTTCAAATAATTTAACTACAACAAAATGGAACTCCATTACATAGCTGATGAATATAAAACAGGGGAGTTAGAATTCGAATATTGACACAATAGAATAGATGGTAGGAACTCCAATCTAGGATTAAGGATAATTTCACTAAGGCCACTTATATAGAATATTTCAGTGAGGGTTGAAGAAGATCATATCCTTTAAGTGATGAGAGTTAAGCCACAAACCTTAGATCAAGCCATGTTCTTGCCTATAAAGTAGCAAAAATCCATGTCTTGGCTTGGAAATTGTACGTTTTCATACTACCTCCAAACCCTAGCTAGATAGAACCATACTCCTAATAATTAGAAAACTATAAAACCACTGTGAACACCCAAAGAGAACCTCAAAAAATAAATTCCCATGCTCCTAGACCTAATCATCCAAATGTGCAAAATCCTCCAAAGAATTACTAGGATAGCAAAGGGGTACAAACCAATGTGAATGTGAATTGAATTCAAGCCTTTTATGAATGCTTACTGTATTTTTTTCTTCATGTGGAAAAATTTCTAGTTGCCACAAAGTTTGGATAGGAAACTTTTCCACTATTCCCCTTGATTTCCATCCTCCCTCCTTTTAAATCCCTCTCTAGTAATTTTTATAGATACTTCATTACCATAGTTAGTGTAATAATGATACAATAAAATAAAATTTTTCCTTTCCCAATCAAATAGAACTACTGTTTTATTTTTTTTCCGAGGAAAACCTCATGGGTAAATCCAAGAGATGCTTCCCTACGTTCCTGTATAGAAACCCTACTAAATCTACTAGCATAGAGTAGTGACCATCATGCATGGGGGATTCAAATAATTTACATGATGGCACAAAAATAGCCAATGCTTAGCAACATTGGTGACAAACAGTTGAGCTAACCAATTGGCCAACAGTAAAACAACTAATTTGCATTTAGTTTCTAAAACAATGTCACTCACCCAACTCAATTGGCTGGATCAGAATATGAACAAGTGACCTTTTCTTGTAGTAGTGTGGCTGGATGTATGCTACAGAATAGCAATGGATGTGCCATCACACCATGGACGGAATATGAGGATACCATAAAAGAAAGACTATGGAAATCATTTCAGGTCCATATTTAGATGTCCTCCCATGTTCTTCATAGTGGTATGATGGCCACCTTTTCCTTACAGCTCCTGGATAACACACCATTGGTAGCAACCTAAATATTTATGATACCAGTGCCACAATTCTTGTTGTTAGGCCTGTAGAATAACCAATCATACCCAGGGCTAGTGTAGACGATGTGGGTCTGGATTTCAGAGGTTTATCCATGGCTGGGAAATCAGAAGCTCCCTAGAGAGTTTTTTGAGCAAGACACAACCCTACACATCAATAGGAATAAATTTTACGTCAAATATGGCAATCTGGAAATGTTGGAAGGTATATACTTGACTTGTAGTCAAATTCCTCACATTCCAGGAGACTAATTTATGTGAACTTTTTAATGTTAAAAGTAGCCTTGGCATTATTTAACAATACAAAGAACCATAAAATCCAAAAATAATTCAGTGTATAAGGTTATATAATTGCAATATTTACATCATAGTACATATACAATGGTACCTATCCTACTTGTCTGCCAAAAAAGGACTCAATGGTACCTATCCTACTTTCTTAATTTATTACTTTCCTTCTCTTTGTAGCAGACATACTTTTATCTTGTAGATTGCCATAGGTTTCATAATACATGTACTTCATTTGATTCTATTAATATATTAATTGTAAGTATCCCTTATTCACCATGCCTATATTTGTTATTTTTTTCCCAAAGAAAACTTCACAGTGAAATTCAAGGGATTCTTCCCCACATTTGAGGATGACATTCCTAGTAAACTGATTGGTATACAAATTAAGTGCCTAGCGACCTTGCTGATAGGTGGTTGAGAGAATCCCTTGGGATATGTGTGTGTGTGTGCGTGTGTGTGCGTGTGAAATAAAATGCATATTATATTCCAATAATACACACAAAAGAAATACATGATACAACACTGACTAGTCCTCTAAGTAACAAGCTTCCTCTCATCTTCACATAGTTTGGAGTGAAAAAGAGATTTTTCAAATTGAGAACTATCTAATATTTCTTGTACAAAGAGAACTTAATGTTGATTTTTGTAGCCAGGGTCGGTACTTCTGCATAGGCCTTGTGTCTAAGTGTGTATAAGTTGCCCACAAACTCCTTAGAACACTTACTCAAGTGTGAGAAAGTTCCAAATGTAGCTTAGCCTAAGTCTAATTTAGAAAAAAAAACATATTAATATGTTGGATTTTTGAGATAAAAGAAACTTAGGAAAAGTAAATTAATTTAGTTTAGTGATTTTGTTTTAATCTTAGCCGTTGATCTCAAGGGGAGCAAGATCTAATTTCGATCATTAATCATTTTCAGATTATGGTTAGGGGTAGAGATTTAGCTCAATGTAAAGTAATAAAAGCAAGACTAGGGAGAGGGAGAAGATACACCTTATAACGACACTAGCCTCAGGAGGAGGAGTGTGATACTCCAGAGTGGAAAGTTTGAGGGATTGCATAGAGGCTAGAAATCTAGATCTACAAAGAAGATAAAGCACTGATCTAGGGAAGATCTACTAGATCACATCCAAGCTTATTTTTCATTATGTATTTTCTTAGTTGGGCCCTTATCCTAGGAAGAGAGGCGAAATAGGTTCTAATTCATTGTTAATGATTAAATGATTTGATTGGGAAAGTTTGTTTGTGTCATTATGATTGAGATTCTAATATTTGCTTCCATTGAATTTTATTGTATTGGGAACCTAGATGTTTTTTTTTAACAGAAACGAGTATTTTTATATTGATTCAAAAAGTATGAGGCTTATGCTTAGAGGTTTTACATCCGGAGACCGAATGTCTAGGAGGTTTCCGAAGAAGAAAAATTCACCTACTCTGCTTTTTACATTCAATCTAGCAATTTCCCAATGAGTAGAAAACCTTCTAATACAAAAAAATTTCCACAACAAGAGACAAAAATACATGACAAGGAGAGGGGTTGGCTAAGGCAGAGGATCCCATGAGTCCCCTTCGTCACAGAGGAGAGTTACCGCTTGGAAAGAGACAACAATTTTGGCTTCAATATCAGCATCTTTGTTATTTTTTTGAAGGAAGAGAAATACATGATTTTTTTCAAAGTACACGATCAGCTTATTGATGCGAGAAAAAAACTATTGCAAATAGAGGTCTTCAAGGACCGATTTTTTCCTAATCAAGCTAATGAGGCTTTTTGAATCTCCAATGATTTGAGCCTCCTTGATTCCATGTTTTTGAAGTTGTTTCAGGCCTTGGAGGAGAGCCATGTTATCTTCTTGATTGTTTGAAGCAAGCCCTAAACCCCAGGAAAAGTGGGAAATGATTTTGTCTGAAGGGAAACAAATAATTCCTCTACCTTTGGCCTTCCCTAGATTCCCCTTTGTTGCACCGTCAAAAAACATAGTGTGAATATCTGTGCTAATTCTCCATTTCTCGAAGTCATCATCTTCTAATCTGATTCGCCATTCTTCTCTACCCTTCTCCATATTTTTCCCAGTGGGAAGTTTTAGCCCCAACTGCTGGCACCACTCCCTACCTTTCTAGTTTAAGCTACAACCCCACTTATGATTCACCTTGGCTGGAATTATTTCTTTGAATAAGCTTCTAATTTTCATCATGATGTGCTACTCGTTTTTTGCCTTCTCTTGAAAGATCTGATTGTTTCTTTCAAGCCAAATATTCCAGCAAATGAGCTTAGGGATAATCATCCACCCCTCATATGGCTAGTCGCTCTCAGGTAAGGACTTAGGAAACAAGTCTCCCCAATTAGACAACATACCCATGATGGTCGTTGGAAGGGTGGGACTGTTGTTCCAAAACAAAAATATTTCATTCCAAATGTCCTGAGTGAAGAGGCACTCGAGAAGGATGTGGACCGAATTTTCCTCCTGATGTTGATAGAGCAGGAACCAAGTGGGGCCATGGAAGCCACGACGTTGCATATTTTCAATTGTGAGGATAATGTTTTGCCCCAGCTTCCAAGTGAACATGTCAATATTCGGAATTCTTTTTACCTACCAAATACCTTTCCAAATCGCAGGGTTGCAGGGGACAATGGGAATGATCTTAAGGAACCTGTAGCGTTCTGCTACAGAATAGCATCCCTTCGAGGAACCCCAACCCCTTGTGTCTTTTTTCCTTTCATTTAGGGGGGCTTCCCAGCCAGCACTACCATTAATTTGTCCCACTCTTGCTCCAACTAAGCAGGAATCTCTATCTTCTGCCAACCTGCCTAGTTGTTGTTTTCCCACTCTGAAACGCCCCACATCGTGGATCGACCATTGTTAATCATCCATGTTATTAACTCCTGCAACACAGGATCATCCCCGATCACATATGCATTCATGATCCTATCCTGCCATAGGATGATCTTCTTCCCATTACTTGGAATCCAAAACAAGCGGTCACGCAGCAACAGGTGTTAGTATGAATCTTAATTCCAAGCGTACGAAAAAATTCCACTTTAGCTGCACATAACAAATAGCCCTAACGACAGAAATGACTGCTAATATCCTTAGATCTGCAGTTAGGTGATCAAGATAAATGCTGCAAAAATATAGATATATGCATTAGAAGACATTAAACAGTAGAAAAAACAAGACTTACTCCATGCATCCAATAGACAAGACAAGAATATATCAAATGAATTTTGTATTAATGGCACCTGGGAGGAAAACACAAGAGGGTGTTCCCATTTCTCCTCAATGGGATGGGTTCTTGTAAGTCCTCAGCACTTCAGATCTATAATTCCTCTCTCTTGATGGTGTAGAAAACCTAGACAAAAATGGAAAAATATGGCTATGATTGTGGATCAATAACCAGACCAAAAGTTTAGATGTAGAGTGATCTTGAGGAAGAAAAAGGTGATAAATGAATGAGAAAACCCTTCTATTTATAACAAAATATTGAGTTAGTCTAGATATTGGTGCATAGTTAAAATATTATTAACCAAATCAAGATCCAACTTTTATGAAATATTTTATTATATTTATTGGAGGGAAAAGGAATTAGACTTGGGTTAAATTCCTTTATTTTTAAATAATAAATAAATAAATGATTTATTTATCATTTTAAGGATGTGGTTGAGTAATAACTAAATAAATAATGATTTTTTTAATTATTTAAGGGTGATTTAGTCATATTTAAGAAATAATATAATTTAAATAAGATAAATAATGATTTATCTAATTAATTTCCTTGTTTTGGGTTAAATATAACCAGGAATATTAATCAAACTGTTGTTTAATTAATTATTCCTTGAGGAAAATCAAACAAATATATATTTATTTAATATTTCCTCATGGGGTTTCCTATTTAGACCATAATCAACTTAATAAAGGTGGTTTACTAAGTTATTTTTCATACTGAATGCGATTTTACTTAGGGTAAAATTTGTCTTACATGGTGTACTTCGGTCCATCTAATAATAATGGGTTAGATGACCAAAAAATGGCGTAACAGATTTCCCCCCAGTGTGCGAGTGTTAGGAGCTAATCGTATGACCGAAGTACGTTGTAATAATTCAATCACTAGGCGTCTAAGGGGAAGTCAAAGAGAGAGGAGTGTAAGGTAGACCAAAGTGCTAAAAGAACTAGACCCCGAGGAGGCGAGACTTGCAGGTGTGACAAGTCTCTTTGATGAGTGAGTACCTGCTATAGGCAATGGGGGAGGCATAACTATGCCTGCTGAGGCAATAGTACAAACAATAAGGCATCCAGAAAACCACGGGAAAAAATAATATAGGATATGATGGCATAAACATGAGCCAGATAAATAACATGATAATGAATCCCACATACATTTTGTGCCTGGGATGACAGCAGGGACTTGTACAATAATATTTGAGTACATGAGATATAAATGCAACCCAGATGCCCCTGAACACATGAAAGGGCTCTGAAAATCTCACTGATACATGCAAAAAAGACATTGCAAGCGGCTGAGGCTGACATCATCAAATATATGGAGCTGTATCGAAGGCTGTAATGAAGAGGTCATCGGAGGTTGTGGGGGGATACCTATAGGTCCACCCCCTCATGAGGGCTGAGACATCTCACACACCCGAGAATCACTGATGTCAACTGTTGCATCACTGAACCATCGAGTATACAGATCTCGATCATGCTGAAAGGAGCTAGAGCTGAGAAACAATCAAGTAAAAGGGCAATAAGGAGTCCCTTTGCCTGATTCGAGGCATCGAACAAGAGTGGAAGCTGGAACCAAGGTACACTGCCCTCTAAACCTATCTTTTGGAATAAATGAGCTGATGTCGACAGAAGGAGGTTCGCCATAGGTGAGGCAATAAGGGATCCTCAACTAAGGCATGAGAGAAAATAGTAGAGTGACTGACAGACTGACACCAATGATGATGATGAAATGGGGGGTACTGAGTAGCGAACGAACGACTTCCCTTGTTAGAGCATAAATGGCATGGATGACCTGGCAGCAACTGACACAATATCATGAGGGATAGGGGACAGTGGGACTGAAGGCCATAGTGTGCGACACAAGAGAGGGACCAAGCAATGAAGGATGGAAGACTATAGTGGGAAGCAAAGGGACTCGAGATAGATTCCATGAATGAAATGATGACTCATCTTGGATGCTCTAAAAAAGGGTGACTTGATGGTGCTGCCACAAAAAATGGTCTAATGGGGACTATACAAACATGAGTACAAAATGGTAACTCATGACGAAAGTCGACAGGAGCGTGGAAAAGTATGGAGGCAAGGTGGTGCCCCCAGTACAAGTGTTGCAAGTGAACAAATTCGATTTTGAGGAGGGGTGAAGTGACACTTCGTGGAAAAAATGTGTCCTAGTGGAGTATCAAGTCACTAAAAAATAACAGATACCCATTTTAGGGCTTGGTGAGAGCTTTCCAATGGTATAAATGGTTCATCAAACTGAGCTACGGTTTGGCCGCAGTAGGTGAAAGAAAAATCAGGGGTTTTCTTTTAATAAGGCATTTTCCCTCCAAATTCACTCATTTGCAGGTGGAGCTATGGTGAATGTAGTGAGGAGAGAAGGCCCTAAATCTTGTGGCATTCGTAGTAGATAAATCAACTGTTGGAATTGAGATTCTTCAGTTGTAGGTAAGAGGCCTAATCGTACTCTTTCATTTCAATGGATTGAAAGTTTAGTTTAGGTACCCAGAGCTCATGAACAGACCAGGTTGCACTTTTTGGGGTCTGTTATGTGACCTGGGTAGTAGGTACTGGGCAGAAAAACTGTGACCTGTCCTAGGGAATGACCTGAAAAGTGTGACCTTGTCAGAGAAAGGGGGTTTTAGTGTTGTTTTGGCTGAGATCTGGGATTTTTATGATTGAGGGGCATAGGTGGCCTAGGCATGTTATGGACATGCCACAATGTATTTAGAAAAAGGGGAATATAAACACATTTTAATGATGTGGTGCGCCATTTGTTTTCGTTATGGTTATGTAGTTTGAGAAAGAAAATAGAGGATTACCAATCTATTTTGGTACTGGATATATGAATCAAATGGACTTTAAGTTTTCAGGTTGGCATGCATGGTGTCACTATCCCAAAGAGAGGATTTGGAGATAATGAACTAATGCTCTCCTAGAAAACCCATAGGTTGGTCAACCATAATGTCTATGAGACTGGGTTGTTGATGTAAGATGAAGGAACAATAAGGGGTATCATCCCTAGAGTGATCTAAAGTGATATGGGATCTAGAGGTTTTTCTGAATGTGGAAGAATAATGGTACTAAAGTCGACATGACCAGATCCACTAGGATATTTGTGGATAATTGCTTCTCCTAGTCTCTCAAATATGGGTGCCCCCTTACTCGAACATTAGGCTTCAATGTAATGGCCACACAGTGCATGTGATTCGAACACATGGGTTTGATGTAAGGGGGATAGATAAAGTCAAGGGTGGTGATTACTTCCATAATTTCATCATCGTAATAGAAGATGGGGTGACTGGTGGAAGAAATACCACCTGACGTGGCGAAGCTACCTGACTCATCATCATGAGAAGAAAGATTCACATGCACATCGTCACAAGTGGTGACATAAGAGTAAGTAGATAAAGGATCTACCAATGTTGAGCCCAAGGTGATCGCTGAAGGGAGGTCAAGCGAAACATCAAAGGGAGTCTCTAAGAGGGCTTCCACTTAGGGTCTCAAGGATGATGATAGGTAGAAAATGGTGGATGAAGGCTCCGTCATCTCGAAATCAGGAGGGGGAATTTCAATGGGAGCATTCATGTCCTCTGGTTTTTCCGAAGAAAAATGCGCAAATAAGGGAGAAGTAGACTCGTTGCACTTGGCCTCAAATTGGTGTAAGGATTCTAAAGAGAAACGATACTCTTCAAGGAAAGGACAGATGTGAGTGTAATGGTGATGGAAATCACACAATGCACAAGGATGATTTGTGCATAATGGTTTGAGTTTTGGGATTGAATCGGGTATAGTGACATATACCTCTCGGATATCAGATTCCAGAAATGTCTCATTGAACATGGACTTAAGGTGAGGCAACTCCGGACAAGTACGGGTGGCATGGCCGACAACATCACACAAAGCACACTGGATGGTATGCTTTGGAAGCCAAGAAGGGGTAGGGCTTGTTGGGGCAACCTTGTCCTTTGATGCCCCCTTACGAGCTTTTCCCTTCTTACCCGAAGTGGTCACAATGGGAGGTGGTTCCTGTTGAGGTGACTAAGGCACTGTTGTAGCAGGAGAAGTCATAGGGACCGGTTGAACCAAGGTTGTTAGTATGAATATTTATTCGAAGTGTACGAAAAAATACCACTTTAGCCACGCATAACTTATAGCCCTAACACCAGAAATGACTGCTAATATCTTTAGATCTACAATTAGATGATCAAGACAAATTCTACAAAAATATAGATCTATGCATTAGAAGACATTAAATAGTATAAAAATAAGATTTACTCCATATATCCAATAGACAAGACAAGAATATATCCAATGAATAATTTTATTAATGGCACCTGGGAGGAAAACACAAGAGGGTGTTCCATGTTCTCCTCAATGGGATGGGTTCTTGTGAATCCTCAGCACTTTATATTTATAACTTCTCTCTATTAATGGTGTAGAAAACCCAGACAAAAATGGAAAAGTATGGCTATGATTATGGATCAATAGCCAGACCAAGTGTTGAGATCCAGAGTGATCTTTAGGCAACAAAAGGTGACAAATGAATGGGAAAACCCTTCTATTTATAAAAAAATATCGAGTTAGTCTAGATATTGGTGCATAATTAAAATATTATTAACCAAATCTATATCCAAATTTTATGGAATATTTTATTATATTTGTTGAAGGGAAAAGGAATTTGACTTGAGTCAAATCCCTTTTATTTGTAAATAATAAATAAATAAATGATTTATTTATCATTTTAAGGATGTGATTAAGCAATAATAAATAATAAATGATTTATTTATCATTTTAAGGATATGGTTGAGTAATAATCAAATAAATAATGATTTATTTAATTATTTAAGGGTGAATTAGTCATATTTAACAAAGAATATTATTTAAATAAGATTTAAACAATTATTCTTTAGAAAATAATAAGATAAATAATGATTTATCTAATTAATTTCTTTGTTTTGGGTCAAATATAACCAGAAATATTAATTAAACTATTGTTTAACTAATTATTTCTTGAGGAAAATCAAACAAATATAAATTTATTTAATATTTCCTTATGGGATTTCATGTTTAGACCATAAAAAACTTAATAAAGGTGATTTACTAGGTTAATTTCATAGTGAAAGCAATTTTACTTGGAGTAAAATTGGTCTTACATGATGTATATGGGTCCATCTAATGATAATAGGTTACACGACCAAAAAATGGTGTAGCAAATTGTACCCGAGTGTGCGAGCGTTAGGAGCTAATCATATGACCAAAGTACATTGTAAGAATTCAATCACTAGACATCGAAGGGGAAGTCAAAGAGAGAGAAGTATAAGGTAAACTAAAGTGTTGAACGAACTAGGCCTTGAGGTGGTGACTTGTAGTTGCGACAAGTCTTGTTGAGTAAGTACCTGCTATAGGTGCCGGGGGAGGCATACCTATGCCCACCGAGGCAATAGTACAAACAATAAGGTGCCCGGAAAACCACGGAACGAAATAATAAAGCATACGCTAGCATAAATATGAGCTAGATAAATAACAAGACAATGAATCCCATATACATATTGTTCCCGGGATAATAGCCAGGACTTGTACAACAATAACTAAGTACATGAGATACAAATGCAACACTAGATGCCCCTGAAAATGGGAAAGGGATCTAAAAATCTGACTGATACATGCAAAAAAAACGGCGCTGCAAGTGGCTAAGGCCGACATCATCAATTGTATGGAGCTGCATCGAAGGTTGTGATGAAGAGGTCATCCGAGTGTGTGGGGGGCTACCTATAGGGTTGCCCCCTCATGAGGGCTTGGACGTCTCACACACACTCGGGAATCATTGATGTCAGTTGCTGCATCATGGAACCATCAAGTATACGGATCTCGATCATGCTGAAAGGTGCTGGAGTTGAGAAACGATCAAGTCAAATAGCAACAAAGAGTCCCTTTGCCTGATCCGAGGCACTGAACTAGGGTGGAAGCTAGAACCAAGGTACACCACCCTCTAGACCTATCTTCTAGAATAAATGAGTTGATGCCGACAAAAGGAGGTCCACCATAGGTGAGGTAATAAGGGATCCTCAACTAGGTCGCAGGAGAAAATAGTAGAGTAACTAACAGACTGACACTAATGATGATGATTAAATGGAGGGGAGTGAGTAGTGAACGAGCGACTTCACTTGTTAGAGCATAAAGGGAATGGATGACCTGGCAGTGACTGACACAACATCATGAGGGATAGGGGACAGCCATACTGAAGGCCATAATGTGAGACACGTGAGAGGGACCAAGCCATGGATGATGGGGGACTGTGGCGAGATGTAAAAGGGACTCGGGATAGACTCCATGAAAGCAATGATGACTCAACTCGGATGCTATAAACAAGGGTGACTCGATGGTGCTGCCACATATAAACAGGGGCCTATGGGGACCATAAAATCATGAGTACCAGATGGTGACTCATGAAGAAAGTCGACGCGAGAATGGACAAGTATGGAGGCAACATGGTGCCCCCAGTACAAGTGTTGCAAGTGAAGAAATTTGATTTTTGCAGAAGGGTGAAGTGGCGCTTCTTGGGAAAATGTGTCCTAGTGAAGTATCAAATCACTAAAAACTAATAGATACCCATTTGAGGGCTCAGTGAGAGCTTTCTAACAGTGCAGACGGTTTGGTAAATGAAGCTATAGTTGGATCACAGTGAGCGAAAGAAGAAACAAGGGTTTCTATTTTAATAAGGCATTTTTCCTCCAAATTCATTCATTTGCATGTGGAGCTATGGTGAATGTGGAGAGGAGAGAAGGCCCTAAATCTTGCGGCGATCATATTTGACAAACCGACCATTGGAATCAGGAGTTGTCAATTGCAGGTAAGAGGCCTAACCCTATTCTTTTTTTCAGTGGATTAAAAGTTTAGATTAGGTCCCTAACGCTTAGTAAAAGCCCTCTACTCCTCCTCATGGCCGGGTCACACTTTTTGGGGCAAAAAATATGACTTGGGTAGCAGGTTTTGGCCAGATAAGTGCAACCTATCCCATGTTAGGGCCTGAAAAGTGTGACCTGCCCAGGAGGGGTGTTTCGGTGCTGTTTTTTGGCTAAGCACTAGGGTTTTTTGATGTGAAACAGTTTTTCCTATCTGCATACTGATTGATATGATGGTTTTGTGTAGGTATGGTATAATTACGAATCAACTAGAGAGAGAGAGATCTGGGTGCATTGCGTTCATAGATCCGAGAGGATCAGGGTGTCGGCAATGACTTGGCCAAGTTTGGGGTTCTGAAGTTTGTGTAGAACCCTTTGATGAGAGCTGGGGAGCCCTTATTTGCCTAGATTGTCAGCTACTGGGACTTGGACCATGAGATCTTTATAGTGTAGGGGCACCAGATCGAGTTGACGGTCCAGGATATATATTTCCTGACTGGTATCCCACCACTTGGGATGGTAGGGAGTACTTAGCCAGTATTACCACATGGGTGAAATATCATAGAGTTTGTAGAGTGCCATTTTCATCCAGGTATCCAAGTCAAGGGGACTCAGATACCCATCGAGGATTTGGAGAGGTTAGAGACCCATACTGTGGCTGCAGTAGTGCTACAGATCCTAGGAAGCCAAGCACTCCATCACATTACGTGGGGACAGATGATGTTGGTGGAGAGTGTTTTGAGTGGGACCTACTATGGGTGGGCCCAAAAGATGTTTTCATCATTGAAACTACAGTTTTCACTATGTAAGTAGCAAGTGAACCATGACTATGTGTATGGTATGATTTTGTGCTCTTTCTTCTTTAGAAGATCCCGACACTTCGGCCTCACATATTTCTCCAAGATGGGGGCCCGAGAGAGCCTAGGATGCACCTGTGGGGGCGACTACTATGCAAAGGAGGAGGTGGATCATTTGGATGAGTGTTTCATCGTAATTTCATTGTTTATTGGGATCAGATGCCGCTATATATAGAGGTATATCCCTATAGTGGGATGATTTATTATGGGGACCCAGATCTGCCACTTCCACCTAGTCGTATATGGGGACCGGATGGTAAGTGCCACATTGCTGATCTTTTAAGTGCATGTAAATTTTTTAGAATATTGTATGTACTAGTGATTCTTTTACTTTTGGTATGCAGATACAACACCGGTAAAACCGGCCGAGTACATGGGGCATCCTGCAATATCAGGCGCCGCAGGATCTAGTGGACCAAGGGCTCAGCAAAATGTGGATGCAGCAGCCCTTCTATAGGACATCCGTCATAGATGTGAGAGGCTTTTGACCGGTTTTTTGGAGCGCGGATGGAAAGACTTGGATGACCAGTACATAAAGCCATGTATTGGTTTACCCTCGGAATGGCGAGGGGTCATGCGATGCATGGCAATGGCTGGACAAAGTGTTCATGATCTACGAGCAGTAGGGGCAGAGCCATTGGCTTGGAATCCTCCAAATAGTGATTAGTGTGTAGGGGCATGTGGTGCCCCCATTTTTGAGTTTTTGGTAACATGCTATGGGCATGTCATATGTATCAGAGTTTGATGAACTCTAAAACATTTTGTATGACACATACTATGGATATGCATCGTTTTGATATCTTTATGTTATTGTCTTGTGTTAAATGTGTGTGTTAAATGCCAATCCAGAATATGGTTTGCAATGCTATCTACATAGTGACTTTTTGCTCTAAGTACATGACTGAAAGTAATGATTTCAAATTCACGCATCAACAGCTTCACTCGTAAATATCTTCTGAAAAGGATAGGATTATGCTCATGATAGACACCATTCAATTGCATGACAAGAAGCAAGGAATCTAAACGAACATGAAGATGGAGGATACGATGTGAAAGGGCATCAACTAATAAACCTCGTACTGCATCATATTCGGCCTGATTATTGGTAGCAGTACTAATTCATACAACATTCGAAAGAACAAGTGCATGCAAGGGAGTAAAAATGGCCCAGCCTGTCAAGGCTAAATTTCGAGAGTAGCAACACGCACCATTAGAAAAAATGATATAAGGTGTGGATGGTCGATCTATATGAAGGGTGCCACAAGACAATAAATGGAAGGCTGATGAATAATGCTGGCAACTTGAGTTCAAAGTATAAATTAAATGCACTCCACGGGAAGGGGTGATCTGGTTAATATGTCTACTACTCACATGCCATCGGTAAGGTGGAATGTGGGAGCTACTAGAGGTGTAGCTTGAGCTGAGGTTATGCAAGTCATCATTTGCATGGGGTGGTATATCCTGTTGATGGGCAGGAATGATGGAGTCGAGGGTGGATGAGGTTTCCGTGATGTCATCATCATAATAGAAAATGGGGTGATTGTAGGAAGATAGACCACCTGACACGTCGAAGCTACCTGACTCATCATCTTGAAAAAGAAGGTTCACATGCGCATCTTCACGGGGGATGATGGAAGGATAAGTAGATAATGGATCTACTGAGGATGAGCCCAGGGTGATCACTGAAGGGGGTTCAGGCGAAACAATAGGGGAAGATTCGATGGGATCTTCCACCCAAGGTCTCATGGACGATGAAAAGTAGAGGACGGTGGCAGCATGCTTCGTCATGTCAACATCAAGGGGGGAATGTCAATAGGAGCGAGTAAATCCTCAGTCTGGCCTGCAGCATACTGTGCAAGTACGGGAGAAGAGGATTGGTTATGTTCAATCTCATACTCCCGGACTACCTCTAAAGAGGCACAGTAATGCGTAAGGTAGGGACAATGATGAGAGTAATGGCCATGGAGATCACACAAAGCACAAGGGTGTTTGGTGTGAATAGTCTTGTTGTTCTTGGTAATGGTCAATGAAGAAGCAAAGGTTTCGGGGACCGTCGACTCAGGGAACGTGACATTAACCATGGGCTTGATGCGGGGAAACTTGGGAAAAGTATGGGTGGCATGACTGCTGATATAACACAAATCACGGGGCTTTGAAGGCAGAGGAGGTGTAGGGTCAGTCGGGGCCACTTTGTCATTTTTGGTCATTTTGCGAGCTTTTCCCTTCTTACCCAAAGCAGTCGCAATAGGAGGTGGTTCCTGTTGAGGTGGTTGAGGCACTGTGACAATGGGAGAAGTCAGGGGGACCGGTTGAACCGGGGTCAAAGAAAGATAAGGTTTAGGTTGGCCTGGTGGGGTAGCAGTTAGAGGATCAAGGTACCAAACCGGAATCCGAGTGGTCAAGTTAGGAAGAGAAAGGGTGGCCATGAAAGGTGCCATATAGATGCCTGGTGGAGGGACTAGGAACGGTATCTGATCGGAGGGGTAATGGCCAGGTGGGACGACTCCTAAATGGTTAAGGCCTGGAGGAACCGACCTAGGAGGATAAATAGGCTCGTGAGTACCAGTTGAAGGGCTAGGAGGAGGAGGTCTAAGAGGCTGCATTGAAGGGCTAGGAGACAGCTGCGGTGGGCGAGGGGGCTGTTGACTAGCCAAGGCGGGCCTCTTGAGAGAGGCCCGAGATGATTGCATCATGCAAACATTCGATGAGCTGGGATCAGAGATAGGAGGAGGGAGACCAGGGAAAGTACTGAGCAAGGAGGATTCCTTGTATATGCCAGGTGAGACACTAGTCAAAGGGTCGACATTTTGCTTGTTGGCTACCGAAGTTATAGTGGACTCAGGGGAGGTCTCAAAATTTGGCTCGTAATACATCAACTAGTCAATGGTGACAATACTTCCATTATGGGGGAAGGAAATCTTGCGGTGAACCATGGAAGGGAGAACAGGCATCGCATAAGTGTAGCTACGACCCAAAATAATGTTGTAATCCAAGGGGGCATCTATGAATTCTACGTAAACACAAATCATCTTGCCCACAAGAGTGATAGGACAATTGTGGAATAAGCCAATGGGCTTGGAGGTGTGGCCATCCCACAGTCAGAGAGTGATCGTGGAAGGGGCCAACTCAGAAGATCAGATTTGTTTCCAAACCAAAGTGAACATCACACAGGTGGATGCCCCCTCATCAATAATGCACTGAGAAACATCGGCGTTCCGGACCTTGTCTGGGATTTGGAAAGAAACGGAAGTAGGGAGAGGAGGATGTTCTGACTGTTCAACATGAAAGACAATCAATCAATCATCAAAAGGGTCTACAGTGCCCATGGCAGACAGAAGAGATTTTCGTTGTGAAGGGCACGACTGGAGGAGTTCCAGCGTTGAAATGGTAGCAGGGGATTGTGCCAAATCATCGACTATGTTATATGAATGGGCGACTTTGTTAGAAGAAGCATTTTGGCATAGTGGACCCTTAGGGATCTTGGTATGAACCTCCGCCCTAGGCTGAGGGATCTTCAAGGGGCCATTAGGTGTCGAAAGAGGCTCTATAGATACCGAAGGAGCTGGTTCGGGGACAGACGTAGCGGGAGGCTTGTTGTACTGATGGGACTGAATTTGAAGATTGATGTCTATAGTTGAAAGTTGATCAGATTTCATCATAAGAATCTGGTCATCAAGGGTACCATACAAAAGAGGTTGGGTAACAGTGCGGTATGCAAGAGGTTGGGCAAAGAGAGGAGGCATGTTGCACCCTGAATAGGTGCTACCAAGAGGGGAAGATGTGTAGGAGGTGCTGGCCCCCCCCTGAGGAAAATCAGAGCCCATGGGAGGTTGAGAAATTACAACACACACACGGCACCAAGGAAAAAGAGACCGACAAGGGCAGGGAGGTGCAATATCAACCAATTACAATGTCAAAACAAGGGCAGAGAGGTGCAGGATAAATTTATTTCAATGTTTTAGAGTCTTTTCTTTGCGGTGTTAACCAAGCCCTTTTTTGCTTAGGGTGTGTGTGTAAACGTGTGTAAATTTTAATTTTTAAACCCAGACATTTGTAGAGAAAAATAAAAATTGTTGTTTTATGGTTGTAAATAAACCTGAAAACGACAGTATATAGGCCTGCAAAATAGAAAATAAATAGCTAATAATGCAATAATATAAACCCAAGAAGGTGGGCCTCTAAAAAACTAGTCTATAGGTGAGTAAAAAACTAATCTAAACACACTAAAAAATGTCAACGGATCTTGGGTCAAGAGGGACAGAGATCTAATAGACAAAAATATACTGGAAAGTGGTACAGAAAATAGCAACAAATCAAAGGAAAATCATTGTAAAAAGAGGTGGAAAAAGGCTATCTCCAGGAGGGAAGTAGAGTGCCCCCTAATGGAAAACCAAAAAAAAAGCTAAATGGGAAGATTTGGATGGATAACAAGCTGATCTGAAGTGGATTTGAAAATGAGGTATCAGACCTGAAAAAAAGGTTGAAGACTTTGAAATTCTAGACAACCTGCAATAGAAAAGACTCTTCCACAAAAAGTGGAGGGTACTTAAGCCCTAGGGGCATAGGTTCCCACTTAGTTGAGCGAAATAGAAAAAGTACAGTTCCAAAATGGGTAGATATGGAGGTCAGACAACCCTGAAGAGAGGCTTAGCAAAACCCATTAAACTTTCGGAAAAATCCCTACAGAAAGTCCAGGTCGCAGTTTTTGGCCTATTTTCAGTAGATGTCTCACTTTTTGGGTTGTAAAGTGTGCCCTGGAGGTCCAGGTCACAGGTTTTTGGCAGAAAAGTGCGACCTGCACTTCCGACACTCTCGGTGGCAGGTTTCAGAAAAATTTGTCGTCTCATTTGTGGTTGATGTCATTCACCTGCGTAATGGGTCTGAAAACACATGTAAGTTAGAATTTTTATCGTTTTAGGGTTTTATGGGTTAAAAACAACATCAAGAATAAGCAAAACAAGGGGCTAAAGAGAGTAGGGTCTGAAGCAGTTTGATATGCAAGGATCAGAAAAACAACAGTGGTTGTAATGGTAAACCTGTGTGGAGTCACCATTTGTTAGTATGAATCTTTATTCGAAGTGTACGAAAAAATACCACTTTAGCCACACATAACTTATAGCCCTAACAGCAGAAATGAATAGTAATATCTTCAGATCTTCAATTAGATGATCAAGTGAAATGCTGCAAAAATCTAGATCTATGCATTAGAAGACATTAAACAGTAGAAAAATAAGATTTACTCCATAGATCCAATACACAAGACAATAATATATCCAATGAATAATTTTATTAATGGCACCTGGGAGGAAAACACAAGAGGGTGTTCCTTGTTCTCCTCAATGGGATGGGTTCTTGTGAGTCCTCAGCACTTTAGATTTAGAACTTCTCTCTCTTGATGGTCTAGAAAACCCAAGAGTAGTGTCTGGAAAAGTATGGCGTTGACGGTGCAAACAGTTTTTGATCAATAGCTGTACCTGCAAGCGATATCCGTAGTGAATTTTTATAAGTAAAAAAGGTGACTAATGAATGGGAAAAACCCTTCTATTTATAACAAAATATTGGGGTGTTCTAGAACTCGGTGCATGAATAAAATATTATTAATCAAATTCTAGAATCACCCTTTAGGAATATTTTATTATATTTGTTGGAGGGAAAAGGGTTTTTGACTTGGGTCAATTCCTTTATTTGTAAATAACAAATAAATAAATGATTTATTTATCATTTGAGGGAAATGATGAGAATATAATTAAATAAACCATTATTTATTTAATTATTTAAGGGTGAATTAGTCATATTTAACAAAGAATATTATTTAAGTAAGATTTAAACAATTATTCTTTAGAAAATAATAAGATAAATAATGATTTATCTAATTAATTTCTTTGTTTTGGGTTAAATATAACTAGAAATATTAATTAAACTATTGTTTAACTAATTATTTCTTGAGGAAAATCAATCAAATATATATTTATTTAATATTTCCTTATGGGGTTCCTGTTTAGACCATAAACAACTTAATAAAGGTGATTTACTAAGTTATTTTCATAGTGAAAGCAATTTTACTTGGAGTAAAATTGGTCTTACATGATTTGCTTGGGTCCATCTAATGATAATAGGTTAGATGACAAAAAAATGGTGTAACAGGGGTTAAAGCAAGATAAGTTTTGGGTTGACCAGGTGGGGTAGCGCCTAGAGGATCGAGGTACCAGATAGGAATCCCAAGGGTCAGGTTAGGAAGAGAGAGGGTGGCCATAAAAGGTATTTTTTATTCTCCTGGTGGGGGAGCTAGGAACGGTATTCGACCAAGGGGTAATGACCAGGCGTGATGGTTCCAAGATTGTTAAGGCCTAGAGGAACCGTTACAGGAGGATAAAGGGGGTCATGAGTACCAGCTGAAGGTGAAGGGCTAGGAGAAGAAGGTTCAGAAGGCTGATCATAGGACATCATGAGAATCTGGTAATCGGGGGAACCAGATGGAAGAGGTTGAGTGGCCACTTGACCCTCAGGTGGTTGGGTAGCCACAAATCCCTGTCGTGCATTCACCTGCTCCTAAGGGGGCAATGGCTACTGTTGTGGGGGTTGAGAAGGCAAGGGATGCAGAGGTGCTAATGTTGGAGGAGCTGGAGCATCAAGCTGCGGATACGGATAATAAGGGGGTTGGGTAACAATGTGCTAAATAGGAGGTTGGGCCAAAAGAGGAGGCATGCCGTATCTTGGATACGTGCTACCAGGAGGGGAAAAAGTGTGGGAGGTGTTGCACCCTCCAAGGAAAACCATAACCCATGGGTGGTTGAGCGTATGGATGAGAGAGAGCTCCAATGATACCGTCGGTGGCATGAGGTGCCTTTGGTGCATTGGCACCACCGGGTCTGGGAAGATCAGCTAGAACGGTATAAACATAACCTGTCTGAGCATAGATCAGGTCATATTTTAATGCCATTTGGAGGGCGGCTTCTTCGGTTTGAGGAAAATTCGATGCGACATCTTTCCCGGTAGGAGGCAAGAGAGATCTTAGGAACCATTCCATGTAGACATGGTCTTTGAAGGTATGGGATTGACATAGGTGCTTTCTTCTCTACCATTCTTGGACATGATCGGATAGGCGGGTCACAGATGAATGATGGAAAGAAGTCAAAAATTCGATACCAGTGTCATAACGAAGGGGAAGCTGGAAGTAAGATAAAATAGCCTAGGCAAGAGTCACAAAGGTGGTATGAGAGGAAGTGGCTTGATCAACATGCCACTTAGAAGCTTCACCTGTAAGAATTCGTTGGAACAACTAAAGACGGGTAGAGTCATCGGTAATGGAGTTAGATGAACACCACATGTGGAAAGATTGAACATGATTTGAAGGATATTCTCCAGCAATGCCTTCAAACTTTGGGATGTCAGAAGGGAGCTTTGTCGGCATAGCAGGCCAACTAGCATAATGGTGTATAGGATCGTTTATCAACCAGTCAAAATCGGGGAGGATGAGGCCTGCCATGAAGGGGAGCAAGAGTGTAGCCGAGGGAGTGTCTGTTGCGGTCCCACTAGTGGTATTCCCAGTAGGAGGGCCAAGGTTAACACTAGTATGAGGTCCTACACTAGACATAGTGAAGGTGTCAGGGGAGGAGAAAAGGTGGAATGAGAAGGAGAACCCGAAGGACCAGAAGAAGAGTCAGTGTGCGGACTCGGAGGAGGACTAACTCGAATCCTACGCGGAGGAGTAAGTATTCCTACCGGAAACTGAGGATGAAGGGCAAGAAGTCTCCGGGATAAATGCCTTGGTGGTGCAATGATGATGACACAAACATGACACAAAGGAAAAAGAGACCAACAAGGGCAAGGAGGTGCAGGATCAACTGATTACAATATCAAAAATAGGGTAGAGAGGTGCAGGATCAATTGATTTCATTGTTTTAGAGTCTTTTCTTGGCGGTGTTAATCAAGCCCCTTTTCACTTAGGGTGTGTGTGTAAAAGTGTGTAAATTTTAATTTTTAAACCCAGACGTTTGTAGAGAAAAGAAAAAGTGTGTTGTATAGCTACAAATAAGCCTGCAAATAATAGTATATAAGCCTGTAAAAACAGAAAATAAACAGCTAATAATGCAACGATCTAAACCCAAGGAGGCAGGCCTCTCAAAAATTAGTCTATAGGTGAGAAAAAAAATAATCAAAACCCAATAGATCTAAGGTCAGGAGGGACAAGGATCTAAAGGACCAAATCTATTGGAAAGTGGTGCAGAAACAACAACAAATCAAAGGAAAATTGCTACAAAAAGAGGTGGAAAAAGGCTATCTCTGGGAGGGAAGTGGAGTGAACCCTAGAGGAAAACCCAAAAAAAGCTAAATGAGGTGTTTTGGATGGAAAAAAAGCCGATCTAAAGCTGGTTTGAAAGTGAGGTATCAGATCTGGAAAAATGGACACAGACTGAAATTTCAGACAACCTGCAACAACAAAAACTCTTCCACAAAAAGTGAAGTGTACTAAAGCCCTAGAGGGCTAGGTTCCCACTTAGTTGAGAAAAACAGAACAATTATAGGTCCAAAATGGGTGGAGATGGAGGTCAGACAACCCTGAACAGAGGCTCAGACAAACCCATAAAACTTTTAGAAAAATCCCTGCAAAAGGTCCAGGTCATAGTTTTTGACCTGTTTTTAGTAGAGGTGCACTTTTTGGGCTGTAAAGTGCGCCCTGAAGGTCCAGGTCGCAGGTTTGGGACCAAAAAGTGCAACTCACACTTCTGACACTCTCGGTGGCAAGTTTAAAAAAAAAAATTCGTCTCAGCTACGACTGATGTCTGTCACCTGCGCAATAGGTCCAAAAACACACGGAAGTCAGAATTTTTATTTTTTTATGGTTTTATAGGTTAAAAACAACATCAAGAAAAGAAAAAACAATGGGTTGAAGAGAAATCATAGGGTTTGAAGCAGTTGGATATGCAAGGATAAGAAAAACGACAACGGTCGTAATCGTAAACCTGTGTGGAGTCGCCAGTTGTTAGTATGAATATTAATTCCAAGCGTATGAAAAAAGACCACTTTAGTTGTGCATAAAAAATGGCCCTAACAACAGAAATGACTGCTAATATCTTTAGATCTATAGTTAGGTGATCAAGATAAATTCTGCAAAAATATAGATCTATGCATTAGAAGACATTAAACAATAGAAAAAAAATATTTACTCCATGCATCCAATAGATAAGACAAGAATATATCAAATGAATTTTGTATTAATGGGACCTAGGAGGAAAACACAAGAGGGTGTTCCCAGTTCTCCTCAATGGGATGGGTTCTTGTAAGTCCTCAGCACTTCAGATCTAGAATTCCTCTCTCTTGATGGTGTAGAAAACCCAGACAAAAATGGAAAAATATGGCTATGTTGGTGGATCAATAGCCAGACCAAAAGTTTAGATCTAGAGTGATCTTTAGGCAACAAAAGGTGATAAATGAATGGGAAAACCCTTCTATTTATAACAAAATATTGAGTTAGTCTAGATATTGGTGCATAGTTAAAATATTATTAACCAAATCAAGATCCAACTTTTATGGAATATTTTATTATATTTATTGGAGGGAAAAGGAATTAGACTTGGGTCAAATTCCTTTATTTGTAAATAATAAATAAATAAATGATTTATTTATCATTTTAAGGATGTGGTTGAGTAATAACTAAATAAATAATGATTTATTTAATTATTTAAGGGTGATTTATTCATATTTAACAAAGAATATTATTTAAATAAGGTTTAAATAACTATTATTTAGGAAATAATAAGATAGATAACAATTTATCTAATTAATTTCCTTGTTTTGGGTTAAATATAACCAGGAATATTAATCAAACTATTGTTTAATTAATTATTCCTTGAGGAAAATCAAACAAATATATATTTATTTAATATTTCCTCATGGGGTTTCCTGTTTAGACCATAATCAACTTAATAAAGGTGGTTTACTAAGTTATTTTTCATAGTGAATGCGATTTTACTTAGGGTAAAATTTATCTTACATGGTGTACTTGGGTCCATCTAATAATAATGGGTTAGATGACCAAAAAATTGTATAACAGTAGGAGAGCACGCTTACAAAACTGATGAATTAAGGATCCATGTTAGTTAGTTTGAAAATTATCCAGGCTGTGAATACTCTCTCCAAAGATGTATTTTTTCCACAAAGAAATATGCACCAATCCCGTACTCCTTGCTACCTTCCGCCATAATATCTTGGCCCCCACGACAGTATTGTGCTCCCTGAGGTATTTTATGTGGAGGCCACCTTCCAGCAGCAACATAGAGATCTTATTCCAGCTAACCAATGGAATTCTCTTATCGTTATCCTTCCCTCCCTTCTAAAAAAAATATTGAATGGATTTCTCCATCTTGTGGAGAATGCACACCAAAGCTAACAACACAGAATTCTGAAAGATTGGAAGACTATTAGGGACTAACTTAATGAGAATAGTATTACCTACCATGTTGAGCCATGATGTGCCCCAGGATTGCATTTTGAGCTTTAATTTGTCTAGAAATGGGTATGAGTCCCTCCCAATCGGGAAACCTTGAAAGATCGCCAGCCCAAGATATTTAAAAGACCCCCATTTTGTGGAACCTTTGAAGCCAAAAATCCTGGTGATCGCACTTAGCTCAAGACTAGAAAATTCCAAGCATAAATGAAACATTTTTCAATGTTAATTTCACTCCAAAAATCGAGGCAGTAGCGATCAAGCTCCAGCTTAAAGCGGGAGGCCGAGATGGAGAAAGCACTACCTAGAAGGATGGAGTCATTAGCAAAGAGTGCATGGTTGATGTCTCTAACTCCCCTGCCAATTCTAAGACCTATAACAGCTTGATTGATTTTTCCTTTCTCCAACATAAAATAGACTACAGAGGCTTGAATGATAAAGAGAAGGGGGGATAGAGGGCATCCTTGCTTTATCTCCCGACTCGCCCTGAAGAAGTTAGTAGCACACTCGTTGACAAGTGGGGCAATCCATGGTTCCGCAATGTAGGCCTTGACCCAGCTTATAAAACGGAATTCAAACCCAAATTGATGCATAACCCCAAAGAGAAACTTGTGCCTAGCTTTGTCAAACACACTAGCCAGTTCTAGCTTGACAACCATGCCTTTTTCTTGTCTTTGGATGATTGAATGGATTGCCTCCTAAACAAGGAAGAATTTATCAGTTATCTGCATACCTTTAAAAAATCCCCCTTGATTGTTAGGAATTATTTCCAGAAGAATGCCTTTCAACCTGTTCTCCATAACTTTAGTGATGAGCTTGTAGCCAATATTGTAGAGGGAAATTGGCCTAAATTTGTTGAAGGAACTTGTACCCTTCTCTTTAGGTATAAGGGCCAAGAAGGTCAAGTTGGTGTTTCCCCCAAGATTTGTGGCATGCCTGAGAGTTTACGATCATTTTGTAGAGGTCCTTTTTGACAAATTTTCCAACAAGTTTCAATGAATCAAGCATTGAACCCATCTGGCCTAGGTGCCTTATCTGGATCCATTTCATCAAAGGCTTGCTTGATTTCATTGATGGTGATAGGATAAGTCAGCATAGCATTCATTTGGGCATTGAACTTTAGAGGGACTAGCTCGAGTAAGTTAGGCTGAGACTCGATTTCTTATCCTCTATGTACAAGTCTTTGAAGTGCTGATGGGAAAAAATTTTGATATTGGAAAAGTTGAAAAAGGATTGATCTCCTAAGGTTATCTCCACTATAGAATTGAACCTTCTTCTGGCTTGAGTCTGGTTATGAAATAAGGAGGTATTCCTGTCCCCATCTTGTAGCCATAGACTGCAAGATTTAAGTCTCCAAAATTCCTCCTCCTAGATGCAAGCCTTACGAAGGTTCACTGGGAGCTCCTCTTCCAGGACTAACCTGTCCTTCGAGATTTCCATATCTTCCATTTGTTTTTTATGACTCTCCAAAAAGGCCTGGGTATCCTACCTTGACTCGGTTGAAGATGGGAGGGCTTTAGCCCAGCTTTTGAGGGCCCTCTTCACTCTCCTCAGCTTTTATTCGCACACAAAAAAGGGGGATCCTTTGATAGGGTGTCTCAAGACTTCCTCAACTCTATCCAAAAATTCAAGCTGCTACACCTAGAGAGCACTAAAATGAAAGAAAACAGGCCTCAGATTCATATGCAGCTTCATCTCAAGCCTAATGGTCTTGTGATTGGGGACCGACGAAGAAAGAATAGTAGAACTGACATCAAGATCTAAAAGCAATAAGGAACTGTAGATGAGAAAGTTATCTAACCCTACAATAATGTGACCCGAACTTGTTCATCTATTGGTCCAAGTATATTTTCCCTTCACTGGCTTGATGTCCAATAGATCCCAGTCCTGAATGAGTTCTTCCACCCATTTTCTAGCTAGCTCACTTACAATACTATCCCATTGCTTGTCCCCTTGATTTAAAGTAATGTTCATGTCTCCAGCGAGGATGAAATTATCCATCTAAATCTCATTTGCTAGATCCTTACTGGATCCCCAACATGTTTTTTTTGTCTCCCAAGATGACTAGAGCATAAATATTGAAAATATTCACCATCTCCTTGGTTTGAAGATGAAAAAACTAAGAAAAAATCTAGTTTGAGTGGATTTTAACCAGGATTTTCTCAAAGCATGTCTCATCCCATAGAATTCCCAACCCTCTTGAGGCGCCTCTAGAGGAGACAACAATACCTCCTCCTTTTCCCCAAAAATATTTTCTTTTGTGGAGAAAGTCACTTTCCTCCATTTTGGTCTCTTGAATGAGAAGGATGTCTGACCTTTCGAACATTACTATACTTTTCATTGCTTCCTCTTTTAGGTTTCTCCCCATCCCTCTGCAATTCCAGGAGGCAATCTTCATTACTTCCTTTTTTGAGCCGATGGGGCTCCCTTAGAGCCCTGGCTTTGATTTCTGTATACCTTATGGTTTTTTGCGAACATATTTTCTAGGTTCGGTTGGCTCCCCTACAGATTCTCCTTGTAGGTCTCTTGTTCCCTCTTTTTCCTGGAGGGTTTCCGTCCCCTAGTCGATCTTCTGATTGAAGTTTGGGAGTCCCAAATTTCTCCTTCTTCCTCTGACTCCTCTGAATCCAGATCTTCACCCTTAGAGGTGAGCTCTTTCTCTTTCAGGGTTTCTCTAGGATAATCGCCAACCTTTAGTGGTTCTAAGGTTTCCTGCATTTGGGGATCCTTTTGAAAATCCCTTGGATTGATTTCTTGGACTTCCTATGTCTCTGAGTTTAAGGCTGCAAAGTTGTTCTCTTGACATTTTTGGGTGGGTTTGGCTTTAGGAATGCTACCCATAGGTGCTGAACTTCCTTTTCCTTTCTCCACTCCTTGTCTAATTGGCCCTGACCTAATGCTCATTCTAGATTTCTTGGCTTGCTGCCATCCTTCTTATTTCTCCTTTTCTGGGCCTGCATTTTTTGGGTAGTTATTGATAAAGTGGCCATACTCATGGCATCCGGGGCATTTGAATGGTAGCTACTCATAGTCTAATTTATGAATATGGGACCAGTTCCCCACTGTTAGATTAATGGCTTCTGCCAACCCAACTTCGAGGTCTACCTCCATGCATATTCTGGCACAGTCATATTAATATTTTTTGTTTTCTTTTTCTATGAATTTTCCAAGGGCATTGCCAATTTGATGCATTGATTCCCAATTCCAGCAGTGAACTAGCAAGTTTGGGAGCCTGACCCAGACTAGAACGGCAGATGGAAAATCCTTCGAGGGGTCAAATTATAGAGTCCAATGATTTAAGTACAGTCCTTGAGGACCTATGAAATAGGTTTTGTTCCTAAAAATCAAGTCTTTATCCTCCTTTGAGTTGAATTCAAACAGGAAGAAACCTCGCCCCAAAAAAAATGAGGTGACACTGTTTGCAATGAGGGGCTTCCAATTTCGGGTGATCCAGGCTTCCATAGTTTTTGGTGAAAGCCATAAACCCATGAACTTCCCAACCAGTGCTTGGTCCTCAAAGGAAAGGGCCACTTTCATCGGTCCCTTAGGTGGGAGAGCCACCGAGGAGATCTCATCTAATATTTTGATGAACTTGGAGGCGAGATGTTTCTTCTTCTTCGGTTGGGAAGAAATTAGCAGCTTGAACGCCTCAAACTTAGGAGGAGGAGGAGGTGGGGGAGGAGCTTGAGAGCCCACCATTGGGCCGAACCCAAACCGGGGTGAGCACCCTGACCGAAACCACCCTACTGCAGCACCAGAAACTGTATGCGTAGGGAAGACTAGGAGGCATAGCACAGGCATGAGCTCGGGCGCAAAAATTATAAAAGCCACTAATATTTCATTATTTTACCATAGGAACCTAGATGTTCATTTAAATTAATTGGTAAATTTTTCTATTAGGAATTTAAGTGCTAGGTCCTAGGTTTGCAGGAAATCTAACATGATATTAAAGAAAAAATATAAATTAAGTTGATCTTAGAATCACAAAAGCCAGGTCTTGTACATGACCACTAGGCCAGGTTTGACTATGATCGTGCAAAGGCATTTTTTCTCAGACCAAATTAAATTAGTCGTACAGTGCCCTGAAGCAATTGTTAATTTTTTTCAAGGATTTAAAAGGGTCATATAGATCAGTATGTATGTTTTATAAGGTTTGAATAAATTATCCACATGTGACAAGGTTGTGTAAGTCATGGAAAAAATAGAGTTGTTGAAATAAGGGTCAAGCTCTGCTGCCAATAGAAAAAGACAATTGTGCGAAGAAGGGGTTGCCGAAGTAGTCTAGTTGGTAGAAAAGGATCTACCAATGTCACCTCGAAGGAGCACGTAGCTTCGAGTGTGATTTTCTAGGAGAGGTGGGAAGGTGTGGTTAACAGTCATTAGTGGAAGAAATATGGCTTGCAGGCAAGCCCACACTCGAAAAAAACAAAACCACAAAAAGCATAAGTTGGAAACTTGCTAAGAAGGAAGCAACATGGGCTAGACTAGTCAACACCACTCAACCATTGAGAAATCGCGAGGGAAAAGGCACACAATTGACTGATAGAAGGGAAAGTGTCAACATAATTATTTCTTTAATGGAGGACTGCTCTCAGAGCTAGCTATACCCAAGTTACTGCATTATTAGTAGCCACCACACATGTGGTTGAGTAGCCTAGTTGAAGCCACAATGACGAGCCGTCAGGCAGAATCTGACAAATAATTGGAGAAATTGTATTTGACAAGCTCGGAAGCGCATAGATTGTAGTCATAAGTAAGCAGGTGGGTTGTTGGACTGGGTGCATGATCTTGCATCAAACTTCCTATGCCTACATCCAAAATAGTCTTGCCTTCAAAATGGTGCACGTTCTCAAATATAGTTTTTTAATAAGTATACATCCTCACATATCACACTGTAGGAAAATCGTTGTAGGGAATATCCACAATTCCCTCACTGCCCATGTATTTCCTTATACCAAATCACTAACATTCATGCATAGCATTTACTAAATAACATATATTTTCTCTTTTCAACATCTCATAATTATAATGAACAATTGCCTCAAGATATTGTTTATCAATGAAATTTTCCTCATGAGAAGGTGTCTCATCCTGAGGAGAAATTTTCTCATCAAAATACCATTTTGAGGGAATTTATAAAGAGGATGATAGAATAAATTTAAGAGATAATGTTAAATATGACTTCATATCTCCCTAGTTTTGTAGGTGAGGTGGGTAATGAAGCACCGATGAATCAAACCCTGTTGCCAATAGGAAAAGACAACTACATGAAGAAGGGGTGGCCAACACGGTCTGGTTGGTATAAAATGATCTACCAACATCGCCTGGAAGAAGCACATAGTTTCAAGTGTAGTTTTCCAGGAGAGGTGGGAAGGTATGATCGACAGTTGTTGGTGGAAGAATTATGGCCAGCAGGCAAGCATGCACTTTACAAAAACAAAACCACAAGAAGCATAAGGTGGCAACTAACTAAGAAGGAAGAAAAAAGGGCTAGACTAGTCAACACCACTCAACCATTGAGAAATCATGAGGGAAAAGGCACACAAATGACCGATAGAAGGGAAACTATAAACATAGTTAGTTTATGGATGGAGGAGTGTTATTAGAGCCATCTAGATGTGTGTCAATGTAGGTTTAGTAGCCATGACACATGTGGTAAAGTAGCCTAGTTGAAGCCACAAAGACGGGCTATCAGGCACAATATGACTGAGAATTGGAGCAACTGCAATTGACAAGCAGGGAAGCGCATAGATTGTAGTCATAGGTAAGCAAGTGGGCTGTCAGGTCAGGTGCAGGAGCCTACATCAAAATTCCTATGCCTACATCCAAAAGAGTCTTTCCTTCTAAATGGTGCACATTATCAAATATAATTGTTTATTAAGCATACATCCTCACATATCACATTTGCAAAAAGCATTGTAGGGAATCTCTACAATTCCCTCATTTCCCATGTATTTCCTTGTACCAAATCACTAACATTCATGCATAGCCTTTACTAAATAGAAATATTTTCTCTCTTCAACATCTCATAATTATAATGAACAATTAACTCAAGATTTTGTCTATCAATGAAATTTTCCTCATGAGAAGGTGTCTCATCTCTAGGAGCAATTTTATCATCAAAATACCATTTTGAGGGAATTTATAAAGAGGATGATAGAATAAATTTAAGAGAGATAGTTAAATATGACTTCGCATTTCCCTAGGTTTGTATGTGAGGTGGGTAATGAGGCACTAATGGATTAAGCCATGTTGCCAATAGGAAAATACAACTACACAAAGAAGGGGTGGCCAACACAAAATGATTGGTAGAAAAGGATCTACCAACATTACCTTGAAGAAGCATGCAGTTTCGAGTGTAGTTTTCTAGGAGAGTTGGGAAGGTATGGTTGACAGTCATTGGTGGAACAACTATGGCCTACAGGCAAGCCTGCACTTGAAAAAAACAAAACCACAAGAAGAATAATGTGGAAACTCATTAATAAGGAAGCAACACGGGCTAGACTAGTCAACACCACTCAACCATTGAGAAATCACGAGGAAAAAGGCACACAATTTACCGATAGAAGGGTAGCTATCAACATAGTTAGTTTTTGGATGGAGGAGTTATATCAAAGCTAGCTAGACCTATGTCAGTGAAATTTTAGTAGCCACCCTGCATGTGGTCAAGTAGCCTAGTTGAAGCCGCAGTGATGGGCCATCAGTCACAATCTGATTGAGAATTGGAGCAATTGCAGTTGACAAATGTGGAAGCGCATAGATCATAGACATAGGTAAGCAGGTGGGTTATCGGGCTAGTTGCAGGAGCCTACGTCAAAATTCTTGTGCCTACATCCAAAATAGTCTTGCCTTCAAAATTGTGCATGTTCTCAAATATAGTTGTTTAATAAGCATACATCCTTATGTGTCACATTTGCGAAAAGACTTGTAGTGAATTTCCACAATTCCCTCACTACCCATGTCTTGCCTTGTACCAAATCACTAACATTTATGCATATCCTTTACTAAAGAACATATATTTTCTCTCTTCGACATCTCATAATTATAATGAAAAATTGCCTCGCGTTGTTGTTTATCAACAAACTTTGCCTCATGATAAGGTGTCTTGTCTTGAGGAGCAATTTTCTCATCAATTGACCATTTTGAGGGAATTTATAAAGAGGATGATAGAACAAATTTAAGAGAGATACTTAAAGATGACTTCATATTTCCCCAGTTTTGTAGGTGAGGTACGCAATGTGGCACTGATTGATCAAATATCAAAGGAATATTTACAAACAATTATGCACTCTTTCCAAAAGGATAAGAACCCTTAGCCACCTAGCAAGACAACTAAATTCTTCTAGGGGTTCTATGAATTCCTTCAAACATACCAAGTAAGAATTTCTGACAAATTAGAATACACAGGCAAGATTTAAGAGCTTTCAATTCAACATTTCAGGCTTTAATCCCAAAAATTAGACAATAATGAGATTATTTTAGGCCCATATCACTATGTAATTGCATCTACAAAACCATTGAAAAAATTATTGCATGTTGGGTCAAAATCCACTCAGTTGATTCTATGTCATTAGAAAAATTTCGCATCTTTCCTGGGAAACAAATCCATTATGGAATGGGAGTAGCACCCCAAGAAGGAATTTATAACATCAAACCCAAAAATTACAAGAAATTTTAGTGAATTTTTCTTTCCAAAGAATATGATAGAGACAAATGGCTTTATTTAGGGCTACTCATCCATATAGGGTTCAATGTTCAATTGGTTAACTAGACAATGAATTTTCTTTCCTCAATATCTTTGCAATTCTAATTAATGGCTCAACCTATTCTTATATCATAATTATAAGAGACCATGGGTAGGTATGACTAATGGCTCCTCTATTATTTTTTACTGTAGAGTAGGTGGTCTCAACAAAGTTATAACAGAGTAAAAAAGAACTATAAGCTTGACAACTATACAAATAGGAATTTCCCTAAACTTGACATATTTACTCTTTGTTGATTATGTTTTACTTTTGGGTGATAGGACCAAGGTAGATGCAATTAAGCTGAAGGACCCTACCCTTGAAGAATTGAAATTCCTACGTTAAAAACTACCAGCAACTGGGGAGCTACAAGAATCAACACCATATTTTATTTGAACATAAACAATATTATTATCTCCGAGTATTTCCCTAATAAACATAACCAGCAGATTCTCCTCATGGATTATTTATCTCATTCTATCTATTAGTAAAATCCACAAAATGTATCCCTACATTTGAATCTTGAGAAAAAAAACATATAATTGTTATCATTTAAATTATCCATATCTCTTGGAGCCCAAAAATCTATTTGCTTTGGATAAGTTTTATCTATAACCTCAAAAGCAACCCTATTATAAGTTGAAGGATCATTATGTCCTCTTGAGTCTTGACAAAGTATGATGGAATGAAATTGGGTGAAAACCATATCCAAGTTTACCATGTCATAACATAGGTTCATTGAGATGACGACCTTGGTTTGAAGACATCCACCATACAAACTAGGACCACCCATACTTATCATTTCCATCTCTCTTTCATCATGAATACTAACAAAATGAGTACCTATAACCCATGTAGGACCATGGTCATTGCAATGTAATTTATTGTAATACATGCCATGTACACAAGTTTTTATATGTAATATCTGCATCCAATGTGGACATTTCTTATTATGATATTTACCACATCTGAAAATGGCATCATTCACATAATTTTGAATAAGTCTACAAATTAGGTCAACATAATTTTTTTCACATTTACAAATTCCCTCACATTTTTTGGTTCCTGAAGCTCAAGTACTTTCATAACAAAAATAAGAAAATTCAAACAACAAAAATGGTCCACACTCTTTTCATTTTCTAATATTATAATGAATTTTTATTAGAGGCACTTATTATTTGTTTTCTTTGGTTAGAAAAGGGTTTTCTCTTGGTTTTGTGTGCCTTTCAATTTATCATGTGTAATATGTTAAGAAATGGGAAAGAATAATGTGCGACATTTATGTTGCAGAAATTGATGTTGAGTCAAAGGATACATAGTTTAACCAAGCTATAGTTCGCTTTGGTAAAGATGAAGGAATATCTTACAAAGTTTTAACATAAGTAATATATGCATTTTTCTTTGGTAGATATGTTCTTTTTTCTACCCAAGATATCACAACAAGACAAATATTGATTGTTGGCCCTCGTTTTTATCTCTTTTTCTTTAGTAAGTACATCTTATTTGTCATAATATACATATATTCACCATCATATCCACCTTATTTTGACAAAAATATGCATATATAGGTATTTAAATTATTTTCAATTATTAGATGTTTCTGTAAAAATTGAGCTTTTAAGTGCATTTTTGGACAACATCATAAATTCTCGTAATGGTCTCATGATTTGCATATTTGCAGGACACTTGGGCTCGAACTGGATATATTTCTAGAAGGCTTGGGAAATAAGAATAAGTGTAAACCTATTGGTATTGTCAAACTGAGCTTTAATAGGCCCGGTCAAAGGCGGTCAAACAAGACTTGTCTTTATGGAGGTTCCCTATAAATTAGGTCAAATTTCTTATTTTGTGGGATTTTCTAGATTTTGATGGATCTGATGGATGAATTCAACTTGATTGGATAAGATAAGGATAGTAATGACTATAGGAGTTCTTTTAGATGAATTTGTTAGATACTTTATCTATTTAAGCCTCAAACTTTGAAGGCATTGATATGTAGAATTTGTATGACTTAACATTATTATTTCTAAGACTTGGAGACATTATTGAAGAGATGTTATATCATATTTGCTATTGTTATATGCTGGTTGATTGATTGAAGTTTTAAGTAGCTGAAAACACCTTCAGTGTGTGAGGCAAGGGTTGAGGGCCCCCACATCGAGCTAACTGCACTTCTTAGTTTATTTGTAGTTGTAATTTTTGAACTAGTTTGCTTATGCTTAACTTGTTTATGCTGATTATTTCTGAGTATTGATGAATCTAGTGATCATTCATATCTTACATATGAAAGGAAAAACAAATGTTTAAGTTAAACATTCTTTCTATCTAATCAATATATTCAGTTAGAATTCATCTTTTTATGCTTTTACATGCTTTTATAAATTCTTGTTTTTAACAATGTCATCACTGATAAATGAATATATTATGAAGGACAATGAGGACCTCTTCAGTGAAGATCCTCTTCAATTATTTCTTCATGTATCTCAATATATTATTTAATTAAGTAGTTTTGATTTCTAATTCATGAGGTGATCTTATTAGAGAATGAAAAACAAATATCTTAAGTTAGGATATTCTTCTGCTTCTGATTGCACACTTGAATTCAGAAATTGTTTAGGTTAGTTTTAAAATTTGTAATATGTATTTCCCTATTCATTGATAAACCATATTTTAAATTGATCATAACTGAAACCCATATACTTTGGGGATTCTTCTAAGTTCCACTAACCCGGATTGATAATAAATACTTGTGTTAGTTTACAATAGTAGATTGACCCAACATTTTGGCAACGTTGTCGGGGAAGCATATTCAAAACGGTCAAATAGGAAGACAAAAAGATTAAAAAAAATATATAAAATCATCAAAAACAACAAAACATAGTTTTCCTTTCAAGAAATGTTTCTTATGCCTAGAAATAGAGATTAGAAGGGTAGATTTGTGAAAAAAAAAACCCCAACATCTCATTCATCCTCAGGAATAACAACATCAGTTGTTGGAAAACCAAATATAGAGGAATTAGAGGAAAAATAGAGATCAGGACATAGATTAACTTTAGCTGAAAGACAAATCTTGTTAGCCTTAGAGGTAAAAAAGAAAGAAATCACCTAAAGAACCTCCTTCCATATGGAAACAAAATGATACAAGAAAACCAATTGTTGAACAACTAGAGAAACCTGTCCTTGAGGAAATCAGAGTAGTTGAAGAAATAAAAAATCAACCTCATATTGAAACACAAAATATCTTTGAACAAGAAATGGCTGAATAAGGAGAAGGATCAACTAGAATAAACATTACTCCTGAACAAAGACTTGAATATGAAAGGTAGAAAAGGGAATGGCGAAGACAATGAGAAGAAGAAATAATAATTGAGGCAGAATGAAATGCAGAGGAAGACAAAAGAGCATAAGCACTTAGAAAGATAGAGGAAGAAGCAAGAAGAGAAAATAAAAATAGAAGAACAAAAGAAAATGAGAAAGAAATTAACAATGATCAGGAAACTAATTTTGGCTTTCCAATCTTAGATGCAATATAAATATTAGGAGAAGAAATTAAAAATGAAAAACATTCCACCTTTTGTATTGCCTAATTTTTATGGAATGTCAACAGAAGATCCTAATGCCTTCATGTTTGAGTTTGATACTTGTCAAGCTTCGAATTTTTCCTACTACTCTGAAAGAAACAGTCTTGAAATGGTTCATGGGATTAGGAGAACATACAATTTCTCCTTGGGAGGATATGAAGAATTTTTTTCTTAAAAATTATCAACCTTACGGTAGGGCTAGAGACTCAAAAGAGACAACAAGAAGACAAAAGTTTGGAAGAATATTTGGAAATATTTCTTTACAATTTATAGAAATCCAAACATAATTCTCTTAGTCCTGATGCCATCTGTACCATTTTTCTTAAGGGTATCAAAGATGAATATTTAGACATTCTTAATGTGATGGGAAAAGGAGATATCTCCAATTTACCATTTGAAGAAATTGTTGAATTGTGTTAAAAATTCTCTAGGGGAAGAGCAAAGAGTGGAAAGAGAGATATTTCATCAAAAGCTTCCAAATCTGCAGTAAGTGTAGTAACAAGAGCAGACATATGAAGTCTACTAGAAAATTTCAAAACATATCTCTTAAGCACTTTGGGAAAACAAGTAGATGTCTTGAAAGCTAAGAAAAATAAAGAAGAGAAAGATAAAATCTTAGCAATTTTCTGTCTAAAGTATCGGCAAAAACATCAACTCAGGGAATTTCCTTTGCAAGGTATACAAGTGTGTGGACTCTGCATAGAAAATCATGCAACAGAAAAATGTCCCAAATTAAAATAATTTCAAGGAGAATAAGTGCAAGGAGTACATTCTCTCTACTATATGGCACCAAGGAGACCTCAGCAACCAAGGATGCCTCAACAATTCCTTCAACAAAACCCCCAAAATTTTCAATATCCTCAAAATACATGGAATACACCAATGCCATGGAAGGCTTGGCCACCACAAAAATATCAAAACCAACCTACACAAGGTTGGAGGGGATATGGTTATGGATACCAACCACCACAACATATGTATCCTCAGCAATATCAATATCAACAACCATACCCTCCACAATCATTTCCTCAATATAAACAATTCCAGCAACATCAACCAATGCCATATCCACCTCCAAACCAACCAATGCTAACTCAGCTATAGCAACTTCAACTGCCCACTAACGAACAACCTCCTATACCAACACAATTGCTAGCTCAGCCAGTAGCTAATCCAAGTAACAAGGTGGATAAACCAACACATCATGTGGAAGAGGAAACATATTATCCTACTTATTCAATTCTTCCCATACAAGATATCCACCTAAGGTATAGGAATGTGTTACAAAAATATTCTCCTCTGATAATTGAAGAACAAATTGAACAAGGAGAACAATGTCAAAAATCTCTGCCAGAAAAGAAAATTCAGAAAGGTAAATATATTATGACACAGACTCCACCATATCCAGAGAGATTGATACAACATAATGTTCCAATATCTCTTCCTGAATTTAATATTCTAGATGAATTGAAGAACACATATGTCAAAATTCCTTTGTTGTGGGAAATTAAAGATATTCCCATATATGCAGAAACAATAAAGGAATTATGCATTAATAAATCTAGAAGAAGAAAGAGGGATCCATATACAATCCAAGTAATTGGAAGTCTATCAAGTCTCATGTATACAAACACAACCATTGAGAAGTATGTTGATCCATGAATTCCTATGGTTACCATTTCGATTAACAAATTTTCACTTCCAAATACTTTACTAGACTTGGAAGCAACTATCAATGTTATGAATACAGAGACTATGAAACATTTGAATCTGAACAAAATTAGACCTACTACTACAATTTTATAACTTGCATATAGATCTAAAGTTGTACCAGAAGGTATATTGAAAGATATCATTGTCTCACTGGATTCATGGGAGTATCCTGTAGACTTCTTGATTTTGCAACCAAAAAAAAATTTAGGAGGGCATCCCATAATTTTAGGCAAACCATGGTTAGCCACTGCAAATGCTTACTTTGGATGCAAGTCAGGAAGTATGATTATTGCACATGGAGTTGAAAGAAAACATGTTACATTATATCCTCCCGCTCAATCTCCTTCTTTATTATCATGGCTTGATGGAGAGGATCCACAAGAGATTCAATCTATTCTTAGTCTTAACCAAGTTTATAATTTTAGAGAGGAGGAAGAAAATGAGGACTTATTAGATCTATTCATCTCACAACCAAATATTTCAGATAATCTTAGAGTAACTCAATATGAAGTTGCTAGTTATCTTTTAAACAAATGTTTTCAGGAAAATTGCACTATAAAATCATTGCAAAATATATTCAAAAGAATTTTTCCTGTAAATTAAATTACCAATTCAAACAGAAAAATCATTGAAATTATTCCTGAGAGACATTTGAATATTGGAAAAAACTTACAATCAACACAAGAGGAAAATCTAATAACATTGTTACAAAAATATTCAAAATCTTTTGCCTAGTATTACACAGACATGCAGGGAATTCATCCAAAAAAATTTATCCATCACATTTATACTAATGATCAAATTAAACCTATAAGGCAACCACAAAGAAGGATGAACTCCATGATGAAGGAAATAATGAAAGATTAATTACATAAACTATTACAAGTCGTATTTATCTATCCTATTTCAGATAGTTAATGGGTTTCACCCTTAGCTGTTGTACCTAATAAAAATGGGAAATGGAGAATTTGTGTGGATTACATACAAATCAATAAAGCTACATTAAAATATCACTTTCATTTATAATTTATTGATCAAGTGTTAGATTCATTAGCTGGAATGAAATTATTTTCATTTTTGGATGGATTTAGCGGATACAATCAAATAAAAATAGCATTAGAAGATCAAGGTAAGACAACATTCACATTCCCATGGGGAATATATGCATACAATGTATTACCCTTTGGTTTATGTAATGCACCTGCTACCTTTCAGAGAGCAGTTATTGCAATCTTTGTTGATTTGATTCATGAGTGTGTAGAAGTTTACAAGGATGATTTCACTGTGCATGGTACAACATATGATGATTGTTTACAAAATCTTGAAAAAGTGTTAAAAATATGCATAGAGACAAATCTATCACTCAATAATTAAATTTTTTTTATGATGTTAACTCAGGGGTTAGTCTTGGGACACCATATTTCCTCTTCGGGAATTAAGGTGGACCCAGCGAAAATTCAAGTCATTGCGAATTTAACACCACCCACAACACAAAAGGAAGTTAGAAGTTTCTTGGGGTATGCAGGCTACTATAGGAGATTTATTGAAAATTTCAGTAAAATAGCTTTGTCATTATTCAAGTTACTTGCGAAAGATGTAGAATTCCAATGGACAAATAATTTCCAAAATGCATTCAAAAAAATTAAAAGAAAATTTGTCAATTGCACCCATTCTTCAAGGACCTAATTGGTATTTTCCATTTCACATTTCAACTGATGCATCTGATAAAAATATTGGAGCATCATTGGACAAAAATAGAATCTCTTTAATTATTCCATATATTTCATAAGAAAAAACTTAACACCGACAAAATTAAACTACACTGTTACATAAAAAGAAATGTTAGTTGTAGTACATGCAGTTAATAAATTTCAACATTATATAACAGGTTATCAAGTTTATATCCACACAGATCATTTGGCCATAAAATATTTAATGAACAAATCAATTACAAATGGCAGAATAACTAGATGGTTGTTATTAATGCAAGAATCTAACATTAATGTACAATATCGACTAGGGAAAGATAATCAAGTTGCAGACTTTCTATCAAGACTATATTCACCTGGTGATCCAAATCTAGTACCAAATAATTTTCCAGATGAACATCTATTCGCTATAAATTTCAAAACTCCATGCTTTGTAGATATAGCTAACTATTTATCATCTGGCATCCTACCATCTCATTACACAAACACACAAAAAAGAAGAATAATTAGAGAAAGTGCTATATATAGTTAGGTCAATGGAGATCTATTTTATACTAGTGTTGATCTAATGATTAGAAAATGTGTTAGAGAAGATGAGACTATTGAAATTTTGAAAGCATGTCATGAAGAACCATGTGGTGGTCATTTTGCAGATAAGCGAACAACATTTAAAGTGTTGAAACTTGGCTACTACTGGCCAACCATCTTCAAAAAATCTAGGGCTTATGTGAAGAGATGTGATAGCTGCCAAAGAATTAGTATACCAATGGCATTGGATGAAATTCCATTAAAGCAACAAGTACTGATTGAACCATTTGAACAGTGGGCTTTAGATTTCATGGAACCAATCAACCCTCCATCCAATGGAAAGAATTACATCCTAGTATGTACAGATTGTGTAAATAAGTGGGTGGAGGCAAAGGTAGTAACATGGGCAACAAAAGATATTGTTGTGTCTTTTCTATTTGAAGAGATATCTATAAGGTATGGAGTTCTAAGATAGATAGTAACTAACCAAGGAACACAGTTCACCTCAAAGCTTGTTCGAGATCTTACAGAGAAATACAAGATAAAACATATAAAATCAACTCCGTATCATCCTCAAGCAAACGAACAAGTAGAATCAACAAATAAATTCCTAAAGAACATCATGACAAAGGCTGTACAAATGAACAGAAAAGACTAGCCAGAGAAATTGAGAGATGCACTATGGGCAAATAGGATAACCTGGAAAAACACAACTGGGTTCAGTCCATATCAGTTAGTGTATGGAAAAGAAGTCCTATTACCCATAGAATTTCAAATACATACATTCAAGCTAGCAGCAGAATTAGGGATGGAATTGTATGAGGCAGAACAATAAAAAATTATGGAATTAAATAAACTGGATGAAATACGACAGCAGGCAGTAGAACACACATCTCTTGTCCAAGAACAAAGGTTCAAATGACATTATCGATTCATAAAGAATAAAGTGTTTCAGAAAGGATATTGGTCTCTCTTGTTTGACTCCAAGTTTAAAGATTTCAAAGCAAAATTTACGACTCATTGGCTTGGGCCATAAGAGATTGAAGAAATCATTGAGAATGGAGCTGTCAAGATAAAAAAAAATTGATGAAGTATCTGTTTCATTTGTTGTTAATGGACGTAGGCTTAAAGTTTACAATAAGCCTATCAATAAAGAGGATTTTCTGAGAAGAAATTCGATAGATTTATATCTGGAACTAATGGGGCAGCATAGCAATATGCCTCCCATAATTCCAGAAGACGAAGAAGAATGATAAAATATAAATAATAAATAATAAATAATAAAAGAGTTTGGCTAAAAAATCTAGGAAACTGGCACAATACAAAATCGAATTCATATCGGAAAACCAACTTGTTTGGCCAATATGATTTTTTTTTTTTTTTTTTTTACTTTACTCAAGATTTTTTTAGATATACCCTCCAAGACATCGCAGACTTGAGGACAGGTCTAATCATCAACTTGGGGGAAGGTGTGTAATCAAAAAAATATGAAAATAGTTTCAGCAGCTCAATTGAAGACAGAATATGAAATACAATTACAAAGGAACCTGGTACATCATTCAACATATATAGAAGGGACCTAAATTATTATTGAGAAAATTATTTAGAGAGAGACATGTATCATTACGACAGAAGAAATTTTCAAACATTATTGCAAATTATGCCAGAAGGGACCTGAAAATGAAAAATTTTAGAAGGGACCTGAGCTACATCAAATGAATATCATATTATAAGGGACCTAAAATTTCAAAGTTTAACCTACGGAAGGGACCTAAACAACATCATTCCAAATCAAATCAGATGCAAAGCAGAAATAAAGTCTCTAAATAGTCTACAAGAGTCATCGTAACAACAAACACAATGTCGACCGTCATGAACATCAAATGGTTTGAGGGAATACAAGTAAAGTAAGTAAAAATTGCTCTTAAAATTTCAATTTTTTGTGAAAATATTATAGAATTGTAAAGTTAATTTAGTACTGGTTATGCATTTTTATCACCTACATTTTCATCGCCTACATTTCACCACCTATGATTCTTAGCCCTATTTTATCCATATCCATATCCATACCATTATCATAATTACTCAATAAAACATTCCATAATCTATCCATACCATACCATAACCTATTTTCTAAACAAAAGAATCATAAAGAAAAGGCTTAACATTAAACCTTTGTTGGACCTACAATAAACAAACAAGAGGTTAGTATCATTATAAATATTTAATTTTCAAATATGACCATTTCATTGGTCAATTTTAAAAATTAAATAAAAGAGAAAACCTAAAGTCTAAAATCATATGATAGCGCAAATATTTCAAACAAAAAAACAAAGTGCAAAAAGCACAATCATAAATGGTTATAAGCTAAGGTAATTGAGCAAGAGTGCAATCATAATACAAACAGTGGAATGAAAACTAACCTAAAGTATGATGCTATCACAAACAATGCATGACAATGATGTATGCTATGGACGAAACTATGATGAGATAGTAATACATACAACAGTGAAGGAGTGAATAAATGATGGCATATGGTAATGTGAATACAAGCAATGAAATGAAAATATGATGATGCATACATAATGGGAGATGATGTGTTTCAATGGAGGATGGAAGCATACATATTCATCAACGCAAAGCATGAAATAAAACTGTGAATGGAGCTACATAATAAGTGAAGCAAAGGACAGAATGTACACTAAAGTTAGCATGACATTCAAGGGTAAGCCATGCATGCATCGGTCAAGTAGTGGTTGATGAACGGTCAAAACAAATTAAAATTCCATATGACAACACTGTGTAAACTATTGAGAACACTTCCGCCATTACTAATACCTAAAGAAACTAATATACATTGCATTTTTCACCATCATTTCTTTTTGAAGGCTCAATGAGAGAAGGAGGGCATGCAATCAAAACACACATCCATTTTTGTAACTCTGTGAGAAACAAATAAACGCAGAAGCTGAGACAAGACAATGAAGAAGTTGTAAGGAGAATAGAAGAAATATAACATAGTAAATAAGGAAGGAAATATAGCAGTGAAGAGGAACAGAGCGATAAGAGGAATTGACTGAAGTTTCTAGCCAACAAATCCAGAAAATTTGTCAACCAACCATGCTATTAGAAGGAAAAATTCTATGAAGGATAAGGTAAGAATAAAACTTAGTTTTGGTTGTTTAATACAAAGATGATTTTCATGAATAAATCTTGGGGTTGTTAAAACAAACTGAGTGTTATAAAAGGATTTCTTTATTTCTATCTTTAAAACTTTTCATTGCATTACATTTTGTCTTTGAAACCACTCATAAATGCTTTGACACCACCCATAAATACTCAGCCATCAGTCAACACTAAATGTTTTGCTGATTAAGTGAGTAAATGATAAAATATTGAGTGAGTATTTTGATGAGTTTGGCACTGATTGAAACACAGAGACCTCAGTTAAACTAGAAGGAAAATCATGAGGATCATAGCAGAAAATCACGAGGATCATTGCAAAGACAAGTAAGCTTGAACACATCCTCATACACAGTCTTCTATTTCAAAATGAATGAAAACATAGAATGGAGAGTTATCGTTGAAATTTCACACTGAATTCTTTTTAATTGAGTTGTTTAGTAGATTAATTTTATTTTCACACTTAGTAGAAGAATTTGAATCAGAATTTGTGGAGAAAGATTGGTTTAGAAGACAAATTCAAACATGTTTTTTGTATTTTTACATAGCAGAGGGCAGAGTCTAGTAAATTTTTGAAGGAAAAAAGTGAACTCATTATGAGATTTTTGATGAGATGATTGAGCTATTCTCTTGCATAAAAAATGAGTTTATATTAGATACATCATGCTATGAATTTGGAAAAGAATTTTATATGAAATCGAAGGGTCACAAGACACTGTTGTATAAAAAATATCATTTTTTTACATAGTCAATTTTTTTTACAAAACATAGGCTGAGGATTGTTCTTTTAAAAAGAGACAGAGAATCAAATGGAGAGTAGGATAATAGAAACATGAAATTTTTATTTTTTCTTAAACCTCTCTATATCAAATCTTGTGTTTATTTGAAGCAGTAAGCTCACATTCTTCCAAAGGAAAACAGAGGATTGATTTCAATTACTTGGCAAGAGCAGTAAACAAGAGGTAAGCCTTACTACTATGATAACATGTAGTAATTGAATTTTTGTTTACAAAAATGAAGTTAATGAAAGTAGATGGGTACATCAAATGGTTTTCAGAAAAAATGACTTCAAGAATAGAGCCCAAATATTTTCAAATTAAACCTTGGAATAGGGAAACAAATGAGAAACTTTATCAATAAGGCTTAATAGGCTTTCTTCAAAAAATCAAAGGGCACAATGAGGATATCACAAGAGAGTTTATAAAAAATTGCAAATAGGATGAAACTATGGTGGGTAGTTTACATATTATTTTACTCCAGAATCTATTTCCGAAGCTTTAGAGTTGCCATCATCAGGTGAACTATACCACAAGGGATTTCATTTCAAAGACAAGGGTTGGAAATTATTCTTGGATAAAAATAGAAAGGGTTCTTTTGATAGGTCAAAGGGTATTCCAAGGGAATGGTTCAATGAACTTTGGGTAGATCTAGTTTTGATAATTCAAAATTTTTTCCCTTGTGATAACAGACATAGTGTAGTACACCTATATCATATTAGGTTACTACAACATATTAAAGGAGATATCAAGATCAATTCTCCCTACTTATTTTATAAAAGTTTTCTGAGGATTATTGAAAGTGTAAAATATGAGACCAAACCCAAAGAAGCCCAAATTCTTCACCAGGGACTCATAAAAATCCTTGTGGATTACCAGCTGAAAGTGAAAGGAATGGTTTGGGAAAATTTCCTGATTGAAAATAAGTTTGTAGAACAAGTCATTGAATCAAACTTAAACCAATACAAGAAATAAGAAATATTTTTCATTCACCTCTCTATCCTAAAACCAGGTCAAAGAAACAACAGGAGACAACTATGATAGAGAGAGAAGCATCAACTTTTACCATCTCTAGGAGACAGAAAAAGAAGAATTCAGTAGAACCAGAAGTGCAAGTCATAGATACATCTCCTTTAACTAAATAAGAAAAGGAAATCCTTAAGAGGTTTCAATAAGAAGTTTATGAAAATCCTATAGACTGAGATTCTTATTTTGAAAATAATGAGGTGGAAGCTACTTCAGTTTCTAAAAATACCAAGGAGGAAGACCAAAACCTTAGCAGGGTCAAAAAATTAACTGATAGCTTGGAGGTAAGTAGAATCATGGAGAGGGGCCATGAAGAAAATGAAACTTGTAAGACAACTAATGAAAAATTGGTTAAAGAAAATGAAAAGATAAGTGAACAAATGGGAAATTTGAAAGCCAAAAAAAAATCTTCTCTATACACAAGCATTCAGGTGGCTTCGGGAGAAAATTTCTTGGAAGACCAAATATGAGAAACAAAAGGTTAAGAACCCAATTTACAAGGAAAAACAAAAGAAAATATTTGGATTCTCTTCTATATTCAGCACATCAGGAAGTTTCAGGATCAAGAATGGGATTAGCATCAGAGCTCAGAAGGTCAAAAAGGAAAAAACAAGCATGAGGACATGCTTGATCATCAGTTTGGGGGAGATGTTGGTCCTCATTTTTATCTCTTCTTATTTAGGAAATACATCTTATTTGTCATAATATCCATATATTAACCATAATATCCACCTTATTTTGACCAAAATATGCATATAAAGGTATTTAAATTATGTTTTTCAATTATTAGATGTTTTTGTAAAAAATGAAATTTAAGTGCACTTTTGGACAACATCAGAAATTCCCATAATGGCCTCATGGTTTGCATATTTGCAGGACACCTGGGCTCAAGATGGATATATTTCTAAAAGGATTGATAAATAAGAATAATTTTACACCTATTGGAACAGTCAAACCAAGCTTTAATAGGCCCGGTCAAAGGCGGTCAAACAGGACCTGTCTTTATGGAGGATCCCTAGAAACTAGGTCAAAATTCTTATTTTGTGGGATTTTATAGATTTTGATGGATCTAATGGATGAATTAGACTTGATTGGATAAGATAAGGATATTCATGACTATAGGAGCTATTTTAGACGAATTTGTTAGATACTTTATCTATTTAAGCCTCAAACTTTGAAGGCATTGATATGTAGAATTTGTATGACTTAACATTATTATTTCTAAGACTTGGAGACATAATTGAAGGGTTGTTATATACTATTTGTTGTTTTTATATGTTGGTTGATTGATTGAAGTTTTAAGTAGCTTAAAACACCTTTAGTGTGTGAGGCAATGGTGGAGGGCCCCCACACCGAGCTAAGTGCACTTCTTAGTTTATTTGTAGTTGCAGTTTATGAATTAGTTTTCTTATGCTTAAATTGTTTCTGTTGATTATTTATGAGTATTGATGAATCTAATGATCATTATTATCTTTCATATGAAAGAATAAACAAATTTTTAAGTTAAACATTATTTCTATCTAATCAAGATCTTCAGTTAGAATTCATCTTTTTTATGCTTTTACATGCTTTTTTGAATTCCTGTTTTTAACAATAGCATTACTGATAAATGAATATATGATGAAGGACAACCAAGACCTATTCATTGAATAACCTCTTCAATTATTGCTTCATGTATCTTAATATATTGTTCAATTAAGTAGTTTTTATTTCTAATTCATGAGGTAATCTTGTTAGATAAGGACAAACAAATCTCTCAAGTTAGGATATTCTTCTGCTTCTGATTGCACACTTGAATTTAGAAATTGCTTAATTTACGTTTATATTTGTAATATGAATTTCCATAGTCATTGATAAACCATCTTCTAAACTGATCATAACTGAAACCCATATAATTTGGGGATGCTTATAAGTTCCATAAGCCCGGATTGATAATAAATACTTGTGTTAGTTTACAACAATAAATTGACCCAACATTGATATTGTAGAAAAAGTTTGAGGACTTCATTGAGGTAGGTTTTTCTGATGTCCTACCTGATTGATACCTTCTCATATGTCAGGAAGGATTTAAATATGAATTAATATGTTCATGAAACAAAATATATTCAAATTTTATAGATATAAAAGATAAAAACAAATGTCAATGTCTTTGTTTGATTGCTACTTGTCTCTGTTATGGGAAGATTACAGGAACTGTGATTAGAAAAAGGATGGGGAGACAATGCATAACACGTCTTGGATATAATTCATTTGATGTTAGAGATCCATTAGGAACTTGCACCATCGACACTGGAAATGTTTCTAGTAGGAATTCATATGGTTTTTAATGTTGTAATTATTTCACCTCAGGGTTATTTTGGGCAAGCAAATGTTTTAGGAATGCCAGACACGACATCGGTGGATAGGTAAACAAATTTTTTATAATTGCAATTTCCATTCGGTGATATCCTGTCTTTATTTTTTTATTGTATTTTGGATGTTTATTTTGATTTTGTTTTCTCGTTTAACTTTGAAATTGAAAATACTTGGTATCATGTCCATTTAAACAACAAAAAAATCTTGAAGATGAAATAAGTATTACAGAATATTTATTGGAATCCTTATAGCTATTTGGTGTTAAAATATTTTAATAAATATCATAAAAGTTTACTTTCATGTTGTTATTGAAGCACATGTTGTTTATATACTTGACCAAGTTCATGCATTAGAAAGTGAAATTTTTTTGCAAATAAAACGACAAGGATTAAGCATCACACCTCATTATTTGTTTTCACAAGTTATTTACAACTTGAGCTTTTGAGCATATAACTTAGTTGGCATGATTGTTCCTAAACTTTCCGTGAAGGTTTAATATTAAGTTAATAAGGTGTTCTTTTCTATATATGGTGACATTTTATTTGATTTGTTTATACAGGCCATTTGGCCACATTATAGTGGCCACTACCACCCAACTAAAGAAAATTTGTTTGCGTTTCTTACTTGTATGGGGAAAAATGGCTTTGACATTGCTGATGTTGAGGTATCTGTCGTATAAACTATTTATATTCAAATTTAATTTATATTCTAGTGTTCATTATTGTTCATGTCTTACACTCTTCATTGTATATTCTTTTTTTTTCTTCAGAAAATGAACTCAGTATTGATGATAAGAAGTAGAAATTGAAGAAAGAGGAGAGCAATAACTTTGGAGTAACAAATGCAAAAAAAGAGAGAGAAGAGAACTGGTCTGGTGATACCCTTAGAGCCAATATCTCGCATAAGACACACATATAGATACTGATGGTCAAATATTCAAAGTTGGTGAATGCACCTGCAATGCATTGGCAACACAATGATATTTTTATGAAGTGATGAAACATCATTTCATGTGTAAATTGTAGTCCAACCAATATTCAGTTGGAAACTCATTGTAATACTTTAACATCTCATATAATATAATTCATGTGGTTGAAATTATTTAAAATTTCACTTGATATTGTTTAGTATTGTAATTAACATATGCAACTTTATGTTTTATTATTAGATGAACATGCACATTATATGACTTTTTTAAATCATACAAATTAATTTACGTTGATTAATAATGAACACATAAAATCAATTAAAAACTACTAAATTAGTAGCTTATATTGATTAATGATGAACACAAATAAAATAAATATACGACTAAATTAGTCATTTATAATGATTATTAATGAAAGTAAATGAAATGAATATAAAATACTAAATTAGTTTTTTATATAATGAATATGAAACTACAAAAAACGGATAAATGACTACTGCAAATGATAAATTTGTGACTACAAATAATGACTAAATTTTGCATATATACGACTATTAGTAGTTAATTTACAATATCTTATAACATGACCAAAAATTTAGTCATATTTCTTTGGTCATTAATTAGTTTCAAACGATGACTAAAATTTGCATATATATGACTATTAGTAGCTAATTTACAGTAGTCTATAACACGACCAACATTTTGGTCATATTTATTTGGTCATTAATTGGTTTTCTTGGGTGATTATATAGTAATATATTTTATTGTATATTTTCTCATTAATTGTGACAATTAATGACCAAATCAATGGTTAAGTCAATGACCAAATCAATGACTAAAATAATGAGCAAATCGGTGACTAAATTAATGACCAAATATACTACTAGCCAACAAAATTGAGATAACCAATTAATGACTAAGCTAAAAATGGCTAAAATTTGGTCGCGTTATAAGATATTGTAAATTAGCTACTATTGGTCACCGACCGAAAAATAGTCGTTTATATGCAAATTTTAGTCATTTTTTTAGTAACTAATTAGCTATTTTGTACTAGTGAAATGTCAAAAAAAGAGTCAACCCCCCTCAAAATCTCCAACAACTTCAAGATATCACTCAAAATATCCAACCTCTAAATCTGAAGTTGTCCAATCACCTCCTAAATCTCCTAGTGACACTTCCTGAGTCGATCCCTCAAGGTTATATTCATGAGTCACGAGAAGTCCAGACTTTGATAAATAAATTATAAGAAATTCCCATTTCAAAATAAAATATTTTTCAATATTAACCCTCAAAAGGAATTTAACTTCATCTTTACAAATTTCTAGAGGAACAACTCGCTCCCAAAGCGAAAAACTTGGAATTACTCCTTTTTAGTTTCCACTACATTCTCATCAAAGGAAAATTCTTGCATCAGAAGATCAAACCTCCACTAGTGAGATAAATTCTTCCTCACCTCCACAAACTCCTTCACTCATTCCTCCTTCACTTTATTCCTCTCAACCAATAACTCCATCCATTCATATTCCTCAAACTCAATCAACTAGTGTTGTTACAATTAATGTTATTTCAGAGGATATTTCTTCTACCAATGCTTCAACCTCTGGAACCCCTATAGCATCTTCTATTCCCATAGCTCATATAATGGTAGCCAGAACATGGACCAATCCAAGAATTTTTCAAATGGCACCTCTTCATGATTTACTTAAACATCTTGAAATATGGTTTCCCATGTTCAATCCTGATCATGGACTCCTTGTTGAAGAACATATCTATAATTTCATGTTAGCCATTAATCTCAATGGAGTGGTAGAAGAAGATTGTGTATTTAGGTTATTTCCTTATACCTTCAAAGTATCTGCAGCTTCATGGTATTTTTCATTACCATGTGGAACTATTACTAGCTGAGATATATTTGAAGAGAAATTCTTAACAAATTTTGGCGATGACCACAAAAATCCCACCTTGATCAATGATATTTCCAATCTGAAATCAAATTCGAGTGAAAAGATCAAATATTTTAATTCCAGATTCAACAAATTTCTAAACAAAATTCCAACTACCTCAAAACCTGGTGTTTGTGTACAAATAAAATGGCACATTTCCTCTCTTCCTTCCAATATCACAATTTTTTTAGACACGGCTAATAAGGCCACTTTAGTAGAAAACATGAAAGAAGCCCTATATGTTGAGAAAATGATTATTGCATTGGAGAATAAAACTTCTCAAGAATAAAGAAATAATAATAAAGTCACCTTCAAGGAAGAACCAAAGAAGAAGACTCCTAAAGATCCCTTTGATCTAGAAGGATTATAAAAGGTTCTTAAATCGATATCAAATGAAATGGTGGAAATCAAGAAAGAGGTAGCTAAATATTCTAGGAATCCCTTTAGGTATTTTAATAAAACTTAGACATAAAATTCTCTAATGTTGAATTTGATCAGGAAAAAGATGAAGCAGAAATAAAATTATTTGTCGATGACTCCTAGGGAGTAGAATTAGTTGAAGTCCATGGATTATGGTATTTTATCCTTCCAACTTATGATAGTGAAGAGGATCATGAAGTGTTACCTATTAGCACAAGGAGTAAGGGTCATGTAGATTCATCTAAATCAACTCAAAAGAAGAAATCCTCTACTCCTAATACTAAAGATAAAGGTACAAATAAAAAATCCCCTTCTACACCTTCTGATTTAATTCCATCCTCTTAAAATTCTCCATCTAGATCTAAGACTTTGGTTGTTTCTCACACCATAGAATATAATATAGTGAAGCATGTGAAGAAGGTCAAAGATAATATTTCCTTGTATGAAGTACGTAAATTAAATACACAATGGAAATTTTTACTTAAGGAATTGAATGCAGTCCCTACATCATCTTTACCTATTATTGTAACTTCTAAATACTCTAAAGGAAAAGGAAAATCTCCCAATGATTCTTCAAAAAAATTGATCCCATCGATGTTATCTTAATTGGAGATAGTTCAAATTCCCATACACCCCCTTTTCTCTTGACTTTCAATATCTTAAAAAATAATGTGCACAATTTCTTAGTGGATTTAGGGGCATGCTCAAATATAATTCCTTATTCAGTTTTCCTTAAACTAAATATTTCGCCCCAAAAGTATGTTGTTCATATTGTTCAACTTGATAGAACCAAAGTCAAATTATTAGGGGAAACAAATTATGTTATCATAAGAATTTATTCCAATTCCAAAGTATCTCAAATCATTGATATACTTGTTGTTGATATTCCTGACTTCTACAGTTTGATTCTAAGCAAAGATTGGTCTGAGAAGATTCACGATTATTTTGCTACATATTGGTCTCATATGTGGATTTCTTATAATGGTAAGCCCAATCAAATTCAAATTGATCGAGAAAAGCATAGGAAACATTCAATAAATTATTTTGATGAAGAGAATGAACCGGTGGTGTTTAACAATAATATCCTTGGGAAATATTATTCTGAATCCTTTTTGGGTAGTTCTAATGAAAAATAATCTCCTTTATCAATCAATTCAGACACCTCTAAAATTTAAAAAAATTCACATACAGATTCATCCAAATGTGTAAATATTTTAGATAAACAAGTAGTTAAATCTTTGTTTTGGACTTTAAATTTTGATGGCTCTAAATCCAATGATGGTGCAGGAGCATGATGCATATTAATAAATCCAAAAGGATAAAAAAACAATGTTGTCTTGTAGGTTAGAGTTTGAATGCAAAAATAATACATTTTAGTATGAAGCACTAGTCCAGGGTTTGTATAAAGCAATAATCCTTGGTTTGAAATACCTTCAAGTGTTTAGAGATTCAAAAATTGTTATATTACATGCAAGAAACACCATTCATTGTGTCTCTGGTCATTTGAAGCATTATCAATCTCTCATTCAAACCCTCACTTCACATTTTCTAGCATTTAATATTTCTCCTATCCCAATACTTCAAAATGCTAGCATTGGCTTGATGTATAACGTTAAATTGAAGCTCATTCCATCTGAGGATTATAGTCTAGATAGGTTTTAAATCAAATTAATTTTTCTCCCATATATTCCTGATAATGTCAGAAATTGGTGTGTGTTTAATGATGAAAAAGATATTTTAATCTTTTTAACATCTGAAGGGTCATATAACGATCAAAGAATAGATGAAGATGAGCATGAAAAACAATTGAAACAACCGACTGGGGAAAATTCCCTACCCAAGTTTGTGGTAAAGCTTGAAGATATGTATGACTTAAAGGATAGATTTAAAAAGGTTACTAACTGAAAAATTTAGAGTTCAACTTTAAGGTTTGAATTGGAAAGTCTTGGGATAGATCTTAAACCTCAAAAAATCAATTTAGGCCTTGGACTTTCATCAAAATATTAGCCTTTACTCATCTATTTAAAAGATATAAAAATTTCTTCACTTGGAGTTATGAAGATTTGAGAACTTATGATACCTCCATCATTTAGCATACTATTCCAATGGTAGCTAATGTCAAATCTGTTCAGCAAAAGCTAAGGAAAATTCATCTGAACTTAGAAAATCAAATCAAGAGCTAGCTAAAAAAACTTCTTAAAGAAAAAATTATTTTTCCAATTAGGCATTCTAGATGGGTTTCAAACTTCGCACCTGTCAGAAAAAAGAATGGTGACATATGTATTTTCATTAACTTTAGGAATTTGAATAAAGCTTGTGAAAAATAAATTTTTTTTCTTTCACCTATGGAACAAATCTTACAATTAGTAGTTGGTTCTGAAATTATGTCCTTCCTTGATGGTTTCTCAAAACTAAATGGGGACTCATTCATACCACAAAATTCCTTTCGAATTGATAAATGCATGAACAACCTTCCAAAGAGGTATGGACATTGCCTTTAGGGGTATAATCAATAAAATTGTTGTTATTTACTTGGATGATATAACTATATATTCCAAGAAAAGGAAAAATCAATATCATGATTTAAAACATATATTTGAATGATGTAAAAGGTACAGAATCTCTTTGAATCCCAAGAAGTCATACTTTTCTCTCAGTGCAGGAAAACTGCTAGGATTTATTTTATCTAAGGAAGGAATTTGCATAGACCCTAACATAATCAAGGAAATTTCTGAAATCCCTTTGCCTCATAATAAAAAATCAATGCAATATTTCCTCAGATAGAGTAACTTTGTGAAGAGATTTATTCTTGATTTTTCTCAAATTGTTTTTCCTTTACAAGCTATGATAAAGAAAAAATCAATTTTTAAATGGGGACATAATGAAAGAGAATATTTTGAGTTAACCAAAAAATATATTGTCGATGTCCCCTATTTGACAACTCCTAATTTTTCTTATCATTTTATTTTGTATAATTTTTCTTCCAAGTTATATTATGCTACATTATTAACACAACTCAATGATAAAAAAATAGAGGCACCTATCTCTTTATTTGACTCAAAACTTCAAGGATCAAAACTAAATTATTAAGAGGTGGAGAAATAGGCCTTTGTAGTTTTCAAATCCATAAAACATTTCAGACCTTTTCTTTTGAAAACTCACACTAAAGTAATGTTCTCATTCCCAACAGTAAGACTACTGATTTTTCAAAAAGACTTAGGAGAGAAAACAGAAAATTGGGTCACTGCTCTACAAGAATACGAAATTGAAAACTGAACCTACTAAAAATTTTAGAGGTCAAGGTTTTTGTAGGCTAATTACAGGAGCTTCCAATATATCAATTGATGAATACTCGGGTAACACTGTCTAGATATATGAGGTATGCCTTACTGATATTGCGTCCCAATATGCTTATCTCATTTTCTACTAAAGAATAGTTATGCTCCCCCTGAACTCAATTAAAAAAGAAAAATGGCTTTAAGATTGAAATCCAACCAAAATTAAATCATTGATAATATGTTATTCACAAAAAAATTATGATTTTATTTTGTTAATATGCTCAGAAAAATATGAAACACAAAGGGTTTTTACAAGAGTTACATGATGGACCAGCTGGTGGAAACTTTCGAGGAGATACCACTACTTATAAAATCCTACATGCTAGATATCACTAACCAACTCTGTTTAAATACACCCATGCCCATGTAAGGAAATGTAAAATTTGTCAAATTTTTGCAGGAAGGCAGAGAATACCAACCTTGCCTCTTCAACCAATAAACATTGAGCATTATTTTGAACAATGGGGATTGGATATAATAGGTGAGATTATTCCTCATTATTACAAACAACATAAGTGTATCCTTACTACTATATATTACTTCACCAAGTGGGTGGAAGTGATACAATTAAAGGTAGACAATTCTCACAATATTACTAAATTTATTGATCAGTTCACTATCACCAAGTTTGGCTTAGCTAATGCACTTATTTTTTACAATGCATCTTACTTTTCAGGAAATAGCGTGATTGAGTTTTCTTTAAAGAGAGGGTTTAAACTTAAGTACTTTTCTAATTAATATCATCAAGTGAATGGTTTAATAGAATCAAATAATAAAAACCTCATTAGGATTATTAAACGAATTGTTGATCAAAGCCAAAATAATTTGCATTAAACCTTGATATTTTGTCTATGGGATGATAGAATAACTTAGAAGGCCTCCATAGATACTTCTCCCTCGAATATAGTGTATGGGAAATATGGTATCCTTCCTCCTAATCTAGCTCTCCCCTCATTAGCCCTAATACAATTTATCGAAGAAAAACCTTCTTCTTTTCTTCAATTAACAGTGCCTAAAATACTCAAATTAGAAGAAGAAAGGGGAAAAGCCAAAAAAAATACATGTTCACCATCAATAACTAGTAAAATATTCCTTTGATGCAAGCTCAGTTGATAATTTTTTTTTTAAGTTGGAGATCTAGTTCTCAAATGGGACAAGGCACATGAAGAAAAAGGAAAGCATACCAAATTTCAAAAATCGTGGCTTGGACCATTTCAAATGGTTGAGAAATTAGGCCCATCAACTTTCATTCTGCAAAATTTACAAGGAAAGAGGGATGCTCTCCCTATTAATGGGCTAATTTTCAAGAAACTATTTTCATAAAAGAACATATATTCTGTTGTAAATATATAAATATCCACATCTACATACAATTATCTTTTAGTAGAAATAATGTTAAGTAACATATTTTTGGCTTCTTATCAATACCTCTAATCATTTTATTATTTTTGGCTTTCGAAAGTATAATATTTTTGGGAAATGGTTACAAAATTGGAAATTGGTTAATTATTATAAGACTATGAAACCTTTTATCCATTTAAGTTGTAACTCCTTCTAACCTCAAAATTTTATAAAATATTTAATCTTGTTATGAGTTGGGAAAAGTTTTCTATGAAAAGTAAAGACTATTTCTTAGCTTTACCATCTTTAACTCCAGTTTTCATCCATTACTCCTACGAATTCAATGATACTCCCCATCCATTAATCATACATTTTTAGTGTAATTCAAAAATGTAAGAAATTTTAAAGATAATAGGTCTCATCATGAGCTTGCTTACCATGATCATGGGAAAATAATAGGTTGAAATTACCATTACTAGGCACCAAACTAGGGTAATGACTTTTGACTACTTAACCATAAGATAAGGAGTCTGATCACAACCTAGCTTGTTCATATTTATTACAACCTGTGAATGGGATTGTCACTATTTGGGCACCAAACTAAGGCAGTGGATTTTAATAATAATAATAATAGTTTTAACTCTAAATATTGCAATCATAAGTGGATGGGATACTAGTTCATTTATTGGTTAAAATGTGACCCTGTCGAGGCTATGGACTTCTGTTGGTAGTAATGTCTCTACCTATTTCAAAATGAGTTCATTAAAAAAACTAAGTTTCAAAATCCCCCTACTTTATCTTTATAAATAATTAATGATTGATACAGATGGTTAATATTTTCATCTATCAGAGGTTGCAAAAGAGTTACAATGAAATGAGTTTTTTTTTTCAAGTTAATATTATTTACCCAAGATTTAAAAATAGTCTTCCTTTCCTAATTATTTTTACTTATTAAGTTTAAAATTTCATTATATATTTTTCTCAGAGATAACTGGATCTTCTAGTAAATTTTCAATTGTTTTGCTACTCAACAACAACCCCCCCCCCCCACCCATTATAATTAGATATTTAAACATACATAATAATGGGAACCCGTTTAATTTTAGTTTAGAACCTTTTTAAAGCAATAAAACAATTCATTTTATTCCAAAGAAGAAAAATCTTGCTATACCAACTTAAGTCTTATCTCTATTGGCTAAAGGAATTTAAACAAATGTTATTAAGGCTTTATCGCATATCACAATATTGTAGCGACAGATCAAAGCGACCTACCATAAAAAATTGTGATGTGACTTGCCTAAATCAAGAGAAACATATGTTAAAGTCTTAAAAAAATTAACAAAGGAGAAATCCTCCGCGCATATAAGATCCACAGTCGGTCCCACCAATCTACCACATCACCCATCACATCCCTGATATCACAAAAGATGATATGGGTGTTTCATTTGTTACCTATTCCAATCCTCTGATGTGATATATCTCAATCGCTACATCAAAGTTTTCAATCGCATATGCCTATCTCTCAACTCTACGATCGCGATAATTACATCGCATCATGAAAATTGAAACAATCCTTGTCTTAAGATCTTCTAATGCGATAAAAATATGATACATGCTTATATGTAATTATCTTCTAGCTATAATAACACTCGATCGCATATCGAAAAAAGGTGAGTATCAAAATTTCTAAGTTGTGCACTTAATAAAACTTGTGATGCCAAATATCTAACAAGGTGATGAGATGTATATTAGACCATGTGAATGCATGTTTTCATTAATGATTAAGTGTAACGATATTTATGTTCTCAAGAATGTAAATGATTTATCACTTTCATTGAGTATTTCAAGATTTATTGCATTAAACGTATATTTTATATCATTTTTTCACTTTTTTCATAAATTTTCTTTCATTCCAAGTGTTTGTTCTTCATTCTTTTTTATCTCTCTCTTGCAAGCTATCCCCGATAAGAAAAACCTGAGAAAAATGTTGAAAGAAACCAAGAATAAAAAAATTCTCGTGGTCCAACCACAGGTGACTCCTCCTACTCCAAATATAACTAGGATGCCCCGATTATTCTCCGATACAAAGTGCACCATAAATTTCGGAAGTTCTTCTTGGGAAGTCATGTATAGATCGTTTGAAGATGAAGAGCTCAGAGTGATTGAAAGGAAATCCACCACTAATGACTCCTCGACATGTTTTGAAACTAACTATGTTGACGTCGCTAATTCCTACCTCCATCGAATTGTTTCTCGACCTAATATTGTACCATAAACACATATGGTTAAATTGATTATCGACAATCTCAATATTTCAGAAAGGATTTTCATACCCTCAAGACAGAAAAAAATAGGGTCTTTCAGAGCCGAGGACTTGCGAAAGATGTATCATATTCCAGAATCGCATAAGATATATGATAAGCACTTACTTTAGAAGTTTCCAGAGGAAAAGAAAGGTGAGTGAGAGCCAATAAGACAGTGGATACGGGTTCCAAACAAACTCAAGCACGATGAAAAGGGTATGCACTCCATATCCTCTCTTGTTGGCCCTCATTTCTATAATGCTGGTATGATGTGTAGATTGTTTGGATACCCCAATATACAAAAGCTTACAGTTGAATGGGTATATTTGATTGATGTTGTAGTAGAATCCTATATTATGGATTGGTCCACTATCCTTTCAAATAACATAGCTTCCAAAATCAAATCCTATAGAAGAAAACGAAGCATCTCCACTAAGACAATGCCCAATTTTCATATGAGTGCATATATTGTGGATGTTGTTTGTTTTACCTATGATTTTCCATCCATGGGATGCAAATGAACCCTAGAATACACTACTCCTATCCACATCTATCATAATATCCTATGGGAGTCTAATTTCCAACCCCATTTCTATAAAATATGTCATGGAGTCGTGTTACCTTTATATAAAGATGTATTAGGGGAAAAATCCCCCATATTATCTGATGAAGCCAAGGATGATTTTACAACCATAGGAAAATGGTTCAAGGAAGATTCATTTACGTATGTTAGGGTTTTTGTTAGTTAGGCTAGACCACATGTTATCCTACTCTATGTCCCTGACATTTTTTTGGCCAGAGAATTTTCTTATTAAACTGTGGGAAATGGCTTAACTAAATCCCTTAAAGAAGAAAAGAAATATGTCTGGACATCATTCCATATTCACTGTGGACTATATGATTTGGATAATTACAAGCATGCTGGGCTTGAAATTAATCAGATACAATGCTTAAACTTTCCTACTATTCCTACCAGGTAATATGACCCAAACTAAGTGGCCCAAAATTTCATTGCACGGGTTAAAATGAGAAATTTAATACATTAGCCTAATGATTTTGATGATATATTTGAGTCATCCCAAGCATACATGCAGGTACAAAAGTTAGCAGATGCATGTTTGAATCCAGAGTAGCTGAATAGGTTCATAGAATACAAAAGTAAAAGGTTGGAAAATATCCCCCTTAACACATTGATGGTTTCTCAACCAGTTCTAAAAACATATAAGGCTTTGGTGCAATCTGCAAAATATAGTGATATGCCACAAGGAATAAAGGAAACTACATCAACAATAGAAAAAACTGGAGAACCATTTTTTAGCAATTATTTAGATAAAGTCTGGAATCAATTGGAACAATATATTAATAATTTAGGATCATAGGAGGTACAGACCTAAAATCCATAAGAAACAATTAGTAATTCTGAAACTAATAAGAATAACCTGCTTACTATTGGGGATTCTGAAAAATCTTCCAATACAGAAGATGTGGAATTCATCCCGACACACCCAACCTCAAAAAATGTTCTTAAAGACGAAGATATACCTCCTCTCAATATATTTTACAGTTATAGGCATAGGGTCGTAATGAGCAGGCAAAGGAAGAGAAAGATAACTGAGAAATCCCAGTAACTAGTTCCTCAAGATGTATTTTTGGATGTTGTGTGGAATGATCCATAAAAAAAATCCCTCTGATGATTTAAACAAGCTATTGCAATTTGTAGGGGCCTATGCAACAACTATAATTGACAAGGCTTCAGAAGTGCAAAAATAAATCAGAGACAGATGACAGGATCCAACATCTGGAGCAGGAATTATTGAAATAAAAAGAGATCATCGATAAACAATGGAAGGTACAAATCGAAGGTTCAGAAGCAGAAATTTTTATAGAGAAAAGCCAAAATCCTAAGGAACTTCATGTAAAAATTTCAGATCTTCGTTCGCAATATTTTCAGAGATATGATCTGCGGAAGTTAGGTTTTTTTTAGGCTCCTGAATTTGACCTAAAACAGTTCATCATGGAATTTTCCCTATAAATTTTTTTCTATGAAGGTTAAGAAGTGGAAAATTTTACAGAGCGAAGCGGAACTCCTGTGGAAATTCCTGTACAAATTTTAGATCTTGGTTCACAATATTGGTGCAGATATGATCTGTGGAATTTAGGGTTTTTGCAAGCTCCCAAATTTCATCTCAAAGAGGTTACCATGGGAAAATCATCATAACTCTCTCTATTAGCGTCGGATTGGAATTTTGTAAGAAGTGGTCGCAAGTAAATAGACTGTAGTTTTCTTCATATAAATTTTAGAGATGGAGGAAACAATGACACATGGCATTTCATACAAGTTTGCTCTACTGAACCAGTCCATAATTAGGTCATTCTGGGAGATTGGGCATAACTTTTCCTTGAAGAATTCAAATCAGGTCAAACCTATGGAATTAGAAAGAAGATTCAGAGTGCTACTATAGGGTTAAATTTTAGATATTGAAGATCCAAAATCACAAAGATAATTCAATTTCAATATGGAGCTCCTCAAAAGCAAGAAAAAGGTGTGTGTTTGTTTTTTAAAATTGCATAACATTTGTTTGAAAACACAGTTTGAAGTGGTTCCAAGGGAATATTGAATAATTTTTATCAGTATTGGGTTCTATAATGCCTCCAAAAAATAATTCCATGCGCATTAAGCCCCAAAGAAGCTATACTATGACACATGAAGAGGAATAATTGCAGTATAAGATATCAAAAATACGGTACCAAGTGCAACAAATTTTGATCTTACAAAGAGCAATCAAAGATGAAATAGATGGTTTAAAAGAAAAAATGAAGGTTAATTTGGATGGTTTGAAGGATCAAATGAAAGATAATATGGATAATGAAGTATTGGAAGACCACATCAAGCATCAACAACAAGTTCTCCAACTCTCAAAGGATAACCTAACTTTGGTGCAGAATTGAAGGAAACAACAGGAAGTTCAACATCACACCAAAAGAAGTTCTGAAGCAGTCATAGAAACAAGAACTTGACAAGTACAAAATCTATCAATTTTAGGGTATCTCAGCAAGTGGAATAACTATCCCATTGAATATTCCACATGGGATAATGAGAATTTTATAAAGAAGCATCAAGAAATAATCAAGCATTGAGGACAACACTTGTTTTAAGGAGATGGGCATGTTAGGTCCCTATATTACTAGTGTAGTCCCTTATTATGTTAGTGTATCCCCCCTTATTGTTATTTTTGTACCCCTGTAACCCCCATATTTTTATTGTTGTGACCTTACATTATTATTGTTAGGTCAGCTAGGATTATATTGTGACCCCATGGACTCATATATATAGAAAGGAGGGTTTTTCATTATCATCCAAGAATTATTTGATTATGTAATGTATTGGAGGTTTCCCCCTCAAAGTGGCTTATTTATAAGGTGTTTATCTCTCTTTTCTTCTATTTTTGGAGTTGGTTTCATAACAAACTATCCCAATTACATAATAGCTTTGACAAAATGAAGCTCCAGCATGAAACTGACATCAAGATTAAAGATGCTTGGTTACAAGAACTCCAACTTAGAATTGATAAATTGAAATATAATCCTAATATTGAGGATTTCAAAAAAGATACAATGGAACTTAATACTTTCCTTGTCCAGCAGCAGGTGGTCTTTTTCCAAAAGTTGGCAGTAATCAATGATCTATGTCAAACAAGTGATTCACTGATGAATCAATTGTCTGATCTAAGGACAAAATTTGATGACATTGAGGATAAAAAATTTTTATTATATCACATGGTAAGATGGAGTAGGAGAAAGAGAAATGAACCCTCCAACGATAGAATATTCACATAAATAAATCCTCTTTATAGACTGGGATATAAAATTAAATCAAGAAGAAAGAGCCATTTTTGGTGCTAGAGAAATCGCAAGCAATCTTACTAAAACTATGAGTGAGAACCTATTTGGCACTAATCTAATTCAGGAATTCCCAGAGGATTCCTTTCTCGATGGTAAGATATTGATGAGATATTGGTAGGAATGGTCCAAGAAGAAGGAAGACAATATTAAAAAGTTATCAAAGTTGAAACTTGAGAAGTATTGGAAATATCTTGTAAAGCCACATAGCCAATGGTTGATGTTGTGATGCCTTCCCAACACCACTTCACACATGCTTCCTGAAATCTTAGATTCATTGTATACGGTACATATGCGCATAAGGCCAGCTCAACCTCTTGAATTGAATCCCATGGTGATTATCTATGAATTAAGACAACAAATGGGAAAGCAGCCAGCGTCTCATTCTTGATGGTATTGTTCAAAAATACTCTATTTTTTTTCTTCTAATTATTGATTTAAGGATGGTTGTTCAAACCTCCTCAGCATTCCATTTATTTACTATTTTTACAGTTTAAGTCTCAACTATAAATACCCTTTCATGTATTTAAGAAAGGGGTTATGAATTTTTGTAAAGAAGGCTTTGGAAAGTTGCACTACCATACTTTTTGAATCATCTTAATAGAAAGGTTGGACAAAGGATATTTTCTCATGAAAAGAGCTTTGGTATATTGGGTACTTTTATCTTTATATGATTTTTGTTTCTATATGTGATCTATAGTCATATTTTTTCTTAATTTTTTTTTCTATGTATGTTCTTGAAATACAATTAAGCACTTTTTCACTATTGAATGTGTGAGATTTCCATCTTTAAATGTATGTACAAAAAAACCAGATAATTCATGCGATATGTGTTAACCAATTAATTTGATTAACTATTTAATCAAATTAATCATGTTACTTGTATTTACTTCTTCAAGTGTTTGGTGAACTATATCATCTTGCACTTAATAAAATATTTGAAATCGCATATAAGAGTATGTTAAGTCCTAGGATATAGATAAATATACATATTCATACTTAATTTTCTTTTAATTCCATTTATCATACCCATTTCACTATTTTACACCTCACACTCATTAATTTATACTTTAAAGGTAAATTTGTCCCATTATCCCCAATTAGAGCCATTATTCCAAATAGAAAAGGAATGGTTTTCAATTTTTCATCCGAGTGGTTATTCTTGATGTTGAGGCAGTGATTTTCGAGGCTTCAACAACTGGCAAGGTCAAGAAGTGGCCCAATGAGTCTAAAAAGGAAAAGATAATATATCCCTATTAGAATGGTAGAGGGGAAAACTTAAGAAAGGACTATTCACATAAGTATAAAAAGGAGTAGAATAGCCCCTATGAGCCACAAGGACATAAACTAGTAATGAAAGCTATAAAGAAGGAAGAGGGAGCATCCCTTCCAGCCCAGTGATACATGCTCATATATATATATATATATTCCAGTGTAATACCATGAGGAAAATTCGGACTTCAATGTTGTTGTACAATTTAGGGAGAGTCTTGGAATGGTTTTTGTTGTATATCTACATATAACTAAACACACATATATGAATTTATATGATGGTCAAGAGCACCATGAATGTTGGACTCAAGGTCATTAAGCCAATTTTTAGGAACTTTTATTAATTTTATTTCTTATACGCTACACTTTAAAATTTAATTGTATAATTTGTTATCACTTGATTGCTAACTATGCATGGCCATGCTATTTTTTATGTTATTTTCATTATGATGGTTGTCATGTATTTTTTTTGAAATATTTCCCTTTGTTTTCCTCTTGAAATTCCCTTTCAATTTTGATGCTTTGGTGCCTTAGGAAAAATCAATTGAATGTTGTAGGGAGGCCACAAAGTTCTTAAAAAGAGCTAAAGAGGACCAACAAAAAATCACGATTTGAGAGACGTTTTATGGCTTGAATAAAGAACATGAATTAAAAACAAGGAATGTTGTAAAATAGGTACCATGATTTTTTCATGAATAATGACATGTTAAACAAGTTCTAGACAACAAGGAACTCCAATTTTAGTATGGGTCAGAAAAGATCATCCATAGTGTATGCAGAAGAAGTGCTCCAAAACATGAAAGTATGAATAAATGAGGAAATGTAGGTTTCTTAAAACTTCATGTGTAATCAATGTTAATAGACACAACTAGAAGTGTTAGTACTTAAAACAAAGTAGAAAGGTAAAAGGCTAAAGGGAGCAATTGGAAAAACAATTCCCTTGGCAAATATTGTTGAAATTTTGTGCATGCTTGCATATATATACATGGGTTATATAAACCTTAAGTTTACCTAGTATATTTTGGTGGACAACATTATGAAAACAAAGTGGGCTGGTTGGGTCCATGAATAATGGACAATGACATGGAAAAAAGGAATTATTCCTAACCTTGACCTCATTGTATATATGATTATGTACTCATGATCATTTTGATGACTGCCATTGTCACTGAGAGGGTTTGTCAAGAGTCATTCTTGTGGAGGAATGACTATTTTAATTTATTTAATGCATAAATGAATATATGTTATATTCATAGACGTAATTGATTAACTCAATGTATTTCGAACCATTAAGACAGAAAATTTCTAGTGAAAGGTCATTCTTGGGGAAGAATGATGGTTTAAATATATGTAATGTATATTTGGATGGCTTGATTGAGATAACATAATGAAGTAATAAAAATAAAGGCTCCCAATTGTGGGAGCAAGGTTATTTGGAATGAAGTAACATTTTTTTATTTATGACTTAGTATCATATGATTATAACCATTATGTTTTTTTCTATGCTTATATCACGGAATGAAATGATAAAGACCATGAAATCAGGTCTATTAGCTCTTGTAACACCTTGGTACAAACAATAGCTCTTTGTTTTATTGGATATGTCTTATCGATTGTAATATTCCTTTTTTTGGTATCACCTATGACAGGGTTAGGATGGACTTCTAGAGTTGGGAGCAGACAAGTCACAGATACAGGTTGGTGTCATCAGCGAGCCCATGGCATTTTTGGAGGAGTTTTGAGGAGTTTCTATGAGGATTGATGGAATTCTCTTGATATATTCCATCATCCACACAGTTTTCCTTTCGTTCTGGAGCATTTCGACAACTTTCAGAAAAATGAGTTACTTTTGGGCTTAACTCAATTAATTATGCTTAAGGTGGAATTCTCGAAGGAATATATGATAGAAATGTTGAACCCCAAAGATTTCCTTCTTTTCCACCACATTTCACTTTACTCCCTTTGTCCCTCATCAATTACAGGCTTAAATGATCAATAGGACTGATTAGGATTACTTCAAGAATGTGTATAATGACTAACTTGCTATGTTTTCATGATTTTGTTGTTGTAGTAATTTTTGACTGGACTCGGCTACAGAATGCAAGCATTCTGTAGCCAGTCGTCTGTTCTGCAGCTATCTTCATGTTTACGTAGGTTCCAAGTGTCACTGTAAGGAAAAACACATATGGTCGTATTCCACATCACTTCCCCATCATTTCTTGCTCTCCATGAAGTCTAAGCTCGAGTCTACAAGTGGTTATGCACGTGGGAAATCAAAACTAGGTGACAGACTTCTAATAGGACAAGGATTGTACAGATGTCCTTAATCGTAGAACGAGGCCACCACCAGAGTCTTAGTTTGATTTTAGTTTGGAAAGACAATTACTCCTATTTTATCTCAAAGACATTTATGTAATTTTGTTATAAGTATGGCTTGGGAGACTGAGAAACAGTTTAGCTAGATTTATGTTTTATTGCTAAATCTCAGAAAACCGTGAATACTCTGTTTTGAAGAATTTCTCTTTTAATGAAAGAAGCATCACCTTATTGCAAGAGCTGAGTCAATATTGAGTAGATTTGCATGCTAATCCAGTGGTAGAGGGCCCCTGCTACCTGAGAAGCTTTGTTCATATGGTTTAGATAAGTACATTAGCCTCGTTTCATTCTTAGTTTAATCAATTTCCCGAACTTTGCATTTTATGTTCACTTACATTGGATACTGCAGTTTAGTCTTGTTTTCACAAATTATTCCAAAATATCACTAATATTGGATGAGGTATAATTGTAGTATTTTAGGAGTTAGTTGCATTTTTTTTTTATGCTTAATTACATCAGTTGTTACAGCTAGTCATGATCTTATAAACTCTTCCAAAATATCACTAACTTTGGATGAGACATAACTATGGTGTTTTAGAGCTTTGTTTTGTTTTGTTGAATTTTATGCTTTCATGCTCATTTACATAACATGTTGCAGCCAATCCTATTCTACAAACTATTCCAAAATACCACTGATTCTGAATTAGACAGAGCTGAAACATTTCAGTGATTAGTTGCATCTTTAGTCTATTCATAGCACTCCAGAGGTAGATGTCATTCTTGTTTAATTCTGTCACTATATTTCAATTTTGATAATGGCACTCTAGTTCAATTTTAATTCACTACATTTCAAGTTAGATTAGTGGCATTCTGGTTCAGTTCCAGTTCACTGTATTTCAAGTTAGGTTAATGAAATTTTAGTTTTGTGGTAACTATGTTTCAAGTTTGATCAATTGCATTCTAGTTCAGTGTCATTCATTGTTCTTTAAGTTGTGTTGACTGTCAAAATTAGACTTCATGGCCTTCATTGTTTACAAACTAATATTGTTCTAAATTTCTATTAAGGCATCATCATATGGACAGGAATGAATTAGTGATATCAGTTTAAGGCCTTGATTGTTCTGCAATATTTTGCAATTTCACAAATAAGCTTTTTTTCCCATAACTATTCTAGAAAATCCCTAACTTTAGAATGAGGTTTAGTAGTGACAAGCTGAGCTACAGAATGGATTAATCTTAGCATTACAAGTTAATTTAGAGTAGAAATATTATTGTGCTACAAATAGTCTCTTTCAATTGTGTTCCAATAAAATTCTAGCCATGGATGGGATTCTTTGTAATATTGTAAGATGATTGTTTACTTAGGAGAACCTCATTTGCACTAAACTTGTCCTTTCCTCAAGCTATTCCAACATATTTCTAATGAATGAATTGGATGAGTTTATGTTGTGAGTTATTGAGTTCTTGTTGTGATTTATTTCTTTGCCATGAGCCATTATCAAGCTTTGCATTTTTTGCTCTTTAGTGCCTTACACAGTTTAGAATAGGGTTTTCTCTGTTTTAGTGTAACTATCCACTTCTCTTTACCAACATTTAGTTCTTTTCCTTTCTGACATAAAACCATAAAACCAAAAACATCAGAAAAACATTATATAAAACGTAGTGAGAAATAGATACCTAGGCACATATAGTGCCACTAACTTCAGCAGTTTACTAGCCCTGGTTGACAATTTATGACCTTAATTTAGGAACACTAAGTTGAGCACTACATTTTGGCGCCGTTCTCGGGGAAGTGTAACTAGGTAGCCTTGTTTCTTACCACCCAAAAACAATGATATGCGTAGAGAAAGAGACTCAAGGGGTAGATTCATAAGAAGAAAAAGCTTGATTCCTAGAACACCACTTGTTTCACCAAGACTAAGAGCCAGCACACCTCCAACTCAAACCCACATTCCTTCCTTTACTGATCCTATACTTCCAGAGGACTTAAGATCATATATTCCATTAGAAAGACCTTCCACTTTACCCACTGAACCTGTCTTAGAAGAAGATTCGGGAACCCCTGCTAAGGACATAAAATTTTCAACTTCTACAGAAGAATCAACTATGGCAGGAGAAGGGGGAGGAGGAGTTTTTAATGGAGAACACACACTATTTGGATGGGGTAGAGGTAGAGGTAGAGGAGAAGGAGGTAGAGGCGCAGAAGGAGAAGGAGGCAGAAGAAGAGGTAGAAGAGAAATGGGAAGCTCTTTTGGGTTTCCTATAGTAGATGAAGAAACGAATACAACTATGAAAAACATTTCACCCTCTGTCCTTCCAAAATTTTATGGACTTAAAACTGAAGATCCTGAAACCTTCCTATTTGAATTTGAAGTCCTATGTAGAACCTATGACTACTTACAAGATGCTCAAAAACTTAAATTATTTCCTTCAACATTGAAAGGAGCAGCATTGAAGTGGTTTATGAGTTTGATCAACAGTTCTATTAGGACATGGGAAGACATGAAACAAGAATTTCTAGAGAGGTATTTGGACTACTGTATGCCAGCCAACCATAAGGAGGAAGTGTTTAAAATGCTACAAAAAGAAGATGAAAATCTGGAAGATTTGTTGCGGAGATTTAACTACAACATCAAAAGAGCAAAAATGGAAAACCTAGACCAAAACACTTTGAAAGCTCTCTTGTTGAAAACAATTAGGGATGAATGGTTAGATATCCTTAACATGATGGAAAAAGGGGATATATCTCAGCTCACATTACTTGAAATAGCTCAATTATGTATCAACCTTTCAAGAGGGAAATCTAAAATTGTAAAAGGACCAAGAGACCCTGCTCTTGCAAGGGCAAGTAAGTCTACTTCTAGGACAGTAAGTAGAGCAGAAATAGGACATATGCTTGATGAATTCAAATCTGATATCTTGGGGAGTCTTAGTGAAAAAATTGACACCCTTAAGTTACAAAACAAGCAAAAAGCTGAATCTGATGCCTTAGCAATATTTTTTCCCAAATGTAGAAAGAAACATGCCTTGAGAGAGTGCCCTTTGGATGCCAAAGTTGTGGAGACTTGTGTAATTTGTTCAGAAAAACACGAGACCAAGAGTTTTCCTTCACTTCCTGGTCTTAAATTTGTATTTCAAGAAGATACTCCTACAAGTTCCACATAATCTCTCAATTTTGTTTCCAGGAGGCCTTGACAAGGACCTGGATTTCATGATCAGATGTATAATCAACCCCCACCAAATTGGAATCCTTGGCAGCAACCTTGGCCCCAATTTCAAAATCAATCACAAACTTGGGTGCAAGGAGCACAAAATCCCTATGGAATATACTCTCAGTATTATCAATATCCACCATCCTATCCACCATATCCACATTTCCCTCCTCAACAAAATCTTCAACACAATCCTCAAAATTCACAACATCAAAATCAACCACTTCCGTTACCGTTTCCTCATAAAACAAATCAGTTTCCTGCCCAACCCATACCAAACCCCAACAATAAAAATCCTCAGAACACATAAATGATAGAAGGCCAACAGTTTCCAACTTACTTGATCACTCCTTTAGAACTTAGTGATGTTCAACTTAGGTCTGGAAGAATACTTGAAAAGAGGAAACCTTCTGTAATCATACAAGAGCAAGACAATTCTGAGGAAGATTCTCTACAGGTAAATAAAATTCTTAGAGAGAACACAACTTTCCAAGACTCAAACACTGAAAAATAAAAACAAAAAGAACCAATAATTTCAACTCCTGTATTAGAGCATCCATCAACATCCACTTCTACACCTCCCTTCCCAAAAAGATTACAAATTGATAGGGGTGTAGAAAAAAAAATTATGGTACCTAATTATGATTTCCTAGATGAGCTGAGAATTTTTTTTATTAAGATCCCATTATCGCAAGCCATCAAGGAAACTCCAATATTAGCAAAGACAATAAAGGAGTTGAGCATGAAGAAAACAAGAAAAAAAATAAGAGAGACAATGAAAATTCAACTAGCAGGAAAAATAGCAGATATCATGATGGCTAAGATTGCTATTCCAAAGTATCTAGACCCAAGAAATCCATTTGTCAAAATTCACATCAATGGAATTGAAATCCAAAACACACTCATTGATTTAGGAGCAGCAATCAATATCATGAGTAGACAAATCATGGATAAACTGAAACTTCCTAATCTTCTTTTTACACCCACATTATTACAATTAGCAGACAGATCTGTGATCAAACCTGATGGGGTAATAGAATACATTCCAGTGTCCCTAGACTCTTGGGAGTATCCTGTGGATTTTATGATCCTAACTCCTAAGAATAATCTAGGAGGACACCCTATTATATTAGGAAGACCTTGGTTAGCTACAGCTGATGCTTTCATTAGCTGTAGATCTGGTGATATGTACATCTCTGATGGTATTTCAACCAAGAAATTTACCTTGTATCCTCCAACAAAACAGCTACAGAATTAGATGATACTCAATGGATAGAGGATGAAGAAGACTTACAACCTCTCTTCACAATTTCAAAAATTAGTGAAGATAGCCAGATTCTGAATACCTTGGAAAACTTTGAATCCTCTTTAGAATATAAGCATGACCAATTTCAAGAAGAATCCAACATTGAGTTTTTGTCATCAAGGCAAATTTCTCTCTATTCCATGGATAAATTTGGCAGCTCTACAAATGAGATATTTCCAGGCAAAACTTTAAACATAAACAAGAACCTGGAGAAATCTCAACAAGAAGAGCTAGTCAAAATATTACAGAGACATTCTTCTGCATATGCATGGGAGTACACTGATATGAAAGGGATAAGACCCAAGACTTGCACTCATCACATCTACATAGAGGACAATTGTAAACCAATCAGACAACCTCAAAGACGGCTGAATCCAAATCTTAGGGAGATTGTTAAAGAAGAATTGTAGAAATTATTGAATGTCAACTTTATCTATCCTATTTCAGATAGTCAGTGGGTTTCTCCTTTGGTAATTGTGCCAAACAAAAATGGTAAATGGAGGGTATGTATTGACTACCAGGAATTAAACAAAGCTACTCTTAAAGATCATTTTCCCTTACCTTTCATAGATCAGGTGTTAGATACATTAGTTGGCAAAAAGTATTTCTCATTTTTAGATGGGTTTAGTGGTTATAATCAAATCCAAGTAGCATTGGAAGATCAAGATAAAACCACATTTACCTGTCCTTGGGGTACCTGTGCTTACCGAGTATTTCCATTTGGACTATGCAATGCACCAGCAACATTTCAAAGGGCAGTACTAAGAATTTTTTCAGATCTAATACATGATTGTGTAGAGGTATATATGGATGATTTCACAGTTTATGGAAACACATTTGAAGAAGCCTTAGCAAACTTGGAAAAAGTCTTAAAGAGATGTAAAGAAGAAAATCTTTCACTAAGTCATCAGAAGTGTTTTATGATGTTTATTGAAGGAATTGTTTTGGGACATCACATTTCAGGGGATGGGATTAGAGTTGATGAATAAAAAGTTGAATTCATCTCTAACTTATCTATTCCAAGTTGTCAAAAAGAGGTTAGGAGTTTTCTTGGATTTACAGGATATTATCGAAGGTTTATAGAAAACTTCTCCAAGATAGCATCTCCACTTTTCAAATTACTTACCAAAGACTGTGAATTCAAGTGGAATCCTAATTTCCAGTTAGCCTTTGAGACCCTGAAAACAAAAATCTCTGAAGCACCTATTTTAAGGGGACCTAACTAGACGTTACCTTTTCATATTTCAACAGATGCCTCAAATACAGCTCTAGGAGCAGTATTGGGACAAAAAGACATGATTCCTTATGCCATCTACTATACCAGTAAAAATTTGACTCCTTCAGAGTTAAACTATACTGTAATTGAAAAAGATTTTTTAGCTGTTGTTCATGCCATAAAAAAATTCAGACACTATATAACAGGCTATGAAACTTTTGTTCACACAGATCACTCTACAATTAGATATCTAATGAACAAATCAATTACTAATGGCAGAGTCATAAGATGGTTATTGCTTTTACAATAATTCAACATTATCATTCTAGATAGGCCTGGAAAACAAAACACAGTAGCTCATTTCCTATCTAGACTCCAAAACATCAAAGACAATACTCCAGTTGAAGATCAATTCCCTGATGAATATCTTTTTGCAATATCTACTCAAAATCCTTGGTTTGCTGACATTGCTAATTATTTAGTTTCAGGGAAATTTCCTTCAATAATGAATGCAAGAAACAAAATAAAGTTCATTTATGACATTGCAAAATATTCATGGGTTGCTAATGAGTTATACAAAACAGGTCCAAATTTTATCATTAGGAGATGTGTTCGGGAAGATGAGATGCCTGAGATCCTCAAAGCATGTCATGATGAACCTTGTGGCTGACACTTTGCTGATAAAAGAACATCTTATAAGATCCTTCATTTAGGATATTATTGGCCATCCCTTTTTAAATGTGCTAAAGAGTAAGTCAAAAGGTGTGACAGTTTCCAAAGGGTAGGGAAACCTTCTCTTTCAGGTGAGATGCCAGTGCAGCCTTAGGTACATATTGAACCTTTTGAAAAATGGGCTTTGGCTTTTGTAGGACCTATTAGTCCTCCATCAAGACAAAAGAAATATATATTAGTTTTCACTGATTATGTTACTAAATGGGTAGAGACCAAGCCATTACTTTCTGCTACTAAAGCATATGTAGTTAATTTTCTTTTTGAGGATATTTTTACTCGTTTTGGTGTACCAAGGGAAATTGTTACATATCAAGGAGTCAATTCACATCAAGGCTAGTGGAGAAAATGATGAAGAGGTACAAAATTAGACATATAAAATCTACTCCCTATCATCCATAAGCAAATGGTCAAGTGGAATCTACTAATAAGGTCATTGAAGGGATCCTAACAAATACTGTTCATTTACATAGAAGAGATTGGGTAGATAGGCTTCCTGAAGCCTTGTGGGCCTATAGAACTACATGGAGAAGCACAACAGGTCATACTCCTTATGAAATTGTTTATGGAAAGAAATTTTTGTTTCCCATAGAGTTCCAGATTCAAACTTTCAAAATGGCAGTTCAGCTAGGACTTGATCTAACAAAGGCATAAAAGCACATATTGGAGCAGATTAATGAATTGGATGAGATCAGACAAGATGGAGTTCAGAAAACAAGTATAGTCCAACAACAAAGGAATAGATGGCATGACAATTAAATCAAGGAAAAGAAGTTAAAAGAAGGTGACTAGGCTCTCTTGTTTGATTCAAAGTTCAAGGATTTTCAAGGTAAATTCCAAACACATTGGCTTGGGCCATATGAAATTATAAGAATTTTTTATAATGGAGCAATAAAAATTAGGACAATAGATGAAGAGAAGGTCACTTTTCTTGTGAATGGTCATAGATTGAAGCTGTATCATAAGCCACTCTCAAGAGAAGAATTTGTCAAGAGATTCTAGGAAAAAACTGATGTGAAGTTAATGAAGAAGAATCTTTCTTCTTCATCAACTTAATTGAATTTTCTGAAGTCAGAAATATATATATATATATATATAAATTATAAACATGAAAACTAATCACTGATTAGCATGATTATACAGAAAAGACAAAGTGAAAATCAGAATCATTCTGACACTCTAGCTTTTCAAATTTGTTTTTCAGCAAATAGTCATTACAAAGTCATAAGTTTCACTCCATCATGTCTCATTCCATTCATATTCTATCCACTCCATTCATTCATATGTCATTCATTCCATTCATCCATACTTCATTCATTTTACTCCATGCTCCACCTCATTTCCATCTCAGATTTTTAAATTTGATCTTTTTCTGCAATTGAATAATACACATCAGAAGTTGCAAGCCAATTTTTCACTCCACTTCATAATTGTGATTCATTTCATTCCATTATTCAGTTCACCCATATTCCATTGCACCATATTTCATTATCCATTTTTAACTCATTTCATACAACATTCCAACATTACATTCATGCTTCAAACCATTCCATTTCAAGGCTTCTATAGGTACATTCTGCAATCAATCAGACATTCTGCAGCCAGTCAAACATTCTGCAGCCAGTCAGACATTCTGCAGCCAGAGATCCTGAAGGCACTATCCAGTAATCACCTGATTTAGCAACAAATTGATCCTGCATATCCAAGACAATAAGAAAAATTAAAAAGGTTATGAGGACTGAAGATCAAAGATTTTCAAAGGAGGAAATGGCATATCAAAACCACAAAAGAATCAAAGGGAAGGCAAAGGTAAATGTTATAAAATTATTATAGTGACAGATCATGAAAATTTTAGTATGGTTAAGTCATGTATGATTCAAAAAAAGTAATTTTGGTTAGTCATGTTGATCATGCCTATTAAATCCATCATAAAAACTTTGGACAAAAAAACCCTTTCATCTTTCCATATTCGATCATCATTTAGAACTTAACGGTTAAAGTATTGAAGTGATTTAATCAGTCACATCACTAGGCCAAATTATTTAATGATGATTTTGAATTGCTTAACGAAATATCTCAGCAATCTTTTCTTTCGTGATAGTTTTCAACTCATTAATCCGTGTGAATTATCCTCACCACATTACACTCATTTCATAACCACTCCATATCATTCCTTTCCGCAACCAATACTTAGCCATTCTAGTCTGTAAAACAGAGGAAACATCTTTGGGGCAGAAACATCTCTTTAACAGCCATTTTCACTGTGAGCAGAGGAGCAGTAATTTGAAGGTTGAAAAGAGAAGCTATGGGTCTAATAGTGAGAACCGAACCAGTTGGGGCCAAGTACTTGGAAGTTTATCCACAAATTAGAGAAATGCTACAGTAGGCTGGTTGGTTGCAATTTTTGGAGAAATTTAGTGGTTTTCACAAAGAGGCGACTAAAACATTTGCAAGGTCCTTCAATGGAGTAGAGGTCGAGATAGAAGATATTAAATTCACTGTTATAGAGGCTTTCATTGTAGAAGCAACGGAATTACCCAGACAAGGAGAAAAGTGGTTCAAAAATAGGGAATTTAATAACGAGGCATGGAAGCAAATACTCAAAACACCAGGTATGGATGTTTCCATTTTTAAGAAAGGTATCCCTAGCTCGGCACTGAAGAACAAATGGAGGAATTTGTTACTCATTTTGCAAAAAATTATCACTTGTGAAGGAAGATTTGGTACCATCTTTGTCTATCATATTCGGTTAATGATGCATTTCTTAGATGAAGAAATTAATTTTCCCTTTTTCCTGCTTCATAGTCTGAAAAGAATGGCCTCAAATGTTCAAAAAAGGGTTCAATTTCTAAAAACAACTTTGTATCACCATGGTTTAGTCAAAATCTTATTTGAACATCATTTGAGGAAAATGGGAGATCATTGGGAAGAGTTTCTAGTGAGGAACCATTTTGAGGAACCCAAAGAATCTCCACCTGAAAGAAAATATACAAGAAGAAGGAGGAGAAAGGAAATTTCCAAAGCTGTTGAAGTTGAAACTGGTAAATCAATTCAAGAGGACAGTGAAGAGATGATTTCTGATAAATTGGCTCAAATAAAGAAGTAGCTTAAGAAGGAGAGAATAATAATAAAATATGCCAAAGACAGAGGAGAAGGGCCATCTCAACCAAGATGGAGCCACAAACTTAGAGGTATACTAAAGAAGACAGAGGTTAGACAAACTGGAATTATAAACATTGACGATGAAGAAACTCCTACTGCTAGATCACCTGAGCATCAGTATGAGGAAGATTTTGATGAAGGAGCTCCTGAAATAGACCAATCACAACAAGAAATTTACAATTATGTTGAGACATTAGAGAAGAGAGCTTCAGAAAGTAGAGACAGAACTCCTAGCCCACCAAAATCTGAAATTGATATGCTAAGAAGAGATAAGTATGAGTTAGAAGTACTCAATAGGAATATCAAGAATGAGAATGAAATCTTAAGGGAGCAGATTAAGCTGAAAGGTGATATGAATTCAACCTAGTCTCTACAAATCACAAAGTTGTACAAAGCCAGTGAAAAATTAAAGAAGAGAAACAAAAATTTAAGCAGGGCACTTACAAATTTGAGATTCAAGTTAGTCATAAGCAAGCCCAGAAGGCCATGGACTATCAGGAAAAGCAGAAAAAGAGGTTTGGATGTCCTAGCAGAGGTCTCAGAGTACATGGAATAGTTGCATGAGGACATGCAAAAGCCTTGCAGTGGGGGTATGTTGAGCCCCAAAGATGTCCTTCTTTTCCACCACATTTCACTTTATTCACTTTTTCCCTCATCAATTACAGGTTTAAATGATCAATAGGACTGATTAGGATTACTTCAAGAATGTGTATAACGACTAACTTGCTATGTTTTCATGATTTTGTTGTTGTAGTAATTTTTGGCTAGACTCGGCTATAGAACAGAGGCATTCTGTAGCCAGTCGTCTGTTCTGCAGCTATCTTCATGTTTACGTAGGTTCCAGGTGTCACTGCAAGGAAAAACACATATGTTCATATTCCACATCACTTCCCCATCATTTCTTTCTCTCCATGAAGTCTAAGCTCGAGTCTACAGGTGGTTATGCACGTGGGAAATCAAAACTAGGTGACAGAATTCTAATAGGACAAGGACTGTACAGATGTCCTTAATCATAGAACGAGGCCACCACCAGAGTCCTAGTTTGATTTTAGTTTGGAAAGAAAATTAATCCTATTTTATCTCAAAGGCAGTTATGTAATTTTGTTATAAGTATGGCTTGGGAGACCGAGAAATAGTTTAGCTATATTTATGTTTTATTGCTAGATCTCAGAAGACCGTAAATACTCTGCTTTGAAGAATTTCTCTTTTAATGAAAGAAGCATCACCTTATTGCAAGATATGAGTCAATATTGAGTAGATTTGCGTGCTAATTCGGTGGTAGAGGGCCCCTGCTACCTGAGAAGCTTTGTTCATATGGTTTAGATAAGTAAATTAACCTCATTTCATTCTTAGTTTAATCAATTTCCTGAACTTTGCGTTTTATGTTCACTTGCATTGGATACTACAGTTTAGTCTTGTTTTCACAAATTATTCCAAAATATCACTAATATTGGATGAGGTATAATTGTAGTATTTCAGGAGTTAGTTTCATTTTTTTTTTATGCTCAATTACATCAGTTGTTACAACTAGTCATGATCTTATAAACTCTTCCAAAATATCACTAACTTCGGATGAGACATAGCTATGGTGTTTTAGAGCTTTGTTGTGTTTTGTTGAATTTTATGCTTTCATGCTCATTTACATGTTGCAGCCAGTCCTGTTCTACAAACTATTCCAAAATACCACTGATTCCGAATGAGACAGAGCTGAAACATTTCAGTGATTAGTTGCATCTTTAGTCTAGTCATAGGACTCCGAAGGTAGATGTCGTTCTATTTTAATTATGTCACTATATTTCAAGTTTGATAATGGCACTCTAGTTCAGTTTTAATTCACTGCATTTCAAGTTAGATTAGTGGCATTCTAGTTCAGTTCCAGTTCACTGTATTTCAAGTTAGGTTAATGACATTTTAGTTTAGTTATGGTCACTATGTTTCAAGTTTGATCAATTTCATTCTAGTTCAGTGTCATTCATTGCTCTTTAAGTTGTGTTGACTTTCAAAATTAGACTTCACGAACTTCATTGTTTACAAACTAATCTTGTTCTGACTTTCTATTAATGCATCATCATATGGACAGGAATGAATTAGTGATATCAGTTTAAGGCCTTGATTGTTCTGCAATATTTTGCAATTTCACAAATAAGCTTTTCTTCCCAAAACTATTCTAGAAAATCCATAACTTTCGAATGAGGTTTAGTAGTGACAAGCTGAGCTGCAGAATGGATTAATCTTAGCATTACAAGTTAATTTAGAGTAGAAATCTTATTGTGCTACAAATAGTCTCTTTCAATTGTGTTCCAATAAACTTCTAGCCATGGATGAGATTCTTTGTAATATTGTAAGATGATTTTTTACTTAGGAGAACCTCATTTGCACTAAACTTGTCCTTTCCTCAAGCTATTCCAAAATATTTCGAATGAATGAATTGGATGAGTTTATGTTGTGAGTTATTGATTTCATGTTGTGATTTATTTCTTTGCCATGAGCCATTATCAAGCTTTGCATTTTCTGCTCTTTAGTGCCTTACACAGTTTAGAATAGGTTTTGCTCTGTTTTAGTGTAACTATCCACTTCTCTTTACCAACATTTAGTTCTTTTCCTTTTAGACATAAAACCATAAAACCAAAAACATTAGAAAAACAATAAATACAATGTAGTGAGAAAAATATACCTAGGCACATATAGTGCACCTCACTTCAGTAGTTTACTAGCCCTGGTTGACAATTTATGACCTCAATTTAGGAACACTAAGTTGAGCACTACAAGAACACCTTAGTGTAATAACTCGTTGGAACTAGAATGAGGATATCTTCAGGATGGGATGCTGAGAAGTGACTTATAGTGCCCAGAGATAGTACCATGGGCTATATACTATTTTCCTTAATTAAAAATGACTTTAATTAGTCATTTAATTAAAGGAAAAACAATATTTAGAGGAAAAGGGGCCAAAAGTGACTTAAGTGAAATATAATTAAATTAAATTCATTTTGATAGAGTCAATGGAGGATATTATTATTATAGAGGATAGTAAAATAATTCGCTTCTAGAGGATTGGAGATCTATCCATCAGATATATAAAAGGAGAAGTGGAGGTCATTTGGAGATAACTTGGATTGGATCATTTTTTGTGTGAGAGGTTTGAGAACTTGGATTCTCTACTTTAGTAATAGTCCCAGGACGAAAACCCTCGGGTGATTTAGTGAGAGTGGGCGAGCACCCCTCTCTTCCCTTGGTGGATCCATTCAGGATTCACAGGTTGTAGTTATTTCTAGTTTGTTTTAGAGGCCAGTTGTGGTATTGTTGTATATCTATTTGTGGCCATTGCTTCAACCATCTATAGTTTTTGTACTAGCAGTTTATATTAATGAATAAAGCTGAGATCCTTTCCATGATTATAATGTCTACTATTCAGTTGAATGTTCTATTTTCCATTTTCCATAAATATTGTGGCTGATTTTTTATAATGTTGACGGCTTGAATTTTTAAAGGTATATTTACATGGAAATCTTATGGTGATTTTATGGTTGAATTAATTTCTAGCAAAATTCATAAAATATCCCATTTGGGATATTACAATGGTATCAGAGCTGGTGATCTTGCCAGCTTGAGGGTTTACTTTCTAAATTACCAGAAAATCCAAGTTCAAAGGTTTTACTGTACATCAAGTTCAAAATAATATCGAAGATTTATTACTTTTGCATGCATTATTACAACATTGAGTCTTATCTGGGTTGTTCGAGTTGTTTATCTTTAGCTTCTACATTATTTTGCCTCAGTTTGGAGTGCATATTTCTACAAGACACAGATGGTTTATTGTGTATGTTATTGGTTTCAAGGTTCATTAGCTTTTCAAATATAGGAAAACTTCCAAGGACTGAGATTGATATTCTATCTCTAGAGCATCGTGGAAATCTCCAGGCCAACGTAGAGGAGGAGAGTTGAGTCTAGTTGTAGAGGAAGGTCTCAACCATTTGGGCTGGGAGATAGAGGAAGTGAAAGAGGGATTATTTGTTGCATATTTGGAGTGTTTTTGAGTATTTCGTAGATCATTTTGTAGACATCGTATTCATGAGGTACTGGGAGAGTGTAGGGCTTAATGGGGTCAATTTTGGAGGATTGTTATTTGGCCAAATAATTTCTTGGTTTTGGTCAGATTGGCTTGAGGAGTCTGGGAGTAATTTTTGAGAATTTTATGAGCACCATATGTAGGTTTTTTTCCCAATCCATTGCAGCAGCTAGTGCAGAATTGCTGCTGGAGGCATTTTGTTGGGCCAAAATTATTCAGCTAGAATTTTCCTAATATTTTCCTGGGGTTTTCTAGGTTTTGTGACTAGAGTCTGTGGTTAAAATACTGGAATATTCTAAGCAGTAGATCAGCTCATTTACACAGTTTCTACTTAGCCAAAAGCTATAGGAGCTAGGAGAAAGAGGGTCATATTTTGAAGGTTGGAATTAAAGGAAACCATTTCTGGGTTTTGGGCAAGGATCACCTTCCCAAATTCCTAGAATTTTATGAGCAGTAGATGAAGCCCAACCGAAAGTTTGAAGTCATCTAGTAACAAAATTTCCAACAGTTGCAGAATTTCCAGAGTCAGCGTAGAACTGAGGAGAGATCATTCCCTTGCATCTCGGATAACATTTTTTTATCTTTCTTTGCTAGCATGAATTCATCTTGTTGTGAAAAAATGATTTTTCTTGAGCCCAATTTATTTTCCAAAGCCTAAATTATTTACTAGAGCTAGATTTATCTGTTGGGGAAGGGTATTGTAATGAGGAACGTATTAATGTATGTAGGGTGTTTTTGTAGCACCTTTCATTGTTATCATAACCTTGTATTGTTGCCCTAAACATGGGGTTCTTAAAATACCTCCTAAACCCACATGGAAGCACAATCGTTGAAGCTTTGAACCATAATTTTTCTATGGACCAACAACCCAAGTATAACAATAGACCTTTCTCAAAATGGGTCTATGCCATTCTTCAAAATGGGCAATCCAGGGACCTACAAAAATAATAAGAGGTAGGGCACAAAATCCTTGCACTTGGGACATATTTGAAACACATGAAGATCACATGGAGAGTTCTTTCCAAACTTGAGAAACTTAATGAAGTCATTTCCAAAGTAAAACAGTTAGATAGGAGAAAATTAATTTGGGCCTTAAAACCATGTATGCTTTCTCTCATACAACCCATGTGTTGAAAATGCAGCAAGATGATGGAGCTTAGTGAAATGAAGTCGCCTTCACTAAGTGGGCCCGTAGGCAAATTTTGGCGCAAAGTCTATTTTTAGACATATGGAGCATGGTCCAGGGGTTGCAGTATGTTAATCTTGGAGTATTGGTCATGTTGGTAAAAATATATGGATATTTTTTTTTTGAACCTATAGGTCGGGGGGGGGGGGGGGGGGCACAGGCTTGCCTATCCTAAAAATAGGGAAGTCAAATATTATTTACCCTTAATAATATTTGGACTCTAAACTTCAGTTTACTCTCTTGGAGCACTTCAGTTCGAGCTACAGAAGTGGCTCATGCATCTGACAGAGAAATTATGCTATTCCTAGGGGTTTGGTGAGCTCATGCATGGTTGACTTCAGTTAGGACTTCGGTGGCAGAAGTTTGGTGGAGTTGATGAGACAGTTGGTGGAGTTGTGTTCGGTTTAACTTAGTTGAACTAGTTGAGATTAGTTTAACTAGCTAATCAACTAGTAATGAGTGGAGTGAATTAAATATTATTTAATTCACTAATTATTAACTCATTATTCAACTCAAGAACACATCAGTTCACTAAATTGCATGAACAGTTCAGTGGAGACCAGTGAAAGAGGTAGATGAAAGGGTTGAGATAGCTATCAGTTGTGACATCAGTTGTGCATGAGATTTTCACCACACTTGGAGGAATTGCCCATGATTATTACGCTGTCAAGCCAAGGAGATTCAAACCTTGGATCTCTCATTAGACCAGCCTTGATTTCACAATAGAGGCAGGCAATTAGTGGATGTGTTTTGAACCTATGACTTGTTCAAAACCAAGCTAGTTTGTGTGTAACTTCATGAGATAGTACTGAGTACTTGTGAGGAGTATTGTACTGAGTTTTTTAGATGTTTTCTCCGTTATAATATACACAATAGCTGTGGGGTTTTCAGCTATAAGCTTTCCCCATACATACTGTGTTAATGTGTATGATGATTTGATGTGCTATCGCTTGTTTATTTCCGCATGTGTGATGATCTGAGTGGAAGAGATTATGTGTTGCATATGAATTCGAATTGATATGTGATCGGGATAATATCGGTGGATAAATATAATTATTCAGCAAATTTCTACATGGTATCGGAGCTATTGAAGCAGAGATTGATCATCACAGTGATTACAAACTTATTTCAGTAGACAGAGTCTGCATGTGGGCCAGGTAGCCTCTGGATCCATCCTTTCCTTTGAAAGGTGATATATCCAGTAAATGCCCCTGCAGTCGATCTCTGTGCTAGAAATAATTTGTTCTCACAGATCAAGAGCGGTTGAGCTTTGAGTTGGAATTCGAATTTTGCAGCAGTTTTGTTTTCTTGGTGCTGGAGTTGAAAATGTCTTTCAACGGTTTGCGACTCGAATATGCTCTTGAAGGCAGTTTGAATTATGTTGCATGGAAGGATCACATGGAGGCAGTATTAGAAGATAATGGACTGAAGAAGTTCGTAGATACGGATGTCCAAAAGCCCACTGATCCTACTGAAGTCGAAGCTTGGCAAAAGAAGATGGCGAAATGTCAAAGGATCCTGTTGGAGGGCGTCAAGGATCATATTGTATCCAGCCTACGTGGAAAGGATTCTCCATATTTAATGTGGAAAGATTTGACGAATCTATTCCAGAGTAAGAGCGACCAAAGGAAGCTGGTGCTCAAAGATAAGCTCAGAAACATCAAGATGGAGAAAGGCGACATTATCGCCAAATACCTCACGAAGTTCACTCAATGCAGAGATGAGCTGGGAAGTGTGGGGGTGACTGTCGAAGATGAGGACATGGTGGACCTAGCTCTCCTTGGTCTTCTGAAGGCTTGGCATTCATATCAAGATAGTGTCAATGGTCGGGAGAAGTTGCCGGGATGGGAGCGCCTTTGGGCGGATCTCATGCAGGAGGAGATAAGGAGGACTACCAGGGACGAATATTCATCAAAGGGAGCTGATGAAGAAAATTGCGCTTTGGCTGCCAAAGCAAAGAAGGGGAAGGGTAAGAAAAATTCTCATTCCGGTGCAAAGGGCAAGAAGCAGGATATGGCGAAAGTGAAGTGTTTTCACTGCCATGATCATGGACATTATGCTACCAATTGTCCGAAGAAGAAGAAAAACAAGCAAACGGGAAGATCTGCAGATGGAGAAGCTTTGGCTTCGCAGTTCAAGCTTGAATTTTCACTGATCGTATGCTTGGTTTCAAGTGTGATGGGATCGGTGTGGTTCTTGTACAGCGGTGCGTCATTTCATATGACGGGAGATCGGGATTTGTTCTCAGATCTGGAGGACAAAGATCTGGGTGTGCACATCGAGATGGGCGATGATGGTAGATACAGTGCGACTGGTATCGGTACCATATCCTTTCAGAGGGAGTCGGGCAAACCCTTTGTATTGAAGGATTTCATGCATGTACCTGGATTGAAGAAGAACTTGATCTTTGTGGCGATGTTGGAGGATAAGGGGTATGATGTGGTCTTCAGCGAAGGAAAAGCCTTCCTGCGTAGTAAGACTACTGGAGAGACCCGGAAGATAGGGGTTCGAACCAAGAACCTTTATCAGTTGCAAGTAGATGGCTACGCAGCAATGGCATGCAAGGCGGGAGAAGTGGTGAGCCGGGATGATGAGGGCGAACTGTGGCACAGGAGATTGGGCCACCTTCACCATGGAGCTTTGAAGATTCTGCAGCAGATTTATATTGGGCTTCCTAAGGGCACTCTTGCGCAGTCAGATCAGTGCAAGGGGTGTACTTTAGGGAAGTATGTGAAAGCCACCTTTCACGAGAAGGATAGTCGCGCCACGACGATCCTTGAGAGAGTTCACACGGACGTGTGTGGTCCTTTCTCAGTTGCTTCGACAGCAAAGCACAGGTATTATGTGATCTTTGTTGATGATTTCTCTCGAAAGTGCTGGATCTTCTTCATGCAGAAGAAGAGCGATACATTCACGAAGTTCTGTGAGTTTAAAGCACTGGTTGAGAAGGAGTCGGGGAAGAAGGTGATTGCTCTAAGGAGCGACAATGGTGGTGAATTCATCTCGGCTGAATTCAAGGAGTTCTGCAGCATAGAAGGGATTCAGAGAGAGCTCATCGCACCCCATAACCCACAACAGAACGAGGTGGCTGAGCAGAAGAACAGAATGATCGTGGGTGCTACACGAGCGATGTTTCATGATCAGGGCCTACCCCTTCACTTGTGGGCTAAGGCATGCAATACAGCAGTGTATGTGTAGAACCGTTGTCCTCACAAGGTTCTTGGCATGAGTACACCAGAGGAGGCTTATTCTGGTAAGAGACCTGACATTTCTCATTTGAGAATTTTTGGTTCACCTGTCTACATGCATGTGACGAAGGATGCCAGAAAGAAGCTGGATCCGACCGCAGAGGTTGGAATATTTGTGGGGTACACTGATACACCTCACAACTATCGGGTGTATTTTTCATACAGTCACAAGACTGTTGTGCGACGGGATATCAAGTTTTAGGAGGAGAAAGCCATGCAGTGTTCGCTTGAGAGGGAGCTACACTTGCATGCAGATGAGGAGCTGTTAGTTCCTAAGGAGGAGCTTCCGGATGTGGATCAACCACAAGAGGAGGTTCAGGAGGTGGAAGAAACCACCCATGCAGCACCAACCATCAGAGGGCGCATGCGCACTACAGAAGCTGAGCGACTGGCTCGGGATGCAGAGAAGGTTGTAGGACCACCTACAGCACAGCGCAGACAGAGGCAGTCACCGGATCGGTACACTAGATACATGGCTCTTGTGAGTCAATGTGTTGTGACGGAGCCATCCTCTTTTGAGGAAGATGTGGAGGAACCCGCATGGGTTGATGCCATGATCGAAGAATATGATTCGATCGTCAGGAACAGTGCATGGGAGATTGTCCCAAGACCGGTGGGGAAATCAGTGGTGGGTTCGCGATGGATCTACAAAGTGAAGAAGGCGGCTGACGGGAGTGTGGAGAAGTACAAGGCGAGATTTGTCGCCCGTGGCTTTTCACAGATCGAGGGGATCGATTATGAGGAGACCTTTGCACCTGTCGCAAGGTACTCTTCCATACGGACGATCCTAGCTCTCTCAGCGCAGATGGGATGGCACATCCATCGGATGGATGTGAAGACTGCGTTCCTCAACGGAGTCATTGAGGAGGAGGTGTACATAGAGCAGCCTGAAGGTTTCGAGATCTTCAGCAGTGAGTCGCATGTGTGTCGACTCAAGAGAGCACTGTACGGGCTGAAGCAAGCACCTCGTGCTTGGTACACTCACATAGACAACTACTTCACCGGGCTTGGATTCTCCAAGAGTGAGGCGGATCCTAACCTGTACCAGATTGTGGTGGAGGGGAAGCTGTTGATCATTGTACTGTATGTAGATGATATGATTTTGACGGGTGATGAGCGGTTGATACTTTCATGCAAGGAGGATCTTGCACGAGAGTTTGAGATGAAGGACTTGGGCATCCTTCATTATTTCCTGGGATTGGAGATTTGGCAGCGCAATGGAGGACTGTTTGTTTCTCAGGGAAAGTATTCCCGGGAGATTCTGGAGAGGTTCAACATGCATGGATGCAAGCCTATTGACACTCCTCTTCCTGGTGGTTGGAGGAAGGAGGATGCTACTTCAGCGGAGGTAGTGGATGCCACTGTCTATCGACAGTTGGTGGGGTCGCTTATGTATCTGCTCAATACACGACCCGATATATGCTATGATGTTAACCAGCTTTCGCAAGCTATGGTTAAGCCTACCAAGCTCTTTTGGAAGGCAGGCAAGCATGTATTGCGTTATCTTAGTGGCACATCGGGATATGGTCTATGGTACAGATAGGAGGATGGATCGAAGCTTTCTGGCTTCACTGATGCAGATTGGGCAGGGAGCCCAACAGACCAGAAGAGCACATCTAGAGCAGTTTTCAGCATTGGGTCAATAGCAGTTTCCTAGTATAGCAGGAAGTAGAGATCTGTAGCACTCAGTTCAGCAGAGGCCGAGTACATGGTAGCTAGCTTGGCTGCATGCGAGGCTATTTGGATGAGGAAGATCCTCGTTGGATTGTTCGAGTTGCATTTGGAGCCTACAGTGATTTACTGTGATAACCAGAGTTGCCTTAAACTCTTGGCTAATCCAGTATTTCATGATATATCCAAACACATTGACATCAGGTACCATCATATCAGAGATTGTGTTCAGCGGAGAATCATGATGCTTTCATATGTTCCCACGGAGGATCAGGATGCTGACATCTTGACGAAGGCGCTCACCAGGAGCAAGTTTGAATTCAAAAGAGGCAGGATAGGGGTTGAAGATAATCCATATCTTGCTGAGAGGGAGTGTTGAAAATGCAGCAAGATGATGGAGCTTAGTGAAATGAAGTCGCCTTCACTAAGTGGGCCTGCAGGAAAATTTTGGCGCAAAGTCTATTTTTAGACATATGGAGCATGGTCCAGGGGCTGCAGTATGTTATTCTTGGAGTATTGGTCATGTTGGTAAAAATATATGGAACTATATTTTTAGACCTATAGGTCGAAGTCTATTTTTAGACTGCCTATCCTAAAAATAGGGAAGTGAAATATTATTTACCCTTAATAATATTTGGACTCTAAACTTCAGTTTACTCTCTTGGAGCACTTCAGTTCGAGCTACAGAAGTGGCTCATGCATCTGACAAAGGAATTACGCTATTCCTAGGGGTTTGGTGAGCTCATGCATGGTTTACTTTAGTTAGGACTTCAGTGGCAGAAGTTTGGTGGAGTTGATGAGACAGTTGGTGGAGTTGTGTTTGGTTTAACTTAGTTGAACTAGTTGAGATTAGTTTAAATAGCTAATCAACTAGTAATGAGTGGAGTGAATTAAATATTATTTAATTCACTAATTATTAACTCATTATTCAACTCAAGAACACAACTGATCTGTTGAAGGAGGAGGGTAGGGTTCAATCGCGACTGGTTATTTATTTGAAAGCACTAGCAGTTTGTTCCATCAGTGGACAAGAAAGAATAAGAGATTACCTTCTTTCCTGGTCGTGAAATGAATGAATCGGAACAATAGCCCCACCCCCCTTGCTTGAGCTATTACCTCTCAGTTCACTACAGTGCATGAATAGTTTAGTGGAGACCAGTGAAAGAGGTAGATGAAAGGGTTGAGATAGCTATCAGTTGTGACATCAGTTGTGCATGAGATTTGCACCACACTTTGAGGAATTTCCCATGATGATTGCGCTGTCAAGCCAAGGAGATTAGAACCTTGGATATCTCATTAGACCAGCCTTTATTGCGCAATAGAGGCAGGCAATTAGTGGATGTGTTTTGAACTTGTGACTTGTTCAAAACCAAGCTAGTTTGTGTGTAACTTCATGAGATAGTACTGAGTACTTGTGAGGAGTATTTTACTGAGTTTGTTACATGTTTTCTCCATTATAATATACACAATAGCTGCGGGGTTTTCATCTATAAGCTTTCCCCATACATACTGTGTTAATGTGTATGATGATTTGATGTGCTATCGCTTGTTTATTTCTGCATGTGTGATGATCTGAGTGGAAGAGATTATGTGTTGCATATGAATTCGAATTGATATGTGATCAGGATAATATCGGTGGATAAATATCATTATTCAGCAAATTTCTACACCATGTTCTTGGAGGAAACTTGTGGAAGGGTCACACTTCTAGTTGCAACTTGTCTCAGCAACATCATGAGACTAACCATCCCTACTGCCCGTTACAATGATGACATTATAAGGAGAGTTTTTGGACTGATGGTAGCGACATTTCAGGATTTGGACAATAGTGTGGTTTCTACCTTTGGGAAGAAGCTTTAGGTTTTAGGAGGTACAGACACATTCAAAACATATTGCATCATGTTTGATCTTGAATGTGATGGCTTGATTCTGCAGATGTTCCAATGCCTCTCCAGCATTAGGAGACATCATACTGACACAATAGTAACACACATGCAGTCTATCCTGTCACCATGTGTGAGAGACGGTAAGGCCATTTTCTGAAAGTAGTATATTAGGGTGTTGATAATTTGGAGGAGAGAGAAGTTGGTATTACCTATTGCTTATGAGATATCCCAAGGGTTGGTTGCGCAGAATATTGGGCTATTCAAGAGATAGTTGATTGGGGAGGAGTTTTTCTAGTTCGGTAGATCAGGAAGCATAAATAAGTTGAGGAGGAAGGGAGTTTTCTTTATCTGCAAAGAACCTTGGGGGGTTTTTCATTCATGCTTGAGTGATGCAGATGACGTGGAAGAGGAAGAACAGAAGGACATTCCTTCTTTATTCCAAGATGAGGACTCTTCGTCAGATGAGTCCATGGGATCATATGAAGATGCTTTTGGGGAGTGAGAGTAGTCATGCGGAGTTGATGAAAGTAGGCTAGAGTTGTATTCAAGTGTGCAAGGTGAGAAATCAGGGGATTCTATGGGAGATACTCTGGTTGGTGAGTCAATTGTGATGATTCAGTTGGAGAAAAATTTGATGGAGCATGGTTCAGCAAAGGAGGAGGCTATGCACATCATGCATGATAGTCCTTTGGGGGAGGGCCAAATGGAGGCTCACACTGACTCTTTGATGGATGTAAAACTACCCTTAGGGTCATCCATGGGTGAGGAGTAGACGAATGTACGGGCATCTAGCAGGGAGGCAATAGTTGTAGATACTTATCCTCATGAGATGTTGGAGGTTGATGGGATAGTTCTACGGGAGGCTACTATACAATAGGAGCATGAAATTCCTGAGCATGAGAGGGATGAGATGTTGGAGATGGTGGAGCATCCATTGTCGGCTGATACATATATGAGGTGAAGATAGATGCACATGCAGTCAATAGAGAAGTAATGATTTCATGGAGTAACACTCTCCACGAGTAGATCAATGGGGCTTGCAACATATCTCACCCACTTTGGAATTTTATAGAAAGAGGGGCCTTCCTCTACAGGAAGATCTCATCAGCAGATGGGACAGAGCATCGTGAGTTGAGTACGGACTGGAGACAACACTCTAGACATGTTTCATATGCAAATGTCACTACATTGGATTCTTCTTCCAGGTTATATTGGTAGGAGATCATGAGTTGGTACCCTCTTGATGGTACGATCTTCTTCATAGGGAGCATAGCAGAGCAAGGGCCCTTTGACATGACAGATGCTACAGATTCTCGTTGGCACTAGGGCATAGTTCGAAAATTATTCAACATTCCATGCTGACTTTAGGAGAGCAGGTTTAACATCAAATCGAGTCCAGATTTGTATTGGAGAGAAGTGATGAGTTGGTATTCTATTGATAGAGTATCATTATTAGTCCCAGGTAAATTTCGGTAAGAGCACTTAGACGGGAGAGATGTTACATGTTCCATTGGGCCATGGATTGTGGACCGATAATCCATCAATATTTCAGTAGCACTATCTCAACATCCACATATCAGGATTGACCTTATCCTATACCGAGAGTTGGACTGGAAAGAGGTGATGAGTTGGTACGCAGTTGGTTGGGAAGCTTATACAGTTAGAGATACAACACAACAAGAGCCATGGAGCATTGATGCTCAATGGAATACTTCACTTCATGGGGCAACAGTTATAGCCAGAGGCATTATATAGTCCGAGCTGTGGGACTTGGGCGATGATTGGCCATGGTGGCGTTGGGATCTGGGAGGATTGTTTGATGACAGGTACAATGAGAGATAATTTTGGGATCCCTACATTCAGGGGTCTATTCTGCGTGGCTTGACATAGATCTATCCACCAGATCTATAAAAGGAGAAGCGAAGGTCATTTGGAGATATCTTGGATTGGATCATTGTTTGCTTGAGAGGTTTAATAACTTGGATTCTTTACTTTAGTAGTATCCCCATGAAGGAAACCCTCGGGTGATTTAGTGAGAGTGGGTGGGCACCCATCTCTTCCCTTGGTGGATCCATTCAGGGTTCACGGGTTGCAGTTATTTCCCATTTGTTTTGGAGGCCAGTTGTGGAATTTTTGTATATATAGTTGCGCCCATTGCTTCAAACATATCTATTTTTTTTACTAGTAGTTTATATTAATAAAATAAGGTTGAGAATTTCTGCATGATTATAATGTCTACTATTTAGTTGCATGTTCTATTTTCCATTTTTCGTAAATATTATGGTTGATTGTTTATAATGTTGATGTCTTGAATTTCTAAAGGTTTTTTTACATGGAAATATTATGATGATTTTATGGTTGAATTAATTTCTGGCAAAATTCATAAAATATCCCATTTGGGATATTATATCGAATAACTAGCCAAGTCGGAAACCTTGATAGTTAAGTTGAAAATAATTTTGTTAAAATAAAAGAGTTAGTTTACGGTTTCAAAAATAGATTTTTATATATTTATTTTTGTTCATATTTTCTTATTGATATATATAATTACATGTGCTACAAATAATAATATATGATATGGAAAACTCAAGAGAAGAGGCCCAGTAGAATTTTCCTAACTACTAGACAGTTAAACAATTGTGGTTCTTGGCTTTCCTACCCTGGAGATAAAAGGGGTCTCAATGGGAAGGAGAGGGGTTCTAACCTCTGAAGGAATAAATTTAAGAAAAATATATCATAACCAAGTATTGCAATCTGGATTTGTAAGGGAGGATTATTCTTGAGATGGACATAGATCTAGTGGAATACCTTGAAGGTCGGCTTGAGACTGAACATGGAACAAGATTTTAGGTCTGCAAGGAGGCCGAGTTGACTAAATTTTTCACATACTGTACTAGTAGTAGGGGCTCAAGGGTAGATTCAGAAGTGATTTTCGATCTCTTTGGAAAAGCGGAGGGATCTCCTAGTTGAGTTTCCTAATCAAGTCTTCTGGAAAAATAGATAAGTATATTTAATCGATACATGTACTATGATTTCTTATGTTTAGTTAAAAATATTGTGACTACGTAAATTTTAGTTAAAAGGACTGTTTTTATCTATGTATATGGAAAGTTTATGAATACATAGAATTTGGGATTTATTCCTTAAAATCAGTTGTGTAATTAAATCATGTTTAGGGTCAGCTGGCATGGACTTGCAAAACAATTTAAGGTGAAACTGCGGCAAATATGGCCTATTAGTGCCTGCAAGCGAAATGTAGGGGAAACTGATAGTAAAAAGTTAGTCTAACCTAGGACATGCCCTGGTTGGACAATCTGTTATGAGTTTGGAATCCTATGCTCATAGACTACGGTAATTGGTTAAGTAAACAACTTGTTGGATTTTCTGGTCATCATTAATATATTACATTACTGAGGCTGTCAATGAATATACCCAAATTATTCAATAAGAAACCACAATATTATTCTAATAAATCAATAATAAAATAAGAACATAGTTTCGAGTAAAATGGAATAGTCTAAACCCAAATGGGACTAAATAAAACACTCACTGTAAAAGCAGTAAGAAAATATGAAGAATATAGAAAAAACCGAGAAAGTATCATAAACATGAAGCATATCGTTGAAAACCCAAAGGGTACATAAAATTTCTTAAATGAGACAATAAAGTAATACAAGAGACATTGTAGCCAAACACATATAGTAGTATAATCAAGAGAAATAAATGCAAAGTTAATAATTAAAGCCTTGATTGAGACCTAAATGCATAATATACATATAGCACATCATTGTCTCTGTAACTGAAAACATATACATTTTGTCTAGAGTATGATTCTTTCAAAAAAAATAATCATATAATATATAAAACAATGGATATTAAACTGGAGAAAATTTTACTCCTCTATAGAAATGGTAGGGATAGTTTCGTTCCCAGAAACTTAGGGTTGTTACAGTATCTAGTTGTGTTTACGGGGTTAAGCCCTAAAGATAAACTAAAATTGGAAAAAAAAATCACTTTAGTGGAGTGTATGAAAGATAACCAAGCACAAGAGACTTCCTTCCTGTATTAAATATATCAATAAAATTGAGGGTTTGAGCGGCCAAAAGAAAAGGAAGCACGAAACCAAATACCTGGTAGGAAACCGAGTGTTAAACCCTTGCCGTGAAACTGTAACCCACAACATACAAGTCTCTGGTAATGTGTAATACTTTCACAAACCCAAAATGGAAGAGGAATAACTTGATCTTAAACATAAGGAAGATGAATTGATAAGAAATCATGAATAAATGTGGTAAGGGAACTAACCTGGAAAGTAAGGGTTCATAGCTAAGTCGTAAATCCTGTAGCCACAAGAAAGGGAAAACCCATTACATTTTAAATGTATGAATAATACATAAATAATTACAAAACAGAATTTAAAAAGGTTAGCTAATATCCTACCTGATTCTTGAAACTTCCATAAGATCATAAGATTATGAACTACCAATTTATGCAAAGAAACAAGCTTCAAACTAGAGTTTCTTAGCAGGAAGTTACATATTAACACATCGAATTGAACAATAAATTTCATGGGGTTCTCACCGCTGAAGAGAAAACATGTCTGGTGTTGTAATTGTTTGGGATTCATGTACAAATGAATGCAGAGAAAAACCAGAGTGTAAGGTGGAAGAAACTGGAAGACCTACCAAGGGTTTGGGTGGGGGTAATAACCTAACCACCCTTCGGACATCCAAAGACATTGGATCGATAATGAATCCAAGATCATAATACAAGCCAGGTGTCCTTACCTCTATGTAGCTTGGTCTTTCTAGAATACTCGGAATGGGATCTAAGGAGAAATTAACATCAAATAAATTTAACCCAAGAAAATGGTACTAAGGCATATGGTGAAATGTAAATTGTGTGCCAAGAGTTAAGATAAAATAAGTTGAACAACCATCAGTAATACCCACCTTGAGAATAGTTTTGACACATGGAATGGGTATGGAGACCTAAATAGGAAAAGGGTGTCGTTGTTGTTGCATCTGGGTGGTGGGTGCCATGAGAAATGACATTAATACAATACCATAGGTGTATTAATTATAACAATTTACAATTACATATAGAGTTCATAAGCATGATTCTGATATGTTAATTGAGTAGATTTGTATATATTCATATGTATTATGTCATCAACTTATAAATCTTAAACCCATGATTGTGACCATTGTGCAAACATGTGTAAATTTGTAGGTAATATGTTTCCTTATGTAAAATTTTTGCATGGTAAAAGCATGATGTTAATTTTTTTTATCATAATTATTTCGCAAGGGATTAATGGATGTTACATGTGGTATCAAAGCCTAGTTGCAATACTGAGGCCTGAATGGGTAGTTTGAATTTTTGGAAATGATACAGAGGAAGAGAAATTGAGAAAGTGATAAATTATGATGAGGAGAGGATTTGGAGGCCATATACGAATTAGATCAATAGTGGGAACCTGTCACATAGGAGAACCAGAAGCAAATCTAGAAATGTGGGTACAGCGGGGAGTAAACCAACAACACCAAACAACCCAGTTACTAGAGAAACAAAAAAAAAACAAGAAGGTTGTTGGAAACTGTTCAACAGTTGCAAACATAAATGGTGCATATGCATATCGATAATGAGAGATTGAGGCATAAAAAAGAAAGGATTCTAAAAATAATTTTAGACAGACAAAAGCATAGGAATGATTAGCGAGGTCCTGAGTGTCAGATTTTGGGTTCACCAAACCAACATCAACTCATGGAATATAATTTAGAATAAAGTCACACCCAAAAAAGTGACAAGAATAGAGTGGATAATGAGGAAGAGTCGGGTACGATGGAAAATCAAGGAAAACAAAAAACAAAATATGGAACTACAAGGAGAATTATGGAAGATTAAACCTCCATTCTTTGATGGAGAAGCAGAAGAAGCAGCAAAATGTTAGGTCATCAATATGAATAAGTATTTGCAGGTTTATGAGTATAACAATAACCTCTGGGCCAGGTTATCTAACTGTCATCTATAGGGTAAATCCACCCTATGGTGGGAAGAAGTTAAAGTAGTGCAAGGAATAGAAGAACAAGAAATAACTTGAGAAGAATTTCAAGATTACTTTAAGAACAAGTACCTCACGAAACATTCCTATGATGACAAGGCCAAATAATTTCATGATATATGATTGGAACAATTGACCATGGATGAATATATAGCTAAATTGACCTCCCTATTGAGGTATTTGGCTTACCTATGTTGTGTCACAGAGGTGGATTAATATAGGCAACCTTAATGCTTCTCATTTAATTACCAACCTGAGGTAAGTCTTCTTATTTCAAGAGTTTCAGCACAATATATGCAAGTGAGATCGACTGATAGTTACTATATACTTTTTATGAGAAAGGATATCTAGTCTTTTGAATTCAATCAACTTAACGAGGAATGGTTTGGTAGCTTATGGCTAATTAGTCTATCTAGCTTAGAAAAGAGAAACCTATGATTAAATAGCATAATTATGTTTGAATAGAAATCTAAATGAATTGAAAAACAATATAAATGAAAGGAAAATAAATTACTTATACATGTTTTCAATGGAATTCTCTTTGTAAACTGACTAATTAACATTAATCAACAATTGGACGCCTCAGTGTGTTGAAAGGAAATTTTAATCTGCAAAGACAAGTAATCATTGAACAATAATTATCCCACATTTTTTAAATCGATTGCAAAGATGTTGGAAGAAAATGGAAAAATCTAACAACTATGAAGCATTATTATATAAACTAGAAGATATGAATGCAATTATTTTGAACCAAGAAGTACAAATGCTAAACTATTCTGAAGGAAGAAAAAATGTAACTTTATTGAGTAGAAAATTATTTTACAACCGCATAATATAGCTAGACATGGATTCTGTAACTAACGCACAACACAGAAATTTTGCAAGGAAACTCCCGGGGATTGGGCTCAGACCACTAGAAGTTTTAACGCGATGAAAACCTCAAAAGGTAATTGTTCAAAACATCAAAACTCTCAAAGGATAATATAGGAATACAATCTGACAGCTCTGTCTTGATGCGTTGATTACAGAGGGAAAATTCCTATTTGACTCCCTATCTAGTTCATCCCTGGGCCTTTTAAAGGCATTTTTATGCAATGAGATAGTATTCTCCAAATGAAAGCCTGCTGCCTGTGGCTGACGTTTGAGTTCTTGAGCTCGAATCTATCTTTCTACCTTCTGTCAGCTTCTGGGAGTTACTGTGGTTCCATACGTTCGTGTATGTCAGTTGTCTTCCGTTTACCGTTGGTTCAGATGCTCTGCCTTCCTACACACAGATATGCAATAAGTCAAATTTTTGTTATAGAAACGTTCCTCTTTTCATTAGCCCAATTTCCTTGATTTTCATAAATCTTTTCTTTATTTATTTTCAAAAATGAGGGAGAATACCCAAGACTGTGTCATAATTAAAAGTAATTATAGGCTGAAAACATACCTTAACTCCAACCCAACATATACTCCCATGCTTACCTAATTGCATGTCCTCATGTAAACAAATGGTTGAGATGCAACTGCGTTAGGGAGTAGGTAGGGTAAACCTTTTCCTTGTATGCTCTGAAACCCTGCTTTTATCTCATGATTGCAAGGATAGCGCTTGTGCATCCTTCTGGTAATTCATAATTATGATTATAGTCCTTAGGAGGATACCAGAGGAGGAGGCTTCTGTATCTACATCCTAACCATGCAGGCCCCATGCTAAAGACCAGGTTACTGTATGAGAGGAATCTAGAGGCAGCAACCTTGAAATTCCTGTAGCCAAATGGCTCCCTATGCTTTACGTTGTTTGTGGAGGCCATCCATATTTGTTTACCTGCTGCCAAGTCTTCTTCTCGAATGTATTCAAAGTATTCCTATCCATTTTCTATGATGTCCTTATGGATGGGCCCCAGCCTAGTCCTTATAACTTTCCTTTGCATGAAGTTCTTGTGCTAGATAAATAGTTGTAGGGGTTTTGTAGGTTCCCGTCTGACCCACAAGTCTAGGCCATGTTCTCTCTTTTGGAAGATGTTATAGGCCTTGGCCCACTTCATCTATTTTTTTGTGAATGAGAGGAAGGCTTGAAGCTAAACATCCCCTATAAAGCGACTAGGATTGTTGTCTGTGTCCTCTTATAGAAATAAATTTTTCATGTAAAGTTCACATAGAAGGCATTGGACATGTTCATCTTGATCATTACAAAAATGGACAAACTCTTCTACAGTCCAAAAAGTTGTATAATTTCCTTCCCTGATAGCCTTGACTTTCAGCAATAAATATCGTTGTGTTAAGAACAGGGCATAGTTGGTATTCGGTGCCCTGCATGATAGTGCATCATTATACAGAGAACAAATCGCAGTGATTTGTTTCTTGGCTTGCTCCACCTGCTCTTGTGCCCTTTTTACCTTTCTTATTCTTCTCTGAGCTGGGAAAATGTTTCGTCTTCTATGGAGGAGAGGTTTGTGAATTTCCTTAGTAGTGCTTGGTATTCTTGTGCTGCCACCACCTCCTTCCTACATTGTGCTAGCTCATGTTGTGTTTGCACCAATTCATGGTGTAATTTCTGATTAACAACTTTCTCTACTAGGGGGCATAGGCAACAGCTTCCTTTGTTTGGGTCTCCTTCTATTGTGTACTTTTTTGCTTAGTTTGTGTAGAAGCTTCAATGGTATTTGCTAGTTCTTTTTGAATTTCGGCCTTAGTAGTAACTTATTGGTCAGTCTGTATCCCAGTTTCGGCCGTAACGATTAAATTGGTTTGTACGTCAACCTCTGTAGTGGCTACCAAGTCGGTTTGTACCTCAACCTCAACAATGTCAGCTAAGTCAGTCTGCATCTCAGCTTCAAGAATGTTTATCAAGTTGGCGGCTAATTTTGTTTGAGTTCTTGCGGTGGTGGTTTCCTTCTTTGGATTTCGGGCCCTTCTTACCTCCTTCTATTGTTTCCTCAGATATTTCACCATTTTATTTAATTTTCTGTAGGCCCTGCTCAGTTTCTTAATCTTCTTTTCGACTGAATTCTCACCTGGCCTAATTTCAACAAGTGGTGGAGGAGCGGTATTCCCATTTTCAGCGATGGTGTTGCTGGCCTCAGGGTTGCCTATGATGGTGTTTCTTATTTGATCTTCAAAATTTACTTCTTCATGAGGTTCTCGACTGGGTGGGCTAGTGCTACCTCCTAGTGTCAAAGGGACTATTTTTGTGCTTATGTTTTGCTCCATAGGGACAGTGTCACCTGACTAATTTTCTGATTCCATTCTCTCCTCTACCTGCCCTTCACTATTCACCTCATAATTTTCAAGAGGGGACAGAGCCCCATTGTCCTGTGGTTCCTCTTGGTTAGGTAGGAATTCAATGTGACCAGAACTGCTGGTGGTGGTGGACTTATCTAAGGGTTCCTCTTGCTCTTCTACTCCCGATGGGTTTCTAGATTTGTAGTCTGTCTTCATTTGTTCTAGGACTTGAGCCATTTCTTCCTCGAAGTCTTGCAAGGGTGCGTTTTGGGGGTGGGATGGTCCTACCTCTTCTATGAGGTCCGAGGTTCCTTGAAGTGATTTGGACCATCTTTTCCTGCTTGGTTCTGAGGTTGTAGTTCGGGTCCTTTTTCTTCTCAATATATTTACCCTGGGAAGCTCAATTTCAGTTTCATCAAGGTGTATTTCAGTTTCCTGTGCAGTAGGATTAAAAAAATTGTCCCAAGCTATCTGCTGCTTATCCAACTCATGAATTATGACTAGTTTAATAAACCTGTGGTGACTAACCACTGCTTGGGGATTTTTGGCTCTTCTTAATCAAAGAATAGTATCATGCAATATGGAATTTAAGAAAGCAAGCAGATTAACTAAAATATTTTTCTTAAGTACAGCTAAGAGTTTAAGCTGACGAGGTTTTACCATGTCCTGACATCCATCACATGTAATGAACCTTTGGATGAATGCCATCAGTTCCTGCCATGGCTGGTGTAGAGAGGTAGGGTTAATCCCTTTCCCTTTTCGCTCCAACAGCTCCTCTGAATGCTGATATGCTGCTACTGCCTCTCGTAGGAGGGGATGTCTCTCTGTCCATCTTTCTCCTTCTGCTGGTATTCCAGAGACTCCAGCAATAATTTCCTCTGTGACTGGTATAATTCGACCCTTGATTCTGGTCTGATCTTCTTATATATTTTGCAAAAACCTAATTGCAATTTCCGTACAAAATCCCTGTAATTGGTGTACATATGTCAGCGAACCGGCTTGGTAGAGGATGGCACTAGCTGCATCTAAAATTGCAAAGTTTACAGGCTCATTCTGAAGGGAGTTTCCTCCCATAGCTGATATGATTTCTTCCTCTAATTGTATTCTCTCTCGGCTCTGTTGTTTCGACTGAATGTTGTATGCAAGAGAAAGAGATATTTTGGTTTTGTGCAGTTAAGTTCATGCCTTAATTGGAGTGTTCCTCTAGTAACAATGTTATTGATGAAATAGGTAACTGCACTGGTACCTAATTTTTGACGTAGTAAGAAAAACACTCGATTTTGAAAAGTGGTGATGCAGAATCAATTTTTTTTTCATGTTTTTTTTCTTTTTTTTCTTTTCTATGATGCTTTTTATGTCAATTTTGAATAGTGGTGGCGTATCATCACCAAATTTTTTTTATAGGATTGATTTTGACACTATAAATTTTCTAATGTCTTCTTCTTCCGTGAGATATTTATTTTTAAGTGCATTTATGTACTTGTGTTTTGAAAAGAAAAAAAAACAATTTTTTTTAAATAAAAAATTGTAATGATATCTTTACTTTTTCATATAGATAAAAAATGAAAAAAGTATTGGGAAAAATACTCAGAGGGGGGGGGGGGGGGGGGGTGTGAATCAGGATTTAGGGCATACTCAAAAATTTATACTTTTTCTCCCTTTAAAACCCATACGCTACTTTCCTAAAACCAACTCGCGTATACACGCAGATATCCTTCATAAAACTCGCGTATGTACAGAGATCTTATTATGCATTTAATTCTTTACTTAGATCTATGCATCATTTATTCATCAGATGTTTAGTTAGCAGTAAGCATGTGCAGTAATAACATAATAAACCATCACACATAAGCAACACACATGAACACCAGGATTTAAGGTGGAAACCCAAGTCGAGAGAAAACCACCGCTGCCGTCGTCTCAGTCTTCAATATTTTATTATAAAGAAAAATTGTACAACCATGTACTAGCGCAGACTCATACCAGCACGTAGGCACCCACCTATAGAAGGCTACAACCTTCTCTCGTTTATCAGCCTCTCCTGGAAGGGAGCTACAACCCCCTGCTCTCGTTTACTAGCCTCTCCTGGAAAAGAGCTACTACCCCCTGCTCTCATTTACCAGCTACCACTGGAAGGGAGCTACAACCCCCTCACTGAAGGCTTGACCCTTAGTACCACTGCAGACCACGTTTCATCAATTTTCATACTGGATCCAACAGCTTCCATACAACACAACTTGTAGGCCACTTTTCATCATATTTTCAGACTGGACCCACTCCACACATTTAAGATCAACATTCATCAAACTGAAACTTATAACCCCATCAATTCATTCATTGAATCATCAACCAATCAATCAATGACTTGATCTTCAATTAACATAATCAACAACATCATTCAAACAACCCAGTTCTATATGAATACATCATTGACAGATAGCAATAAAACAACAAAAAAGATCAGACATTTCATTCCACTTACTTCAGCAAACCCTAGATTCCATACGGGCTTTTACTTCACTGAACCTGCATATGTACGTGCTTTCATGCAGACCTACACGCGTATACTCCTGTGCATTATTCAGAAAGACCTATTTTCCCATACGCGCTTTTCCTTAAGCAGACCCATGTATACACGCGCTTTTTCTGAAGTGAATCTGCGTATACATCTGTAACATTTCAGGACTGTGCAGCTCTTCAGATCAGATACACAATTCAATTTTCATTCTTTACTTCAGAAATTATTTTGCCTCATCTCAGATCTAAACATTCAAAAGATCTAGAAAATACATATACATTTCAGATCTAGAGATCCTTCTTCATCATTTTCTTCATAGGTGCATCATAGATTCAGATCTATCAATCAAGAACAGAGTTCATCCATGCAGATATTCCTTAGAGAGATTTATTCGTTCACAGCCCTTAATCATGCACCCCCTTGCACAATGATCTTCTTCTCCTTATATAGGTTTAGCCTTTATCAATACCATGAGCCAAAACCACACCACTTCCAATGGTATTCCCAGACGGGATCAAATAGACATTCCAGCGCTCAATACAATGGGTCAATACCATGGTAACACCCCTTGGTATTCTAAATTTGGAGCACAAATGGGCATACGCGACTTGGCACGTACTTTTCCGCATGCATACGCTACTTCACCTTAACAAATTTGTGTATGCTTTGTAGCATAACTTATTTATCATTACTTTGGTACTTCCTGAAATTCCTTTCTTCTATTACTCCTATAGATACATCAGATTTACATTATTAACAACTCATCAAGTCAGTTTCCATCACGGACAACTTCATTAAGCAGGTTCCATCAAAGTCAACACATTGTATCACATTGCCAACAATCTCCTCTTTAACTCATCAAGAAGGTTGTCATCAACTTTATCAAGTAGGTTGCCATCAAGGACAACACTCTGCATCATATTTCCAACAATCTTATTTCATCAAGTAGGTTACCATAAACTTCATCAAGTAGGTTGCCATCAAGGACAACATATGCCAAAAATATCCCCCTTTGGACTTGATGGCAACCATGATGGTGTTTCATCATCACAATAGATAGATACATTGAATATAACCATTATGCGGACACCATGATGCTCTCCCCTTATTCAAACACCATATTACTCTCCCCCTTTGACATCAAGGGCAAAGGGTAGATGAAAACCAAAACAAGGTTTGTATTTTCATGTAGAAAGAAGAGCTCTATAGATATGATGTGCATTGAAGTTATCATGCTCCCCCTAAGTTCATGCTGAGTCTTCAAACATATTTTGCAATGAAGTACATTACTCTATGACCTTTCCTATCACCAAGGACTCATACTGACATCAATGATCCAACCAAGTGGATTTACATATGTAACTCAAGTACCCAACCAAGTGGGTTTACACATTTTGACTCAACTACCCAACCAAGTGGGTTTACACATTTTGACTCAAGTCCTTACATGACTGAATGTTATAATTTTACATCATAGGTCTCAACATGACCTTTTCATCAAATTAAAAATATGACTTTTTATAATCAAGATCAAGGAATCTCAATCATGAGATCAGATCACATCAAATCAACAGAATGCCAACAATGCATCCTTTCCACATGGCCAATGCTCCCCCTTAGCTTGTGCATCATGAACACTTTCAACATAAAATCATCAAGGCATATTCATCAACAATATCAAAGAATGAAATAGAATTATGAAAACTGAAACACCACCAAAGATACCAAACAGTACAGCAGTTGTGCTGAAAGAATGCTGATCCAGAAGAATTTGTCAGCAAATACCCATACACGGTTTTCTGTGTATGAAATCGCGTATATACATGACTGTCTTTCATGAAATCCATGTATCCAACTTAATCTTTTGAAATTTAATCAGGTCTGATCTTCTGAGAGGTAGAAAAATCTCCTAGCTTCTGTCTGAGATATTTGAGTGCTTCCCTGGAATATATGAGAAAAGATAGATAGGAAAATGTAGTTTTTTTTTCAAGTGTCATCCAATAGTTGTAGCATAAGCACATCAGTAACCAAGCTTTCAGACTCTTTGCAGCATCAACATATTCTTCCAAGAGGAATTATCAGACCAGAACAACTTCTTCAATAGACAATATGTATTAAGCCATCATCCATGTGATCCGATATCACCAAGATCTTCATGATTCATAATCTTGATGTAACATGTGTAGGAATTATGTATAAAAGATCTCAGCAGTGACAAAATTCATTAGCAACAAACTCTACATGATCTATCCTTATCTCTGAATCATAAGACTTCCAACTCATCCATGAGTGAAACCAAAAGATATTCTTCAGCAAAAAGCAAGTAGGGCTCATTCATAATCTCATCATAAGAAACCATGTATCATGTCATCATCATTTGAGCATAATTATTACGAGAACTAAGGAATAAGTAGATACAATGCCAACAATGCAATCGTTAGTAGTTAGACTGATGCTCCCCCTGAACCTGTACTCCTGTTCTTGAGCTGAATCACTGTTTTCTTCATATCAAATGCACTGTCAGAAATAAACACAACCAAAATTACCAAACCAACCATGGGAATCATCATACATTTCTCCCCCTGTGAAGATACATTACTAATCCCTAGAATGTATCTCACATCATCCCTACAGTCATTATGAGAAGTAAGCTTTAGAAGCAGATGACTGTAGTAGGGTCAATATTCCCTACATTTCTGACCGATCCTCCTTCTTTTTCCAGCTTTCCTTGAAACTTCTTATTGTGTGTTGGAAATTATCCAATTTCTCAAATCTGTTCATCCTGCACCCCTTTTCCACATGTCCATACTTGTTACAAGCATAACATCTTACATGACCAGAAAAATAAGCATAGGGATCATAATGTGTTTTTCTATTCTTTCTTCTATTGCAATCAGCTGCTTTATGACCATACTTGCTGCATGAAAAACAATATCCCTTAAAGAAACCAGAGTACCTTTCTATGTAGAATCTGTTTGTATGTGACTGAAATGATCTGCTTCTGCAACTGGCTGCAATATTCCCATAATTATGACATTTAAAGCATTCAACATTATTTATGCTTCTATAGTTAGGAGGGAATGATTTCTTTTGAGAGTTCATGATTGTCGATTGACCTTTTGTTTCTTCCAACACTTCAGGTTTTGCATTGATATCCTTTGAATCTTTAGCACTTCCTTGTGAACTAGATTCTCCTTTAACAGTTTCATGAAAACCAAGACCAAATTTAATAGAGGGAGACCTTTGACTACTAATAATATTGTCCAGAATCTTAGTACTATCTTGAAACCTCAAGAGTTTATCCTTTTCTTCTAATTTACCTTTTAGAATGTTTACATCAACCTCTAATTTTTGGCATTGCTTCTTCATATTTTCTTCAACCCTTCTTCCTTCTTCTACTTGATCATTCAGTTTTAAAATCTCTTCTTTCAACCCATTTTCTTGTTCTTCAAAAATTTGTAGAAGTTCTTCATTCTTCTTATTTGATTTTTCCAGATCTGTTTTGAGTGAGATGATTTCTGCTTCACGTCCTTATTTTTCAAATGATTGTAGAAGTTCTTCATTCTTCTTATTTGATGCTTCAAGATCTTCTTTTAGAGGGATGATTTCTGCTTCAAGTTCTTCATTCTTCTTATTTGATTTTTCTGGATCTTCTTTGAGAGAGATGATTTCTGCTTCAAGTTCTTCATTCTTCTTATTTGATTTTTCCAGATCTTCATTTAGATCTATGATTTCTGTTTCAAGTCTTTTATTTCGATTGGTTGCATAATTGTACAACCTTTGATACTTGTCTATTTTTCCATTCAGTATTTCTATCTGTCCTTTCATTTGGGAGATCATCTCATTGTAGACAAATTCTCTCTCTTTAACTGATCTCTGTTGATCTTCAACTTTAATCTTGAGAGCTTCTTCTAGATCCATAACATTACTTTCACTATTTTCACTATTGCATGCACATGAAAGTGAATCACAAGAACCACAATCAGTACCTGTTTTGTCTTCTTCATTTTCTGCTGCATATGTTTTCTGAGATATCTGCTTTTGAGTAGCCTTCTTCTTTTGCTTTCTTCCCATTGTGACAGATCTCCTTCAAGTGATCAAGCTTCTGCAGAAGGACCTGGCTCTGATACCAATTGTTGGGAAAAATAATGAGAGGGGGGGGGGGTGAATCGGTATTTAGGGCATACTCAAAACTTTATACTTTTTCTCCCTTTAAAACCCATACGCTACTTTCACGAAACCAACTCGCGTATACACGCAGATATCCTTCATAAAACTCGCATATATACAGAGATCTTATTATGCATTTAATTCTTTACTTAGATCTATGCATCATTTATTCATCAGATGTTTAGTTAGTAGTAAGAATGTGCAGTAATAACAGAATAAACCATCACACATAAGAAACACACATGAACACCAAGATTTAAGGTGGAAACCCAAGTCAGGAGAAAACCACCGCTGCCTTCGTCTCAGTCTTCAATATTTTGTTATAAGGAAAACATTGTACAACCATGTACTGGCGTAGACTCATACCAGCACGAAGGCACCCACTTGCAGAAGGCTACAACCTTCTCTCGTTTACCAGCCTCTCCTGGAAGGGAGCTACAACCCCCTGCTCTCGTTTACCAACCTCTCCTGGAAGGGAGCTACTACCCCCTGCTATCGTTTACCAGCTACCACTGGAAGGGAGCTACAACCCCCTCACTGAAGGCTTGACCCTCAGTACCACTGCAGACCATGTTTCATCAATTTTCATACTAGATCCAACAGCTTCCATACAACACAACTTGTAGGCCACTTTTCATCATATTTTCAGATTGGACCCACTCCACACATTTAAGCTCAACATTCATCAAACTGAAACTTATAACCCCATCAATTCATTCATTGAATCATCAACCAATCAATCAACGACTTGATATTCAATTAACATAATCAGCAACATCATTCAAACAACCTAGTTCTATATGAATACATCATTGACAGATATCAGTAAAAAAAAAAAATAGATCAGACATTTCATTCCACTTACTTCAGCAAACCCTAGATTCCATACGCGCTTTTATGATCCAGGTGGATGTTGGTGGTCACCCGCCTATTCCACTTGGGGCTCCACCATTGTCTATTTCAGTTTTTCAGTTTCGGCACAGTTTACTATTTTTAGCAGTTTTTCAGGTCCTAAACTTCCGGAGCCGTTTTGAGGCCCTAAACGACGTTTTTTGGGAAAACGGAGGGCAACATGGGTCCATGGACCGATGTTGCCCGTTTCAAATTTGTAGTCCTCGGATAGATCTTTCTAACGAGGTATGGTACGCGTCAAACGGAGATCGTATGCCAAAGTTACGCCCCTGGGAAGTTGAAACACCAATTTACCCAAACGGGGCCCATAGTTTTAGCGCTTCATCTCCTAGGGTTAGGGTTTTGGCTGTTTAGGATTTCCCATTGTTTCTAAATGATAAATAGGCCCTCGAGCCTCATTGTAACACAGTTCAGAGGGCTGTAGCCGCCACATCTCTTCTCAGAGATAGCTACCAGCGCCCTAGCTAGTTTTATTTCCATTTTGTCTGTAAGCAAATTTCAGTTCTTTGATATTAATGAAATGAAGTGTTATTTCCGCTGCATCTCTGTATTTATGGTTATATGTTTATTTTGTTGCGTTCCTGCATAAATCTGGATCAGTGGTATCAGAGCGGTCTGCTTTTTCTCGATCCTTCTTTGCATGTCCCCAACGAGGTCGGGGTATAAGGAGCTAGGGCTCGATTTGGTGGAACCTTTGCAAGATCAGCCTCGCAAACCTCAGCGGACGCCCATGGGGGACGAAAAGAAAGATGAGGGAGCAGGAGATCCTATCAAAATATTGCTCGAGAGGCCCTCAAAAGACAAAGGAACATGATGATGGATAACTTTGCTCAGATCCTTCAACGGCTACCCACCGGCGGCGCATCTGCATCCAGCAGCCACTCTGGAGGCGCGACTCCTTTTAAGGTACAAGTAAATTTTGACATTCCCATATTTGAGGGTCAAATAGGCGCAGATGCCGTAGATAGATGGTTGAATCTGTTAGAAGGATATTTCTCGGTTAATGACTTTTCAGACCGGGAGAAGATTATTTTTGCACTCCTCAAAGCTACCCCCCATGTTAAGGACTGGTGGGAAACCTACTGTGAGAACAAGGACCAGACAGAACCCTCTTTGTTCTCGGCCGTACCAACTTGGAATTCTTTCCGAGACGCCGTCAAGGAACGGTACTATCCCGTGGGGAGCTATGAGGACAAGTACATACAATGGACCACGCTGCGACAACAAAGGGATCAAGATGTGCATGAGCTGACGAATCTGTTCCATACCCTGCGCACAAAGTTGGGTATCAAAGATTCAGAGAAACATCTGGTGCTAAAGTATCGCAGGTGTCTGCACAAATACATTCAGGAGGAAATGGAGTTCCTTGACATCTCCTCGCTTGGTACGGCATACCGGTATGCTGCCAAGATTGAGCAGAAATTCAAGCCGAAGAAGCGAGACTTTGGATCTGCGAATCAAAAGCAAGGGAAAGGTGCTTCCAAACCGCAGAACAAAGGACCGAGCCAAGGCATGGTGGCTAAAGACAACTCATCGAAGCCACAAGAAAAGAACAGCACCGCAAAGCCAAAGAAGGACACAGGAAAGTGGTGTGAGTTCCATAAGAGCTCCACTCACAACACAAGTGAGTGTCGGGCCAAGCATTCGCTAGTGGCCGAGATGAGGGCTTCTGAGTCAGATGCATGCTCTGACTCCGAATCAGAACCTGAAAAGGTGAATGAAAAAGGGAAACAGATTATTGATGTGGAGCCCAACGCCATTGTTGCCACTGCAAAGATCCAAAAGGAGGAACCGGAAGATCCAGAGGAGGAGGAACGTCTCTTCCACTCCCAGATGTGGGTAAAGGGCTCCCCGGTACGGTTCATTGTCGACAATGGGAGCCAAAAGAACCTCATTTCAGCAGACACCGTGAAGCGGTTGGGCTTGTCGACCACAGCTCACCCACATCCATACACCATCGGGTGGCTTCACCAAGGACGAGATCTCCGCGTCAGCCAGCAGTGCCGCCTTCCCTATAGCATCAAGCCCTTCACGGATGAGGTATTATGTGACGTTGCTCCTATTGATGTTTCTGATGTATTATTAGGACAACCATACTTGTGGAAACGTCATGCTGTGTATGAGTCTCGACCTCGTGCTGTTATTGTTACTTTGGGAAATAAGTTGTACAGGATACCAGAGGTACCACCTCCTGCTTCTATCTCTTTGGTTACTGCAAAACAATGCAGTAAGCTCATTTCCCAAACCAGGAAATTCGTTTTCCTGATGATCCGCCCCCAGGGCAAGAAGAAGACTGTGGCCACGACCTCCAGACAGGGCTCCTCTGCACAACAACAACAAATGGATAAGGTTGTGGAGGAGTATGGGGACATATTCACCTCACCCATAGGGGTTCCTCTGCACTGTCAGGTCAAGCACCCGATTGATCTGACCCCCGGTGCGCCGCTACCTAATGGACCGATCTATCGGCGCTCTGTTCTAGAGAATGATGAAATCAAGAGGCAGATTCAGGAGCTGTTGCAGAAAGGTCACATCGGACCAAGTTCATCGCCCTGTGGGAGCCCGATCGTGTTGGTACAGAAGAAGGATGGGACGTGGAGACTCTGTATTGACTATCGAGCGCTAAACAAGATCACTATCCGGAATAGGTACCCAATCCCACGGATTGATGACCTTCTGGACCAACTCAAAGGTGCAAAATATTTTAGCAAGATCGACCTGAAGTCTGGGTATCACCAGGTACCGATTGAACCCTCCGATGTGTGGAAGACTGCCTTCAAAGCCAAGGAAGGCCTTTTCGAATGGCTGGTCATGCCTTTCGGGTTGACGAATGCTCCCGCAACCTTCATGAGGATGATGGACGACATCTTGCGGCCATTCACCAACTCATTCGTAGTGGTGTACTTGGATGGCATTCTGATCTTCAGCAAGACTTGGGAAGAGCACCTTCATCACATCCGACAAGTCCTCCAAACACTGCGGCAACACAAGTTGTGTGCCAATTTGGAGAAGTGCACGTTTGGCATGACCCAGGTTCAATATATGGGATACATTATTGATGAAAGGGGGGTGCATGTGGATCCGGCCAAGATCCAAGTCATTCGGGATTGGCCAGCCCCGACTACTATAACAGAGCTTCGCAGCTTTCTGGGTCTTGCTAATTTCTACCGTAGATTCGTGTTGGGATTCTCTCATATCACTTGGCCCTTGAGTCAGGTCACCAAAGGAGGAGCGAGAGCAAAATTCTTTTGGTCGGAACCTCAACAGAAGGCGTTCAAAGAATTGAAAAATCGCCTCTGTTCTGCCCCAGTGCTCACCTTACCAGACTTGCAGCAGCCATTTGAGATCGAGACAGATGCCTCTGACTATGCTATTGGGGCAGTTCTTACTCAACCGGGACATCCAGTGGCATATCACAGTGAGACATTGTCTGAGACAGTTCGCAAGTATCCCACCTATGACAAAGAAATGTATTCCATTGTGCAAGCCTGTCGACAATGGAAGCATTACATTTTTGGGAAGGAAACAATCATCCACACAAACCACCGGCCCCTGCAGTTCATACAGACACAAGGGAAGTTGCAGAATGATCGCCATCAGAAGTGGTCCACATATCTGCAACAGTTTCATTTGAACATCAAGTATAAGAAGGGTAGCACCAATCATGTTGCAGATTGCCTCAGCCGACCACCGATCGTGGCGCTCACCACTATACTCAACGCTTGTGGGCATGAGACTTCTGATTGGCCGCTTCTCTATGAGAGTGACCCAGAATTCGGCCAAACTTACAAGGCACTCCTGGGGGGTACGCAAGTTCCAAATTTTCACCTCCAAGATGCACTTTTATGTCACATAGGACACCTTTGTGTTCCTTCAAGCGAGCGTGCCAAGATGATATGGGAAGCACACTACAGTCGAGTCGCTGGGCATTTCGGGGTCGAGAAAACAGTAGCAATACTACAGAAGCATTTCTATTGGCCGAACCTTCGAAAGGATGTCGAGAAGCACATCAGATCCTGCACTGCTTGTGCCATTGCCAAACCGACCATCAAGAAGCAAGGCCTATATACTACTCTACCTACCCCTAGTCGACCTTGGGAATCCATCTCCATGGATTACATGTCGGGCCTGCCTTCTACTAAGCAGGGAAATGACTGTGTTTTTGTGGTCGTCGACAGATTCTCGAAGATGGCCATTATGGCGGCCTGCAAGAAGAATATCACAGCAGAAGCCACTGCTAAACTCTTCTTTGAGCGAGTGTGGGTGCACTTTGGGATCCCACAGTCTATCATATCAGATCGGGATAGCAGGTTCCTCAGCACATTTTGGTCCAGCCTCTAGTCGATGTTGGATACCAAGCTCACCAAGTCCACAGCTTTCCATCCCCAAACAGATGGCCAGACAGAGGTCATCAACAGAATGATTGTACACATTCTGCACATGTACAATTCAAAGCATCCACACACATGGGACGAGAGCCTCCCTTATGTACAACATAGTTATAATCGGGCTCTCCACAGTTCAATCGGCCATAGCCCCTTTCAGGTGGGCTTGGGATTCCAACCACTATGCCCCATTGACGTAGCCATGCCATTTGCAGCTGCTCAGGCCAATTCAGCTCATGTCTAGTCTGAAGTTGACAAAGCCAGTAGCTTCATCGAGCGCATTCAACACATCCGCCAACAGGTTCATGATATATTGGACAGAGCCAATGCCAAGTACAAGCAACGCCATGATCAACACCGGGTGCCACACAACTTCCGGGTGGGTGACAAAGTATGGCTACATTTGCAGAAGGAGCGCCTCACTGGACCCCACCGCAAGCTTCGCCCGCTCCGATACGGGCCGTACACCATCACCAAGGCTGTAGGGAACAATGCATTCGAGCTCAGTATTCCACCATTCCTTGGTCTGCACCCAGTCTTCAATGTGGATCGCCTTAGTCCTTACTTCCCACCTCTACTGGACACCTCGGACATTGCAGAACAACTCACACCAACTGAGTTAAATCCAGACTGCATGGAACAGGCCACCACAGATTGCATCATGGACATGCAAATCAAGAACACTCGCCAGCAGAAGATCCAACTATATCGGGTTGTTAAAGCTGGCCAACTCCTGCACCAAGGAAAGTGGTTCACCAGGGACCAAGTTCAGCAGAAATTTCCTCATCTCATGGAGGAACTTAACGCAATGGGGACCATTGCTTCCTAAGGGGGGAGGAATGATCCAGGTGGATATTGGTGGTCACCCGCCTATTCCACTTGGGGCTCCACCATTGTCTATTTCAGTTTTTCAGTTTCGGCACAGTGTTTACTATTTTTAGCAGTTTTTCGGGTCCTAAACTTCTGGAGCCGTTTTGAGGCCCTAAACGACATTTTTTGGGAAAACAGAGAGCAACATGCGGGGTCCATGGACCGATGTTGCCCATCCCAAATTTGTAGTCCCTTTGACAGGATATTTCTAACGAGGTATGGTACGCGCTGGAACCAGAGATCGTATGCCAAAGTTACGCCCCCTCGGGTTGAAACACCAATTTACCCAAACGGGGCCCATAGTTTTGGCGCTTCATCTCCTAGGGTTAGGGTTTTGGCTGTTCAGGATTTCCCATTGTTTCTAAATAATAAATAGGCCCTAAAGCCTCATTTTAACTCAGTGCAGAGGCCTGTATCTGCCACATTTCTTCTCAGAGATAGCTACCAGCGCCCCAGCTAGTTTTATTTCCATTTTGTTCCACAATTCTTCTCGCTTCTTCATATTCCAAAGTGTTATTTCCGCTGCATCTCTGTATCTATGGTTATATGTTTATTCTGTTGCGTTCCTGCATAAATCCGGATCATTTTACTTCACTGAACCTGCGTATGTATGCGCTTTCATGTAGACCTACCCGTGTATACTCCTGTGCATTCTTCAGAAAGCCCTATCTACCCATACGTGCTTTTCCTTAAGCAGACCCGCGTATACACGCGCTTTTTCTGAAGTGAACCTGCATATACATCTATAACATTTCAGGACTGTGCATCTCTTCAGATCAGATACACAACTCAGATTTCGCCTCATCTCAGATCTAAACATTCCACAGATCTAGAAATTACATATACATTTCAGATCTAGAGATCCTTCTGTTGGGGTTCCCATGTTTTGGCCAGGTTGACAAGACCAAAAGATGAGACAACATAGAACCACTTTCAGACCTTAGGATCTAGCCCTCCTAGGTCCAGAGAGGGATCTCTCTATGATAGTCAAAGGGTTTATGTCATTGAAGATCAAATGTTAAGGTTTTAGGCTAGTTATAGGCTCAGGGTTTGTTTGTTTGATTGTTTATGTTTGGTTGTTGGGAATCAGGAAAGAAGGGTCCAATATAAGACAAGGATGAGAAAATAGGAAACTAGGAAAAGATAGATAACTCAGGGAACATCAAGGCCATTGGGAAATGGAATCAAGAAAGGGTTTACTTGTGCTCAATGTGCAAGCTTTCAGTTGGGCTAGTTGTCTAGAGCATTTGGATCTTAGAAGATGATTGATGGAATGGAACATTAAGGACTGAAGATGAGTGAGAGGGAAAGAAGGAAAGACAACCAAATTTCTGTCTATAGATCGGGTCAGAGGTCATTTAACTCCAGATCCGCTTGGACATACTCAGAGACAGCTCTCAAAGGGGGACAAAGGGGTTGCTTATAGATTGGACCAGAGGTCATTTAACTCCAGGTCTACTTTAGCAACTCCAAGGAATAACAAGGATAAGTTTAACAGAAGGGATCTCAGAAAGGTTTAATGAGATGGAAAGATCCTAGTGAGGTAGAGATAGGGTTCTAGACCTCCTAGTGTTCTCAACTCATCCATAAATCCTAACAAGAACATCTAAACATAGATTTCATTAGTTCATACATCAGAGAGCAGGCAAAAACATCCACTACACTCGTTAAATAAATTTAAATCAATATTCATATAAACATATAAGCAGAAAACATAAAAGGCTGGGAAAGCAGCAACATAAGGTACCTATCAAGGGCAAATCTTATGCCAAACTTCTGATGCGAGCCAGTAGAAATGGAATGAAATGAACTCAAACACAAAGATAGGAAAACATCACCAGCTGCTTTAGATCAGTATTCAAATAAATGTGCTTGTCATATTAAAAACAACACCAATCAAGTACATCATTGCCCATAGCTTGAAAATTCAGTCTGAATACGTCAAATCTCAACCTATCTTACAATATTACACAGATAAATTGTCTCAAGAGGAAAATGCTTGCATTTCTCTGATATCCAATCAACAACCCTTACAATAATTTCCTTCTGTGTTTTTATAGCAGAGGATGAATGGAAGATCGACTGAGGAGGTAGGTGAACACTAAATGTTGCATTAAACATCTGAAAGAAAGAAGGCTGAGGCCCATTCTACTTGTATGCCAAGTATTTAATCTCTGTCACCCATTTTATGAAAGATTGATCTTCTTCAGATATGATTTTGACATGTTTCAGCTGTGGTACTCCTGGTGATTTGAATAAAATAAAATAAGCTACTGAGACGTCTGCCATATCAATGCTCTGGTGATTTTGAACTGCTATTAGGGTGGAAACTCCTGCAGGGACATTACGCATAATAAAAGTTGTATGGGCGTCCTGTACTTGTTGAAGAAAAACATTCTGCTGCTGTAGAAAAGACCATGGTGGTACGGCTTCCCTTGCATTTAATCTCTGAGAGGTCCTCGAGGTCTTCACTCTGATGCTTTACCTCTGAACAACTGGATTGAGCCCTTTGATCCCCACCATAATGCTTTAATTCTGAGCTTGAGGCCTAAATATCTGCGTTTGCGTGCCTCGAGGTCACTGCTGCTCCATTGATGGCGCAAATCGAGCTTTAATGGTGTTGGACAAGGTTTTTAGAGCTTAAACTCTATCCTTTAATGAAGAAAGGCTATGCCGATGCAAGAAATTGGTTTATGCATTAATTTCTTGTGCACAGAATTCTTTGCCACTGCATTAAACGTTGTGTAATCATGGCGGACCATTACCAACTGATAAACCTACAAAAACACACAACCTGTCAAGAAAAACCATGGACGGGGAGATGGAGGCAGTGCAGAGGATGAAAATGGCCGTGCAGATGATGAACTGAGGGAGAAATCGCGAAAAATGGTGACAAATCGTTCTAGCGGAGGTGGCGGTCTTGCAGAGCTGAGTTTGAATGACAGAAACATTAAAAAACACGAAAATGAATGATTATATGCAATGGAATGGTTGAAAGGTACGGAAAATGCACGTGGGATGACGTGGGGTACGGAAGAGGCACGTGGACGGATGATGTAGAGGCCCGGGCGATAGCGGAATGGTCAATGACGATAAAACGAATTTGGACCGTCAGATCTTGGCAGAGATCGACGGCGGAGGACGATGGACGTCGGGCCATGACCAGAGCTATCGCGTGCGCAACTAGACTATCCATCGTGCATCTTTTACGAGTGATAGTCGTCGGATGGGCCGCTCTAGATCGGACGGTCTTCGGCAATTTCGCTGGGCATCTGTGGTCAAGAGATAACGCGCAGGGGATGGGCGGTTTTGGAATCGTACAAGAGCCACGTGTCAAAATATGAGTGGAATCGCTGGCCATCGAGGAAAAACCGCCAGCCACCCATAGGCGGTGCGAAATAAACCAGGTAGTTTTGGAATAGTGCGTGGCAGGTTCCACAGGGCGGATGGGCTCCGCACCGTTGATCTGTCGGGAAAATGGACGGCGGAGATGCGATCTAGGATTTGAACGGGGAAAACGATGGAGGCAGCGGGGTTAACGAGGATCGTCCGATCTATGAAGATCGACGGTCAGGAATGACCCCGACATGGATGAAACGTGAACCGTCGATTTCGCGGATTTGAATGGACGACGGAGATGAACTGTGGGGGATCAAGGTGTACGGACACAAGAATTTTGGAGCAAACCCCCGTAGAAATGCCTTTCCCCCTAGCGCTCGGTCACGGCGTTGGGTTGTATGGGGGGGAAAAGGTGCGGGGCTAGCGGAGAAGGGGCTGAGGCTTATTATATGGTCGGAAATGGGTTTTTAAGCCATTTCCAATGAAACTTATGATTTTCTGCCCATTTTCAAAGTGTTTCAAGGCTAGCCAAGGGAAATGATAGGGGAATGAAGGGTGACAAAGGGCCAGACAAGGGGTAAGAATAGGATTTAAAGGGGGATTTGGGAAAACAAAGGGTGCAGGGATTTTCAGAGGGGGTTTTAGGGACAGATAAGGGAAAATGGGGGGAAAGATAAGGAACTTTGACCAAAGGGGAAAAGGGGTAAAATATGATATTTGCAGGGGTATAAGGGGTAAATGCAGGTCTTAGGGAAAATAGCCATTAGAGGGGACTTGTATAAGGCAAAGCACAGAGAGACTTCAAGGATGATGTGTCTTCAGATGAGATGCATTCCTTGAAGGTCTCCAAAATTACATAGCCCCCAGCTTGCTTGTCAAGAATTTCATAGGGGGGCTAACAGTGGCTCCACATGGGAATGGCTTCTTCTTGAAGGAGTCAAGAAACTAGAAATGATATTTGGAGTAGGCCAGATGCCTGCTTCTTGGCACATCCTCTTCTTCTTCTTTTTTTCAGCTGCCACCATATGTTAGAGATACAAATCAGCAGAAATATTTTTCCCAATCAAAGCTACCTACCCACACTACAATCCTAGAATTTTTCTTCTTTGGGTGCATTTGAGCTAGCAGACCCTTTACTTTTTATTTTAAAAAAAAAAACACACCTATTCTACATCTACCCTTATTGCTCCATGAGACTAGATTAGACTGTTGGTCTCATATGATTCTCTACCTAATCTAACATCTGTTGGGATTAAACTGTCCAACAAATTTCTTCTCCTACATTCTAAGACAGGAAATTGAAAAACAGCCAAGTCAGGATTAGACGGTCTGACTTGCTGGAGTGAAGACTTGTAGAAAACTGAAAACAAAACTGTAAAGGCATGAAATTTGCAGTTTTGAAATATCCTTCTTTCTTTGTGACTCAGGTTTTGAGAATATTTGAGTCACTTCTTTTCTTTAATTTCATCTCTGGTTTTGGGCATATTAGAGTTGATTCTTCTTTGTTCCTTGCTGGTCCAAATCTTGGGCGTATTAGGACAAACTATTCTGCTCCCTTTGGCTCAACTTTTGAGTTTATTAGAGCCAATCTTTTGCACTTTTCAGAGGTCCATGTTTTGAGCATTTTTGAACCTCTGCCTTCTCTATTTTTTGGAAACATTTTCTCTGTTTTCTTGAAAGTAAGTCTGCAATGGTATGTACAATGGAAATGGAACTAGAAATGAAAATTAGAATAAGTAGTGTTTGAGCATCCTGCCATTGACGGGACCCCCAAACAGCTCTGTACCATCAAGTTCTTGTATAAAAAATGCATTTGGGCCCACAGTAGCTTGGATAATGTATGGACCCTGCCACAAGCTGTCGAATTTTCCATGTTTACCTTTGTCCTCTCTTCTTGAGTCCCACCTTAGAACCTTGTCACCAATTTTGAAATCAGCAGCTTTGGTTCTTCTGTCAAATAGCTTTTTAATGTTTTCCTGAACTCTGACAGCCCTGTCATACACTTGCTCCCTTGTTTGCTGAAGATGGATTGTTTCATTTATCCTCCTTATCATGTTGTCCTCTTCTGATTGGATCTCCTGGACAAGTTGTTCACTAGAACTCCAAGGCTAGTAGGAAATACTGCTTCTGTTCCATAAATCAGCTGGAATGGTGACATGCCAATAGATTTCTTCGTGGTGATCCTGTCAGCCCACAAAGCATGTACCAACTTCTTATGCCATGACCTTTTGTTCTCTTCCAGCAGCTTCTTGATGATTGTAACCAGGATTTTATTTGATTATTTAGCCAAGCCATTACCCTGGGGGTAATAGGCAGTTGAATGACCAAGTGCTATTCTGTACCTGTGGCAGAAATCAACCACTTTCTTGGATCCAAAGGCAGCAGCATTGTCAGTGATTATTTTCCTTGGACAGCCAAACCGAGATAGGATGAAGTCCTTTAGGAACCTAATGATGACAGAATCAGTGGCATTCCTACTGGGTATGGCTTCTATCCATTTACTGAAGTAATCTGTACCAGTTAGGATCCATTTGTGTTGCCCAGAGGAAGGGGTGAATTTCTCCAATAAAGTCTAGGCCCCATTGCATGAAAGGACCTTCTACTGTGATGGGTTGTAATGGGAGGGGGAGAAGCTTTTTGCTGCCTTCAAATATCTGGCATTTGTGGCAGGCAAGTATCATTTTATGGACATCGTTGAAGAGTGTAGGCCAATAGTAACCAGCCTTGAGTATTTTATTGGCAGTAGTTTTCCAACTCAGGTGGCCTCCACATTCCCCAACATGAAATTCTTGTTTAACATTTCAGCTTCAGTCTCAGACAAACATTTCAGGAATAGGCCATTTGGATTCTTCCAATATAAGTTTTCATTCAAGATGTAGTAGTTTCTGGTTTTGAGTTTTATGAATCTGGCCTTAGTTTTGGACATTTCTGGAGGGGCATTGAGGTTGGTGAGCACATAAAGGATATCGGAATACCAAGGAGAGTTCTGAAACTTCTCCTCGATAGTGGGGTCAGGAAATCCTTCCTGCTCATCTACGGCATTTATCATGTTAACATCAAGGGCCTGCAAGTTTGATTTATCCATTAACTAGGCCAGGCCTTGACCTTTGATCAGCTTGGTGGGTTTTATTTCAAGATCGTATTCCAAGATTGTAGTAATCCATTTGCCCCTCTTCCCATCAGGGTCTTGGGACAATATATCTTTGACCACTATATTTGGCACATAAGAAATGGTGTGAGAATGCAGAATGTACACCCTAAAGTCTTTTAAGGCTTTTACCAGGGCATAGGCCTACTTTTCCATAATGTTGTACTTTAGGGGTGCATCCCTTAAGGCTTTACTGAAGAAATCTATAGGCTGTTCATTACCTTCTGAATTCTTTTTCAGCAATACTGCAGCTATTGTGTGCTCAGAGGCAAAGGAAAAGATCAGAAAATCTTTTGAGAAGTCTAGGCTGATAAGTACTAGGGTCTGTGTGAGTGCAAGTTTTACTGACTCAAAATATTTCTTGGCTTAAACAGTCCATTTGATTCCTGCATCCTTCTTTAACATATCAGTCATTTTTCTAAGGTGCTAAGCTAGATTGGGAATGAATCTCCTAAGGAAATTGATCTTCCCGAAGAAGGACTGTAGCTCCTTGATGTTTCTCAGGTGTGAGATTTGGAGTATTCCCTCGACTCGCTGCGGGTCTATCCTAATCCCTTTCTCAGATATAATGTGACCAAGAAGTTTACCTTCTTGCAACCCAAAAATAGTTTTCTTAGGATTCAGTGACAGACCATACCTTCTACATTTTTCAAAAACTTTCCTCAGATGTTTCAGGTGTTCTTCTTCAGTTTTGGAAAAGACATTCAAGTCATCCAAGTAGATAACTATCAAGTGTCCTATCTCATCTGAGAAAGCTATATCCATTGCTCTCTAGAAGGTAGCTCCATCATTCATCAGTCCAAAGGGAATTTTGACATACATGAAGGTGCCCCATGGAGTGGTAAAAGTTGTTTTGAGTTGATCTTTTGGGAGTACAAGAACCTAATTGTATCCTGAAAAACCATCAAGCAGGGAGATCCTTTTAGAGCCCACTACCTTCTGTAATATATGTTCCATTCTAGGCAAGGGGTAGTTATCTTTTAGGGAGGCTCTGTTGAGGTTTCTGAAGTTTATGCATAATCTGATCTCTCCTGTTTTCTTCCTCACAGCCACCAAGTTTGACACCCAATCAGAAAACCTCACAGGGACTATTATGCTTACATCGTACATCTTTCTAATCTCCTTCTCAACTGCAGGCAATTGTCTTGGATTGATTCTGTGGAGTTTTTGTTTAAAAGGCTTCTGATTTTCCTTCAAGGGTATCTTGTGTTGTATGATGTTGGTGTCATAGGCCTTTAAGTCTTCATAGCTCCATGAAAACACATCAATGAATTCCTTAAACAGGTCAGTGTATTTGTTCTTCATGTTTGCAGGTATAGACTTAGCCAGTTTGATCCTTTTGGGCTTATCTTCAGTGCCAATGTTGCATTCTTCTACACCTGAATCTGCATGTTCTATAGTGGGCTTCTTTGATACATCATCAAAGTCAAAAAGGTCCTCTAAGGGTGCTAGGCCTCTGGGTATATTCTTGTCTTTGGCTTATAGCACCTCTACCTCTTCGGTATCTACATTTTCACATTCTCCGGTTGGATTTCTAGTTTCTTCAGAAAAGGTGTTTATTTCTATGTTACAGGGTGTTTCTTGTTCATCTAGGGAATCCTCACTTGGGTAGCCATCATCAGATTTTGAGTCTAAATCAGAAAGTTCAAACTCATTTCTGCCCACCAGGAAATATTCAATCTGTTTGTCTCCTTCAAAGACCTGCCAATATTTTTCATTGTCTGGCACTGCAGGTTTGAACTTGGTCTGAATGATGATTTGCTGGTCAGGGGGAATCTTAGGATATGAACTAGCTAGGCAAGCTAATCCATTTGCAATGACATTTTGACTCCTGGGAACAAACACTAATTCATATTCCATGAAAGTTTTCAATATATCCATGGCATCGTTCCTATATGCTCTTAATCGAGGATGTTTTGCTGTGTATTCACCATTCACTTGTTTGAAAACTAACTCAGAGTCTCCTAGCACAGTTACCCTACGGGATCCTAATTTCTCATCAGATTTAAGCCCAGGATAAGAGACTCATAGTCTGCAATGTTGTTTGTGCATTTGAAGTGTAGATTGACATCATGGCTCTCTGCAGGGTCATTTTCTGTGTTACGTAGCCACACCCCTACTCCAGTAGTTTTCCTAGTACAGGACCCATTGAAATTCATTTCACATAGGGGTTCGCCATTATGTTGCTTTACAGGGTCTGTACTACGTTGCGGGTTGTTTTTTTCTTCATGACATGTGTGGAGTTCAGGGAGTTGGCTATCTTGCTGTCTGTGCTCTGTTTCCGTTGCTGGTTCACTCAGAGTTTCGTTTCTAATACCCTACCCATGGTTTTCTTCATCGTATTCTTCTAGGGTGGCCATTATGCTAAAGTCCATGGGCTCTATGTTTTTGCTTGGATCTCTGCATTGTGATTTTGGCTCTCCTAAGGATTGGTCATTATAAAGAATGAAAGAATCTAGGTCTGTGTGCACATAGTATAATGGTGAATTTTCAGGCTTCTCGGGGCTACTGACTAGGAATTTCATCTGGGACACTCTATACAGTCTTCTAAGTTGGCCAAAGATAGGGATAGTGGCATATGAGCCATCCATCTACATTGTTCCCTATAATTTGGCTCCCCATGATCTCGATAATAACATGCCATACTTGGGTGGTACATCTGTCACCACCACATCCATGACCATACATTTGGCAAGAATCTGGGTCAAGCCCACACATAAATCTTTGATTAGTCCTAGGCATTTCACTCTGCTAGAGTTGAATGAATACAAATCTTTGTAAGGGCGGGTTGTCTCTAGGCCTAGCTTCTCCATCACTACCTTAGGCATTAAGTTGTGTGACGCTCTAGAATCATGCATGGCATTGTGGAGTATTTTGTCATGAATGTTGAGACTGATATAAAAAGGTGGAACTACCCCTTCCTAAAATTTTCCCTCAATATTTGGACCAAACAAGAGGGAAGGTTGGTCATCATTCAAATTCACAGTGTCATTGTTTTCCCCCAGATTCAATGCTTTCAGAATTTGGCCATTATACACATTCTGAGTGGCCAGCTCAGAGAGTGGGACAGAGATTTTGATTTTTACAATATCACTTTCCAAATTGAAAGTGGACTGACTCTTTGGAGTGCTCAACTCTGTTTTATTTGCTACTGCCTTAGTAGCTGTATCTGTTTGTGATTTCTCACTATGTACAAGGTCAGGAATCATTTTATCAGGAGCACTAACTGCAGTGCTAGTGCTGCTGGTTGGTTGGCTTTGCTTTTAGTGTCTTGGTTGTCTTTTTCCTTGTATTTACCAGAACTTTCAGCTGTTGATTTGTTATTTGCAGCAGATGCTTTAGAATTTTTATCAGGTCTTTTCTTGATGGTTACCTTAGGAGTCTTTGTTTTGGAATTTTCTTGGTTCTTTTTGCTCCTAAGTTCATATTGTTCTCTGACCTGCATCATGGCATTTTCAAATCCTAATCTGTAATCTTCAGTTTCTAACCATTCCTCATCCCAGTATGAAGGTGAGGGCTGATCTTCCCCTAAATCATAGTTAAGGACTGAGTCTTCTATTTCGAACATGTTTATTGTATTCCCTTCAGACTCTTCTATGATTCCCTCCTCTTCATCTAATTTTTTTTGGAATGGGGGAATAACTTGTTGATCTGATTCTTTTTGTCTGTTGCGAGCATTGTTGTTCCTTCTAAAGTTTGGGTTCTGATTTTGGTTCTGATTTTTGTTCTAACTGCTAACTGTGACAACCATCTTTTCCATCATTTGCTGTAACTTTTCCACATTCTTAGATAATCTATCATAGTTTGGGTCTGAAGTGGAAGCTACAGTGTCATCCCTATATGTTACCCTCTTCTCAGATCTCAGTCTTGCTCTTTTCTCAATTAGGTTTGCCTCTATGTTCACTGCTCATTTCTGCATGTCCTCCAATGTGGTGTACTCTTTATCCCTAAGCTCATAGGCCATGTCAGCATCAAACCCATCAGGGTACTTAGCTAGGGCCATGCCTTGTGGAGGTTTCATATGTGGGGGGAAGGCATTTTAAATGTTGTTAAATCTTGTTGTGTAATCATGGACACTCTCTCCCACGTTTCTTTTAAGGCTCATGTATTCAACTAGGAGTTGGCGAGGGTTTGCCCTAGTTTCCCATTTGTCGACGAAAGTCCGGTATAGAGCAGGAAGATCTTGGATACTACCCGCAGGTAGGTTTTTAAACCACTTCTTTACCTCGCCTCCCAAGCTTTGGGCAAAGATTCTCATTTTTATTGTTTCATCATCAATTTCCATGTAGTCAAAATAATCTTCCATTTTATCTACATGTTGCTGAGATGTGATTGATTCTTTAGCAGTGAAGTGTGGAATTTTTTATTGATAATCATTGGGTAAGGGTAACAAGGGCTGGGGTAATACTAGGGGAGCATACCAGGCTGCCATGATGATATTCTGATGAGGTAAAGGGTTAACTTGGGCAGCTGGTATATGGATGACAGAGATATTAGGACCAGCAGGAGTTTGTTGAGCAGATTTAGGGTGAGAAAGCCCCAAGTTTTGAATAAAGTGGATATCAGGTGGTGTGGATGGAGGGGTCCCTCTGTCCCTAGTATGTTGACCACTATGAGATGGTGAACTGTGAAACTCGAGGTATGGCTGGTCTAGATGGTTGAATGACCTAGTTCTTGGTAAAATGTTTGGAGGGTCTAGGTCAGGGAGAAAATGTGATAGAGCTATTAGGTCTTCTGGTGCAGAATTAGCTCTATGAATGTGACTGGAAATAGTTGGTCTTTTAGGTGTAGGAGCTCCCTTGAGGATACTCTCTGGATTTTCAACTATTTCAAGTGGGTTAGGATTGGGATAAGCTCTTGTGTGAATGGTTCTAAAATCTAGAATGTTATACTTCTAACTAAGCAGCTTAACCCTACTTGGTACTTCTGTTGTGGTTAATGTTGTTTCAAAGGTTGGTATCCCAGTGGAGTCTAATGTGAAACCAAGTTAATCAGCAGGCCTACTGATCACCAGTGGAGTCTTGATATTTTAGGAACTATGGAGTCGCCAGGTGGAAGGTTTAGGGTATGTCAAAGGGGTTATACTATCCACCACAGTGCTCAGGCACTATCATATCTCAAGAATAACCTCAATAACAACAAACTCCAACCAGATATTGGCTGGAAGGGAATTTACCAGATATGTCACCTCCGAAGAATGGTGAGATCCGGAGGCTACCTGGCCCTTTCCAGGCTCTGTCTAAGAGTATGATGGACACTCAACAATAGAGGTCGATTCAAGAAAGGAGTGACTTACTGTTAACCTAACCAGAGATCTAGGCTTTCTAAGGCTTTGAGATATGTTTGAGGTGAAATTCACTTAGATTCCCCAGCGGAGTCGCCATTATGTTGGTGACGAGACTGGGAGACAAATTAGTGTTTAGCAGTCATAGGCTCTCAGAAATTCTCCCTAATGGAGTCGCCATTATGTTGGGGTTCCCATGTTTTTGCCAGGTTGACAAGACCAAAAGATGAGGCAACATAGAACCACTTTTAGACCTTAGGATCTAGCCCTCCTAGGTCTAGAGAGGGATCTATCTATGATAGTCAAAGGGTTTTATGTCTTTGAAGCTCAAATGTTAAGGTTTTAGGCTAGTTATAGGCTCAGGGTTTGTTTCTTTGATTGTTTATGTTTGGTTGTTGGGAATCAGGAAAGAAGGGTCCAATATAACATAAGGATGAGAAAAGAGGCAACTAGGCAAAGATATATAACTCAGGGAACATCAAGGCCATCGGGCAATGGATTCAAGAAAGGGTTTACTTGTGCTCAATGTGCAAGCTTTCAGTTGGGCTAGTTGTCTAGAGCATTTGGATCTTAGAAGATGATTGATGGAATGGAACATTAAAGACTGAAAATGAGTGAGAGGGAAAGAAAGAAAGACAGCTAAATTTTTGTCTATAGATCAGGTCAGAGGTCATTTAACTCCAGACCTGCTTGGACGTACTTAGAGACAGCTCTCAAAGGGGGACAAAGGGGCTGCTTATAGATCAGACCAGAGGTCATTTAACTCCAGGTCTGCTTTAGCAACTCCAAGGAAGAACAAGGATAAGTTTAACAGAAGGGATCTCAGAAAGGTTTAATGAGATGGAAAGATCCTATTGAGGCAGAGACAGGGTTCTTTATCTCCTAGTGTTCTCAAATCATCCATAAATCCTAACAAGAACATCTAAACATAGATTTCATTAGTTCATACATCAGAGAGCAGGCAAAAACATCCACTACAATGGTTAAATCAATTGAAATCAATATTCAGATAAAAATATAAGCAGAAAACATAAAAGGTTGGGAGAGTAGCAACATAAGGTACCTATCAAGGGTAAATCTTATGCCAAACTTCTTATGCGAGCCAGTAGAAATGGAATGAAATGAACTCAAACACAGAGATAGGAAAACATCACCAGCTGCTTTAGATCAGTATCCAAAGAAATGTGCTTGTCATATTAAAAACAACACCAATCAGGTACATCATTTCCCACAGCTTGAACATTCAATCTGAATACATCATATCTCAACCTATCTTACAATATTACACAGAGAACTTGTCTCAAGAGGAAAATGCTTGCATTTCTCTGATATCCAATCAACAACCCTTACAATAATTTCCTTCTGTGTTTTTATAGCAGAGGATGAATGGAAGATCGACTGAGGAGGTAGGTGAACACTAAATGCTGTATTAAACATCTGAAAGAAAGAGGGCCGAGGCCCATTCTGCTTGTATGCCAAGTATTTAATCTCTGTCACCCCTTTTATGAAAGAGTGATCTTCTTCAGCTATGATTTTGACATGTTTCGGCTATGGTACTCCTGGTCATTTGAATAAAATAAAATAAGCTACTAATAAGTCTGCCATATCAATGCTTTGGTGATTTTGAACTGCTGTTAGGGTGGAAACTCCTACGGGGACATTGCACATAATAAAAGTTGTATGGGCATCCTATACTTGCTGAAGAAAAACAGTCTGCTGCTGTAGAAAAGACCCTGGTGGTACGAATTCCCTTGCATTTAATCTCTGAGAGATCCTCGGGGTCTTCACTCTGATGCTTTACCTTTGAACAACTGGATTGAGCCCTTTGATCCCCACCATCATGCTTTAATTCTGAGCTTAAGGCCTAAATCTCTATGTTTGCGTGCCTCGAGGTCACTGTTGCTCCATTGATGGCGCAAATCGAGATTTAATGGTGCTAGACAGGGTTTTCAGAGCTTAAACTTTGTCCTTTAATGGAGAAAGGCTCTGCCAATGCAAGAAATTGGTTTATGCATTAATTTCTTGTGCACAGAATTCTTTGTCGCTGCATTAAACACTGTGTAATCATGGCAGACCATTACCAACTGATAAACCTGCAAAAACACACAACTTGTCAAGAAAAACCATGGACGGGGAGATGGAGGTAGTGCAGAGGATGAAAATGGCCGTGCAGATGATGAACTAGGGGAGAAATCGTGAAAAATGGTGACAAATCATTCTAGCGGAGGTGGCGGTCTTGTAGAGCTGAGTTTGAATGACAAAAACATTAAAAAATGCGAAAATTAATGGTTATATGCAACGGAATGGTCAAAAGGTACGGAAAATGCATGTGGGATGACACGCTGTACGGAAGAGGCACGTCAACAGATGATGTAGAGGCCCGTGCGACAGCGGAATGGTCAACGGCGGTAAAACGAATCTGGACCGTCAAATCTCGGCGGAGATCGACGGCGGAGGACGACGGACGTTGGGCCATGACCAGAGCTATCGCGTGCGCAACTAGATTATCCATTGTGCATCCTCGACGAGCGATAGCCGTCGGATGGGCCACTCTAGATCGGATGGTCTTCAGCAATTTCGCTGGGCATCCGTGGTCGAGAGATAACGCGCGGGGGATGGGCGGTTTTGGAATCGTACAAGAGGCACGTGTCGAAAGATGAGTGGAATCACTGGACGTCAAGGAAAAACTTCCAGCCACCCATAGGCAGTGTGAAATAAACCAGGAAGTTTTGGAATAGTGCGTGGCAGGGTCCATAGGGCAGATGGGCTCCGCACCGTTGATCTGTCGGGAAAATGGACAACGGAGATGCGATCTAGGATTTGAACGAGGAAAATGATGGAGGCAGCAGGGTTAACGAGGATCGTCCAATCTATGAAGATCGACGGTCAGGAATGACCCCGACATGGATGAAACGTGAACCGTCGATTTTGCGGATTTGAATGGATTGCGGAGATGAACTGCGGGGGATCAAGGTGTACGGACACAAGAATTTTGGAGCGAACCCTCGCAGAAACACCTTTCCCCCTAGCGCTTGGTCACGACATTGGGTTATATGGGGAGAAAAAGGCGTGGGGCTAGTAGAGAAGGGGCTGAGGCCTATTATATGGTCGGAAATGGGTTTTTAAGCCATTTCCAACAAAACTTATGATTTTCGGCCCATTTTCAAAGTGTTTCAAGGCTAGCCAAGGGAAATGATAGGGAATGAAGGGTGAAAAAGGGCCAGAAAAGGGGTAAGAATAGGATTTAAATAGGGATTTGGGAAAAAAAAGGGTTCAGGGATTTTCAGAGGGGGTTTCAGGGACAGATAAGGGAAAATGGGGGGGAAAGACAAGGAACTTTGACCAAAGGGGAAAAGGGGTAAAATATGATATTTTCAAGGGTATAAGGGGTAAATGCAGGTCTTAGGGAAAAGAGCCAACAGAGGGGACTTGTATAAGGCAAAGCACATAGAGACTTCAAGGATGATGTGTCTTCAGGGGAGATGCAGTCCTTGAAGGTCTCCAAAATTACATAGCCCCCAGCTTGCTTGTCAAGAATTTCATAGGGGGGCTAACACCTTCTTCATCATTTTCTTCATAGGTGCATCATAGATTCAGATCTATCAATCAAGAAAAAATTTCATCCATGTAGATATTCCTTAGACAGATTTATTCATTCACAACCCTTACTCATGCACCCCCTTGCACAATGATCTTCTTCTCCTTATATAGGTTTAGCCTTTATCAATCCCATGAGCTAAAACCACACCACTTCCGATGGTATTCCTAGACGGGATCAAATAGATATTCCAGCGCTCAATACAATGGGTCAATACCATGGTAACACCCCTTGGTATTCTAAATTTGGAGTGCAAATGGGCATACACGACTTGGCACATACTTTTCCGCGTGCATACGCTACTTCACCTTAACAAATCCGCGTATGCTTTGTAGAATAACTTATTTATCATTACTTTGGTACTTCCTGAAATTCCTTTCTTTTGTTACTCCTGTAGATACATCAGATTTACATTATTAACAACTCATCAAGTCAGTTTCCACCATGGACAACTTCATTAAGCAGGTTCCATCAAAGTCAACACATTGTATCACATTGCCAACAATCTCCTCTTTAACTCATCAAGAAGGTTGTCATCAACTTTATCAAATAGGTTGCCATCAAGGACAACACTCTGCATCATATTGCCAACAATATTATTTCATCAAGTAGGTTACCATCAACTTCATCAAGTAGGTTGCCATCAAGGACAACATATGCCAACAAAAAGGGTCAATATTATAAAGTTTATATTTTCTACAAGTTTATGTATTTCTATTTAATTTTTCAATGCACATCAAATAATTATCGCTAAAAAACCAATATTTTGAATGATATGACAAACAAATACAAATTTTCAATATAAATGGAATGCAAAAATTACACTATTAGAGACATTTTGTTAAAAAAACATGTTAAATAAATTAATTTTTTGGGCAAATATTAACTCAAAAAACGTAAGAAAATAGCATTTTTATTGAATTTTATGTCAAAAAATAATAGTAATCACATTTTTTTTGCAAAAAATAAGGATTCTTCTCATAAAATATAAAAGTCTAAACATTACAAGTAAAACTGATCAATAGATCTAAAAAATGAGCTTTGTTTGCAAGCATAACTTAAAGATCATCAACAATATCAACTAATATATGTTGAACATCATCTAGAACATCATTGATGGCTTCTTCCGCAACATTTTCTGCTTCATTTTGGTCATTTTCATCTTCTAATGGATCTTTCATGTCTGCAAATATTCCAAAGTGTCCCTTTCCAATCATTCCATATAATGGTGGTTGAGGTTCCTTTGCTTTTTTTGCCAGACGTGATTCATTAAGATCCCCTTTCCTCAAACCAACTTCTTGTTTCACATCTAGAAGGAATTCAAGAGTGTTAATTCTTTGTTGAATAAATTTGCATTGCACTGGGTCTTTCTCAATGGAAATGAAATTTCTTCCTTTTAGTAGGAAACATGCTAGTGTTGTACCTAATCATCAAGTACAAAAGAAATAAGTAAGAGAATCAATATAAAGACATAAAAAGTAAAAAATAAAATATTTAAATTTAAATTTGTATAATAAAACTTACCTAAACCTGAGAAAAGATCCAAAACCCAATCTCCTTCATTTGATGGCACCGCTCGGCCTACCTCCGACCCCCATCAGAATCACCCTCTGTCCAACAAGGGGCTGGAGGTCGGCCGGGTGGCGCCATCGAGGGTTGCCCAGCCGAGGGCCAGAGGCAGGACGGGTGACGCCATCAAGGGCTGCATATCCAGGGGCCGGAGGCAGTCTGGGCAACCCTTGACGGTGCCGATCGGCTGGCCTCCAACCCCCGGCTGGGCGGAGGATGATTCCGAGAATCGCCCTCTGCCCAGCCGAGGGATGAAGGTTGGCCTGGTGGCGCCATCAAGGGCTGCCTAGGCTACGTCCAGCCCCCGAATCACCCCCAGATGGACGAAGGGCGATTCCAAGAATCACCCCCGACTGGGCAGAGGCCGATCCTCAAAATTTCCCTCCACCCAGCCAGGGGACATAGGCAGGCTCGGCAGCCCTCGACGGCACCGCTCAGTCGACCTCCGTCCCCCAGCTAGGTCGAGGGTGATTCTAAAAATCCAGTCGAGGGTGATTCTAGAAATCACCATCCTCCCAGCCGGGGGCTGGAGGCAGGCTGAGCAGCGCCATTGAGGGTTTCCCCGCCTGCCTCCACCCAGCCATGGGTCAGAAGCAATTTGGGCAGCCCTTGATGGCTCCGCCTGGCCAACATCCGGCCCCTGGCTGGGTGGAGGGTGATTCTCGGAATCTCCCTCCACCCAACTCGGGGCTGGAGGCCGGCTGGACTATGTCGTTGAAGGCTTCCCAGCCTGCCTCTAGCGCCCAGCAGGCGGAAAATTAATTTTTTATTTTATTTTATTTTTTTCAAACACAAACTACATAAAAAGTTTAATTTTATTTTTAAACAAAAAATATTATAATAAAAAAAAATGTCTTGTTGAATAAAAAAGAAGAAGAAACTATTCAATTAAAATTTAAAATATAAAAAAAACAATAAAAACAAATTAAAAAATATGTTTTAAAAAATAAACAAAAAAAATTTAAAAAAAAAAAAATTATTTAAATTTTTTTTTAAAATTAAAACAGTCATTATTTAAAATATAAAAAAATATAAAAATAATAATTAAAAATATGTTTTAAAATATAAACAAACATGTATAAGAAGATTTTAATTTTTAATTTTTGTTTTCTTAAAACTAAAACAATTATAATTTAAAATATAGAAAAACAATAAAAAAATAAAAAAAATATGTTTTAATATATAACCAAACAAATATATGAATAATAAAATTTTCATTTACTTGTTCATTTTTAAAAATTGTTTAAGTCATATAATTTCTCCATAATTTCATGGTTCAAATATCTTGAAAACTTAAGATTTAAAACTTGAGATTTACAACTTGTCATTAAGGTTTTTATGTGCTACAAAATTTTATCTTTAATGTTATGGCTGAAAATAATTACAATTTTAGGGTTGTTTAGAGTCAAAATATTTTATTTTTAACAACATGGATAAAAATTGTTCGAAATGATAAGCCCCTCAGACATGATTTTGTTTATATTTAACATCATCTATCAAACAATTTATAATTTTACGATTTTTCAATGTGTTAATATGTTGTCTTTAAATCCATTGTTACAATGTGTCAAAAGTGTGACATAATGTTTTTCTTTGTTATTCCAGCATCAACTCGTTTTGTTTTGAGGGTGTTTTTTCAATCCCTTTTTCAAAAAACAATTTCGTTTTTAGCATAATTTTATAAAATGTTGAAATTTGACCTTGAGAAAAAAAACAAATGCGTTCTAGAATACACACTTTAAGTTTTTGGGGCATTTTTTTCATGTTTTTTGAGTCTTTTTGGGCTAGAGTTCCTGTTTCGAGGTAATAGTTCCTGTTTTATCGGTAACAGTTTTTGGTCTTATGGATGTGTCTAAAGGGATTTGTGCAGAAATTTCACATGCTTGCCAATTTAAGACTAATTGCACCCCCTCCGTTGAAGAAAGGGCGTCCACATCCTCAACTACAAGAGGGATTTAGAAAATCATGAATGCGAACAGGGGAATGTCAGGATTTTGTAATAATGACCTGTATGTGAAGGAGAAGGTCATGGATTTCAAACTTCAAGTGGTTGAGTAATTACTAGCATATGCAGTGTAAAGGTCGGATTTGGAAGTTTTTCCATAATTGCACCTTGTGCGAAAGTGACCAAAAATGGAAAGGGAATAGTATAACCATTATTATGATATGGTGTGCTTCTTCATTGAAAAGTTATGATGGAAGCAAGACTGAGACAGGTAATGATTGGTGTTGTCATCCCGGGGTTCAAATATGTAAGCATGTCTCTATTAGTTATTCATGTGGTAGATTGTAATTATCACTAATTCGAGTAATAGCTTATGGAAGAAGAATGGAAGATAAAGTATATATAAGAGTAATTAGCTATTGATGAAGCATACTTTCATACCATAAGCGGACCCACTGCTATCAGCAAGAATTCATAGCCTCGACAGGGTTGTTATTTTAACCCAAAAGAATGAGCTTGTAATCTTTATATAAAAATAGTTATTCTGCCAATTTTGTGGAGAGATCACCATGCTGGTATGATAGCCACATAACCATAGTGCCACTCACCAGAGTTGTAGCAAAGTGATCAGGTCGGCTCGTGATGACACCTGATGTCCTTCAAGAAGATAAGAAGGTCATTACCCTGGCGTGGTGGACATTGTGGGCATGTCACTTGCTAAGCTCTTATGAACGTGGTAGGTTGGCTCATGATGAGACCCCCTATCCTCTCTTGAAAATTTGCATATAAGCATCATAAAATTTTGATTTATAAGGAGGTCACTGTGTTGGTGTGATAGCTATATAGTCACAGTGCCATTCACTAGGATTGTAATAGATTGATTAGGCTAGCTCGTGATGAGACCTCCTATCCTTCAAGCAGATAAGAAGGTGATTAACCGAGTCTGGTGGCCATTGTGGGCATGTCACTTGTTAAATCCTTATGATCATGGTATGTTGGCTCATGATGAGACCCCCTATCCTCTTTGAAAATTTTGCATGAATTCATAATAGTTTCTTCTTTATACATGGAAGGAGGTTCATTAACTCCTTAAGAGTCAAAGATGGTGAGAAAATTGAAAGAATGCCAATACCATTAATACCCCTTATTCCCATTTCTTCATATTGGAGGAAAATATTACTCGAATAGTGTAGAAAGATATACCATCATAAAATCATGTATTGTATGATAACATATTTTAACTGGGGAGGACTTAGCCTTTCATTTCATGTATATACAATGTCAGCTTCATGTTTAAGTATTATAGTGCCAAAGAATCATCATATCGGTAATTTTACTATTTTCCTCTCTTCTTCAACTGCCATTCCCTACTCAGAGATGCCTTTATAGCTCGGGTGTAGATTAGGGAAGGTGTGTTGGATAAAGGGAATAATAGGATGTAAAAAACAAGGTTATTCAATTAGAACAACAGCTGTTTAATTGGATTGAACAATAGCTGTTTGGAAGGTTTGAACAGCAGGGGAAAAAAAAAACTAGGTTGTTCAATCCAGTCGAACAGCAACCGTTCGAGGATTGAACAACAGCTGTTCAATTGGATTGAATAGAAAAAAAATGAAAACACAAAAACACGGCTGTTCAATTTGGATAAAAAACAACCATTCGACGATGTAACAATAGTCGTTCAAGAATTGAACAGTGAGAAAAATAAAATGCAAAAACACGACTGATCTAATTGAACAGCAGTTGTCCGAGTATTGAACAATAGTCGTTCAAAAATTGAACAGACAAAAAAGAGAAAAAAATGCAAATACATGGCTGTTTAATCCGGTCGAACAACGGATTTTCAACGATTGAACAGAATTTGTTCAAGGATTGACCAACGAGAATGAAACTCAAAGCTTTTCGGTCCGATTGAACAACATTTGTTCAATTGGATTGAACAACAGCCGTTCGAGGATTGAACAACGAGAAAAAATGAAAGCGAAAACACACGGTTGTTCAATCTGATTGAAAAACAACCATTCAATGATTGGACAACATCCATTCAATGATTGAACAACAGAAAAACACGACTCACGGTTGTTCGATCCTATTGAACAATAACTGTTCACTTAGATTGAACAACAGCCATTCGAGGATTGAACAATGAGAGAGAAAAAAGCGCAACTCTCAAGAGGATGAGAGGAGAAAGATTGCGAGTATAAAGAATGTACAAAAAGGTAAAGATCTTATATACACTATTTACAAATAATGGTAGCAAAATTCTCATGTACTTGAGTTTGTGGGGTTATCACCCCCTTCTGCCACAACTTGGATAGTGGGATCATTTTGTACCTATTGGAAAAAATATTCTTTCGTGAGAGGTTTTCAATAGATGCGTACTCTATGCTCGTTGACTCGAAATGTTGAACCAGACCCATCTATGGTGGTCAAGGTAAGTGTGCCATTGTTATGTACTCCCTGAATCTCGTATGCACCAAGCCACCTTGTTTGTAATTAACCTAGAAAATAGTTGAATCTGGGGTCATAGAGGAGTTCCCAATCTCCTTTTCGAAATACCTTCTTCTTGATAAGGTTTTCATGCCACTTAGCTCGTTTTTGTTTGATGATCATCGTGCGTTGCTAGGCTAGTAGATGTATTTCGTCTAATTCATTTATTTGTTGAAATATTCTAGCTTGGGCTTCTGCTAAGTCCAACCCTACTTCCTAGGTTGTTCTCAGAGTTTTGATTTCGAATTCAATAGGGAAGATAAGTTCTATCCCAAATACTAGTTGATATGGTGAATATCCAGTGTTGTTTCACCAGGTTGTAAGATAAGCCCATAAGGCTTCTGGTAGTCTAGTGGCCCAGTCCCGGCGATGTGCTGATACCGTTTTGGTAAGGATTGCTTCCAGGACTTTGTTGGCGCTTTCGACTTGCCCATTTTCCTACGGGTGGTAAGGAGACGTAACTATATGGATGATATGTCGATTCCTTAGGGTGGCTATAATTTTATTACTTATGAATTCCCCCCCCCCATCGGTTATCACTTCTCATGGCAAACCTTATCGTACGAATAGCTCGAAAGAAAATTAATCACCGATTATTCTATGACTCTTGACAAGGCCACCACTTCTACCCATTTGGTTACATAATCTATGGCAACCAACATGTAGACTTTCTGGTTTGATGGCGGGTTGAATGGTCCAACGAAGTCCAGTTTTCATCGTTCGAATGGTTCTACCACCAATTGTGGTTGTAGTGGCATTTCGTCAGCTTGGCCTGGGTGGCCCATTCTCTAGAAGCTATCACAGGCCTAGACATTTTTTTTTGCGTCTTTGAAAATCATAGGCCAATAATAGCCTAACTTTAACATTTTATGCTCCGTTCTACGTTCTGTGAAATGGCCGCCACAAGGTTCATCGTGACAGGCTCATATGATGTCATAGATTTCGTCCTCTCTTATGCATCTGCGTATGTGCATGTCGACCCTTGTATGGAAGAGGTATCCACTGATCCAAGAGAATCTTGTGCTTCGTTGTATAATTAGTTTCCATTCTCTTGATGTTAGATGTCTGGGAAGCTTCCCTACTGCCAAGTAATTTGCCACGTCTGCATACCATGGTGTTTTTACTGCTACAGCAAACAAATGTTCATCGAGGAAGTGATCATCAACTGTTACGGTGTCATCTGACTTTGGAACCCTGGATAGAAATTCTGCAACTATGTTTTTTAGATTCAAAACTCGGAATCTCCACAGTCTTGGAGATTTCGAGTTTTGAATACAAAAATCTACACCACAGAAAACTACGTTTTGTTTTCCTAGATGATATTTTATTGTTATATTGAATTCCTGTAATAAAAAAATCCAACGAGTTACTCTCCCATTCGTGATTCGTTTATTGGCTAAATATATAATGGCAGAGTGATCACTATACAAGAATACTTGATAACCAACTATATAATGCCTAAATTTATTAATAGCATAAATGACAGCTAGGAGCTCTTTTTCGGCCACGGTATAATTTAATTCGGTAGCAGTGAGATTTTTGTTGATATAATAAATGGCATAAGGTTTTCTGTCTTCTTCTTGGCCAAGGACTACTCCTATTTCTGTTTCGAATGCATCTGAAGAGATGTGAAAAGGCAGTGTCCAGTTAGGCCCTCGTAGAATCGATGCTGTCGAGACCAGTTTCTTCAAATATATAAAAGTGGTGTCACATTTGTTAGTCCAATGGAATTCAACATTTCCAGTTAATGCATACAAAGGTGCAGCTATTTGTGAGAAATTATTTATAAATCTGTGATAATATCCTGCATATCCCAAAAAACTATGTACCTCTATCTATGTACAAGGTGTGACTAATAGAAGGATTACCTCTATATTAGCTGGATCTACCTGTATTCCAGCTTCAGAAATGTAGTGACCTAGGATCACCCCCTCAGTCATCATCATGTGAAAATTTTCATTTCTTAGACACAACCTAGTAGCAATACATTGCTCCAACACCTTTTCTGGCGTTTCTAGAACTTGATCAAAATCCTACCCATATGGTGTGAAGTCATCCATATAGATTTCAAGCCCCTCATTTATTAAGTCAGAAAAATAAATGATTTTGGCTCTTTGAAATGTGGCTGGGGCATTGCATAACCCAAATGGTAAAAAATTGTAGGCAAAAGTACCCCATCGGTAGGTAAAGGTTTTCTTATCCCGATCTTCGAGATCAATTTGGATTTGAGTGTAACCACTAAACCCGTCAAGGAAGGAAAAGAACCGTTTCCTTGCTAATGTGTCCAGAACTTGGTCAATGAAGGGGAGGGGGAAGTGGTCTTTCTACGTTGCTTTATTCAATTCTCTATAATCTACGCAGATTCTCCATTTCCCATTCTTTTTAGGGATGAATACCAGAGGGGAGACCCATTTTCTATCTGAAATAGGATAAATGAAATTCACATCTAACAGATTTTGTAGATCCTCTTTTACAATTTCTTTTAAGTGAGGGTTTAGCCATCACTGAGGTTGCCTAATGGGACATATTTCCTTATCAGTATAAATGTGATGGGTGCATAGCTAAGGGTATAAACCCTTCATGTATGGGTGATCCCAAGAAAATGCACCTTGATAATTCCAAAGGACTTTTGTGAGCTTTTGTTTTTGGTCATCATCCAAATTGCCATTAATATTCAGAACCTTTCCTGGCTCAATCTCAATAGGTATGCTGTTATGTACAACAATTATGGAAATATGTTGATCCTCAAGGTCTATCATGGGATCTTGGGCTTCGTCTTCAAGGACTGTTTTCAACATTTGGCATTTGAAACTTCCAGATGTGGGTTGCTGAATCATAAAATTATTGATTACGTCATCTTCAGTTTGATCCTTAAATTCAAGAGATTCCACTAGTGTCAAAGGTGAACGAATTTTTTGCTCCCAGTATGTACATGGATTCTTGTGAATTTTTACCGTGGGTAAGCTTGGTTTAGCAGGAAGATAAATAATGATATTTTTTATAGAATCCCTTCTAGTGATATTCATGCTACCTATTCGGCAACCTATGTAGGCATCAGCTGTGGCCAACCAAGGCCGCCCAAGAATCAATGGGTGGCCGTACATCCTGGTCTTCTGATTAATAACTAAAAAATCAGTAGGATATTCCCATGAATCCACCGATACCAGGATGTCTTGCACCATTCCTTCTGGTCTGATAACAGACCTATTAGCTAGTTCCAACAGTGTAGTCGTAGGTTCTAAAGCTGATATGCCCAGTCTTTCACAGGTCCCTGTAGTTAGGATGTTAATGGATGCCCCTAAATCAACCAATTTGTTTGGAAATGAATGGCCCGATATTTTCACAGTCACAATGGGATTTCCTGGGTCTTCATATTTCACGGGCGGTTCTCTACCTAGCAACAAATCAAATAGCGTTCTTACCACATGAATGGTAGGCACAACCTTTGTTTCTTTATTTTATTTTTCCCACATAGCTCTTTAATTGTCTTTGCATAGATGGGAATATCTTGGATGGCCTAGAGGAGAGGAATTTTGATACATAGGTTCCTCAACTCCCCCAGGATGTCAAAGTCTAGAGAGATTATCGGTCTGGGCAGAGTTAACCTTTCAGGGAATGGAGGCAAAGAGATCCTAAGTTCTTCGGGTCCTTGTTGGTCAATCATTTCTTTATCTTTGCCTACCTCTTTCCCTGTTATATTTTCTTGGATGGGTTCTTTTGAAGTCTCAATTCAGGACTGAGGTGGAGTTGTGGCTTTTACAGGTAAGATAGTATGTCCTAATCTCAACCTTAACTCATTGCATTGTTTTTTTTCAGTGCCAGAATTTGGATTTTCTATGATTTGAATTATTTGAAACAATCTATTTTTTGGATTAGGATTGGGTTGGGCTGGTAATTGGGGACGTATGACAGGCTACGGGTTATGCTGGACTAGGTATGGAGCTGGCATCATAGGCTGATTTTGAGTTCCTGCCCCCATTGGTAGGTTGGTCATTCCCAGAGGTCATTTCAAATTCCAATTAGTGTTTTGAGGAGGAGGGTTTGGCCACTGGGCTTGATAAGAAACATTTTGCCAATAAGGGGGAGAGAAAGGGAAGCTTGGCCAATTTTTCCCTGATGATGGTTGCGTAGGCCAGGGTGGTATAGGAAATGACTAGCTTGGCCAAGTAGAATTTTTTTTTTTACTATGCCAAGCTTCTCCACGGTTTTGTTGGTTAAACTGCGGAGATGAAAAGTACTGAGGTAGGTCTTGTGGCATACTTGAACGTGCCTGCCATTTTCGATGCTGACTCATTAGGTAGACTCGTTCTATTTCTTCCTATGCTTCTTTGTAGACTTCTTTCAGCCTTGGAAGTGAAGGACATTGGTCCATGGTATGATCCTTAGTGCATATGGCACAAGTCTGAACCATGTCTAAAAGGCATTCCCTTTGGATGTGCTTCTTCCGACATCGTGGGCAAAATATGGCCAAGTTTTGTTTTGAGATAGCTTGTTTCTTCTTGGCTTGTAAAATGTCAAGCCGTGTTGTCAAGGTACCCAAAACATCAGTTTTAAAGCCTTCCAAAAGATTTCCAAAATCTTATCTAGTTACGTTGCCATTAGAATGCTTAAGATCTTTTTTCATAGAATCACGTCCATTTGGCCAATTGCACACACTACCCCGAGAGAATCTAATACACAAGGAAATAATATCATCATATTCTTCCTGGTAAATATTTCCTTTTTCTATTATGTTAAGCGTTTCAACCCATTCTTTCTTCATTCCTTTAATCATCGTGGCTTTTAAGATGTCCTTGGGTAGCGTGGTATATGGGGACCTTTGTAAATTGTATTGAAATATTTATACGTAATCTTATAATGCTTCATTGTCTTTTGTAGACATATTGAAGATTTCATCTTTTGGGTCTTAGGTTTGGCAATAGTCTTGATATTTCTTAAGGAAAATGTTCTTCATTTCATCCTAGTTATTGATGGTTCCCCCATCTATTCCCATGAACCAGCATAGTGTTGTTCCTTTTAAGGTAGAGGGAAATAGTTTCAACTTCTGAGGATTAGTGATGTAGTGATACCCCCTACATAAGACATTAAATACAAATAGGAATGCATCATGATATTCTGTAGTTAAACCATGGAAGGTGGGAATTTTGTGCAAGGGAATGGCTTTCATAGGGGCGTTTGCAGCATGATCAACAATGGGGTATTCCAATGTTGATGTCTGCCTCTGATTCTGATTTTGATTATTTTCCATTTAATTGAAGAGTGCCAGAAATGTTCAGGGATTTCTTGTTCTGGAGGATTGATCCTGGGGGGTTTGGGAGGCGAATGCGGTGGAGGCTTTACAACACTTCCCTAATCCAGGATCTTAAGAACCTCTGTCTCGACCACTCTCTCAGGAGATTTGGGCTCTGGAGCTTCTATTTAAATTATACCACTAGTTTCTCCTTCCCCTTCTTGTAAATTGCAAGAACCTCCCTCTCTCGAAGGGTCAGTGCCTATATGATCGGCAGTTTAAAGGCTTCACTTAGATCCTTCTGTTTCACCATGAATCTTAGCATGGGCTAAAGATGGTGAGGTTGCGGCTTGAGGAAGTGTGATAAGACTTTGAATGGAAATAGTTCTGGGTCCTATGGATGCCTGAGATTCAACTTTCTTAATTATTTCTTCTATATATGTTTTTCTTCCAAGGATTACCGGTCCTTGGGATTGTGAGGATTTTTTAGAGTTATTTCGAATTTTTTCTACCTTTTTCTTCCTAGTCATAAAACAAGAGCACCTATTCTATTGGTCTTTGAACAATTTTGTTGAGAAGCAGGCTAGAGAGAAAGCATTTTTCTTGCCTACACATAGGTTCTTACCTCTCGTTTTTAATACCCAATTCTTCACAGCAGTGGAAAAATATGTATAAATGATATCACTCTTAACACTCCCCCCCAGAAATGGCACCAAAAATGTTGGTGTCATAGAGGTGGCTTATAATAGGAAACCTTAGTGCTCCTCATTTAATTATCAACCCGAGGCAAGTCTTCTTATTTCAAGAGTGTCAGCACAATATATGCAAGTGAGATCGAATGATATTTACTCTAAGCTATTTATGAGAAAGGATATGTAGTCATCTAAATTCAATCAACTTAAACAAGAATGGCTTGGTAGCTTCTGGCTAATTATTCTGTCTAGCTTAGAAAAGAGAAACCTATGATTAAACATCATAATGATGGTTTGAACAACAATCTAAATGAAAGGAACAGAAATTACTTATACAATTTTGCAATGGAATTCTCTTTGTAGAATGGCTAATTAACATTAATCAACAAATGGATGCCTCGCTCTATTCAAAGGACAATTTAATCCACAAAGACAAGAAATCATTGAACAATAATTATCCTATGATTTGTAAATTGATTACAAAGGTGTTGGAAGAAAATGGAAACATCTAACAGCTATGAAGCATTATTATATAAACCAGATGATATGAATGCAATTACTATGAATCAAGAAGTACAAATGCTAAACTATTCTGAAGGAAGAAAAATGTAACTTTATTGAGTAGAAAAGTATTTTACAACTGCATCAGATAGCTGGACATGGATTCTGTAACTAATGCACAACACAGAAATTTGGCCAGGAAACTCCCAGGGGTTAGGCCCAGACCACTAGAAGTTTTAACGTGATCAAAACCTCAAATGGTAATTGTTCAAAACATCAAAAATCTAAAAGGATAATACAAGAATACAATCTGAAAGCTCTGTCTTGATATGTTGATTACAAAGGGAAAATTCCTAATCGACTTCCTATCTAGTTCATCCCTCGGCCTTTTAAAGGCATTTTTATGCAATGAGATAGTATTCTCCAAATGGAAGCCTGTTGCGTGTGGCTATCATTTGAGTTCTTGAGCTCGAATCTGTATTTATGCCTTCTGCCAGCTTCTAGGAGTTACTTTGGTTCTATGTGTTCCTATATGTCAGTTGTCTTCCATTTTCTGTTGGTTCAGCTGCTCCGCCTTCCTCCACACGGAGATGCAATAAGTTAAATTTATGTTATAGAAATGTTCCTCTTTTCATTAGCCCAATTTCCCTGATTTTCATAAATATTTTCTTTCTTTATTGTCAAAATTGAGGAAGAATTCCTAAGACTGTGTCATAATTCGAAGTAATTGTAGGGTGAAAACATACCTTAATTCCTGCCCAACAACCTCCGTGAATAAAAAGGTAAAGTACTGGGGTTTTTGAGTAATCTACCTACATTTATGCCAGAAAGAATAGAATTTGATAACCCAAAAACCATGGATGAAGTAATTTGGAAGGCACGAATGTGTTACTAGAAGACGAAATAGAAGTAGACTAGAAATAATTGGCCTCAAAGGAAAGGAAAAAAATGGCATAAAAACTTTAAGAATCCCAAAACTATAAATTTCAGGAATTCCAAAAACAATTCCTTGAACAAAAATTTTGGAAAAATTCAACAAAATCCCAAATGGCAGACAAAGGTTAATGCCACTAAAGCATCTAGCAAACTAGAAGCTAGTCAGAAGAGAAAACCCCCTTTGCTGTTTTGGTGTTATGGGGAGCCACATTACTATAAAAAATTTCCTCATCGTGCCAAGTATGAGCACATGGTCAATCTGCAAGAGGCATAAACAATGAGAGATGTAGCAAGGAGAATTCCTTAGATTAATGCAGCATTCGAGGATCAGCAAGTAGATTATATGCTCATGATGATAGAAATAGTAAGTAAGACACTCAATCAATATATATCTGTATTAATAGATCCTAGTTCCAGTTTGATTTATATCAGTCCTAAGATAGTAGAGAAGTGTTGTTTGCAAACCCAAAAATTAAAAAAAACTTGGTTAGTGGAATTAGAAACTTGAGCTAAGAGGAAGGTGAGTGTTAAAATTATGGCATGCATGATTCAAGTAGGAGAATAGTAGATAAGTGTTGAGATGAATATCTTACCATTGGGGTCGTATGAATGATTTCTTGGGATGGACTGGTTGGAGGGTCATTGGTCCTTGGTGGGCTGTAAAAATAAAACTATCAGTTACTTATATGAATATAGGCCTTGACACGAAATCCAAGGAATCCAGAAGCCCATGAAGTTACGTACCATTACTACCACTCAGTGGGGAAAACATATCAAGAAGGGTTACATGATATATGCAGTAAAAGTAGGGTATTCCAATTCTAAGGAAAATATTTCCATAGTGGGAAACATATCAGTAGTTCAGGAATTTATTGATGTATTCCTAGAAAATATACCAGGATTTCCTCCAAAGCATGATATTGATTTCACTATAGAATTAATTTGTAGGAAAGCACCAATTTTTAGAGCCCCCTTCGTGTATGAGCATGCCGAAGTTAACTAAACTCAAAATGAAACTTTAGGAATTATTTGAAAAAGGGTACATTTGACCCAATGCATCCCCTTGGAGAGCTCCAGTGTTGTTCTTTAAAATGAAGTATGAGACCTTATGAATGTGTATTGATTATCAACAAATCAATAAATTAAATATTAAGAACAAATACCCCTTTTCGCAGATTGATGATCGATTTAACCAGGCAAAAGGAGAAAGAGTATTTTCTAAAATTGATCTAAGATCAAGATATCATCAGATTCAAGTTAGGGATGAGGATTTTTATAAAACAACCTTCATAAATCATTATGGGCATTACAAATTTGTGTTCTTACCATTTGGAATAACCAATGCACTTTCCACATTCATGAGTTTGATGCATAATACTTTTCATCCCATTTTTTATCTTTCTTTGTTAAGATGAATTCATCTTGTTGTGCAAAAATGATTTTTCTAGAGCACAATTTATTTTCCAAAGCCTAAATTATTTTCCAGAGATAGATTTATCTGTTGGGGAAGGGTATTGTAATGAGAAATGTATTAATGTATGTAGGGTTTTATTTTGGTACTTTTCATTGTTATCATAAATTTGTATTGTTGCCATAAACATGGGGTTCTTAAAATACCTCCTAAACCCACATGGTAGCATAACCATTGAAGCTTTGAACCATAATGTTTATATTGAATAATAACCCAAGCAGAACAATAGACCTTTCTAAAAGAGGGTCTATGCCATTCTTCAAAATGGGCAATTCAGGGACCTACAAAAAGAATAAGAGATAGGGCACAAAATCCTTACGCTTGGGAAAGATTTGAAACACATGTAGATCACATGGATATTTCTTTCCAAAATTGATGAACTTAATGAACTCATTTCCAAATTAAAAAAATCAGATGGGACAAAATTAATTTGGGCCTTAAAACCATGTATGCTTGCTCTCATACAACCCAAGTTCTTGGAGGAAACTTGTGGAGGGGTCACACTTCTAGTTGCAGCTTGTATCAACAACATCATGAGACTAACCATCCCTACTACCCCTTACAATGATGAAATTATGAGGAGAGCTTTTAGACTATTGGTAGGGACCTTTCAGGATTTGGAAAATAATGTAGGCTCTACCTTTGGGAAGAAGCTTGAGGTTTTAGGAGGTATGGCCACATTCAGAACATATTGAATCATGTTTGATATTGAATGTGATGGCTTGATTTTGCATATGTTCTAATGCATCTCCAACATTAGGGGACATCATACTGACACAATCATAGCACACATGGAGTCCATCCTTTCGTCATGTACGAGAGACTATAAAGAAATTTTCTAAAAGTTGCAGATTAGGGTGTTGATCATTTGAAGGAGAGAAAATTTGGTCTCACCTACTGCTTATGAGCTAGCCCAAGGGTTGGTTGACCAGAATATTGGGCTATTCAGAAGATAGTTGACCAAGGAGGAGCTACTCTCGTTTGGTGGATCAAGCAGCAGAAATGAGTTAAAGAGGAAGGGACTTTGCTTCATCGACAAAGAACCTTGGTGGCTTGATCACTCATGATTTAGTGATGCAGATGATGTGGGAGAGATGGAACAGAAGGAAATTATTTATGTATTCCGGGATGAGGACTCCTTGTCAGATGAGTCCATCAGATCATATGAGGATGCTTCTGGGAGCAAGAGCAGTCATGCAGAGTTGATGACAGTAGGTCGGAGCTCTATTCCAGTGTGCAGGGTGAGTAGTTAGGGGACTCTATGGGAGATACTCTGGGTGATGAGTCACTTGTTATGATTCATCCATAGCAACATATGATGGAGCATGAGTCATCTAGGGAGGAGGCTATGCACATCATGCATGATAATCCTTTGGGGGAGGGCCAGATAGAGGCTCACATTGAGTCTGTGATGGATGTACGGCTACCCTTAGGGTTAGTCATGGGTGAAGAGTAGATGGATGTACGGGCATCTATCTCGGAGGTAGTAGTTACAATTACTTATCCTCATGAGATGTTGGAGGTTGATGGGATAGTTTTACAGGAGGATAGTATACAGCCAGAGCATGAAATTCTTGATCAGGAGAGGGATGAGATGTTGGAGATGGTGGAGCATCCATCATCGGGTTGATACATAGATTAGGTGCAGATAGATGCACGTGCAGTCAATAGAGAATCAATTCTTTCAGGGAGTAGCACTCTCCAGGAGTACATCGATGGGGCTTGCAACATATCTCACCCACTCTGCCCTTTTATAGAGAGAGGGGCCTTCCTCTATAGGCATATCTCATCGGTAGACAGGACAAAGTAGCGTGAGTTGAGTATGGGCTGGCAACAACACTCCAGACGTGTTCCATATGCAGATGTCACTACATTGGATTCTTCTTCCAGGTTAGATTAGCGATAGATCATGAGTTGGTGCCCTCTTGATGGTACGATCTTCTTCATAGGGAGCATAGTAGAGCAGGGGCCTTAGACATGACAGATGCTACAGATTCATGTTGGAAGTGGGGCACAGACCGACAGTTATTTAATATTCCATCCCGACTTCAAGAGAGCGGGGTTAGCATCAGATCAGGTCCGGATTTGGATTAGAGAGAGGTGATGAGTTGGTATTCTATTGATAGAGTATCATTCTTAGTCTCGGGTACATTTTGGTAGGAGCGCTTGGATGGGAGAGATGTTACATTTTCCATTGGGGTATGGATTGTGGACGGAATTTCCATCAGTATTTCAGTAGCACTAGCTCAACATCCAAAAATCAGGATTGACCTTGGCCTAGACCAGGAGTTGGACTAGAGAGAGGTGATGAGTTGGTACGCAGTTAATTGGGCATATTATACAGTTAGTGGTACAACACAATAAGATCCATAGAGAATTGATGCTCGCTAGCAGACTTCATTTCATGGGGCGACAACTATAGCTAGAAGTAGTACGCAGTCCGAGCCGTGGGACTTGGGTGATGATTTGCCATGGTGACGTTGGGATCCGGGATGATTGTTTGATGAGAGGTACATAGGAGCATCCGGGGGTTTGTATGGGATTTGGGCATTGGGTATCAGTTGCATCGGGCAAATAGGGTGCCCCACATATTTAGATTTCTTGAGGGCAAGAAATATTGGGGCAGAAGGTCTGTAATATTAATTTTTTTGGTATAACCTATAACAGGGTTAAGATGGACTTCTAGAGTTGGGAGCAAATAGGTCACGGATACAGGTTGGTTTCATCAGTGGGCCCAGGAGATTTTTGGAGGATTTTTTAGGAGTTTCTATGAGGATCGATGGCATTCGCTTGATATATTCCATCATTCGTACAATTTTCCTTTCGTTCCAGCGCATTCCAAAAAATTTCATAAAACTGAGTTATTTTTGAGCTTAAGTCAATTAATTACGCTCAAGGTGGCATTACGAGAGGAATACATGATAGAAACCTTAGTGTAATAGTTCGTTGGAACCAGAATGAGGAGATCTTCAAGATGTGATGCTGAGAAGTGACTTATAGTGGCTAGGGATAGTACCATGGGTGATATACTATTTTCCTTAATTCAAAATGACTTTAATTAGTGATTTAATTAAAGGAAAAATAATATTTAGAGGAAAAGGGGCCAAACGTGACTTAAGTGAAATATAACTAAATTAAAGGAAATTTTATAGAGTTAATGGAAGATCTTCTAAAATAATAATAAAATAATAAAATAATATGCTTCTAGAGGATTGGAAATCTATCCATCATATAAAAGGAGAAGCGAAGGCCATTTGGAGATATCTTGGATTGGATCATTATCTGTGTGAGTGGTTTGAGAACTTGGATTCTCTACTTCAGTAGTAGCCCTAGTACGGAAATCCTTGGGTGATTTAGTGAGAGTGGGTGAGCACCCATCTCTTCCCTTGGTGGATCCATTCAGGATGCACAGGTTGCAGTTATTTCCAGTTTTTTTTGGAGGCTAGTTTTGGCATTGTTGTAGATCTATTTTCATCCATTACTTCAACCATCTCTAGTTTTTGTACTAGCAGTTTATATTAATAAAATACGACTGAAAACTTCTGCATGATTATAATGTCTATTATTTAGTTGCATGTTCTATTTTCCACTTACCATAAATATTGTGGTTCATTGGTTATAATGTTGATGGCTTGAATTTCTAAAGATATTTTTACATGGAAATCTTATGGTGATTTTATGGTTGAATTAATTTATGGAAAAATTCATAAAATATCCCATTTGGGATATTACATCAATTAACTAATCAAGTCGGAAATGTTGATAGTTAAGTTTAAAATAATTTTGTTAAAATAAAAGAGTTAGTTTGAAGTTTCAAAAACATATTTATATATATTTATTTGTGTTCATATTTTATTTTTGATATATATAATTACATGTGTTACAAATAATGATATATGATATGGAAAACTCAAGAGAAGAGGCCCAGTAGAAGTTACCTAACTACTAGATAGTTAAATGGTTGTGGTTATTGGCTCCCCTTCCCTGGAGATAAAAGGGATCTTAGTGGGAAGGAGAGGGGTTCTAACCTCTGAAGAAATAAATTTAAGAAAAATATTTCATAGCCAAGTATTTCAATATGGAGTCGTAAGGGAGGATTGTTCCTGAGATGGGCATAGATTTAGTGGAATACCTTCTAGACCGGCTTGAGAATGAACTTGGAACAGGTTTTGAGGTCTGCAAGGAGGCCAAGTTGACTAAATTTTTCACATACTATATTGGTAGTAGGGGCTCAAGGGGAGATTCAGACATGAATTTCAATCTCATTGGAAGAGTGGAGAGCTCTCCTAGTTGAGTTTCCTAATCAAATCTTCTGGAAAATAGATAAGTATATTTAATTGATACATGTACTATGATTGTTTATTTTTAGTTAAAAATATTTTGACTGCATAAATATTAGTTAAAAGGATTGTGTTTATCTATGTTTTAGATGTATATGGAAATTTTATGAGTACACCGAATTTGGGATTTATTCCTTAAAATCAGTTGTGTAATTAATTCATGTTTAGGGTCAGCTTTCATGGACTTGCAAAAAAAATTAAGGTGAAACTACGGTAAAATTGGCTTATTAGTTCCAACAAGGGAAATGATAGAGGTTATTCTAACCTGGGACAGGCCCTAGTTGGACAATCTGTTATGAGTTTGGAATCATATGCTCATAGACTATGGTAATTGGTTAAGTAAACAACTAGCTGGATTTGTCTGTTCATCATCAATATATTACATTACTAAGATATTTAATGAATATAACCAAATCATTCAATAAGAAACCATGAAATTATTCTAATAAATCAATAATAAAATAATAATAGAGTTTCAAGTAAAATGAAATATTCTAAACCCAAATGGGACTAAACACAACACTCACTGTAAAAGCAGTAAGAAAATATGATGGATATAGAAAAAACTAAGAAAGTAGCATAAACATGATGCATATTGTTAAAAAACCAAAGGGTACATAAAATTTCTTAATTGAGACGGGAATTTAATACTAGAGACATTGTAGCCAAACATATATGATAGTATAATCAAGAGAAATAGATGAAGAGTTAATAATTATAGCCTTGACTAAGACCTAAACGCATAATATACAAATAGTGTATCATTGTCTTTGTAACTGAAAACATATACGTTGTGTCTGGAGTATAATGCTTTCAAAAAAATAATCATATAATATATACAACAATGGATATTAAACTGGAGCAACTTTTACTCCTCTATGGAACTAGCAGTGGTAGTTTCGTTCCTAAAACCTTAGGTTTGTTACAGTATCCAGGTGTGTTTGTGGGGTTAAGCCCTGAAGGTAAGCTAAAAATTGAAGAAAAAACATCACTTTCATTGGAGTGTATGAAATATAACCAGGCATGGGAGAATTCCTTCCTGCATTAAATACATCAAGAAAAGTGAGGGTTGGAGCGGGCAAAAGACAAGGTAGCATGAAAGAAAATACCTGGTAGGAAATCAAGCATTAAATCCTTGACGTGAAACTATAACCCACAACATACAAGTCTCTGGTAATGTGTGATACCTGTACAAACCAAAAATGGAAGAGGAATAACTTGAGATTAAACAGAAGGAAGATGAATTAATAATAAATGATGAATAAATGTGGTAAGGGAAATAACCTGGAAAGTAAGGGTTCCTAGCCAAGTCATAAATCCTGTAGCCACAAGAAAGGGAAAACCCATTACATTTGAAATGTATGAATAATACACAAATAAATACAAAATAGAATGTAAAAAGGTTAGATAATCTACTACCTGATGCTTGAAATTTCCATTAGATCACAGGATTGCGAACTACCAATTTATGCAAAGAAACAAACTTCAAACAAGAGGTCCTTGGTAGGAAGTTACATATTAACACACCAAATTGAACAATAAATGTCACGGGGTTCTCACCGTTGAAGAGAAAGCACATCTGGTGTTGCAGTTGTTGGGGATTATTGTAATCGTGAATGTAGAGAAAAACCAGAGTGAAGGTGGAAGTAACTCGAGGACCTACCAAGGGTTTGGGTGGGGGTAATAACATAACCATCCTTCGGACATCCCAAGTCACTGGATCAATAATGAATCCAAGATCATTTTACAAGCCAAGTGTCCTTATCTCTATGTAACACATGGCCTTTCTAGAACGCTCGGAATGGTCTTTAAAGATAACTTACCATCATATTTATTTAACCCAAGAAAATGGTACTAAAGCATATGGTGAAATGTCAATCGCGTGCCTACAGTTAAGAGAAAATATTTTGAACAACCATCGGTAAAACCCACCTTGAGAATGATGTTGACACATGGAACGGGTATGGAGACATAAATAGGAAAATGGTGGCGTTGTTGTTCCACCTGGGTGGTGGGTGCCATGAGAAATGACATTAATACAATACCATAGGAGTAGTAATTATAACAATTTACAAGTATAGCTAGAGTTCATAAGCATGAGTCTGATATGTTAATTGAGTAGATTTGTATGTATTCATATGTATTATGTCATAAACTCATAAATCTTAAACCCATGATTGTGACCATTGTGCAAACATGTGTAAATTTTGTAGGTAATTTATTTCCTTATGTAAGATTTTTATATGGTAAAAGCATGATGTTAATTTTTTTTTATCATAAGTATTTTGTAAGGGATTAATGGATGTCACATGTGGTATCAAAGCCAAGTTGCAATACTGAGGCCTGATTGGGCACTGTGAATGTTTTGAATTGATACAAAGGAAGAGAAGGTGAGAAAGTGATACATTACGATGAGGAGAGGAATTCGAGGCCGTATATGAATTAGATCAACAGTGGGAACCAGTCACATAGGAGAACCAAAAGCGAATCCAGAAATGTGGTTACAACAGGGAGTAAAACAGCAACACCAAACAAACTAGTTACTAGAGAAACAAAAAAAAGAAGGTTGTTGGAAATTGTTCAACAATTGGAAACAGAAATGGTGCATATGCAGATCGATAATGAGTGATTGAGGCATAAAAAGGAAAGGATTCTAAAAATCCTTTTAGACAGACAAAATCATAGGACTGATTAGCCAAGTCCTGAGTGTGAGATTGAGTGTGCAAGAGACCAGCATCAACTCACAGAAGATAATTCAGAAGAAATTCACACCCAACAAAGTGATAAGAACAAAGCTGACAATGAGGAAGAGTTGGGTACGATGGAAAATCAAGGAAAAACAAAGAAACAAAATATGGAACTAAAAGGAGAATTCTGGAAGATCAAACCTCCATTCTTTGATGGAGAAGTGGAAGATGCGGAAAAATATTGGGTCATCAATCTGAATAATTATTTACAGGTTTATGAGTATAACAATAACCTCTGGGCTAGGTTATCTATCTATCAACTACAGGGTAAATCCACCCTATGGTGGGAAGAAGTTAAAGCAGTGAAAGGAATAGAAGAACAAGACATAACATTCGAAGAATTTCAAGATTAATTTAATAACAAGTACCTCACGAAACATTCCTATTATGACAAGACAAAATAATTTCATGATTTACAGTTGGGATAGTTGACCATGGATGAATATATAGCTAAATTGACCTCCCTATTGAGGTATGTGGCTTACCTCTGTGAAGAAAAAGGTAAATTGCAGGGGTTTTTGAGCAGTCTACCTACATTTATTCCAGAAATAATAGAATTTGACAACCCAAAAACCATGGATGAAGTAATTCGGAAGGCCCTAATGTGTTACCAGAGAATGAAACAGAAGGAGACTAGCAATAATTGGCCTCAGAGGAAACACAAAAAGGGGCATCAAAACTTTAAAAATCCCAAAACTGAAAATTTCAGGAATTCCCCAAAAAATTCCTTGAACAAATTTTTTGGAAAAATTCAATAAAATCCCAAATGGTAGACAAAGGTTAATTCCACTGAAGCATCTAGCAAACCAGAAGCTAGTTAGAAGCAAAAAACCCCTTTGTAGTGTTGGTGTTGTGGGGAGCCACATTACTATAAAAATTGTCCTCATCATGCCAAGGATGAGAGCATGGTCAATTTGCAAGAGGCATAGATAGTGGGAGATGTAGCGAGGAGAATGCCCTAGATTAATGCAACATTGGAGGATCAGCATGCAGATTGTCTTCTCATGATGATATAACTAGAAGGTAAGATACTCAGTCAATCTATATCTGTATTAGTAGATACTGGTGCTAGTTTGAGATATATCAGTCCTAAGATAGTAATGAAGTGTTTTTTGCAAACCCAGAAATTTAAAAACACCCATTTAGTGCAATTAGAAACTTGAGCTAAGAGGAAGGTGAGTGCTAAAGTTCCAACATGCATGATTTAAGTAAGAGAATATCAGATATGTGTTGAGCTGAATATATTACCGTTGGGGTCATATGAATTACTACTTGGGATGGACTAGTTGGAGGGGCATTGGTCCTTGGGGGACTGTAGAAAGAAAAGTATCATTTATTTGGCTAAAGGTGGGTCTCGATACAAAATCCAAGGGATCCGGAAGCCCATGAAGTTATGTACCATTACTGCCACTCAGTTGGGAAAATGTCTTGGGAAGGGTTGCATGATATATGTAGTACAAGTGGGGTATTCCAATTCTAAGGAAAATATTTCCATAGTGGGAAACATATCAGTATTTTAGGAATTTGTTGACGTATTCCCACAAAATATACCAGGATTACCTCCAAAGCATGATATTTATTTCACTATAGAATTAATTCGTACCGAAGAACCAATGTCTAGAGCCCCATTATCATGTGAGCATGTCGAAGTTAACTAAACTCAAAATGCAACTTTAGGAATTATTGGAAAAAGGGTACATTCGACCCAATGCATCCCTTTGTAGAGCTCCAGTGTTGTTCGTTAAAATGAAGGATTGGGCCTTATGAATGTTTATTTATTACCAACAACTCAATAATTTAAATATTAAGAACAAATACCCCTTGTTGAGGATTGATGATCTATTTGAGAGGAAAAAGAAGCAAGATTATTTTCTAAAACTGATCTAAGATCAAGATATCATCATATTCAGGTTAGGGATGAGGATGTTTATAAAACAACTTTCATAACTCATTATGGGCATTATGATTTTGTGGTCTTACCATTTGGACTAAGAAATTCACTTTCCACATTCATGAGTTTGATGCATAATACTTTTCATATGCCAAATTCAATAAATGCGAATTTTAAAAATATCGAATTGAGAATCTAGGCCATGTCATATCAGCTGAGGGAATAACATTTGATCCGAAAAAGATCTGGACCATCATGGAATGGTTAGTACCCAAAAATTTAGCAAATATACGATAATTTATGGGACTGGAAGGATACGATCGGTGTTTTATAGAAGAATTATCCTGAATCGCATATCCAAATTACGTCCTTACAGAAAAAGGACAAAAGCTTCAATTGGACCAGAAACTACCAACAAAGTTCTGAACATTTAAAGCACTTGTTAAGCAGAGCTATTATGTTAAAAATTGTGGACCCAAATAAGGAATTTGTGGTCCACACTAACGCATGTCAGTGTTAACCCAACAAAGTAAGGAAATTTCTTATGAATAACGCAAATCGAAGGAGCTTGAGAAGAGGTACTCTACCTACAATTTTGAGCTAATTTCATGAGTCATGAACTAAAGTTTTGGAGGCATTATCTTTTGGGAAAAACATTTTTGTTGAAAAATGACCACAACAGTCTGACTAGTTATTCTATGTAGTGTTCCTTGAATGCCCAGCAAGAAATATGGAATGCCTTTTTTAAGTGAATTTGATTTTGATATTCAACATTTAAAAGGAAAATAAAATCGCATTGCAGATGCGCTAAGACGAAGAATACACTATATATATTAACTTCACTACAATCAAATTGAATTTAATTTTCAGGAGTCAATAAAGGAAACGACTCAAAGGGATTCTAAATATAAATTTTCATGGAAGCAAGTGCAACAAGCTAATAGTCAAGAGAAGAAGTCTAAATTCAAAGTTAACAAGGAACAATTGTTGAATTTTGAAGGAATAATGTACATTCCAAATAATATTTCTATAAAACAATTACTCCAAGATGAATTTCATCGAATAGCCTACACTCCTCATCCTAGGAACCAAAAAATTCTCTCAACAATTAAGAAGGATTACTTTTGGGCCGGAATGCATAGGTACATAGCAAAATAATTAACTAAATGCATAGAGTGTTAGTAGGTTAAAGTTGAACACCAACATCCTATGGGTATTCTACAACCAATACCTATACTAGAATGGAAGTGGGAGGTCATAACACTTGATTTTATTACTGGATTGCCTAGATGAAAAAGGGATGTTGACTCAAAAATGGTAATAATAGAAAACTTAGTAAATCATATCATTTTATTCTGGTGCAATCCACCTATAAAGCAATACAAGTTGTTGATATTTTTATGAAATAAATATTCAGATTACATGGAATTCCTAAGATGGTGATATTGGACAGAGATGTGAAATTCACTTCTGAATTTTGGAAAGATTTATTTATGATTTTGTGAACTCGGGATCAGTTTAGTATTATGTACCATCTGCAAATAGACACGGAAATTAAATGTGTGAATCAAGATTTCGAGGATATGTTACGAATGTACGTCATGCAACAACCTGGTAAGTGGGAGGAGTATCTACATTTAGTAGAATTAACATATAATAATGGGTACCATGAATCACTAAAGATGATCCCCTTTGAAGTGTTATATGGTAGAAAATGTAGAACTCCTATAAATTGGAAAACCCCTGAAAATAAATTAATGTTGGGAATGGAAATGTTGCAAGACATGGAACGAGAAGTGAAGAAAATTTGACAGAATTTTGAGGCTACTCAAGATTGAAAAAATTCTTATGTAGATAAAAAAATAGTGTATCAGTGATTTGAGTTGGGGGGTTATGTATATGTATGGATTAAGCCTGAAAATAGCACATTAAGGTGGACCAACTGTGCAAGGTTGGCCCCTCGCTTTTTTTGCCCCTTTAAAATCTTAAAACGAGTAGGACCGATGTCTTATCAATTAGGTTTACCTAGCCACTTAAAATTTCATAATGTGTTTCATTTATTTCTACTGAAACAATATATATATGATCCTAGGCACGAGATTGAGTGGAAAAATTTCCAGGTAATGTTATAGTTACTACTATAGTCTAAATATAAAGATGAATATGAACTAATTTTATTATATGTTGACTGTAACAGGTTGAAATGGATGGAGAGTTCCTTGTAGAACCTCAATGCATCCTTGACTAGAGATAAATAACATTGCGTAAATAATTCATCATCGAGGTTAAAGTGCGATGGAAGCACTTTAGGCCGGTAGAGGCTACCTAGGAGGACGAAGAATTCATGAGAGAGGCCTATCTGGAATTATTTCAAAATATAAAATAAACATTGAAGAAGGTGTTTACATAAGGAGGAGGAGATGTCACACCTTGTTACATACAATAGTTCTTTGTTTTATTGGTTATGTTTTATCGATTAACTTGTCAAGTTAGGAACCTTGTTAGTTAAGTTTAAAATAAGTTTATTAAATTGAAAGAGTTAGTTTATGGTTTCAAATAGATATATATATATATATATATATATTGTTCATATTTCATTTTTTATATATATAATTACATGGATTAGGAATAATGATATATGATATGGAAAACTCAAGAGAATAGGCACGGTAGAAGTTACCTAACTACCATATAGTTAAATAGTTGTGGTTCTTAGCTTCCCTTTCCTGGAGATAAAAGGGGCCTCACTGGGAAGGAGAGGGCTTCTAACATATGAAGGACACAAATGAATAAAAAGAGGCCATAACCAAGTATTTCAATGTGGAGTTACAAAGAAGGATTATTCCTGAGTTGGGCATAGATCCAGTGGAATACCTTCAAGACCGACTTGAGACTAAACCTCGAACACGTTTTGAGGTCTGCAAGGAGGAAGAATTGACTAAAGCTATCATAGATTGTACTAATAGTAGGGACTCAGACAGAGATTCTGACGTAATTTTCTATCTCATTGGAAGGGTGGAGGGATCTCCTGGTTGAGTTTCCTAATCAAGTCTTTTGGAAAAATAGATAAGTAATTGTAACTGATACAAGTACTATGATTATTTATGTTTAGTTAAAAATACTATAATTGCGTAACGTTTAGTTAAAATTACTATGTTTTCCTATGTTTTAGATGTATATGGAAATTTTATGAATACACATAATTTGGGATTTAGTCCTTAAAATCTGTTGTGTAATTAATTCATGTTTAGGGTCATATGTCATGGACTTACATAATAAGATAATTTTAAATTGCGGTAAATATGTTCTATTAGTGCCAACAATGGAAATGATAGAAGAAACTGGTAGTAAATGATTAATCTAACCTGGGACAGGCCCTGGTCGGATAGTCTGTTACGAGTTCAAAATCATAGGGTCATAGACCAGGGGAAATGCTTAAGTACAAAAATGGTTGGATTTTTCTAGTCATAATAAATTTAATACATTACTGAGACTCTTAATGAATATACCCAAATCACTGAATAAGCAACCACAACATTATTCTAATAAATCGCTGAGAAAATAAGAACTAAGTTTTGAGTAAGATGGAATAGTTTGAACCCAAACAAGACTAAATACAATAGTGACTGTAAAAAAAGAAGGAAAATATGATGAATATAGACAAAAATGATAAAGCATTATAAATGTGAAGCATATTTTTGAAAGACCAAAGGGTAGATAAAATATCTTAACCGAGACAAGAAAGTAATACTAGAGATTGTGTAGCCAAACACATATAATAGTATAATTGAGAGAAATAAATGCATAGTTAATATTTAAATATTTGAATGAAACCTAAAGGCATAATATACATATAGTTCATCATTGTCCCTGTAGCTAAAAACATATACACCGTGTTTGGAGTATGATTCTTTCAAACAAATAATCATATAATATATACAACAATGGCTATTAAACTAGAGCAGCTTTTAATCGTCTATGGAACTATTAGGGATAGTTTCACTCTAAGAAACTTAGGGTTGGTATATTATCTAGGTGTTTTTGTGGGCTTAAGCCTTGAAGATAAACTAAAATTGAAGAAAAAAATGCTCTCCCAGTGGAGCGTATGAAAGATAACTAGGCATGGGAGGATCCCTTCCTACATTAAATATCTCAAGCAGAGTGATGGCTGGAGTAGCCAAAATATGAGGTAGCACAAAACCAAATACCTTGTGGGAAACTAAGCTTTAAACCCTTTCCGTGAAACTATACCCCACAACCTACAACTCTCTGGTAATGTGTAATACATGCACAAACCCCAAATGGAAGAGGAATAACTTGAGCTTAAATACAAGGAAGAGGAATTGATAAGAAATGTTGAATAAATATGGTAAGGAAACTAACCTCGAAAATAAGGGTTCCCAACTGAGCTGTAAATCTTGTAGCCACAAGAAAGGGAAAACCCATTAAATTTTAAATGGACGAATAACACACAACTGTAAGAGATAGGATCCCTCGCGAAGTAAAGAATCTAAATATCGAGGAGCGAAGCATGCAACACAAAGTATATTTTTGGTATTAGGGGATTTGGGGTGGGTCAAAGCCCCTTAATTATGTCATGGGATGGGATTTTTGATGAACGTTGGACTTTGCTCATGGTTTTGGACCATGATATTGTAAAAGTTAATTCTATATAAGGAGTCTAGATATAAGTTACATGTAGGCTTATGATTGATGATATGAAATGCATTTGGATGTAATACTGAGTTAGATTTTGTGGTTTGGGTGAGAGGAAAAGGCTCTCACAACTGTGTGCATGGAGACATTAGGAAAGACTGTAGTTGTGTGCGTAGGCCCTTACAGCTGTGTACACAGGGTGGAAAGAGATTGTATGAGACAAATATGTATGTTAATGAATGGATCATTGAGAATTTTTGAGTTATATTGATGTGTTTGTATTTTTATTACTGTTCATGAATAAATATGCTAATTTAGGGTTTTATTCTGTATCTGAACAATGGAGTTCATTTTATGGTTATTTACTATGCTTAATGCTTAAATAAGTAAGATCGTTCAGTATTTGAGTAAGTTCAAGAGTTTTGTTGAACATCACTGGCCCTATTGATAGATATGACCTGCGAGAAGGAAAATACCTAAAGCCACTGTCCTCTATTCCTTTGGATGTAGAAACTTGGTTCTAGCATCCCCCTATATTGCCTCGGGTGAGACTTTGGTCTGTGCAAGCAGATCGTTACCGAAAGGGATGGTAATAGTAGGATTTGTTGGACTGCACAGACTATCTAAAATTGGATAAGGGTCCCATAAAGCCAACAAATGGTTCCATTGTTGGGACTGAGATATGATTGAGGGATAGTTGGATGTGGCATCCATCTAAGAAAGAGATTGAATATTGGATAGATCTGAAGGAACGTGATTTTGTTATGCAAGAAAGAAGAAATTTGCATATGAGCTTTTCTTTGCATCATTCTCTAGCGAGCTACGCAAGTGAATCTCAAGGCTAGCCATGCAACCGAGGTATTGTAATCATAGACCTACTATGTGGACCCCAGATCTGATTGAGAAACTAAAAATTATTGACATTAGGGGAATTTTGAGGTCTAAAATGAGCCTCCTAAGAAAATTATAAAATAATAGTGGAAATAATACAATAAGATTACATTACATCATCAAATTTTGGAGGGGAAAAATACAAAACTACTTTTTCAACTCGTATTTTCAACTTATCTCCTTATGGGTTTACTCAAATTTCGAGCGGGAACACTCGATGGATGCATAATTTGATTCCTCATCCAAGGAGTATCCATGTTGCATATTTTCAATGGAACCTAGTACTCGAAAAATGAGAAATACATGAAAAACATTATTAAAATCACGTTTTTTCATGTATTTCTGATTTTTTGTGTAGTAAGGTCCATCAGAAGTATGCAACCATGGAAAATTTTAGGGGCTAATATTTGCAGGTGGGCTAATTTTCCATGGCTTTTCAAAAAAAAAAATTTCGCCAATTTCCATTTTTTTATATAAATGATTCGCCTAAATTGTACAATATAAAATTATTTTACGTTAAAAATCGCCAACATTATATAGAAAATATATATAATATCATTATAAATTTGAATAATTTTACAAATATATTAATAAACATTTTATAGTTTTCTTATTAGGGACTAGTGAGATTCGCCAATTGTTTAAACTTCAAGATAATTTTCCATCCTTAAAATTATCCCTGTATGCAACATGGATACTCTTTGGATGAGGAATTAAATTTTTCATCCAAGGAGTACTCCCACTCAAAATTGAGTAAAAAATTAAGGAGATAAGTTGAAAAAATAGTTTTATTATTTTATTATTTTTTAATCTTTTTTCATTTTTTACCCCAAAAATGGTGAATCGTCCCCCATAGTTGAAATCATCATCTTGAATCCTATTAGTTCTTATAAAGTTTATTTTGGTTGTACATTTTTCTTAGGAGGCCCATTTTAGACCTCAAAATTTCTCTAATGTAACGAGACTGCAAGAGTTGTTGATTACCAGATTGATAGTATCCTTGCAGGATTCAGTATTGAGTTCACGATTGAGACCGTTGTGTCCTATAGTGAAGCAGAGTGAAAATTTTTCAAAGGCCCACGAGGAAAGTACCTGAATTCACTAAAGTTTTGGACTAAAATTCTATTATGTGAAAAGGGTATACTGCAATTATGCTCAAATTTATGGTTGAAGAAAGAGAAATTGGTGCTACGCAAAGTGGTAAGTGATTCATAGCAGGTTGGGATACATGCATTGAAACTAAATATAGACTATTGTTTGAATCTGATAAAGGAGAAAGAAACCTTGCTACTCTTCGAAGTCTGCCATTGATATCAGAAAGTCAAAAAAGTGTTGAGGAAATTCACCAACCTTCTACCCCCATCATCACTCCATCATGTTATGTTCCTCCACCTCCACCTAGCCCCATGGCGTAACCCCTGAAGATGATGGTGTTCAAGGGAACAAATGACCCTGAACAATTTTGGTTTGTAGTAGAAGCGAAATGGGGTTTGTAGAATGTTATAGATGATGATATGAAAAAAACGCAGTTGGTTACTATGCTGCAAGATCGAGCATTGTCCTGGTAAATGAAGTTTGTTACAACGAATGAAAATGCTTCATTAACTAAAAAAGAAACACGTTGAATGCTGAATTCAAGAAACTAAAGTCACAATCCTAGTGTATCATTAAGATCAAAGAGATTAAGCAACTAACTACTCAGACTGCGTGGGAGGTAGATCATAGATTTAAGACATTATTGAGTCAGATTAACTTTAAGGTACCAGACGAACAACATAAAGAGTGGCTTATTGTTGCACTGGTACCACATCTTAGATTATCATTGTTACAACAAAATATTGCAACTCAGGCTAAAGAACTGGAGATTACGAAGAAGCTGGATGCTTCGCCAATAGCTGATGCAAGCATAGAGGTGTAAAAGATTCAGACTCAGTTGGCGAGTTTCTACATGGAGCTCTAGGATCTAAAAAAGGGAAAGGAGGTTCATGCAGAGGTCTGGTCTATCTGTAGAAATTTGAATAATAGCTGAATTATTCACCGAGATTATCCTAATCACACACTATTTAAGCTTCATGCATAATACATAACCTCTTCTACAATTGATCATCAATATGCGGAAATAGAAGCAGTCGCATGCGCACATTAAAACATAATCAAGTACACATATCAACACAGTATGTAATGGGGAAAGCTGATAGCTGAAAACCCCCAACTATCTGTATATTATAATGATAGAGAACATGTAACAATCATAGTACAATACTCCTCACAAGTACTCAGTACTATCTCCAATAGTTACACACAAACTAGCTTAGATCTGAACAAGTCACAGGTTCAAATCTCCTCCACAAGTCTGCCTGCCTCTACTGCGCAATCCAAGATGAATAATGATGAGATCCAAGTTCGAATCCCCTTGGCTTGTACTACACAATCCTCATTGGCAATCTCAATCAATGTGTGTGCAAATCTCATGCACAGCTATAGTCACAACTGATAGTAGACTCACCCTTTCACCCACCTCTAACACTCGTCTCCACTGAACTGTCCATGCATTGCAGTTAACTGATGTGTTCTTTAGTTGATTTATGAGTTAATAATTAGTGAATTAATTAATAATTAATTCACACCACTCATCACTAGTTTATTTTTCAGTTAGACTAAATACAACTAGTTCAACTAAGTTAAACAGAACACAACTCCACCAACTGTCTCATCAACTCCACCAAACTCTGCCACATGAGTTCTAACTGAAGTCAACCATGCAATAGCTCAACTAAACCTTAGGAAAAGTGTATTTCCTTTTTTCAGCTGCATGTGCCACATCCAAGCATCAAACCGAAGTGCTCCAAGAGGATAAGATAATGTTTATAGTCTAAATATTATTAAGGGTTAATAATATTTGACTGTTCTATTTTTAGCCCGGCAGTCTAAAAATAGAAACCGCCCAATGTCTAAAAATAGAGGTCCATATATTTTTACCAACTCAACCAATCATCCATAAATAGCATCCTGCAACTCATAGACCATGATCCATATGTCTAAAAATAGACTTTGCGCCAAAAATAGCCTGCGGGCCCACTTAGTGAAGGCGACTTCATTTCACTAAGCTCCATCATCTTGTTGCATTTTCAACACCCCCTCTCAACAAGATATGGATTATCTGCAACCCCTATCCTGCCTCTGTGGTATTCGAATTTGCTCCTGGTGAGCGCCTTCGTCAAGATATCAACATCCTGATCCTCCATGGGAATATATGAAAGTAACATGATTCTCCGCTGCACACAATCTCTGATATGATGGTACCTGATGTCGATGTGTTTGGATCTATCATGAAATACTGGATTAGCCGAGAGTTTAATGCAACTCTGGTTATCACAATAAATCACAGTAGGCTCCAAGTGTGACCCGAACAACCTGACCAGAATCTTCCTCATCCATATGGCCTCGCATGCAGCCAAGCTTGCTGCCATATACTCAGCCTCTGCTGAACTGAGTGCCACGGATCTCTGCTTCCTGCTGTACCAAGAAACTGCTGTCGACCCGATACTGAAGATCCCTCCAGATGTGCTCTTTCTATCCGTTGGGCTCCCTGCCCAATCTGCATCCGTGAAGCCACATAGCTTCACCTCATCCTCCTGTCTGTACCACAATCCATATCCCGATGTGCCTCTAAGATAACGCAATACATGCTTGCCTGCCTTCCATAAGAGCTTGGTAGGCTTAACCATAGCTTGTGAAAGCTGGTTAACAGCATAGCATATATCGGGTCGTGTATTGACCAGATACATAAGCGACCCCACCAACTGTCGATAAACAGTGGCATCCACTACCTCCGCTGAAGTAGCATCCTCCTTCCTCCAACCCCCAGGAAGAGGAGTATCAACAGGCTTGCAGCCATGCATGTTGAACTTCTCCAGTATCTCCCGGGCATACTTACCCTGAGAAACAAATAGTCCATCACTGCGTTGCCAAATTTCCAATCCTAGGAAATAATGAAGGAGGCCCAAGTCCTTCATCTCAAACTCTCTAGCAAGATCCTCCTTGCATGAAAGTATCAACAGCTCATCACCCGTCAAAATCAGATCATCTACATATAGTACAATGATCAACAACTTCCCCTCCACCACAATCTGGTACAGGTTAGGATCCGCCTCACTCTTGGAGAATCAAAATCGAGTGAAATAACTATCTATCTATGTGTACCAAGCACAAGGTGCTTGTTTCAACCCATACAGTGCTCTCTTGAGTCTGTACACATGCGACTCACTGCTGAAGATCTCGAAACCTTTGGGCTGCTCTATGTACACCTCCTCCTTAATGACTCCAATGAGGAACACAGTCTTCACATCCATCCGATGGATGTGCCACCCCATCTGCGCTGAGAGAGCTAGAATCGTCCGTATGGAAGAGTACCTAGCAACAGGTGAAAAAGTCTCCTCATAATCGATCCCCTCTATCTGTGAGAAGCCTCGGGCAACAAATATTTCCTTGTACTTCTCCACACTCCCATCAGCCGCCTGCTTCACTTTGTAGATCCATCTCAAACCCACCACTGATTTCCCTTCCGGTCGTGGGACAATCTCCCATGCATTGTTTCTGACAATCGAATCATACTCTTCCACCATGGCATCTACCCATGCGGGTTCCTCCACAGCTTCCTCGAAAGAGGATGGCTCTGTCATGACACATTTTCTCACAAGAGCCATGTATCCAGTGTACCGGTCCAGTGACTGTCTCTGTCTGCGCTATGCTGTAGGTGGTCCTACAACCTTCTCTGCATCTCAAGCCAGTCGCTCAACTTCTGTAGTGTGCTTGCGCCCTCTGATGGTTGGCGCTGCATGAGTGGTCTCTTCCACCTCATGAACTTCCTCTTGTGGCTGATCCACATCCGGAAGCTCCTCCTTAGGAACTAATAGCTCCTCATCTGCATGCAAGTGTGGCTCCCTCTCAAGCGAACACTACATGGCTTTCTCCTCTTGAAATTTGATATCCCATCGCACAACAGTCTTGCGACTGTCTGGAAAATACACACGATAGTTGTGGGGCGTATCAGTGTACCCCACAAATATCCCAACCTCTGCGGTCGGCTCTAGCTTCTTCCTGGCATCCTTCACACATGCATGTAGACAGTGAACCAAAAATCCCTCAAATGAAACATCAGCCTCTTTACGTAAAAATGCGTCCGGGCATCATGATGCCAAGCAGTATCTTGTGAGGGATAATGGTTCTGGCATTATTATATCGCAATATTTTCCTCTATGCCTACCACAAGTGAATCGGTAGGCCCTGGTCATGCAACATCACTCATGCGGAACCCATGATCGTTCTATTCTTTGTCTCTGTGACCCCATTCTGCTGTGGGTTATGAAGCTATATGAGTTCTCTTCGAATTCCTTCTTTGCTATAGAAGTCTTTGAATTCACCAGAGATGTATTCACCACCATTATTGCTCCTTAGAGCTTTCACCTACTTCCCTGACTCCTTCTCCACCAATGCCTTGAACTCCGCGTAAATTTGAGTGTTGCCCGCCTTTTCTTCATGAAGATCCACAGTGACTTCAGAATAATCATCAACAAAGATCAAGTATAGTACATGTGTTTTTTTGTTTTGAAGGCATCAGAGAAAGGTCCACACACGTCTGTGTGAATTCTCTCAAGGATCATCGTGGCACGACTATCCTTCTCGTGAAAGGTGGCTTTCACAAATTTTCCCAAGGTACACCCCTTGCACTGAACTGACTGCGCAAGAGTGCCCTTAGGAAGCCCAGTAGAAATCTACTGCAATATCTTCAAAGCTCCATGGTGAAGGTGGCCCAATCTCCGATGCCACAACTCGCCATCATCCCAGCTCACCACTCCTTCTGCCTTGCATGCCATTGCTGCATAGCCATCTACTTGTAGCTGATAAAGGTTCTTGACTCTAACCCCTATCTTCCAGGTTTCTCCAGTTGTCTTATTGCGTAGGAAAGCCTTTCCTTCGCTAAAGACAACATCGTACCCCTTGTCTTCTAACATCGCCACAGAGATCAGATTCTTCTTCAATCCTGGAACATGCATCACATCCTTCAATACAAAGGGTTTACCAAACTCCCTCTTAAATGAAATGGTACTGTTGAGGAGGTAAATTCCCTCTGCGGACAAAGGCGATCCCTACTAGCCCAGCAGGGGTCTAGCAACAATCAAACAATGTTACGATGCAAGTTCCTAGTTACGAATGAAAAGACTAGAGATAGAAGCCTACCTGGATTCCAATGCTATGATATGAAGAAGAAGCGTCCCCGTTCCTCAGCCTCGGCAGATCACAATCCCTCCACGATCTCCATGGATGAACACCTGCACATGGAAGAAACAAACAGATACAAGCATAAAATCCGGCATACGTAACTAAACATCAGTCAGAAAGGATGTTACTCATATTAACATGATGGAAAACAGAGTGGAACCATAATCGTAATCATCTATTAAATAACAAACGAAGAGAGATTACAACCAAGTTCTGACGTCGCAGTCTCCTTCGAATGGGTCTCCAGTCGTCCACATCTCGCAAAGCTCGCCAAGGAAAGGGAAAACCTCTCCGGAGTCTCTCGACGATGGTCTCCTTACTTGAGTCGGCCTTAAGGGAAAGAGAGGATTCTTTACAGCACAAAGGCTCTTGGGAATATGGAGATTCAAAGCTTAGGCACTTCAAGACTAGCTTGCCATGGGATTGAGCAGGTTTTTATAGATGGGGAAGGAGGGAGTTGGGATCCCTATTATTATGGGATTGGCCCTATCAACAAGGAAGGTTCCATGGGAGGTGGCAAAACCACTTCCCTTCCATAGAACTCCCGCAGCCAAACCTCCCAACTCAAGATAGGAAATGGTTTCTAAGTTTGTTGGAACTCAACTTCCGCCATCTTTATTTAAAAAACAGTCCTCAAATTGGGTGGCGCGACTACTGCTCTGGGACAGAGCGCTAGTTGGCGCGGCCTCTTTGCAGGATTTTCCCCATTGGCGCGAGTTCTGAACTGCCTACCCGCGCCAATGCAAAAAGGGATGTTTTTCATGATTTTTGCAAGGAGATGTCTTTAGGGCAAATGAAGCTCATGTTTAGAGGAATGCATTGATGATGTTTTCAAGGCATGACAATGTTCACAGGTCACAAAATGGGTCCTCCATTATGCGGGACGGGGAATGGTAGGGACGGTGAAAAATTACTGTGTAACAGATGCCCCCTAAAGTATGAGGCCCGAGAGAGAGAGGGGTGAAATGCTTTACGAGAACATGTTCAACTGAAGGCCCGCCGTTGGAAAACCTGCGCAGAAAGATACAACTGATATCTCAAGTACATGATGTCTATGTGGTATGGATGCATCCATCCGAAACAGAGTATGCTATAATCCGGATCCAGGGCATGGGCACAGCCATCCAACTAGGATCAAACAAATAGACTCAGGTATGGTCACAGCCATCCAATCAGTGAGTCATGTACATAATGATAATAATCCACAATCGTAGCCTGGATTACAATAGACACAATCCAGGGTCTTGCGCTCCATCTCGACCCAAACAAAGTACAAGTTCAAGCACGCGAATATGTGAGCTGAAGTCGAACATGCAAGAACATCGTCTGATTACTAGCCAATGATGAAAGCTGTTAACAGACGCGAGAGAAACCACCAATAATGACAATGGTCCTCAAGGTACTACAGGTACAATCTACGGCGTGCGAATAAATGATTTGACGTCGAACACCCGCAGAATCACTCGATCGGAGGTCAATGATGTAAACCTCACGTCGAATGCGACGAACCTGCCATTGAGGCATGCAGGCTCCAAGGTACCATCAGGAGTCTCTAGACCAACTTCCCGGATAATGAGTTGAAGTCGACAGGAAGTGACCTTGATCGAAGGTGGGCCATAATGATTCCCACATCATCGACACGAGACAGAGGAACATGATGTTTTTGTTGTGAATCAGGATCGTATGAGAAACAGAGGAAGGTTGAAATTCGCAGAGGCCAACTTCTCTTGAACACATAAACGACACGACAATGGATTTGGCAGTATTTGACATCAATAGATCAAAGGTCATGGCGACGAGGCAGTGAACAGATGAGAGGTCAAAAGAGATTACCCAAACCCATGGAAGCAAAGTGAAGCAGCGAGATGAGATGTCCCCAACCCGACACGAATGCAGACAAGTGCCATGTTCAAGAGCGACATACTGCCGACGATAACGACGATGGTTCCATTTTTCCCCCACCATTTCTGGCGAGTACCCCAATTATTTTTGATAACAAGCTTGAAGGGGATAGCATATGCTTGCGATATAAGTCCGCCCTTCGGGCGAATCCATCCTAGTGCATTTAACAAGTCCTAGGAAGGAGAAACTCGGAGAACGTCATTTCGACTATATCCGATGTCATCAGGGTTTAACGAGTCTGACAAAGGAAGAACTCGGCGTCTTTTCATGTTTAGAGAGTTTGAAAAGACAGCTGAAAAGAAAACTCCACAAGTCCCTTTTCGTAAATAGTTCCCCAGATCCGAAAAGGTAGAAAACAATATATGGGAAAACCTCCTAGTCGCGATAGGCTAGGGTATTCCTTTTTCGTAATCAATCCATCCCGGCCCGAAAAAGGGTTAAACTTATACCGGGTGAATGTCGATTCGTGTCCATTTTAACGAGATCAAAACGACAAGGGCCTCGGCAATCTTTTCATATTTAGAGAGTCAGAAAAGAGCTGAAAGATGACTCCAAAGTGACTTTTTCGTGTATTTACCGAGTCCGAAAAAGTATAAAATACAACTCGTTTCCATCGTTTAAGTCGCAAAAACCTGCCGCTGCACATACCAAGCAAGCGTAAGATCCATTTTCGACATAAGATATGCAAATATTTGATAAAAATAACTTTTAAAACTCATTTAACGTCGAAAAAGTTATAAATATGTCAAATTGGTAAAAAATAAAATTACTTTTACTATTTACCTTGGTGAAAAACAACAGTGGTCCATTTGGAGCAGAAACTTTTGACGGTGATTGCGACAAATCCAGTTGACCATTCAGCTTCTCGTCTGTCACAGGTAAGAGGCGCTCCTTTGCTCTTCATTTTCATTCATTTTTTTAATAATTTTCCCTTGAAAATCAGTTCTATGTGGCCACTTTTAAAATTTTAGGGCTGCGCCCATTGGCGCGGGTATCGGGCACGAACCCGCACCAATGAGCTCTTTTATACAAAGGGCTCGCGCCACGTGGCACGACTGTTCACAAAACAGCCGCGCCAGCGGCCGAACCTAAAAATCCGCCCAAAATTTCGACATTTAGACCAAATTGCATGGAATTTGAAGCTCATCAGAGATCTAACTAAGGGTTTTTGACCATATGAATGCAGGTAATCACTCAAAATGGCAATTGAATGGAAAGAACGAGAGCACGGAGAAGAGGATGAACAAGCCATGCAAAGCCAAGCTTGCATGAATGCACTTAGAAACTGTGGGTTGAAAAAGTTCTTCCTCACACCATGTTTACGAGCTCAGCCCGAGCTCCTCCAGTATTTAATCAGTATCTGGGACGAACGTGACTAGGTGTTCCGGTTACGAGACCAGGTATTAGAGCTGGAGGTTTCTGATTTTTATTTTATCACTGGATTTTCCCACAGAGGTCCGATCCCGGTGCTGACTGGAAGCAGACCATCTGGGGAAAAGATGGAAGAAGTGATGGCACGAGTGTGCCCAGGAGCTCAAACGGGATCAGGTAGTAAGAAAGTGGATATCCACACTATCCCTGATCTGGAATTGAGAGTGGTTCTCCATACCATCACGCGGGTTGCTGGGTCACAGGCTCCGCACGAGGCCATAAAGGCCCAACTCCTGCTAGCTTCAGAATGCATGGGTCCCCTGCTGTTTTACTGGGCAACAACAGTGACAATTAATATGAAAAGGTAGCTCACGAAATGCAAACAGGGTAAACTGAAACAGTTCGGTTATGGTTCCATCTTGGTATCGTTCATTCTAGAACATTTACCAATCTTCCAGGGCCAAGGGGCCACAGTATCAGACCCGATACCACGAGAGCCAAGAATGGCTCGCTGGGCAGCATTGATGCCCAGATCTGGAGGTGGCCAACAGATGTCCTAGAGGCCAGAGTTCTTTAGGTGGTTACGGCGCCAACTGATTGTCGTGGAAGATTGGCCCTATGCAGGAACTGACTTTACCAGGGACCCAGACCACCCACTACCAGAAGGAGATGACTGGGATGAGGAGTTGGGTAAGACCTCATGTTTTTTATTTTATATTTATATGTTTTTTTTTGTTAATACACATTCGTCTTAACACATTTCACATATTCATGCAGAGGTGGGACCTGAGAGACTAGCTGGGATGTCTCCTATCTCACAGAGGACGCAACTCGCCCCTAATCCTCAGGGAGAGGGTACCGGAGGAGAGGATCTGATCCAAAACCTCGAGGGGATTGCCCACGGGATCCCAGACTATGCCCGGCTAGCAGACGTACCGATGGCATACCAGCGCCACACGGTGGGAGTTCCAAGTCGGATCCACTGAATCCTGAGACGCTTAGTGCGTGCAGTCACATGCTATCATGAGAAACATGTGGATTAGTCCTTAGGATTTATACCACACCTATTTTTTTTTTTAGAGACATACCGTCTCCGGATGTACTAAGACGATTATGTATATATTTGACTTTCGTGATGCACACTGTGCAAACATTTCAACACACAAACATATATATATACATATGACCATTTTGGATGGATCTTTTACATGTGATGATGTTTTCTATATGTCATGAAAATGTCTAATACTAATGTATCAGTTACATAACAAACGACCCAATGCGAAATGTATTCACACAATGTATCTACTCACACATTTCATTTTTATGAAACCTTAAAAGCACACATGAACACACACACATATGCAAACTATGCTTGAAATGAGGAAGACGGGCATGCCCCCCAGCATGGTGTCTCAATTCGAGGTGCATGCCCCCCAAGCTTCAGTTCATTTAAAATGGAGTGAAGGTTCAAAACAAAAAGTTGAATTGAACATGCTTGTGTTTCATTATTTTAATGAGGTTGACACACTTAAGGAACCATCCTCAAACAACTTGTTTCATTGTTTTTAGGAGCTCGACACAAGTAGAGGAACTATGCTCCAATGACCTTGTTTCATTTTTAAAGGAGCTTGACACAAGACAATGAACTGTGCTCCGACAACCTGATTTCATTTTTTAAAGAGCTTGACACAGGGAGGGAACTGTGATCTAACCGGCTTACATCAAAATGAACAAGAAGGTGGCGCTTCCAAGAGTTCCACTCCCGATGGAAGGAAAACATCCTGGAAGTCAGGACCCAATGCCCCCAACACCTGATGCACGATGGCATCATCACTGAGCACAGGCACGGGGTAGGTAGACACATAGTTGACTTGCGGTGGAGCAGATACAACGGGTGGATAAAAACCCGGAGGGGGTGATGGTGGACCAGTTGCCACATTAGGACCAAAGAACGAAAGCTGATCAATGGTCACAATCCTTCCTTCATGCGGAAAACAAACCACACGAAAGAGGGAGGAGATGAGCACTCCCATGGCATAGGTGTAATCGCGCCCCAGGAGCAGATTGAAATCCAAGGGGCCTGGAATGACCATCACGTCCATATGGACGGTTTTTTCTCCCAAAGTAATTGGTAACCTTGGAAGGATCCCCAACGGTTGACTTCTCCTTCTCTTAAAAGTGAGCAGATTCTACGTAACAGGCGCAAGCGACGGTGAACCGAAAGCTTGCCAGGTAGTTGAAGACATAATACTAACAGAGGCACCTTCGTCTATAATGGTGCTGGGTACAACCAGACCAAGAGCCTGTACTGTGATCTCGAAAGGCACATAAGACGGAAGGCGAAATCCTGCAAATCGATTCCAGTCAAAGGAAGCGACCAAACTACTCGGAGGGGCTACCATCGAAAATCAAAGGTCTTCCCCTGATGTTACGGAAGCAGAAGCCTCCTCCATGACCTCCATCTCGAAGGCGGGAGGAATATCCTCCGTAGCCTCCATCTTGGGAGGCGGAGGAGAAACTTCTTGAAGTACAGGGACAGGAGAATCTTTCTCCAAGTCTGAAGAATCTGAAGAGACCAGAAGGACATGAGGGGTGTGAGATCCACTCTCGACAGAAAAGACCTGGTGCACCGCGGACGGGGCCAGTTCAACCGATCCTACGACCAATGGTTGGTCAGGGACGGATTCGTGAATTTGAATTTCTGGGGGAGTGGGATTGACCAAGGATAACTCTTGACCATCCGTAAGATCAGCTGGCGCAGGACTCAAAGAAAGCCGATTATAACCCGGCGGAAGGCGTGGTGTAGAATCGGTCGAGTTGTCCAAAACTAGTTTGGCTTCATCCATATAAGGACAAAGGTGAATGGCATGGTGCCCTTCACACAACTTGCAGGGATTGGTGATCTTACCCTGCTTCTTAGGAGCCTTATCAGTACCAGTTGAAGACGTGCCCCCAACTTGGCTCCCGGAAGTCAAAGGCAACGGCGGATGGCCATCGGACCATGCTTCGAGCACCTTGGGGATGCCAGGGCAGTCTCAAAGAAGATGGTCTCCCGTGCACAACAGGCAAGGGAACTTGACTTTCCGTGGAGGGTTGGAAGGTTTATCGGGAGGAGATATTTCAGAAACAGTGGCTGCACTTTTAGCCTCTCGCTTATCAGACTTCTTCTTCTTTGTCTTCTTCTTCTTCTTCTTAGCCACCTAGTTACTTGAATCCAGACTTTCACCAGGCGAAGTAGAAGAGGAGGACGCAGAAACAGGCGAAGAAGGGGAGAGGTCCACCTTGGAATCAACATGATGTTTTTCAGGTGGAGAAACTAATTGAACAGTAGTGGAGACATTCGGGACAACAGAGGTTGAGAACAACCAAACAGGCAACCCAAAAGTTAACCCAGGAAGGGACAACATCGCCATGTAAGGAGCACCAACATTTCCAAAAGGAGGAAAATGACCAGGATTCCCTTCTGAGGGGATTCCTTGGTTGGTGAACTCTGAAAAAGTTGCCATCAATACTCAAAACCAAACACGGGCTGAAAAAAAAAAAAAAAAAAAAGTCAAGAGCACACGATCAAACAGTCAACAAGCAATATCTAAGCGGGTGTGTAATCGTGGGCGATTAATTTTACCACATTGGAAAGTAAGAAATTCTACCGTTTCATATTTTAAGAGTCGAGAAACGATAAAAAGGTGACTCTATCTCTTTCAGATTTGACGCAAGCGTGAAAGGACAAGCGCTTGACGGTCTTTTCAAGTTTAGGGAGTCAGAAAAGACCAAATGACTGCTTAGGAAAAACTAGGCACAAAGGGTGTACCAAATATCCGTGAACTGCAATATACGCCTTGGTTTCAATAATGAAACAGAAATCGACCAAGGACTTTCCGTACGTGCAGGTAGTCTCCCCGAATGCTGTGTTTGGTGTATCACGGGTATAGGGCGGCAGACTCGGCTTCCTATGGATAAAGGATTGAAAACCTAGAGGGGTCTCCCTTTATATACGTGACGGTACGGGGAGCACAAGTCCGTACTAGCGCTGCCTAAAGCCAACAGGCGAACGACAACTGCTAGGTTTAACGACGCCGGAACACGTCTCTAGCCTAGACCTTCTAAAAATGTTTCGTTAAGTTCCAATGCTGCCTTAGGTTAATTGAATAAATTTTACAGTTGATCTTCAATTAAGTTTCAATTTTCAGGCCCTATCGTATGTAGTGTCTTAAAAGACTCCTAAATGCAAAGCTATATGCCACAATCCAACATTTCGTTCGATGAAAACTAGTTAGATAAGAGTTGAGAGATTTTACACAAACGAAATGAACGGAAGACAAACAATGAGATCTCTAATGCAACTAATGAAATTGAAAACTTTTCATTCAAAACACTAATCACTAGCAAGATGGAAAAGATCACAATTTGCACTAATTAACAAAAGCAAAAGAGATTTTTTTTTTTTTTTCAATGTCTGATAGCTAATATGCACTAAACAAACTTGAAAACAAATGGAACAACTTGAGAAACGATATTCGAGAGAGCGAAAAAAACAAATTTCACTCAACGAACAAATAAATTGGATTCCAACCTAAAGTCTCTCAAACAAGGAAAAGACTCAAAAGCTTCCAATGGACCGTGTGATCTAGGTCCAAGGCAAGACTAAACGAATTTCGAATGAAGGAATGAACAATCACCCAAAGATCGCAACAAAACAATGAACAACTACTTAGAGGATGTGGAGAATTAATCAGACAGTTGACAAGACAATCAAAACACCAAAACTCCCAAGGAGGGCTCGATACACTAAGCCACTAGATGCCCTAGGGCTTAAAACGTGAAATCGATAGATAAAAGCAAACAACCAAAGGACAGAGGTGAATTCCCAGCCAAACAGGACTCCAACATACTCAGGCAGTCGGAAAATCAAGAAGAAAAACACTGACCAAACCCAGAGAGCTCAAAAATGAGGAAACTCAAAAACCTTACAGGAGTGGCGCGACTGTAAGGATGAAACTGGCGCCAGAAAGCAATTGGCGCGGGCTAAACAAAAGCAACGTGCGCCAATTGGCGTGACTGTCGGGTTAAAAACCGCGCCAGTCGAGTTTCTCAGCCAAAATTTAAAAAAAGCTACTCCAGAGACAAATCAATGTAAACTAAGCAAACCAAGAAGTCAAAAATAGCAAAAAGAACCCAACCCAGAAGGCTGATCAAGCAAGGAAAAACATAAAACAATCAAAGCGAGACAACACAAACCAAGACAAGAAATCGACCACCCCCGCATGGTCGCCAAATTGTTGAGGAGGTAAATCCCCTTTGCGGACAGAGGCGATCCCTACTAGCCCAGCAGGGGTCTAGCAACAATCAAACAATGTTACGACGCAAGTTCCTAGTTACGAATGAAAATACTAGAGATAGAAGCCTACCTGGATTCCAACGCTATGATCTGAAGAAGAAGCGTCCCCGTTCCTCAGCCTCGGCAGATCACAATCCTTCCACGATCTCCGCGGATGAACACCTGCACATACAAGAAACAAACAGATACAAGCATAAAACCCGGCATACGTAACTAAATATCAGTCAGAAAGGATATTACTCATATTAACATGATGGAAAACAGAGTGGAACCATAATCGTAATCATCTATTAAATAACAAACGAAGAGAGATTACAACCAAGTTCTGATGTCGTGGTCTCCTTCGGGTGGGTCTCCAGTCGTTCATGTCTTGCAAAGCTCGCCAAGGAAAGGGAAAACCTTTCCAGAGTCTCTCAACGATGGTCTCCTTACTTGAGTCGGCCTTAGGGGAAAAAGAGGGCTCTTTACAGCACAAAGGCTCTTGGGAATATGGAGATTCAAAGCTTAGGCACTTCAAGACTAGCTTGCCATGGAATTGAGCAGGCTTTTATAGATGGGAAAGGAGGGAGTTGGGATCCCTATTATTGTGGGATTGGCCCTATCAACAAGGAAGGTTCCATGGGAGGTGGAAAAACCACTTCCCTTCCATAGAACTTCCGCAGCCAAACCTCCCAACTCAAGATAGGCAATGGTTTCTGAGTTTGTTGGAACTCAACTTCCGCCATATTTATTTAAAAAACATTCCTCAAATTGGGTGGCACGATTACTGCTCTGGGACAGAGCGCCATTTGGCGCGACCTCTTTGCAGGATTTTCCTCATTGGCGCGAGTGATGAACTGTCTGACCGCGCCAATGCAAAAGGGATGTTTTTCATGATTTTTGCAAGGAGATGTCTTTAGGGCAAATGAAGCTCATGCTTAGAGGAATGCATTGATGATGTTTTCAAGGCATGAAAATGTTCACAGGTCACAAAATGGGTCCTCCATTGAGGTAAGTTTGTTTTGTACGGTGACAAATTACGTGTAACAGTACCGAGCATCGGTCGGCACTGCATCTACCATCATCGCCCATCTCGATGTGCACACCCAAATCTTTGTCCTCCAGATCTGAGAACAACTCCCGATCTCCCGTCATATGAAATGACGCACCGCTGTCCAAGAACCACACCGATCCCATCACACTTTAAACCAAGCATGCGATCAGTGAAAAGTCAAGCTCGAACTGCGAAGCCAAAGCTTCTCCATCTGCAGATCTTCCCGCTTGCTTGTTTTTCTTCTTCTTTGGACAATTGGTAGCATAATGTCCGTGCTTGTGACAGCGAAATAATTTTTCACCTTGACATGTCCCGCTTTTTGCCTTTCGCACTAGAATGAGAAGCTTTCTTGCTCTTCCCCTTCTTTGCTTTGGCAGCCAAAGCACAATTCTCTTCATCAGAGTTCTTTGATGAAGATCCGTCCCTGGTACTTCGCCTTTATCTCCTCTTGCACAAGATCCGACCAAAGTCACTCCCATCCTGGAAATTTCTCCCGACCATTGACAGAATCCTGATAGGCATGCCAACTCTTCGGAAGACCAAGGAGAGCCAAGCTCACTAATTCCTCATCATCTACAGTCACCCCCACACTTCCCAGCTCATCCCTGCATTGGATGAACTTCGTGAGGTACTTGGGCATACTGTCGCCTTTCTCCATCTTTATGTGTCCGAGTTTATCCTTGAGCGCCAACTTCCTCTGGTCGCTCTTGCTTTGGAATAAATCTGTCAACGCTTTCCACATCAAGTATGGAGAAGCTTTTCCATGCATGCTGGATACAATGTGATCCTTCACGCCCTCCAACAGAATCCTTCGACATTTTTCCATCTTCTTTTTCCAAGCCTCAACTTGAGCAGCATCAGTAGGCTTTGGAGCCTCAGCTTCTATGAACTCCTTTAGCCCGTTATCATCTAATATCGCCTCCATTCTGTCCTTCCATGCAACATAATTCGAGCTGCCCTCAAGGGCATACTCCAGTCGCAATCCATTGAAAGACATTTTGACTTCAACACCAAGAAAACTTCTGCAAATTCGAATTCCAAATCCTGCTGCAAATTCGAATTCCACCAGCTCAAAACTCAACCGCTTCCGATCTGTGAGAAAAAAGTATTTCTAGCACAGAGATCGACTATAGGGGCATTTACTGGATATATCACCTTTCAGAGAAAGGATGGATCCACAGGCTACCTGGCCTGCTTACAAACTCTGTCTATCGAAATAAATTGTAATCACTGTAATAGTTCCAATGATCAATGTATCTCTGATACCATGTATAAATTTGAATAATAGCTGAATTATTCTCCGAGATTATCCTGATTACACAATATTTAAGCTTCATGCATAATACATAACCTCTTCTACAATTTATCATCAATATGCGGAAATAGAAGCAGTCCCATGCGCACATTAAAACATAATCAAGCACACATATAACACAGTATGTAATGGGGAAAGCATATATCTGAAAACCTCCAACTATCTATATATTATAATGATAGAGAAAATTTAACAATTATAGTACAATACTCCTCACAAGTACTTAGTACTATCTCCAATAGTTACACACAAAATAGCTTAGATTTGAACAAGTCACAGGTTCAAATCTCCTCCACGAGTCTGCCTGCCTCTACTGCGCAATCCAAGATGAATAATGATGAGATCCAAGTTCGAATCCCACTAGCTTGTACTGTGCAATCCTCATTGGCAATCTCAATCAATGTGTGTGCAAATCTCATGCATAGCTATAGTCACAACTGTTAGTAAACTCACCCTTTCACCCACCTCTAACACTGGTCTCCAGTGAACTGTCCATGCATTGCAGTTAAATGATGTGTTATTTAGTTGATTTATGAGTTAATAATTAGTGAATTAATTAATAATTAATTCACACCACTCATCACTAGTGTATTTTTCAGTTATACTAAATACAACTAGTTCAACTAAGTTAAACCGAACACAAACCCACCAACTGTCTCATCAACTCCATCAAACTCTGCCACATGAGTTCTAACTGAAGTCAACCATGCAATAGCTCAACTAACCCTTAGGAAAAGCATATTTCCTTCTGTCAGCTACATGTGCCACATCCAAGCATCAAAATGAAGTGCTCCAAGAGGATGAGATAATGTTTATAGTCTAAATATTATTAAGGGTTAATAATATTTGACTGTTCTATTTTTAGCCCGGCAGTCTAAAAATAGATTTCACCCAATGTCTAAAAATACAGGTCCATCTATTTTTACCAACTCAACCAATCATCCATAAATAGCATCCTGCAACTCATAGACCATGATCCATATGTCTAAAAATAGACATAGTCTAAAAATAGACTTTGCGCCAAAAATAGCCTGCGGGCCCACTTAGTGAAGGCGACTTCTTTTCACTAAGCTACATCATCTTGTTGCATTTTCAACACTCCCTCTCAACAAGATATGGATTATCTGCAACCCCTATCCTGCCTCTGTGGTATTCGAATTTTCTCCTGGTGAGCGCCTTCGTCAAGATATCAGCATCCCGATCCTCCGTGGGAATGTATGAAAGTAACATGATTCTCCGCTGCACACAATCTCTGATATGATGGTACCTGATGTCGATGTGTTTGGATCTATCATGAAATACTGGATTAGCCGAGAGTTTAATGCAACTCTGGTTATCACAATAAATCACAGTAGGCTCCAAGTGTGACCCGAATAACCCGACCAGGATCTTCCTCATCCATATGGCCTCGCATGCAGCCAAGCTTGCTGCCATATACTCAAATTTCTTTGTCGAATCGAGTTGTGCCAAGTGGGCCTACTGTATCAAGAAATCATACGACTTGATGCTAAAGATCCCTCCGTATGTGTTCTTTTCTATCTGGGCTCTCGCCTAACCGCATCCGTGAAGTCCACACAGTCACTTCATCTCTCCTATCTGCATTTTCCACAAACCATATCCCTAAGTGTCTTCTAAGATAACGCAATACATGCTCACCGTTTCCGAAGAACTTGGTAGGCTTAACCATAGCTTGTGAAAGCTGGTTAACTACATAGCATATATCGGGTCGTGTATTGACCAGATACATAAGCGACCCCACCAATTTTCGATAAACAGTGGCATCCACTACCTCCGCTGAAGTAGCATCCTCCTTCCTCCAACCTCCAGGAAGAGGAGTATCAACAGGCTTGCAGCCATGCATGTTGAACTTCTCCAGTATCTCCCGGGCATACTTACCTTGAGAAACAAATAGTCCATCACTGCGCTGCCAAATTTCCAATCCCAGGAAATAATGAAGGAGGCCCAAGTCCTTCATCTCAAACTCTCTAGCAAGATCCTCCTTGCATGAAAGTATCAACAACTCATCACCCGTCAAAATCAGATCATCTACATACAGTACAATGATTAGCAACTTCCCCTCCACCGCAATATGGTATAGGTTAGGATCTGCCTCACTCTTGGAGAATCCAAGTCTGGTGAAATAACTGTCAACGGCCATGAAAAGGAAAAATATCTCGTTCTGTTCATACAAAACAATGACGAATGAGGAGGATCTCGCTTATTCTATAATATAAACTCTTAGACAGCTATGAAATCCTAAGGATTCACTATTATCTATTCTGTTTTTTTGTCGAATATAAAAGATCAATAGATGGAACAGAATGGAGGTTGTTAATCAGTATGTTGTAATTTCATTTTATTTACATTCCTTCAAAACATAAGTTTTCGCACTCGGTGATGTTGTATCCTGACTGTTAAACTTAATGAAAGAGATAGTGGTTTTTCTATAATCATATTCTGAAGATCATTTGGAAAAGACTTCTGGAGGCTTTAGGTCCAGTGACTAGGAGCTTGACTGTTGTCATGTGTTATATTCGTACTTTCATGTTTTGCAATTAATGATTCTTTTGTTTTATAGAAATCGTAATTGATTTGAGTTTCATCACCATTGAGTGGTTTGCATCCTATTAATTTAAAGTCTTAATCTCTTCCATTTTCCTCATGAATGTTACTTATCAAATTTTCTAAAGTTATTTGAATAATTCAGTTCATGTTCATTCTCAGTGATCTTTTTTGGATGATCAGGCATTGAGAATTTCAATTGCTGAACATGATTGTGTTGCTTGTTTTTAAGTTATTGTAGTATTCCTTTTCTGGTTAAATAGACTGTTGTAGATGTTAATTAATAATTTTGGTTAATTATGAATTCCTTTAAGCTTTGCATTTCAATTTTCTTCCATAGAACAAATTATAATTAAGTTGAGTTAATTGTTGAGTTATTTAATGATTTATTTCAGAATTACTTTGATTGAAATTCAAGGATTAGATTTTAATTCTGCAACAATTTCCATTTGTTAACCTCTGATTTCACTTGCATAAACTGTGTTGAACACTCTTGAAATAAAAATACTTACCCTGGGTTGATGATTAATTTAGGCATTAGGAATTCTCTTAAATAGACATCTTAGTGAGCCAACATTTTGGTGCCGTTGCCGGGGAGAGTGTTTACAAGTCATGTTTTTATTTTTATTTTTCTAAAGAAGAATTGGATATTAAAAAAAAAAGGTAAGAACCTGCATACCAGTAAGAAAAATTATTTCCCATTGTCCCACTTTTCAGCAAAAATATAGAGGTTGAATAGAAGTAGATTTTTTTATGAATGAATAGAAAGAAAAATATAGAAACAAGTTTGAACCCCCCATCCAAATCCATGAAACCCAAGGGACCAGTGACCCTTGGAAGAAAAAAATTTATAGACGAAATTATAAGAAAAGTTGAATCTCAGGTATCTGTAGGACCCAAAATATTTTTTGAAAGGATTCCTACTATAATCCCTAAGGCAGCAAGATCGCCATCTACAGCTTACGCCGAGATGCATAACAAAATGAAAGGGTCATAAAAAAGCTTTCAGATCATAGAACATCTAAATCCTGGCCCTTCGCAAGAGGGAAATTCTTGCAACTTGCAAGAAGCAGAGGGAGAAACTAGTGGTGTTGTGGAAACATATTTAAAATCTCCAGAGCCTAGATCTCCTAAAATATTAGTTGAAGAAGAAACTCCTGACATCCCAGATCATGGTAGTACTGTAAGAAATTTTCCAAAGATGACTTCTAGTTCAGCACGAATTAAGCTCCCAGACCAGGAAATCCCTGAAGGTTATTGGCACATCTTTGATCAGATGGCGCACAATCAACCCCAAGGACAAACATCAACATTAGAGTACCCCACAGTTGACCCATTCGCTAATGCCCCTATGAAAGCTATTCTATTACAAAACATCCCCACATTCCATGGATTGACTTCAGAAGATCCATATGTGTTCTTATTTGAATTTGATTTTTTGTGTAGGGGGTACGATTACACCACTGACCCTTAGAAATTGAAATTTTTTCCTTCTACATTAAAGGGGCAGCTTTGCACTGGTTTATGGGGCTCGGTAGAGGAACCATTAATAATTGGGATCAAATGAAAACCACTTTTATTCCTAAATACCAAGACTACTGTAGGACTAGAGAATTAAAATATGAGATCTTCAACATGACTGCAAAAGATAACGAGGCATTATAAGAATACGTTAAACAATTCCAATATAATTTTCAAAGGTCCCCTTATACTGCATTGTATAAAAATGTCTTAAAAGTAACTATGATAAAAGGAATGAAAGATGAATGGATAGAAACATTAAATCTAATGGGAAAAGGAGACATATATTAGGAAAGTTATGAAGATGTTATTTCATTATATGTTAGGTGCTCTAGAGGCAGCACATGGATGAGACTAGCAGGATGGGATTCAGCTGCCAAAAATAACAGAACTTCAGGTGGTAGTGTAACATGAACATAAATTGGAAATATCTTGGAAGACTTCAAGTCCAATATCTTGGGTACCCTCACGACACAATTAGACGTCCTATAGGCCAAGCAAAAGCAAGCATTAGCAGAACAAAATTTGGCTATGTTTTACCCATGTTTTCGAAAGAAGCACAACCAGCGAGAATTCCCATTGGACTTTGTCCAAGCATGCGCCATATGTACTAAAGACCATGCCACTTAACATTGCTCGTCACTACGAGGGTTGAAAGTAGTATTCAAAGAAGCATAAGAATAAAATGAACCAATATATTTAATGAATCAATGTCAATAGTGGCAAGCCCGAACTACATGTATGTCACAAGACCCATCTCAGTTCTTTCCTTCTTCACAATTTAATAAACAATAAAACCCTGAGATAGCATGGAAAAATAAACCACATTTTTCTACTTGGCCATCCCAACCATTCTCCATGCCTCCTTGGCCAACTCAATCCTTTCCAGGAAGCAGTTGGCCAAATTCTTCTTTCTCTCCTCCATTTTTGTAGAAAAATTCATATTCATCCCACTAGCCCGACTCTACGTCACAAAATCCAAATTGGTCCCAAAACTGGCAGTGACCCCTGGGAATAACCAATTCACCTATGGGAATGGGTCCTCAACCTCAACCCACATTACTAGCTCCATATTCGTTACCACAGAATTCTCAGCCTCTGGTACGCCCTCAACTTCTAGCTCAACCGAACCTGAATCCCAACAATAGACCGGTGTATTTGATCCAAATCATTGAAAATCAAGACCTCGAAATCGAGAAAAAGGAATGCAGTGAACTTAGGCTGAGATATGGGCGCGTTATTAGCCTGGGGGAAATTGCAGAACCACAAGAAGAAGAATTGGAACCCCCAACTGAAATTAACCCATCAACTATGATCAACACAAAAATAAGGCAGGGAGAAGGCACAAGTGAACAAGAAGACTCTGGGAAAATTATCAGTACCTCTACTCCATTCCCTAAAATATTATTGATACCTAAACCAATTGTTTATCCAGATTTTGATCTTTTGGGGGAACTTAAAATTATTTTTATTAAAATTCCTCTCCTCCAGGCCATTCAATACATCTCTATCTATGCTAAGACAATTAAAGAACTGTGTACAAAATAACCTGTGAGGAAAACAAAAACTTTGTCAACTGTCCATGTCGTATGAACCTTGTCTGGTTTATTATTGGGCAGGGAGACACCTATAAAGTATGAAGATCTAGGGAGTCCTATAGTTACAGTCCAAATATATGGTCGCTCTTTTCCAAACACACTAGTTGACTTGGGTGCAACCATTAATATTTTGACTGCAGAAACCTGTGAAATTCTTGGCATCACCACTTTAGAACCAACCTCAACCTTGTTGGAACTCGCTGATCGATCAGTTTTCAAGGAAATTTACAAGACATCATGGTTTCCATTGACTCATGGGAGTACCCGGTAGATTTTCTATTCATAAATCCAAAAAGCCGACTGGACAGACATCCCTTGATTTTGGGTTGACCTTGGTTGGCCATAGACGATGTTTACATAGGTTGTCGTACAAGAAATATGACCATTTCTAAGAGGGATGTTGTAAAAAACCTTGTTATATATCCCCATGCCAAACCAAGTCTTCCATTTGTAAATATTCACAAACACCCACCTACATACTTGGAAGAAAATATCCGATCACCACTCACAGTAGCAAAAGCACTTGAATTCAAAAATGAGACTGAAGATGACATAATAAAATTTTTTTTTTAATCAACCAGCTGTTGTAGAACACGAAAAATTACAAATTTTAAGAGAAATTATCGATAATGAGGCACATGAAGATACTTTAAAGGATAACAATGATCAGCACATACCCACAATTGTCGTTCATAATAGTAGACTGGTTGAAATTGAACCAGGTAAAATTTTGAACATCAATGACAATCTGAATGATGACCAACAAGAGAAGCTCATTAACGTTTTACAAAAATAAAAGGGAGATTTTTCTTGGGATGATGAAGACATGAAGTGCATAGATCCCCAACTGTGACCAATCACATTTACACCAAAAAAGATCCTCATCCCATTAGGCAACCTCGACAAAGATTGAATCTGCACCTTAAAGATACCATGAAGGAGGAATTACAGAAGTTGCTAGATGTGAACTTTATTTATCCTATTTCAGATATTAAATGGGTCTCTCTGCTAGTATTTGTTCCTAAGAAAAATGGCAAGTGGCGGATCTGTGTGGATTACAGGGAATTAAACAAATCCACACAGAAGGACCACTTCCCTCTTCCATTTATCGATCAATTCCTTGATACATTGGTAGGGAAACGATTATTTTCCTTCCTTGAGGGCTTCAATGGCTATAATCAGATTCAAATTTCCCCTGAAGACCGAGACAAAACCATGTTCACCTGCCCATGGGGTATGTTTTCTTACAGAGTGTTACCCTTTGGCTTATGTAACACTCCAGCCACATTCAAGAGGGCCATACTCAGCATTTTTTCCGATCTAATCAACAAAGGACTTGAGGTTTATATGGATGATTTCACCCCATATGGGGATGATTTTGAACAAGCACTGCATACATTGGAAAAATTGTTGGAACGATGTATCACCACCAGGTTATTTTTGAGTAATGAAAAGTGTCACATGATGATGACGGAAGGAATAATCCTAGGAAACTGTTTCTCCACAGGTGGAATACAGGTAGACTCGGTAAAGATAGAGGTAATTTTCTTACTATCCACACCCTATTCTCATACAAAGGTATGTAGCTTCCTCGAATATGTAGGATATTATTGTAGTTTCATAAAAAAAAATTCACAAATTGTTGCACCTTTGTATGCTTTAACTGGAAATGTTGAATTTAAATGGTCTGATAAGTGTGACACTAATTTTACATATTTAATGAAATTAGTCTTGACTAGACCAGTATTGCGTGGGCCCAATTTGGAAATTCCATTTCATATTTCGTCAGATGCATCAGACACAGTGATATTTGTTCTTGTTCAAGAAGAATATAAAAATCCCTATGTTATTTATTATATCAGAAAAAATCTCACCCCTGTTGAATTGAATTACAGAGTAATAGAAAAGGAATTCTTAGCAGTCATATATGCCATAAATAAATTCAGGCATTACATAACTGGCTATCAAGTATTTATGTATACTGATCATTCGGCCATTAGGTACTTAGCTAATAAAAAAATCACAAATGGGAGAGTGACTCAGTGGTTGTTACTTTTGCAGGAATTCAATATCACCATTAAAGAACATCCAGGAAAGGAGAACCTAGTCGCAGATTTTCAGTCTCAAGTCCCAAAGATATGTGATCCGTTAGAAGTAGAGGACCAGTTTCCTGATGAGAACCTGTTTTTTGTAGCAGTGAAAGCACCATGGTATGCGGATGTGGAAAATTATCTCACATTAGGAAAATTTCCCAGGCATTTAACAACAAAAGAAAGGAAGTTGATTTTCCAAAGCAGCGACCGCTTTTCTTGGATTGGTGGATATCTCTTCCACACAGGAGTTGATATGCACATACGAAGATGCATCCGTGAAAATGAAATTTTTGACATCCTAACGACCTGCCATGATGAACCTTGTGGTGGACACTTCACAAACCACAGAACTAGGCACAATGTATTACAAATGAGCTATTATTGAACCACTATTTTTAAGGATGCTAAGAAATATGTGCAAGCCTGTGATAGCTACCAAATAATGGGTTTCCACGGTCAATCTAATGAAATGCCACTACAACCACAATTGGTGATAGAACCTTTTTAATGGTGGGAATTGGATTTTTTTGGTCCATTCAATTTGCCCTCAAACAAAAAATATTACATACTGGTTGCCACAGACTATGTAACAAAATGGGGTGGAACAATAGTATTGCCAAGAGCTACAAAAGAAACTATTATTAATTTTATTTTCGAGATATTTTTGCGGTATGGTTTACCCAGGGAAGTGATAATAGATAGGGGGGGGAATTCGTAAGACATAATATTACAGCCACTCTATGGAACCACCACATCACACATAGAATCACTTCTCCATATCACCTACAGGCCAACGGGTAGGTTGAAAGTACCAATAAATTCATTGAAGCAATTCTGACTAAAATGGTCTTGACACATCGATGGGACTACGCTACTAGACTGCTAGATGCCTTGTGGGATTACCACACAACTTGGTGAAATACTATTTGATATTCTCCGTACCAACTAGTATTCAAATTTTCCCCATCAAATTTGAAATAAAGACTCTCAGAAAATCGTGAGTGGGACTGGACTTGATGGAGGCTCAAATTAAAAGTCTTCAGCAGATAAACAGATTATATGAAGCCCAATTACTTGCTTTAAAACGTACCACAATCATTCAGCAGCAATGGGCTTAGTGGCATGACAACCTTATCAAGAAAAATAAGCTTTAGGAAGGAGACTGGGCAATCCTTTACGACTCCAAATTTCAAGAATTCCCAGGTAAACTACGGACAATGTGGCTCGGCCCATATGAAATTGAAGAAGTGCATAACAATGGCACTCTCACTTTGACCACCATAGATGGGTCTAACTCTTCCTTCCGAATAAATCGACATCGGGTACGTCTTTATCATAAACCACTCACAAAGGAGTCTTTTTTCCAACACGTACGTGAAGACCCTGCCATGAAAATTTTAGCTGGAGGGAGTAATGACCCAGCAACTTTACCTTGATCAAAATCCATTCTTTTCAATTTTTTAAATAATGTACATATTTTCTTGCATTTGATTGTGATTTGCATCACTATACAAATATAAAATGTTCTTATTCTTTGTTATTTTTGTTCAATTAAGTGAACAACCAATTCTATTTATTTTTTGTTATTGATGTTCAATCAATTGAACAACTGTTCTTCAATTGTTTGAACATCTACTGTTCATTCAAATGAACAACTGATTTTTTTTTTGTGTGTTCTTGTTTTTCAATCGATTGAACAACTGCTATTTAATTGACTGAATAGCCATTGTTTGGTCAAAAGAACAACATATTTTATTTTGTGTGTTTTTGTTTTTCAATCGATTTAATAGTTGTTGTTCAATCGACTGAACAATTGTTGTTCAATCGACTGAACAACCGTTGTTCGGTAAAAATAACAACAAATTTTATTCTATGTGTTTTTTTGTTGTTCAATCGAATAAACAGTTGATGTTCGATCAAAAGAAAATTGGATTTTATTTCATGTGTTTTTGTTGTTTAATCGATTGAACAATTGCTATTCAATCAACTGAACAACCGTTCTTCGGTCAAAAGAACAACATATTTTATTTTATGTGTTTTTTCTTTTGAATCGATTGAACAACTATTTTTCAATCAACTGAACAACAGATGTTCAATCAAAATAATAACATATTTTATTTCATGTGTTTTTTTTGTTCAATCGATTGAATAGTTGTTGTTCAATATACTAAAAAACTGTTGTTCGATCAAAAGAACAACATATTTTATTTTGTGTGTTTTTTTTGTTCAATCGATTGAACAAATGATGTTCAATTTACTGAACAATTGTTGTTTGGTCAAAAGAACAGCAGATGTTATTTGGTGTGTTTTTTTTTTCAATCGATTAAACAATTGTTGTTCAATCAATTGAACAATTGTTGTTTAGTGAAAATAACAACGGATTTTTTTTGCATGTGTTTTTTTTGTTCAATCAATTGAACAAATTTTTTTCAATCGACCAAACAACCGCTGTTCTGCAAATGAACAACCACACTTTTATAAAAATTAGTTGTCTGAATGATTTTTTTCCAAAAAAAAATCCATACATTTTTTCATGGGAATCATCTTGTGGATAAGGAATATGCATCTAAGAAGGAGGAAAATATCGATATTAATAACAATTATGATTTTTTTTTTACCTTTGATGGGTATCTTTATTTCCAAACATTGATATGGTTCAAACTATGTAATGGCTTGCTGGATATATTTTCTTCAAAAATATTATAAAGAATTCATTATCTTAATACCATGTTGGTTTATCTTTTTACACTATCAATGGTTGATATTCTAGGGTAGGGTGACTTAGGAATAAGGGTATAAATTTTATTGACATTTATTTTCACTCCTCACACTATCCCTAACTCTTAAGGAGTTAATGAGCCTCCCTCTATTTATGATTCAAAAATATACAAATATGGAAATAATATGAAAATATTTTATAGAGGATAGGGGGTCTCATCATGAGCCATCCTACCATGATCATAAGGAGATAACAAGTAACATTCCACCACACCAGGGTAATGACCTTCTAGCAAAGAAAATTTCCTGAAGGGCAGGAGGTCTCATCACGAGCCGACTTGATGAATTTGTTAAAACCTAGTGAATGGAACTGTGGCTATCTAGTTACCATGCCAGCACAGTGATATCTCCATAAGAAAAACTAAATAATATAAATACTAAATAGAGGATTCTAGCTCATTTTTGGGTTAAAAAGAAACACTGTCAAGGCTATGGACACTTGCTGGTAGTAATGGCTCTGCTTATGGCATTGGAGTTTCATAATAACAACCAATCATTTTATTGTCACTTACTTTTACCAACCCATTCCCAAAGGAGAACTTATCATTTGAATAATGTTATATTTTTAAAAAATAGTATGCATGGTAAAAATACATATGAATTAACTTAATTATTTCTTATCATTTAAATCCCAGCAGTTATTACCACTCTTTATCTATCATGTTCTATCACAACTTTCCATCAAAGAAAAAAAAATCATAATAGTTATTTCTCCATTTTTGTTTCCTTTTTAATCATTTCCCCACCATCCTTATGATTTGAGATGATTTGATTGATTTCTATCGTAATGTACGTCTCTCCGGTTATTATTTCGATGCATTAATGATCCTAAACATCTTTCCTCTTTTTATATGCTCTAAGGGCATGGACACCCGTCTCTCATTCAAAGGGGAAAAAGTGGACATGATGAGCAAGCATATGCACTAATAATCAAAGTTCATTGAAACCTGTTGATATGACAAGAAAATATAATTGCGTTTATACTCTTTTTAATAGTTTCAAATTATTTGCATGCAGCATTTGTGCTGATATAAATTGATGAAGTCGTGAGTAGTGCATGCAGAAGTGGAATTCAGCCTCTGAGACACAGCATTCATGGGTGGAATATATGTCTACAACAAGCCCACAATACTCAATATTACAGAACATGCTCGTGCTATACTACAGAATGCTGGTTGTCTCTCTTATTTGGAAAAATTACAGGGATTCCACTCTGAGATAGCACTAGAATTCCTGCATAACCATAGAATGGGCACACAATTGTGAAGGGCAGAGACATAATAGTATCAGAGACTGTAATATCTAAGGTTTTTAGACTTTCGACAGCAGGGAAAAAGTGGACTAATAAGCACGTTCCCTTACATGAAGCAGTTGCAGTGTTCCAAGGTCTAGATGAGAATTTGGTACGCAAAGGAAAATGGATTCACCCTGTGACTTTGAAGGAACCATGGAAAGAACTGGAAATCATCGTTCAGAAGTATATTACATGCAACAAATGCCAAGACGTGGTAAAACCCCAACAACTCAAACTTCTAGCCATACTCAAGTAGAAAATTTCCATTAATTTTCCATTTTTCTTGAATTCTTCATTGCATGACATATCTAGTTGGGTTAAGAGGGCCAAAAATCCACATACAGTTATCATCCATCATGGTCTGATAAAGTTGATTTTCACTCATGAATTAACTAAGCATTAGTTAACTTGGGACAAATTTGTAAACCTTTTCCTAACTCCATTAGGAGAAAACCCATACAATAGAGAAATTGACCAGCCAGGAAGGGAAATATCAATTCCAAGGAAAGCCAAAAGAAAAATCAACCATCCATCGACCTCGGGTCTGGTGAAATGAAGACGCTCTGAGTGGTTAAGTTCATGAAAAACACCTCAACCTTGGACGATGAGGCAAGACCATCTCATACACCTCCTGTAAACACAGAATATGTATTTCTATAGGGATATGAAAAGGAAATGGCGTGAGTGCTGGAAAGTATGAGTGAATTTCACGAAGAAAGAAATCCCTCCGGGAATTTTGAGGGACATATTTTCTCCCTAGACCAGTCTACCTCTGTTGGAAGTTCTTGCGACACTGATATTTTACCATCTGAGGAGGAAATGAAGAATTCAAGGGATTCAACACCCCATGGTGGTGAATATTTGGAGGAATAAAACTTTTTAGAGAGAAATCCTGAGTCCTAAAACCAATCGGGTGACACCATCCCATTGGACCAGAGTATTTATATATGCACAATTTATGTGGTGCATGAAGAAAACACCATCCCATTGGACAAAATTATTGATTTAGGCACAATTCTTGTGGTTCCTGAAGAAAACGCTATCCCATTGGACCAGAGTACTGATATAGGCACAACCCCTTCAATATCTGAAGAAAATATTGTCTTACCAGATTATGGCCTAGAAATTGTTACAGATCCCCATATGCCTGAAAAAATTATTGTGCCCTCTTCTACTGGAAACCCTATAAATAAAAATAATTCAGTGAGGGCTAAGTTGAGGAAATTGCGAAATAAATACAAGAAGTTGAAAAAAACAGTTATGCAATTAAGGGAATGGTTATAAGAGGCAGATAAGGCTTGGAAGCCTAAGAAAGAAATAGACATTGCTAAAACCCAAATATAATTAGAGACACACACTATTGAAACCCAAACAGAATTAGGGACATAGACAGAGGAAACTTAGATAGATGAAACACATTTTTACACTCCTCTGATAAAAGAAGTTGTTATTTCAAGACTTCAAGATGAATTGACATAGACTCAGTCAGAATTGGCTAAACTACAAGAAGGAAGTGGTACCACTACAGGTGCATCAAGAGCTGCTGGAAAAGCTCAACAATATTTCTCCAACCGAAGATGAGACTTTCGCCAAGTGCATGAGTGAATAGGATAAGGTAAAGAAAGAACAAGCTCGGCTCGAAGAAGCCACAAAGAAAACAAATATTATTTTCTTGATTTACTCAAATGTCTTTTCTTGTAGATCACCTGCTACTAATTATTCTCTTTTTTATTAGAAATATATCTATAATTAAAGGTGAAATCCATTAGATCAGGGAAACCCACTAAGTTGAAGACCACTATATAATTTGTCCAATGTTGTGGGGAACAGAATGAGAAGGTTCAACGCCTCTTATGTGAACTATATATACACAATTTATTTTTGGAATATGAATGAGATATTAACCCAAGTCCCTTCATAGGAGACATCTAGTTCCAAGAATTTATCTCTTTTTTCGATGATCAAATCAAGTGGGCTAAATCCTATAACATTTTTTCAGAAAAGAGAACATGGTTTGGATCTCTGGGTTAGAGGGGAACCCACTAAACCTATGCATCTCTTCACTCGACATAAAATATTTATGAAATAGGAAGGGGTCATAGCCAAATTAGGACCACTCCACAAGGACATTGTACAATCTGGGAGAGAATACTTTCAGGAGATTAGAGAAGATGCTTTGTTAGCAGCTAAGCAAAGATGGCAAGCATCCACCAAAAATGTTAGGACTCGGGAGCCCTTTAATTATAGAAACTTTAAAGAAGATGTTTTTCATTTTAACACATAAAGTAACATAATTTTATGCATGGGTTCTACATGGATAAGGTTCCGCTACAGGTGTCCTATCATATGGTACCCTCCTAAAGGCTATCACCATGATTATGATATTCCAAAGGGTCATGTAAATCAGGCTTTTAAAAAAGTAAAATAGAAATATGGTTTTAAATTGTATAACGAGGAATTCTACCATACATATTCCTTGACATTGTTACACCTCAACCATCTCAATGCACGAGGACATGCAATAAGGTAAGCTGGGGAGTATGTTGGGCCATGAAAAAGGTACGTTTTACCCTCATAATTAGCTTGATTTATTAATAAATTTCATGTGTTTACCTTCACTTTGGGAATAAATCTGGAAGAATTTATTGTAAACAAAGGGTAAGACTAATTATCAAGAAATTATGTAATTATGGGAAAAAGGCTAAATTTTGTTGTTTTTATGTGCAGGAAATCTAAACCGATTAACCGTTGTTCAAACGATTAAACAACAGCAATCAAGAAAAGGAAAAATATCTCGTTCTGTTCATACAAACCAATGATGAATGAGGAGGATCTTGCTTATTCTATAATAAAAACTGTTAGATAGCTGTGAAATCCTCAGGATCTCCTGATCCTGAGGATTCACTATTATCCGTTATGTTTTTATGTAGAATATAAAAGATCAATAGATGGAAGAGAATGGAGGTTGTTAGTACGTATGATGTAATTGTATTTTATGTACATTCCTTCATAACATATTTTTTCATGCTCAACGATGTTGTATCCAGACTATTAAATTTAATGAAAGAGATAGTGGTTTTTCTATAATCATATTATGAAGATCATCTGGCAGAGGCTTCTGGAGGCTCTGGGCTAGGTCACTAGGATCTCTACTGTTGTCATGTATTATATTCTTACTTTCCTGTTTTTCAATAAATCATTCCTGTGTTTTATAGAAATCGTAATTGATTTGAGTTTCATCATCATTGAGTGGTTTGCATCCTATTAACTTAAAGTCTTAATCGCTTCCATTTTCCTCATGAATGTTACTTCTCAAATTTTATAAAGTTATTTGAATAATTAAATTGTTGTTCATTCTGAATGACCTTGTTTGGTTGATCAGGCATTGAGAATTTCAATTGTAGAACATGATTGTGTTACTTGTTGGTTAGTTACTGTAGTATTCATTTTCTGGTTAAATAGACTGCTATAGATTTTAATTAATAATTTTGGTTAATTATGAAGTCCTTTAAGCTTTTCATTTCAATTTTCTTCCATATAACATATTAGAATTAAGTTGAGTTAATTGGTTGAGTTATTTAATTATTTCTTTTAGAATTAATTTGATTGATCTTCAAGAATTACATTTTACTTCTGCAATGATTTCCAATTTTTAACATCTGATTTCACTTGCATAAACCGTGTTGAACACTCTTGAAATAAATAGGCTTACCCTGGGTTGATGATTAATGTAGGCATTAGGAATGTGCTTAAATACACATATTAGTGAGCCAACACTACCCTCGATGCCAAAGTATAAGAAGTTAGTGAAATATCCCGAGGCATTAATGTACTAGGTATTTACACCTTTGATTCTAGATGAGGTGTCGGTGGAAGGATAATTAATGGCCGAGGTGTGTCAGCTCAAAATGGAGGATTGGAATTTCAATTCCCAAGGCAATTACCCACAATTTTAACCTAGTAGGTAGTTGTGCCCACAGGTCTACCAAGATGGAGTCATGCTACTAGAGCCGATGAAATGGGTGAAGGGTATCCAATAGCCAGGGATACTAACATGATTTATGTGCCACATTTTTGGAGAAGAAAAATTAATACCATTTGTGTGTGCCAGTTGATGGAATTGGTGCATGATGGCTTTTTATGGACGGGGAAGAAGATCCTCATTATGGAGATGGTGATCAGGATAATTATGGCCCTTCACTGTCAAGGATTGGACCCTGCTAAGGCTTTGGGGAGAAAATCGAAGAAAAACAATTGGAAGATAAGATAAAGGAGTATGATATCACCAAGGGGACCAGGGGTTATGTAGGGGAACCTAATATGCTGAGAGGGATCTCTCAATGAGATCACAACCAAATTGACTAGATCAAGGATATTTTAGGCTAGGTATAGTATGCTCTAGGGTTTTTTTGATTTGGATTTTTTGTTGGATGGTGAAATAGGTCTAGGAAAAACTAGATCAGGGCTCTGAAAAAAAATTTGCAGAGATGTAATGGGGCAAGGTAAGCACACACTCTAGAACTTTAAATTTATCCTAGTGAATATGGTAGATTTATAGGATTTCAAAACAAGCATTAACATCATCAATTTGTTTATATCAGAATAAAATGAACATAATGTGAAAGCTTCACCAAAACAGAGCACTGAATTAATGAATTATGCTTATCAAACTTAGAAATAAATCACATAGGACATGGAAATGAAGATGGAAGGAAAAATAATTTCAAACATATGATAACAGAAGAAGAAACACTGCTAAAACACATACCACATGAATCCCACCATGAATGCTGCAAACTTTGTCTATTAGTTCCTACCAAAATCTCAAAATACACTAGTGTTCCAAAGCTAAATTCCACATCATCTATCCCTTGAAAATTATTACAAAAGGCCTCATATAGCTACTGAGGTCAAAATCCTCCCTTGGAGGTCGAATTTTCTAGCAATAAAGTCAAATACATGCACCTATTTGATCACTGCTACACACTAGGGAAGTTACTGAACCATTTCCTCCTTTTTCTAAACCACTTGAGATAATTGATCAAAGAAATAAATGGAGGATAAGACACCTATTCAACTTCATTTTTATCATTTAAATTTAAATTTTCACTTCTACATTAATCTACTTTCACCTTTTGACTTTTACAAAAGTCAAACTAGAAATTGGAGAAAATTACATAGTGAAAATTTAATTAAAATCTCAAAAAATTGTAGAAGTGTAGCACCATCTTGGAGGCCACTTTTAGGCACCTTCCTGAAGTCAATTGAAATCTGAAAGAATAGTAAACTAGCCTCGTCTGTCTAGTTTCCAGAAAAACTTGAATTTTTGTAAATGACCCATGGGAATGCCTTCAAAGACTCATTCTCCCAAGGTGTCTCCATAACAGCTGCGCCTGCTCCAAAACATTGACAAAAGCATAGAAATAAGGTGGTTTTTTTATTTTTTCTTCAAAAATTGATCTTTTCATGGAAGAAAAACTCTAGATATGGCATGTACTCATCAATATCTATCCATCCATGTAGAAAAAAGTTCATTTGGATGCCTAGGGGAAAAGGGTCGTGCCCCTTGCTTGACGCTTCTATTTGACAATATCTACAAAATTTCTGGGTTTTCTAGAAAAATAGGTCTCAAATATGGATTCATATCGCTTTAACCATGAAAACTTTTTCAAAACTAAGAGAGGTTTTTCTTTTTCTTTTTTCTATAGTTCTTTCTTTAGACCCATAGTTCTTGGCCTCTTCCTCTTCACCTGATTTTAATGTTCATGAGGTTTAGTCACTGTTTTTCCCCTTTCCTTTTTATTTGACTCAAACAAACTCTTCTCCAAAATCAATTGATTTGTCTTCAATTGACTATTTTCCTACTCAAGAAATGAGATGAAAAATTGAGCCCTTGCTAGGTTATCTTGGAACTCTTTGATTGAGCCTACTTGTCTTTGATTGTTCTCTGAAAGTTTTCATGGTCATGATGGTCCTCTAGGTCAACCAAATCAAAATAATTTTCTTCCTCATCATGCATAGATGTCTCATGCAATGCTGATGGTGATCCCTACAATGGAATAGGCTTGGCCCCTTCCTCTTTCCGAGGATAAAACACAAGCCTCCTACCTCTCTTATAGGTGAGAGTAACGTTAGGCCTAGGCATATTTGAAATCCCAGCCTCTTTTCCTGATGATCCAAGCTCCATTGGTTGTGTATACATTGAACCTGATGGTGTTTCTTTGCTAGGAGAAACAATGGGACTAATACCAGGAGCAGTGTTTAGTTTATCCATGAAGGTCTACTAGGTGATTTGCTTGGCTAGAAGTTGATGCATAACCAAAATATTGATTAGGCTATGAAGAAATATATTGTTGATGTGAGGTTTTCCCTTGGTCTTAACCTTTTCAGTCATCTTCATCACAATTATAAATACAAAGTTAGACAAACTAAGTTCCTTTGTAAAGGTGAAGTGCATAAGCAACCTAACATGATACCTGTATAATCTGGGATAAACCCCTTCACAAGTAAAATATTTCATGATGTTTTTCATCAAAGAGGCATACTTGTCACAGAGAAATATGAAATGAATAACATGCTCAGGAAAATCTCTAAGGTTAGGTTTTAGGAACATTCTATAATCATCAAGCTATAATTCCATTCCCTTAAACCATTTTTCACCCTAATTTGGAATACCCGTGGCTGAAGAAATGATGTCTGCTGAAACAACGAACTCAAAACCTGCTATGAAATATCTCTCTATGTGAAAATTATGGGAAAATAGGTTGTTCAAAGGAACATGAGAGAAAAACTGTAATATCCCAAAATCAGGACTGCTAGCAAGGCATGTCTGAAAAATGCATTTTTTAGGAATGGATGCTAAAGAACTTGAAATAAGCCCTTGGATCCCTTAGATCTGAGTATATAAGACCTAAATCCAAAAGGAGATCAGAAAAAAATCTTTCTAGGTGGCTTAAACAGATCTCCCACACTTAGTACAACTAGAAAATTGCCCAAAGATGGGACTGTAGCACCATGTGACAAAACTGCTCATAAAATAATGCATTTCAGCCCAATATATGTAGGAGGAAAATATGTAGGCTCAATAATGTCATTTAAAATAGTATTCGAAGATTATATTGAAGCTCATACATCATAGGATAGAAAATAGGAAACTTTACATGAAGAAATGCCCAAAATAAGAGGCTACAGCCATAAGATGTGACTGTACAAGCATGACAACGTTATTTTATTAGCTTAAAAGAGTTTCAAGTTACACTTCAGATATAGAGTATATATGTGTACAAAAAGAGATATCTATACCAGATCTATACACTATAGAGTCTCCTCTTCAAAATACCCTTAGGGTTTTCAGCAGAAAATGTAGTACATGGAGTAGATCTGAGATCTAATGCAGCTGATCTGCAGAATGATTCAGAATTACTGAAGCTAATACATCAGTATTCAGATCATTTCTAAATGGAATTTGGATTAGATCTGTAATCCATGGATCACCACAGTGAAGGGCAGATTCCCAACACTAGAGATCTCTCCTCCTTGAAGTGCCAAAAGACCCTGCAACTTTTTCCTTGCAAATAACATAGTTCTGGAAGATGGACTACGTTGTAGGCTCTAGAGCATGATGTGGCCCATTGCCAAGTTCTGAAAGTGAGATCCCTTCATCCAATACTCTCTTTCCAGGGGGATAGTAGGCTTTCCCACTGAAAAAAGGCACTAGAATGGCTTAGATCTGAATAGATCTAACCTCCACTTGCTACAGCTTACAAGGAAAAAAAAACCCTCAACAGGATCTGTGTTGTAGTTGGAAGGAAAGCTTGGACAAATTCCTGATAGTGGTAAATAAATGCAAGACTCCTCCAAGAGACCTCTCAAGGAAGGAGGTGGGATTCATGATCAGGAACACCCAAGTGCTAAGCAGCACTATTCTTAGCTAAACAACTAGAGAATGAGGGATGTCTAAGCAGAAAATACCTTCAGAGATAATAACATCAACAACCCCTCTCATGTTGTCCTCCTCCTCTTTAAATAATATGGAATCCTTGCCAAACCCTAAACCATCTCAATGATTTAGCTGCATTCACATGATTAGCCTCCAACTAAAACTACACTGGGCATCTAGATGGTTCAATGTATCTAGACAACATTTTTGATTTGGTCTAGTTGACCCAGTCAAATGACTTAATCCCTTTCACACATAAGGGTGTTTTTCTAAAGCAGCCTAGATTTAGCCTTGTTGACATGGGCATGTATTTATTCTGTTGTTTCAAGAGTTTAATTTATCCTCCTTTACAATTTTATTCTTGCAAAAAGAAAATGAAAACAAAATAGAATATTCCTATTAGCTTGGCTAATTAGGAATATTACAGTCCTCCCCTCCAAAATGTTGCTTTCCCTTAAGAAACTGATAAGGTGAGTGTTGCCATTCATCTCTCCCTCCATTGGTGTCACAAAAAAAAAATATAAGCTTCTTCTATAAGCTAAGTGATCACCAAACCGTCCATCCATGACTTGCCCCAATAATGTTCTCATGAGAGGCAAACAACTCATCTCACAAGGAAGAAATAAATCACCTGAAACAATCATGGTTTTTCCAATTCCCTCCCTGAAATATAGTATAGGGAGTGTAGTCATCTCATAGGGCACATGCATGCCTTCCCTCCTTCATCCATCCATCCCCATGAAAATTACAAGTACATAATCAACATAGGGGACCAAAACTATGTACATACAAAAAGAAATGTGTGCACATGGAGGTGGATCCTAGTCCCACATGTGGAACCAGCGCAGAGCATCCCTTTCCTGCATCAAATCAAGATGTGGTAAGTGGTTCTCCCACCACTTACTTCCTACCCATACCATCTCACCATAGCTAAAAGCATGACATATGTTTGGTTCTTTTGGGAAGCACCCATCATGATGAAAAATTACCTTATTATCCCAAGGGAGTGGCCCAATTCAGAAATTTTTGGGACCCAATATTGGCCATAAGGCTTACAAAATATATTACTCCTCCTTGGAGTCATGGCCTCTAAAAACATGGTGTAAGAATGCATGAAATTAGAATATAAAATACATGTACTAAGAGCATGCTCTTCACCAACAATTCTCCTCCTATTAATAGAGTGGTGCATAGATCTACTCTCTTCTTCAGGGGAAGGAAGACAGGGCTGATTTAACTCTTCCTTAGAGTCATGTTGCTACTCCAACTCCACAAATTCCATGCATCTCTGACAATGCTGATATAGTTATCTTTCAAAGCCCTCCCAATAATACCTCCTCAAAATGATATTGTTGAGCTTGTTGAGATTGCAAGAAGATGAGGAGCTTAGTGGAAAGGAGTTGCCTTCACTAAGTGGGCCCGCAGGGTATTTTTGGCGCAAAGTATATTTTTAGACTATGTATATTTTAGACATATGGATCATGTTCTATGAGTTGCAGGATGCTATTTGTGGATGGTTGGTCAAGTCGGAAAAAATAGATGGACTTATATATTTAGACATACTGGGCGGAATCTATTTTTAGATTGCCAGTCTAAAAATAGATATGTCGAATATTATTAGCTCTTAATAATATTTGGACTCTAAACATTATCTTATCTTCGTGGAGCACTTCAGTTTGATGCCTGGATGTGGCACATGCAGCTGACAGAAGGAATTACACTATTCCTAGGTTTTAGTGGAGCTATTGCATGGTTGACTTCAGTTAGAACTCATGTGACAGAGTTTGGTGGAGTTGATGAGACAATTAATGGAGTTGTGTTCAGTTTAACTTAGTTGAGATAGTTGTATCTAGTCTAACATATTGATACAATTAGTGAGAGTGGTCTGAATTAATTATTAATTAAGTCACTAATTATTAACTCATAAATCAACTAAAGAATACATCATTTAACTTCAGTGCATGGACAATTTCAGTGGAGACCAGTGAAGAGGTAAGTGAAAGAGCAGTGTGACTATCAGTTGTGACTATACTGGTGCATGAGATTTGCACACACATTGATTGAGAAGCCAATGAGGATTGCACAGTACATACTAGTGGGATTTGAACCATCATCTCATGATTATCCATATTGGATTGCGTAGTAGAGGCTGGCTAATAGGTGGAGCAGATTGGAGCAAGTGTTTTGTATGATCTGAGCTTGTGTAGTGTGTAACAATTGGAGATAGTGCTGAGAGCTTGTGAGGAGTTTGTACTATGATTGTTACATGATCTCTATCATTATAATATACAGATAGTTGGGGGTTTTCAGCTTTAAGCTTTCCCATAAATACTGTGTTTATATGTGTGATTGTTTATGGTTTTAATGTGTGCATGCGATTGTTTTTAATTCTGCAAATTGATGATCAATAGTAGAAGAGGTTATGTATTATGCATGAAGCTCAAATAGTGTGTGATCAGGATAATCTCGGTGAATAATTTAATAGTTATTCAAATTTCTACATGGTATCAGAGCAGTATTGATCATTGGAGCAATTCCAAAAACATTGAAGCGGTTGAGTTTTGTGCTGGTGGAATTCGAATTTGCAGCAGTGTTTTCTTGGTGTCAAAGTTGAGATGTCTTTCAACGGATTGCAATTGGAGTATGCCCTTAAGGGTAGCTCGAATTATATTGCATGGAAGGACAGGATGGAGGTGGTGCTAGATGACAAAGGGTTGAAGGAGTTCATAGATGCTAAAGTCCCAAAGCCTACTTCTACTGATGTTGCCGTAATTGAGGCTTGGCAAAAGAAGACAACAAAGTGTCGAAGTATTCTGTTGGAGGGCATGAAGGATCACATAGTGTCCAGCTTGCATGGTAAGGCTTCTCCATTCTTGATGTGGAAAGCCTTGACAGATTTATTCCAAAGAAAGAGTGACCAGAGGAAGTTGGCGCTCAAGGATAAACTCAGAAACATAAAGATGGAGAAAGGTGACAGTATGCCCAAGTACCTCACGAAGTTCACCCAATGCAGGGATGAGCTGGGAAGTGTGGGGGTGACTATAGATGATGAGGAATTGGTGAGCTTGGCTCTCCTTGGGCTTCCGAAGAGTTGGCATTCCTATCAGGACTCTGTCAATGGTCGGGAGAAATTGCCAGGATGGGAGCGACTTTGGTCGGATCTTGTGCAAGAGGAGATAAGGCGAAGTACCAGGGACAGATCTTCATCAAAGAACTCTGATGTAGAGAATTACGCTTTGGCTGCCAAAGCAAAGAAGGGGAAGAGAAAGAAAGCTTCTCATTTCGGTGCGAAAGGCAAGAAGCAGGACATGTCCAAGGTGAAGTGCTTTCACTGTCACCAACACGAACATTATGCCACAAATTGTCCGCAGAAGAAGAAAAATAAGCAGGCTACTGGATCTGCAGCTGGAGAGGCCTTAGCCTCGCAGTTTGAGCTGGATTTTTCGCTGATCGCATGCTTGGTCTCAAGTGTGGCAGGATCAGTGTGGTTTCTGGACAGTGGTGCGTCTTTTCACATGACAGGAGATCGAGATTTGTTTACTGATCTGGATGAGAAAGATCTTGGAGTGCACATCGAGATGGGCGATGATGGTAGATACAGTGCGACCGGTATCGGTACCATTTCTTTTGAGAGGGAGTCTAGTAAACCCTTCGTATTGAAGGAAGTGATGCATGTTCCAGGATTGAAGAAGAATCTTATCTCTGTGGCGATGTTAGAAGACAAGGGATATGATGTTGTCTTTAGCGAAGGAAAGGATTTCCTGCGCAGTAAGGAAACTGGTGAGACTCAGAGGATAGGGGTTTGAGTTAAGAACCTTTATCAATTGTGGGTAGATGGCTATGCAGTAATGGTAGGCAAGGCAGAAGGAGTGGTGAGCCGGGATGATGCCGATTTGTGGCACCGGAGATTGGGCCACCTTCAGCATGGAGCTTTGAAGATACTGCATCATATTTATACTAGGCTTCCTAAAGGCACTCTTGCGCAGTCAGATCAGTGCAAGGGGTGTACCTTGGGAAAATTTGTGAAAGCCACCTTTCACGAGAAGAATAGTCATGCCACGATGATGCTTGAGAGAATTCACACAGACGTGTGTGGACCTTTCTCAGCAGCTTCGATAGCAAAGCACAGGTATTATGTGATATTTGTTGATGATTTTTCTCTTAAGTGCTGGATCTTCTTCATGTAAAAGAAGAGTGAGACATACTCAAAGTTCTGTGAGTTCAAGGCGCTGGTGGAGAAAGAATCGGGGAAGCAGGTGAAGGCTCTTAGGAGTGACAATGGTGGTGAATTCATCTCTAGTGAATTCAAGGACTTTTGCAGCGCAGAAGGAATTCGAAGAGAGCTCATAGCACCTCATAACCCACAGCAAAACGGGGTTGCTGAGTGGAAGAATAGAATGATCATGGGTGCTGCATGGGTGATGTTGCATGATCAGGGCCTACCCATACACTTGTGGTCGGAGGCATGCAATACTGCAGTATATGTGCAGAACCGTTGTCCTCACAGGATACTTGGCATGAGTACACCCAAGGACGCGTTTTCTGGTAAGAAGCCTGATATTTCCCATTTGAGGATTTTTGGTTCACCTGTTTACATTCATGTGACGAAGGATGCCGGGAAGAAGCTGGAACTGACTACAAAGGTTGGGATATTTGTGGGGTACACTGATACGCCCCACAACTATCATGTGTATTTGCCAAAGAGTCGCAAGACTATTGTGTGACGGGATATTAAATTTCAGGAGGAGAAAGCCATGAAGTGTTTTCTTGAGAGGGGGCCACACTTGCATGCATATGAGGAGCTATTAGTTCCTAAGGATGAGTCTCAGGATGTGGATCAGCCAAAAGATGAGGTTCATGGAGTGGAAGAGACCACTCAGGCAGCGCTAACCATCAGAGGGCGAAAGCGCACTATAGAAGCTGAGCGACTGGCTTAAGATGCAGAGAAGGTTGTAGGAGCACATACATCACAGAGCAAACAGAGATAGTCACATGATTGGTATACTAGATACATGGCTATTGTGAGCAAGTGTATCGTGACAGAGCCATCCTCTTTCGAGGAAGCTGTGGAGGACCCCGCATGGGTAGATGCCATGGTGGAAGAGTATGATTCGATTGTCATAAACAGTGCATGGGAGATTTTCCTAAGACCGGAGGGGAAATCAATGGTGGGTTCGAGATGGATCTACAAAGTGAAGTAGGCAGCTGACAGGAGTGTGGAGAAGTACAAGGCAAGATTTTCTGCCCGAGGCTTTTCGCAGATTGAGGGGATCAATTATGAGGAGACCTTTGCACTTGTCGCAAGGCATTCTTCCATACGGACGATTTTTGCTCTCTCAGCGCAGATGGGGTGGCACATTCATCATATGGATGTGAAGACTGAGTTCCTCAATGGATTCATTGAGGAGGAGGTGTACATAGAGCAGCCTGAAGGTTTCGAGATCTTCAGCAGCGAGTTGCATGTGTGCAGACTCAAGAGAGAGTTGTATGGGTTGAAACAAGCACCTTATGCTTGGTACACATGGATAGATAGTTATTTCACTGGACTTGGATTCTACAAGAGTGAGGTGGATCCTAACCTGTACTAGATTGTGGTGGAGGGTAAGTTGCTGATCATTGTACTTTATGTAGATGATTTTATTTTGACAGGTGATGAGCTGTTGATACTATCATGCAAGGAGGATCTTGCAGAAGAGTTTGAGATGAAGGACTTGGGCCTCCTTCATTATTTCCTGAGATTGGAAATTTGGCAGCGCAGTGGTGGATTGTTTGTTTCTCAGGGTAAGCATGCCCGAGAGATACTGGAGAAGTTCAACATGCATGGCTGCAAGCCTGTTTATACTCCTCTTCCTGGTGGATGCAGGAAGGAGGATGCTACTTCGGCGGAGGTAGTGGATGCCACTATTTATCGACAGTTGGTGGGGTCGCTTATGTATCTGGTCAATACATGACCTGATATATGCTATGCAGTTAACCAGCTTTCACAAGCTATGGTTAAGCCTACCAAGCTCTTCTGGAAGGTGGGAAAGAATGTATTGCGTTATCTCAGAGGCACATTGGGATATGGATTATGGTACAGACAGTCATATGAGGTGAAGCTGTGTGGCTTCACAGATGTAGATTGCATAGGGAGCCCAAGGGAAAAAAAGAGCACACCTAGAGGGATTTTCAGTATCAGGTCGACAGCAGTTTCTTGGTATAGTAGGAAGCAGAGATCCGTGGCACTCAGTTTAGTAGAGGCCAACTATATGGCAGCGAGTTTGGCTGCATGCGAGGCTATATGGATGAGGAAGATCCTGGTTGGGTTGTTCGGTTCACACTTAGAGCCTACTGTGATTTATTGTGATAATCAGACTTGCATCAAACTCTCGGTTAATCCAGTATTTCATGATAGATCTAAACACATTGACATCCGGTATCATGATATCAGAGATTGTGTGCAGCGGAGAATCATGTTACTTTCATACATTCCTACGAAGGATCAGGATGCTGATATCTTGACGAAGGCGCTCACCAGGAGCAAATTCAAATACCACAGGGGCAGGATAGGGGTTGCAGATAATCCTTATATTTTTGAGAGGGAGTGTTGAGATTGCAACAAGATGAGGATCTTAGTGTAAAGGAGTCGCCTTCACTAAGTGGGCCCGCAGGCTATTTTTGGCGCAAAGTATATTTTTAGACTATGTCTATTTTTAGACATATGGATCATGTTCTATGAGTTGCAGGATGTTATTTGTGGATAGTTGGTCAAGTCGGAAAAAATAGATGGACTTCTATTTTTATACATACTGAGCGGAATCTATTTTTAGATTTCCAGTGTAAAAATAGATATGTCGAATATTATTAGCTCTTAATAATATTTGAACTCTAAACATTATCTTATCCTCTTGGAGCACTTCAGTTTGATGCATGGATGTGGCACATGCAGCTGATAGAAGGAATTATGCTATTCCTAGGGTTTAGTGGAGCTATTGCATGGTTGACTTCAGTTAGAACTCATGTGACAGAGTTTGGTGGAGTTGATGAGACAGTTAATGGAGTTGTGTTCAGTTTAACTTAGTTGAGCTAGTTGTATCTAGTCTAACTTATTGATACAATTAGTGAGAGTGGTGTGAATTAATTATTAATTAATTCACTAATTATTAACTCATAAATCAACTAAATAATACATCAGTTAACTTCAGTGAATGGACAGTTTTAGTGGAGACCAGTGAAGAGGTAGGTGAAAGAGCAGTGTGACTATCAGTTGTGACTATACTGGTGCATGAGATTTGCACACACATTGATTGAGAAGCCAATGAGGATCGCGCAGTACATACTGGTGGGATTTGAACCTTGATCTCATGATTATCCATATTGGATTGCGCAGTAGAGGCTGGCTAACAGGTGGAGCAAATTGGAGCAAGTGTTTTGTATGATCTGAGCTTGTGTAGTGTGTAACAATTGGAGATAGTGCTGAGAGCTTGTGAGGGTTTTGTACTATGATTGTTACATGATCTCTATCATTATAATATACAGATATTTGGGGGTTTTTAGCTTTAAGATTTCCCATAAATACTATGTTTATATGTGTGATTTTTTATGGTTTTAATGTGCACATGTGATTGTTTTAAATTCCACAAATTGATGATCAATAGTAGAAGAGGTTACATATTATGCATGAAGCTCAAATAGTGTGTGATCAGGATAATCTCGATGAATAATTTAACAGTTATTCAAATTTCTACAGAGCTTCATAGAATAGGTGTGGCTGAAATAGAACTCTTCATAAGCCCTCTGTAGTAGCTTCTTCTTGAGCTTGGAGGCTTTAGACAAGAATATCCTACCATGATTATAGATGACTCCATCAAGGGTTGAATAGCTCCCTTCATGCAACCAGTCATTAAGAATCATGCAAGTATGTAGATCCTTGGAATATTCTACCAGCAGTTGGGATTTCTAATAGGGATCTAATGTGCCCAATAATGACAGCGCTAATAGTGTTTCATCTGAAGTGTATGCCATGTTGTAGTTCTCCTCCTTGACATCTCCCATGCTAAAGGTATAAGGGGGAAGGTTTCCAGTCCTTCCTTGCTCATGCACATGCTCAAAAGAAGATGGAAGCTCTTGGAAGTTAGTCTCCCATGGAAGGATACCATTTTTCCAAAACCTCCTTGGTTTTGCTAAAGTATGCATGTGTGACCACCATCTCTCCTCATGTATGGAAGAGGATCCTCTGAACAAGCTTGTATCCTGATTCAAGGATTTCCTTCCTTGATTCACGATGGTGTCATCCTTCATCCTTGCAGCATATTTCTCAACATAGTATGGGATGAGAGAATGGATAGTGATGTTAAGGTAAAAATAATTTCCCTTTCCTTGTACTTTCCCCATACTCTCAGAATTGAAGCATGGTCTTCTAATGCTCCCTCCCTCCTTGGATCTATGAAATGAGCATCAATGCATGAAACATCTCCCAGCAAATCTAAATCAGGTGGTCTACCAGGTGGTATATCACAATATAATGATGTCTCATGGATCATTTCCATGTGAATAATAGATGGGAACATAATATGACTGCTTCCACTACGTAAATTCATCTCTAATTGTTGTGTGGAAGTATCATGATAAGGAGAAGTTGGAGCAGCTCCCCCATCTTCTTCTTCACTACCCACCTTCTGCAAGACTTCACAGTCTAAGGTGCTTCCTTGTTTTGTCTCTTTGCATATCATCATAGACACATGTTGCTCATCTCCTTCATGTATAGGATCCTTGGGGCCTTCTTGAAAAGATACAAGAACCCTCTTAGTGGAATAAATAGCTTCAACTCCATCTCTCAATGAAAAGAGATCTCCTCCTGCTGTCACAGCACTAGAGGAACCTTCCAGTTCTTCTTCTTTCATATCCTCATCAATGGAGTATGCCTCATCAATAAGAGATCATTTCTCTTGATCTCTCCTTGAAAGAGGAACACCCATGTCTTCTCCTTAAGAACAACTCTCTTGCTGAATTGGGGCTTTTGCCCTTGGAAAATCATGTAGCAGATCTTCAACCCTTTCAGAAATGTTATGAAATGGGGTTATCTCCATGGATCTTCCCATCTCATGCAAATGTTCTGATTCCTTGGGCTTAGTTTTCTTACCCAAAGAATTCTCAGATGGCATAGAATCAAAACTCTTCACTATCCTCCTAATGAACTTTTCATAAGTAGAGATGTTTACATTTCTCAATGAAGAAGACTCAAACAACCACCAGGCATATGCTTTACATTGGAGGTGCAGCGTTGCTACTCTTATGGCTTCTCCTTCAGAAACTTGATGCAACTGAAAGTATGTGTCCAACTTCTCTACCCAATACTTGGTTGAGCTCTCAGGTGACCCATCAAAAGTAGGTAGGAAGGTTCTACCCAAGGTGTGTTGCATGCACCCTCTTCTCCTCATAGTTCTACTGGATCTTCCCTCTTCTTTGAGTTGAAAAAATTCTGGGAAGCTTAGATGTTCTCTAAATCTTTTAGACTGAGATTCATATTCCTAGAGATAGTCACCAAGAGTCTCCTCCTTTGGTGTCTGTCCCTTTTCTTCTCCTCTTGCAAGGAATGTAGGCATGATACAATGTTGTAGATTAGATTGTGTGGCTGAATGCTCACACACATCATATGGAGTAGTGGGGCTTCCTTCATGTGAAAAAATCTCCAAGAGATCTTCTATTCTCTCATTTATTATTCCCTTGATTTCATTATTCAACTCATGCATAGTTTGGAACAGAGTTTTAGAAAATTCTTTCCCTTTCAATCTTCTAGATGAAGGGTTTGGACCATTTTCTTCTGTGTATTTAGTGTAACTACACTTCTTCATCAGTATTTTACTTCCATTAAAATAGATATTGGATCTCCAAAAAGCAATATTAGTTTGTGCCAAGATAGTTGCTTTGATACCACTGTAATATCCCAAAATTGGGACTGCTAGCAAGGCATGCCTGAAAAACACATTTTTCAGGAATGGATGATAAATCACTTGAAATCAGCCCTTGGATCCCTTATATATGAGTATATAAGAGCTAAATCCAGGAGGAGATCAGAAACAAATCTTTCTAGGTGGCTTAAATAGATCTCCCACACCTAGTACATCTAGAAAATTTCCCAAAGAAGGGACTGCAGCACCGTGTGACAAAACTACTCAGAAAATAACACAGTTCAGCCCAATATATGTAGGAGTCAAATATGTAGGCTCAATCATGTCATTTAAAATATTATTCCAAGATTATATTGAAGCCCATACATCAGAGGACAGAAAATAGGAAACTTTACATGAAGAAATCCCAAAATAAGAGGCTACAACCATAAGATGTGACTGTACAAGCATGACACCGTTATTTTATTAGCTTAAAAGAGTTGTAAGTTACACTTCAGATCTAGAGTAGATATGTGTACAAAAAGAGATATCTATACCATATCTGTACACTATAAAGTATCCTCTTCAAAATCTCCTTGGGGTTTTCAGCAGAAAATGTAATACATGGAGTAGATCTGAGATCTAATGCAGCTGATCTGCAGAATGATTCAGAATTACTAAAGCTAATACATAAGTATTCAGATAATTTCTAAATGGAATATGGATTATATCTGTAATCCATGTATCACCATAATGAAGGGCAGATTCCCAACCCTAGAGATCTCTCCTCCTTGAAGTGCCAAAAGACCTTGCAACTTTCTCCTTGCAGATAACATAATTCTGGAAGATGGACTACGCTGTAGGCTCTAGAGCATGATGTGGCCCACTGCCAAGTTCTGAAAATGAGCTCCCTTCATCCAATACTCTCTTTCCAGGGGGATAGTATGCTTTCCCACTGAAAAGAGGCACTAGAATGGCTTAGATCTGAATAGATCTAACCTCCACTTGCTACAGCTTACAAAGAAAACCAAACCCTAAATAGGATCTACACTGTAGTTGGAAGGAGAGCTTCACCAAATGCCTAATAGTGGTCAATAAATGCAAGACTCCTCCAAGAGACCTCTTAAGCAAGGAGGTGGGATTCCCAATCAGGAACACCCAAGTGCTAAGCAACACTATTCTCACCTAAACAGCTAGATAATGAGGGATGTCTAAGCAGACAATAACTTTAGAGATAATAAAATCAAAAACCCCTCTCATGCTGTCCTCCTCCTCTTTAAATAAGATGGAATCCTTGCCAAACCCTAAACCATCTCAATGATTTAGCTGCATTCACATGATTGGCATCCAACTAAAACTGCGCTGGGTATCTAGGTGGTTCACTGTATCTAGACAATGCTGCTGATTTGGTCCAGTTGACCCAGTCATATGACTTAATCCCTTTCACATATAACGGTGTTTTGCTGAAGCAGCCAAGATTTAGCCTTGTTCACATGGGCATGTATTTATTCTGTTGTTTTAGGATTTTAATTTATCCTCCTTTACAAATTTATTCTTGCAATAAGAAAATGAAAACAAAATAGAATATTCCTATTATCTTGGCTAATTAGGAATATTACAAGAAATCTATGATAATCTAACAAAACTTCACACAACCAACATTTACAAAACATTTTTTAACAAATGGAGAAGGATTGATTTCACCCAGACTGATGGGATCAAATATTGAATGATGTCCTCCCTTTTTCACTTTTTTTCTACTCTCTACTTCACTCTCCATGAAATTTTTTGAGGGATAGTACCCTAGGAAATTTTAGAGTTTGGATAATAGGTCACAGTAGTTTTGAAAATAGAGGAAAGTTAGTGATGGTATGGAAGCTTCCTCAAGAGTTTTGAGGAGACAAAGGGGAGTATGAGATGGAATGGTATGGTGAAATTCATTTCATGAGATGAAATGGTGTGGTAAGGAGTTTGTAAACTGTGAAGTGGAAACCTTGAAGAAGGCTACGGTTTAATTAAGTCAATGGTAAATAAGTAGTGAGTGATAGGAAGTGTGTAGTCTAGGGCTTTTATGGAGGATAAGTGATAATGTAGGTGAGTGAAAGCTAGGAATTATTTTACAGAAATAATGGAGAATAAAAACTGCTAAAAGACTTTGCTGGAGAAAACCATGGAAATAAACCAGTTTATCCTTGATGAAGTTGGTTGAAAATATGGTGTAGATGATCACTTACTGTTTGTAGAAGCTTTATGGATCTTTGAAAAATATTGGGAAGCTAGAAAAACTATGAATTTCACCCTGAAACCATGAAGAAAATCTGCATTTTAAAACCCTAGCAATTCTGCAAAAATATTGCAAAAAGGTCACACCCGGTAGAAAGGTTGTGAAAGGGTCACACCCAATCAAAAAGGTCGCGAAAAGGTCACACCTGACAAATGGGTCACAGAAGGGTCGCACCTCTCTGAAACTACAGAAAAAAACCCTCCTTTTCTCACAAATTTCACCTTTTCTTAATTTTCACAGTGATGTCAAGGGGAACAAATGACATGAAGAGTAAAAATGAGTTTACTTTAGCTCCTCCATAGGCATTTATAATTTTATTTTGATGTCTTAGTAATTTAATGAGGTAGGATGGTCCACCTCACCAATTTACCTTTTCCTTTTGAACTTTAGGACCTTTTTGAAATTTTGGAACCTTAGAATTATTTTTACATATAAAAACATAAATTACAATTGAAATCAAAATTTATTGAAGATACTTTGGTGAGCTTGAAACCCTAATGACCTAATGGGGACTCTTAATTGAATTGAATCATTATGGAGATGACTTAAATGATGATAACAACCTCTGAATGATGATATACTCAGCTTATTTGATGACATGAACTAGCAATTTAAAATTTTGGAAAGAGTGGAAACAGTCCTAGACCTAATGCCAGGTGACCAAATTTTTGCTTGAAGACATAGTGAGATGACAAAAATTTGACTTAGGGGCCCTATTAAAACATGATAAGAGTCCATTTGATCACTGGTGAAAAGATCCAGATACTGACACTAACACAGCTGACCACTCCACCAGAGGTATGAGAACAGTGCACAGTGCAGTTGAAGGTTGCTACAGCACAGATCGAGTCTCGCATACAGGAGTGTGCGAGCATATTTGGCGATGCTCTAGATGTATGTTACTCATTGCAAGAGGACACAAAATTACATAATATTGAGACCAAGGTGTGCGAGAAGAAAGAGAAGATGAATAAAATAAAGATCACTACAAAGACCTTGACACCTATTCAAAGAATTACCTGTCTCCGAGAGGGTTGAGTCTTAAAAAGAACAGATTGAGGATTTGTGAAAAAAATAGAAGTTATTCATCGCCAGGATGAAGCCATGGGAATATGAAGTCAGTTATCTTTCCCAAATTGTGGAGAAGAAGCTTAAAAAATTATGCACCACTCAGAAGGGGTTGGAGCAAAAGGCGACCAAATCCATCATAGAACTGCTACTCAGAGAGGCTTGGGATTTTTCAAACCAGTGTGTTGATATATTTCCTCCATTAAAGGATGCCTTGAGAAAAATAAGAGTGAATATTGAGGGCACAACACCATTGTGACTTGGGATGAGTCATAGTTTTGTGTTGGGGGGCTATTGGAGCCAGGATCCCTCGCGAAGTAAAGACTCTGCAGATTGCGGAGTGGAGCATGCAACACAAAGTATATTTTTGGCCCTAGGGGCTTTAAGGTGGGTCAAATCCCCTTAATTATGTAATGGGGTGGGATTTTTGGTGAACGTTGGTCTTCGTCCATGGATTTTGACCATGGTATTGTAAAATATAAATCTATATAAGGACTCTAGATAGAATTCATAGGTAGGCTTATGATTGGTGTTATGAAATGCATTTGGATGTAAGTGTTATATTATTTCCACGACTAATCATGCATGGGGGGGTCACAAGGGGGGCGATAGCCCCACTGTACGTTGCGCTGGGTGCAACGTTGGGGGGGGGTCACAGGGGGGGCAGTAGGCCCCCCTGTCAAGGTCCAGGGCAGCGCCGTGGAAAATTTTTTTGGTCCTTATTTTCCAGTGGGCAGATCCACCTATGGTTTTGTGCATGGGTTTGCACATGGTTTTGGGGTACGATGGTTTTCGGCCCCTGGTATTTTGTAGATCTGGTCAAGGGAACTATGGTTATGTTCTAATCCAGGGTTAATGGATTAGGGTTTATGTATGCTTTGGCATGTAAATATATGCGTTGTAACACTAAAAGGAATATAATGAAAAATCAAGCTCGTCGTCCCAATTTGGGATCCAGGGGAAAAGCTCCATGTTTATTTGTTTTATGTTTTATGCTCTCGCTTTTGTTTATTTTATATGTTAAGATTCATTTGCAGATAATTTCTGTATAGGGTTAAAATCTAAATTTCGTATCAAAGAAGTTTCAGCTTCAAGGGGATGCCTTTGCTGTTGAGGGGTTTTTTGCTCGGGCCTAAGGTAGACCCTGTTCAGTGGGAGATCTGCGGGATCGATTATTGCAATGAAAGAAGATGGCGAGCGGCAGGAAGATATATATCGAGAAATTTAATGGTCATAGTTTTGAGTTGTGGAAGCTCAAGATGGAGGATCTGCTGGTGGATAAAGATTACTGGATCACTGTAGATCTGGGTACTAAACCAACGACAATGTCAGATGAAAACTGGAAGAAGCTGGATCAGAAAGAAAAGAGCATAATATGATTGTGTGTCTCAGATTCAGTATTGTTGAATGTATCTGGGGAAGCTACGGTGAAGACCTTGTGGGAAAAGCTAGGGACTTTGTACCAATCTAAGTCTCTGGTGAATAAATTGTTCCTGTGGAAAAATTTGTATAACCTGAGGATGAAGGATGGAGACTCAGTGACAAAGCATTGGAATGCCTTCAATACCGTGGTAAGTCAGCTGTCATATGTTGATATTAAAATCTCAAATGAAGATAAGTGCATCAGTTTTTTGTGTTCTCTACCAAACTCATGGGATAGTCTGGTTATTGCAATAGGTAGCAATACAACTACATTGAATTTTGATGACATTGTCTTAGCCTTGCTGTCGGAGGAAATGAGACGGAGAAATATGGAGGGTCAGAATGGAGATGCCTGTTCGACGAAGGTCCCAGAACAGAAACAAGAATAAGGTTTCGAGTGGGAGATATAAATCTCCTGGAAATTTTGTAAAGGTGTGCTGGAAATGAGGAAAGGAAGGGCACTACAAAAAGGACTGTAGATCTAAAGCTCCTGAGTAAGGAAAGAGATCTGATGATGCTCCTTTTGTAGAGGAAAAAACCACCTCGAATGAAGGTGGGGATGTGTATTTGGCTTCTTATTCAAATACACTTGTAGATCATGAGTCATGGTTGATTGATTCAGGTGCATCCTTTCACTTCATTCCCCATAGGGAGTGGTTCTGCGAGCATGAGAAATATGATGGAAGTGATGTCTTCCTAAGTGATGATAGGAAGGCCAGAATCGTCGAACATGGAAAATTAAAGCTAAAGCTACAAGGTGGAAGGATTAGAACACTTCCTGGTATTCTGCACATTCTTGCATTGGCCAGAAATCTGATTTCTCTAAGCAATATTGATGATGCAGGTGTAAAAACAGTGTTTCAGAAAGATACCTGTAAGATGGTTTGGGAAGCACTGGTATTAATGTAGGGAGTTCAGATTGGAACTCTGTACAAGCTTTAGGGTAGCACTGTTATTGTTGGGTGCAACAGTTCTGTGGTTCCCGAAAGTGGAGTGGAAAGCTTAGCGGTCTCTAGAGAAAATACCATGCTATGGCATCAAAGGTTTGGACATATTGGAGAGAAGGGCCTTCGGATACTGCATGGAAATGGTATGGTAGAAGGTATGTCTAATAGCTCTCTGGATTTCTATTTCTGTGAACATTTTTTATATGGGAAGCAGAATCGGGTGAGTTTTCCTTCTGGTGCTAAGAGGGCGAACAAGATATTAGAGCTTGTGCACAGTGATGTGTTTAGACCTGTGTCGGTTCCATCACTGGGTAAGTCTGTATACTATGTTTCATTCATAGATGACTTCTCAAGGGATACATGGATATATTTCTTGAGGAAGAAATCTGAAGTCTTTGATAGATTTAAAGAATTTAAGGCTCTGGTGGAAAACTAGATAGAGAAGAAGATAAAGGTGCTGATGATAGATAATGGTGGAGTGTTCTGCAAGAAGGAATTTGAAGATTTATGTAAGAGGTGTGGTATAGCACTGCAGAAGACTACTCCATACACACTTCAGTAAAACAGAGTTGCAGAAAGAATGAACATAACACTGATGAAAAAAGAAAGAAGTATGCTCAGTGGTACCGAGTTAGGACAAGAATTCTGGACAGAGGCAGTGGAGACTGCATGTTACTTGGTTAACAGATCACCTTCATCAACGTTGGAGGATAAGACTCCACATGAGATATGGACTGGTAAGAAACCCTCTCTTTCACAGCTAAGGATATTTGGATGTGATGCATATGTACATGTTCCAAAAGAGAAAAGGACCAAGTTGGATAATAAATCTAAAAGGTGCATCTTTATTAGGTATAAGGATGGCTTAAAGGGTTACAAGCTTTGGAACCCAAAAACAAGGAAGGTTGTGTACAGCTGAGATGTGGTGTTTAGAGAGGTGAAATATGTTGTTAGCAATGAAGTCCTACCAAAGGAACCTAAGAAGATAGAGCTTGAGCTAAAGGAGGATGAATCAGGCTCTACAATAGAAGAAGACTCAGAAGAGGAAGAGCCACAAACTCTAGCTGTGAGAAGATCAGCTCGGGAAAGAAGACAACCAGAAAGGTATAGTCCATCTGCTTTCTGTTCAAATTTTTCTTTAACTATAATCGATGATGATCCTAGAACTGTCAGGGAGGCAATAGATTCAGAGGATGGAAAACTCTGGAAGGAGGCCATGGTTGATGAAATGGCATCCTTGCATAAAAATGAGGCATGGGATTTGGTGGAGTTGCTGGCTAGAAGGAATCCCATCGGGAGAAAATGGGTGTTTAAGAAGAAGATGAATGTAGAAGGAAAGGTGGAGAAATACAAAGCTCTGCTGGTAGCAAAAGGTTATTCCCAGATGCTGGGAATTGATTTTGGTGATATTTTTTCTCCTGTTGCCAAAGTTACTTCTATTAGATTACTTTTATCTATTGTTGTTGCATTTGATTTTGAGGTAGAACAGATGGATGTGAAGACATCATTTCTTCATGGGGATTTGGAAGAGGAGATCTACATGAAACAACTTGAAGGCTTTATGGTGAAGGGAAGAAATAACTAGTATGCAGGTTAAAGAATTCTCTATATGGGTTAAAACAAACACCAAGGATGTGGTATCAGAAATTTGATACCTACATACTGGGACTTGGCTTCACCAGAAGAAAGGAGGATCACTGTGTTTATTTTAAATTAATTGGTGATCGTGTTATTTATTTGGTATTGTATGTGGATGATACGTTTTTGATTGGAAATGACAAAGAAATTATGCAAGATTCGAAGACCCAACTGTTCTCCAAATTCGACATGAAGGATCTTGGTGCTGCAAACTATATTTTGGGCATGGAAATTATGAGAGATCGGGCAAAGAGGAAGCTCTGGTTAAACCAGAGGAAGTATGTTGAGACTATATTGCAAAGGTTCAAAATGTAGGATAGTAAACCGGTGAATGTTCTGATTCCTGTAGGTACAAACCTGTCTGTTGAACAGTGTCCCAAGACATAAGAAGAAGAGGAGGATATTTCCCGTGTTCCATATGAAAGTGAAGTGGGTAGCCTAATGTATGCAATGTTCTATACTAAACCAAAAATTGCACATGCAGTGGGAGTATTGAGCAGTTTTATGTCAAACCTAGGGAAGGAGAATTGGACAACAGTGAAGTGAGTTTTCAGATATTTACATGGCACTAGTGATTATGGCTTGTGCTACCAGGGAAGAACAGGATTGGAAATAGTGTTGGAAATTCATGGTTTTGTTGATGCAGACTGGGCTGGAGATCTGGACCAAAGAAGATCTATAAGTGGGTATGTATTTAGCCTATTTGGAGGTGCAATTAGTTGGATGAGTAAAAGACAGTTTGTAGTGGCTCTTTCAACTAGAGAGGCTGAATGCATAGCAGCCACTCATGCAAGAAAGGAAGTAGTTTGGTTGTAGAGGTTTTGTTCAAGTATGGGGTTGGTACAACAAGCTATAAGGATAGATTGTGATAGCCAAAGTGTAATTTTCTTGGCTAATAACCCTGCTTATCATTCAAAGACAAAGCACATTGATGTTCAATATCACTTTGTGAGAGATATGGTTGAGGCCAAAAGGGTATTTCTGGTAAAGGTGGACACTTTGAAGAATGTTGCAGATGCATTGACGAAGTTTGTAAGAACTCAGAAGTTCTGTTGGTGTAGAGAAACAATGGGTGTTGTAGAATTGGGCTACTGAATAAACTCTCTTGTGGCCCCCTGCTAAAATAAAACAAGTGGGAGAATGTTGGGTATGTGTTATATTCTTTCCATGAATAATCACGTGCGGGGGGTTCACAAGGGGTGGGGGAGATAGCCCCCTTGTACGTTGCGCTGGGTGCAACATCAGGGGGGTAGGGGGGGGGGGGGGGGTCATAGGGGGCTAGTAGCCCCCCCTGTCGGGATCTAGGGTAGCTTCCTGGAATAATTTTTTGGTCCATATTTTCCAATGGGCGGATTTGCCCATGGTTTTGTGCATGGGTTTACACATGGTTTTGGGGTATGATGGTTTTCGGCCCCTAGTATCTTGTAGATCCAGTCAAGGGAACTACGGTTATGCTCTAATCCAGGGTTAATGGATTGGGGTTTATGTATGCTTCGGCACGTATATATATGTGTTGTAACACTAAAAGGAATATAATGAAAAATAAATTTGGTCATCCTGATTTGGGATCTAGGGGAAAATCTCTGTGTTTATCTGTTTTATGTTTTATGTTCTCACTTTTGTTTATTTTTTGTGTTAAGATTCGTTTGCGGATAATTTCTGTACAGGGTTAAAACCTACAGTAAGACTGAGTTAGATTTTATGGTTTGGGTTAGACAAAAAGGATCTTGTAGTTGTGTGCACAAAGACCTTAGGAAATACTACAGTTGTGTGTGCAGACCCTTGGAGCTATGTGTGCAGGCCCTTGCAATATGTGCGTAGGGTGGAAATATATTGTATGAGACAGATCTAGATGCTAATGAATGAATCATTGAGAAGTTATAAGTTATATAGATGTGTTTTTATTTTTCTTACTATTCATGAATGAATTTTCTAAGTTGGGTTTTTATTCTATATATGAATAGCGCAATCCATTTTATGGTTATTTATTATGCTTAATGCTTAATTAATTAAGATCGCACAGTATTTGAGTAAGTTCAACAATTGTGTTGAAAATTACTGGTCCTATTGATAGATCTGACTTGCGAGAGGGAAAAGCCCTAAATCCATTGTCCTCTATCCCTTTGAATGTAGAAATATGGTTATAGCATCTCCCTTTATGGCCTCAGGTGAGACTTCGGTCTGCGCAAGCAGATCGTTGCCGAAAAGGGCTGGTAATAGTAGGTTTTTTTGGGATGTGTAGAGTATTTGAACATCAATCTGGGCCCCATAAAGCCAAAAATAAATAAATATAAACCCGAATGTAAAAATGTTAGAGAATCTCCTACCTACTACTTGAAATTTCCATTAGAGCATAGGATTACGAACTACCAATTTATGCAAAGAAACAAGCTTCAGGCTAGAGTTTCTTGGCAGGAAGATAAAAATTAACGCATTGAATTGAATAAGAAATTCATGGGGTTCTTTTCGCTGAAGATAAATCTCGTTTGGTGTTACGATTGTTGGGGATTCTGGTACCCATGAATGCAGAGCAAAACTAGAGCGAAGGTGGAAGAATTTGGAACACCTTTGGGTGGGGGTAGTACCCTAATCCATGATCATAATACAAGCTAGGTGTCCTTATCTCTTTATAGCACATGGCCTTTCCAGAATACTCGAAATGGGCTATAAGGAGAAGTTACCATCATATTAATTTAACCCAATAAAATGGTACCAAGGCGTATCGTGAAATTTAAATCATGTGCCAAGAATTAAGAGTAATGAATTTTAAAAACCATCGGTAATACCCACCTTGAGAATGGTGCTAACACATGGAACAGGTATGGATACTGAAATAGAAAAAGTGTGTGGTTGTTGGTCCACCTGGGTGGTGTGCGCCATGAGAAATGTCATTAATACAATACCATAGGAGTAGTAATTATAACAATGTACAAGTACAACTAGATTTCATAAGTATGATTCAGATATGTTAATTAAGTAGATTTATATGTATTCCTATGTATTATGTCATTAACTCATAAATCTTAAACCCATGATTGTTATCATTGTGAAAATATGTGTAATTTTTTAGGTAATATATTTTCTTATGTAATATTGTTGCATGGTAAAATCATGATGCTAAAATTCTTTTTATCATAAGTATTGTGTAAGGGAATAATGGATGTTACAACTCTAAATTGGATCCTTTGTTAAAGAATGGGGCATAATAAATGTAGGTAGACCATCTAGAGTTGGGTGTTACCTAAGACTCGAAGATGTGATGTGAGTTTTGATGAAAGGAAAGTCATGTGATGTGTAAATTGTGTTAGTTGTAATTGTGTTTATATATTCTGTGTATCATATATATGCATGTGTGTTGTGTTTTCTACAGTGTATACATGCATGTGCTGTGTAATGTGTTGGGAAAAACATGTATGGGATTTTCTAGGCCAGTGTATTTTGTAATTTGGAAGTTGTGATGGGAGGTGTGATGGAAAATGTTATTTATTTTGACAAAAACTACCAAGAATGGTAGTGGCCACACTCAGAAAGAAGTGTGTGAGAGGGAGGCCCTTACTTTATAATTATTATTATATCCACCATTTTTGTGTACGAGAAGTGAGAATACCACTAGGTGCTTGTTGGGTTTGACAATCAATTGAGTGTGTGAAATGAAAGAAGTAAATAAAAACTCAAAGATGAGTATTAGTATTTCATTTGATTTCATGAATTTCTAAATTATGAACACTATTTGATACTCTGAATTACGATAACATGATATATGAACTAAATTGGCTTGTTTTGATAGTAAGAAAGATGAAAAAATTGCACAATTTCATTTCATTGATCAACTACTAAAGATGTGTGATTTAAATTATTGCAATTCCTTTATGATGATTCTCATGGAGGTTTGTATGCCATGACATAGGAAAGCATGGATACTACCTGGTTTGAGTGAATAAGCCTAGCTGGAAGGAAGTAACAACAACATAAATATATCAAAATATACAACAACACACTGGTTAAAGGTTCAAGATTAAGATTATTGTTGAAAAATGGCACCCAATGATGCCCATTAATTTCCATGAAGCATGCTATGATCGATATAAAATCATTGAGGTGGGGATTTTCCTTAGTTTTCATACCCTTCTAATGAAAGGAAACCTTACCAAGGAATGGATCACTTGAGGGATTGAGAAGTAGGAAGGGGGTGACATAAAATAAATTGGTTTAACTAGGTCATGAGCATCACCAATTCGAGTCAGAAGAACATTGGGGGTGTTTTGGGAAGTAATGAACCAAGAACTATTCGTTGAGGGAACAAGGACCACAAAGAAAAACAAGTTGGATGTTGGACGTAGGAAACATTACAGGAAGAAGGCAAGTTATAAGGAGGGATTGGTGAGGAAAAGGCACCAAGAAACTTCAAAAGAGCCATGGAATATAGGAAGCCAAATGTTTTTTTTTAATTCTTATTTAGTTGTTGGGCGAGCAAATATATATGTGAATTGTAATTGTAAAATTGAGCTAAAATTATAAAGCTCCAAATAGTTGCATGTTTTAATGGTGTTAAACATTAGAACATTGAGGACATTGTTCCTCCAATGGGGACGGGTTTGTGTAATCCGCTTCAGGAAATTACCCTCCTATAAACATTTTAATAATGTTGTAAAAAAAGTACAAATTTCCAAGATGGGACACATATTTTAGAGCTTGAGGAGGAGGTTTCTTGGGAGACTAAGGAAGCAGTAATTAATATTATTCATGGGCTCACTGGTGGACTTAATGTGAATAAATATATGCATTAATCTATTTGGAAAAGATGATATAGGGTGGGATGATGGACTGCATTGGAAAACAAGGAACGACATGAAGTTAACCATTAAGAAAGTGGGAGGGAGAGATTGCACAATAGCATCCTCACCACCACTTGAAATGAAAAAGCCACTGTGGCTGATTGGAAAGGAAAGTGACAAGGAATGTACGTATTGGCTTCAGAGGTATAGACCTCAGTTCAGAGTGTACATGCACAACCAAAAAAACCCTCCAACTACTTGCCCTTTCGGTAGTGATCCACTTGCACAGATCAAATTCTCACCCGAAGTAGCATGGGGGGGGTGTTGGAACCAGGTTTCCACACCTAGAGGGGAATTATGTGTTGGAAATACTAAGAGGGGGGGTGAATCAGTATTCCTTTAAATTTAGAGCATTAATTAATCCTCAATTATTATCAGTTTTTGTACAATGATAGTAGTAAACAAGAGGAACACAAATGCACACAGTTTTAAAGGTGGAAACCCACTCCGGGACAAAAACCACCTAATTTTTTCTAATAATTCTTTAATATTCAACTCCAATTAAAAATAAAGCTCCAACTTCCTAGAATCTACAAAAACATTCTTCTCCAGCTCCCACTGGATGGATGATCCAATGCCTGAGATTCTTTAGTAGTCAACTGAAGGGATGCCCCAACACCCTATGAGATACAACTCACCCTAGCACCACCCTACCACCCTATAGAAGAATAAAAGAAGAATGGACTCCCATACCCGTTAAAATGGTCCACTTTACAATGATATAGAATGATGTAGAAGAAGAAGACACACTAGACCATAACCCAAACTATGACACAACCACCTAATGATGATCCTATACCTCCCAACACTGCCTCTTCAACTCTTGGCAGATAGACAGTGGTACAATTTTTATAATAATTTATTTACAATGACTTAGTACAATGGTACCTTTACAATGACTGTATGCAGTGCTGCCCACTTGAAGACTTCATGTGATGAACTTCTTGCTGCTATTCTACACCTTGATTTCTGCTCTTGTCATGCTACACTCTGCTGCACCTTTCTTTTCCTTGCTGCCCTAGAATGTTTGGTCCTTTACAACCCTTGAGAACACATGATCTACCTTTTTCTTGCTTTCTAGGAGCTTGATATTGAATCTGGTGTATCTCTGTTATTTCAGACCCCCAATATGTGATTTTTGGTCCTATAGTATTCCTCTGAGTCTTCTTTCCAATGCCACATGTCTAACCCAATTTGGATTCTTCAAGGGAGAGTTATGCCCAATCTCTCACAATACCCTAATTATGGACTGTTTCAGTAGAACAAAATTGTACTACGTTCCACGTGTCATTGTTTCTTCATTCAGCTCTGAAATTGATAGAGTGAAAACTATAGTCCGTTCTATATTTGCCACATTTTATAGAATTCGAATCTGATACTCATAGAGAGAGTTATGATGATTTTCCCAAGGTCACTTCTTTGAGATTAGTTTTAGGAGCCTGCAAAAACACTGACTTCCACAGATCATATCTCCGAAAATATTGTGCACCTTGATCTGAAATTTTTACAGGAGCTTCCTTAGGATTTCTTCTTCACCTCATAAAAATTTCAGCTTTGAAACCATTGTATAAAAAACGTTATAGTGAAAATTCCACGATGACCTGTTTCTGATAGTGAAATCTCTTACATAAGGAGGATATGAGGATCACAATTTATATAAATGCTTAGGTTGAGAGGGGATTAAACAAGTGAACATGGGAGGGATTTTAAGAGCTTAAAAAATATTAATTATGACTTTTCAATGACCCATGCCACAACCCCATGGGGTTTTAGCCCACTAACTGGTGGTACAAACTTCAAACACGAATATCTCTCAAACCGGGAAGAATTACGCGGCGTGCCATATATCAATGGAAACATCTCGACAGGAAGAAACCATCAAAAGCATTATTGACCCATAATATATTAATTATGTAGGTAAAAATTTCCATGCAATATTGGGGCAGCCCCTGGTGCTGCTTGGGTTGACATCAATGACAACCGCTGATCAACAATCTCCCCCTTTGGCATTGACGGCAACACAAGTACTCCCCCTGCGATCATGAAACTTCTTCCTACAACATTATCTCCCCCTTTGACATCAATGACAGAGGGTAACTCCCCCGTACACACAACCATCCTGCAGACCTATACACATTTCCACTCCCACTTTATATTATGAATAAGGAAAATCCAGTGAGAACTTGGGAGAATCCCAAGCTTATGGCGAACATATTCAAATGCTTCATGAGGTAAAGGTTTAGTGAAGATATCAGCAATTCATTATTTTGTACCAACATACTCAATTTTGATATTCTTTTTAGCGACTTTTTCTCTAACAAAATGATATTTGATCGGAATGTGTTTTGTTTTTAATGCATGACAAGATTCTTGGAGATGTTGATGGCACTGGTGTTGTCACAGAATATCGAAATAGCCTCACTGAATTGTACTTGAAGATCTTGCAAATTTTGTTTCATCCAAATGACTTGAGTACAGTACGATGCCGCTGTAATGTATTCTTCTTCCGCTATAGATAACGAGATTGAGGTTTTCTTTTTTCTCAACCATGATACGAGACAACCACCTAGATAAAAATTTTCTCCACTAGTACTCTTACGATCATCAATGCTTCCTACCCAATCTATATCTATAAAGGCTTGAATAATGAGATTGTTACCCTTGGGATACCAAAAGCCATATTCTTTTGTGCCCTTTGGATATCGAAGAATTCTTTTGACCACAATAATATGTGATTATTTTGGTGCTGCTTGGAATCTTGCTACTTTTCCAACTACTTTCATAACATCTGGCTGGGAGGCTATTACATATAGAAGACTACCAATCATAGATGTGTGAAACCTTTGATCCACATCCTTAGATGAGTCATCTATGCTCAATTTGAGACCTGTTACCATCAGGTTAAGGATGGGTTTGAAATCCTCCATTTTGAATTTCTTGAGCATTTCCTTGATGTACTTGGCTTGACATATAAATATTCCTTCTCTTGCTGAGATATTTGAAGCCCTAAGAAGTATGTCAGCTCAGCAAGTAAAGACATCTCGAACTCACTTTGCATATTTGTAGAAAATTTCTTACTTAGTTGATCATCATTGCTACCAAATATTATATCATCCACTTATATCTCAATGATTGTTAAATTATCTTTATCTATTTGTACATAAATATTGCTATCAACAGTACCTTTCTTGAACCCTTTTTGATGTAGATATCCATCAAGATGAGCATACCATGCTTTGGGAGCCTGCTTGAGACCATATAGAACCTTCTTTAACCTACAAACATAGTATTATTTTTTTGATAGTAGAGACCCTTTAGGTTGTTCGATGTAAAATTATTCTTCTAATTCGCCATTCAGAAATGCTGACTTCACGTCGATTTGGTAGAATTTGATTTTTCTTGAACATACATATGTGAGAAACATTCAGATGGCTTCCATTCTGGCAACTGGTGAAAATGTTTCATCGAAATCATTTCCTTCCACTTGTGCATAGCCTTTGCAAACCAATATTGCTTTATTTCTGGTAACCTGTCCATCTTCATTCAATTTGTTCCTGAACACCCATTTTGTCCCAATGACATTTTTATCTTTTGGTCATGGAACTAATTCCCAGGTGTTATTCTTCTCGATTTGATCCAATTATTCATTGATAACTGCTACCCAATGTTCATTCTGGCTGGCTTCCTCAAAAATACTAGGCTCAAAGGTTGCTAGAAAATCAATGTGAGCTTGTTGTGATGAACGAAGCTGTCGACCTTCATTTATGTCACCAATGATTTGATTTGATGGATGGTTCTTTTGAATCCATTCTTTTGTTCTCTTTGGAGGAGCTTCTTGTTTTTGTTCCGGTATATCTTGATGATTATTATTTACTTCTTCCTGGTTGATAGTTTCTTCTTGTTCTAGAATTTTCTCTGTGTCTTTTTCAGCCTCTGTCTCAAGTTTCAAAGATACTAGATCCTCATCATTATTTGTTAGAACACCACCTTCATCAAATTTAACATTTATGCTCTCCACTATTTATTTTCGTCTTAGATTATAGAATTTATAGGCCTTTCTTTTGCATGAGTAACCAAAAAATATACCTTCATCAACACGTGATTCAAACTTACCCAAATTTTGATCTTATCTTTTGATATAACATTTGTTTTCAAATATTTTGAAATATTTTACATTAGTTGGTTTTCCTTTCCATAATTCATATGGGGTCTTATTGCAATTATTTCTCAGAAGACTTCGGTTGATAATGAAGACTGTTGTATCAATTGCTTGAACCCTGAATTTTTCATTCAATTTTGAGTCCTTCAACATTGTTCTACCCATTTCCTGTACAGTTCTATTCTTTCTTTCAGCAACTCCATTTCATTGAGGTGTTCGTGTTGTTGAAAATTGTCTTTTTATTCCATTTTCGCCATAGTATTGCTGAAATAATTTGGAAGTGAATTCTTCGCCATTATCTAATCTTAGACAATTCATTTTCAAATCAATTTAATTTTCGACCAACTCCTTGTAGATCTTAAAGCACTCAAATGCTTCAGATTTTTTCTTAAGGAAACTGACGGCTGTCATCCTGGTATAGTCATCTATCATTAACATGAAATATAATTCTCCATCTAAGCCTTTTGTTCTCACAGGACCACATAGATCAATATGTATCAATTCCAATGGACGTGATGCAAAGTGTTATTTTATTTTAAATTGGACTTTTGTCTGCTTTTCGTGCCGAAAGGCCTCACATAGTGTGTTGGAAGGTTTTTAGATTTTCGTCATTTCTCGTACTACTTCCTTTTTTCTTATCTTGACAAGATTATCAAAATTTATGTGACCCATTCGTTTGTGCCATAACCAACTTTCATCTTCTTGAGCTAGTAGACATGCTTTAGTTGCTTCATCCATAACATATATGTCGTTTGGAGCTCGACTTGCTGTAGCCACAATTTTACCATACATGCCTTTCCTGATTTCACATTTTGTGGAGTTGAATAGCATTGTGTGTCCTTGATCACACATTTGTCCAACACTGAGAAGATTTTGATTCATGTTTTCAACCAATAAAACATTCTTGGCTATAACATATTTTCTTCCAAGAGTGATGGTACCTGATCCTATAACATTTGAAGATCCATAATTTCCAAAGGATACGGTTCCATCCTTCTTCTCTTTAAGAGATACAAATTTCCTTCTATCTCCAATCATATGCGTTGAGCAACCGTTGTCAACATACCACACATATTTGTTGTTTTGAGCCTTGACAATGAGAGCACAATTATCAATCTTCTTCTTCTTCCATGTTCATTCATTCTATGGCTTCGAAGATTCTTCTGGAGGATTTTCAAGTCTACAGTCTCTAGCTATATGTCCAAAGTTCTGACATTTGTAACATTCCGTATTATTTCTTAAATGTTCAAATCTATTGATGTTTCGTTGAGCCCTGAGAGGTTCATATTTGAAGGATCTCCTGGAATTGTATTGGTTCCTAGGGTACGTGAGACATTTTACAACTTTATGACCAAATTTTCCACATAAGTAACAGTAGCCATGAAAAATATGTTGGTACCTAGATGGAAATATTTGTCGAGGAATCTTCTTCCAAGGATGTTCTTGCGAATATTGTCCAATGAAGTCTACATGCATGTCAGATATCATAGGCTCATTGTATTTTGTTTTAAAAGGTCCTGCTTCTTCTTCTTTGTAACCGAGGCCAGTTCTTTCATTGTAAGATCGTTGATTGTTGATGATTTATTCCAATGACCTTGAGTTGTTGGCAGAGTTTTGGACAGTTTTTCCCTTCTTCACTTCCTTACGTAGCGAGACTATTTCGGCTTCTAATGCTTCCCTTTCTTGGTTATTTTCTTCCAACTTCTTTTGAAGTGACTCTTCAATAGATTTGTGTTCTTCAACTTCAATTTTGAGACCTTGAACTTGTTCTTCAAGATTATCAGAACATATTTTATTAGCCTTGAGCTCTTTTATAAGCCTGATTGCCTCCTTAGAAAATTCTTCTATGGTCAATCCTTCTTCTTCATTGTTTGTTACCTCTTGTTTATTGTTCTTGGCCATAAACAATACTCTCTCATTGGCTTCTTCTTCCCTGTCATTGTCTTCATCGGATGATGAGTTGTATTATTTAGAGAGAAAGTTCATTTTGGATCCTTGCTTGTTGAATTTCTTAAAGCCTTTCATTCCTTTTGAGTTGCCATCACTTCTGTTCAGAAATTTTTCTACGAAATGCCCAACCTCACCACAGCTGAAACATACCAATGGAATTTTTCCTTTGAATTTTCACTTACAATTTTTTTTTTCTCGTAAAGTAAGCATATTCTTCTTCTGAAAGACCTTCTTCATCATCTCCCTTTTCTTCACACTTGCAGGTACATTTCTTTTCAATTGAAGGTTGTTTGTCCTTATTGGTTTTCTTAGATGCAACAAACGCAGTTTATAGATGCGAAGTACCCTCTTCTTCATCAATTCTCATTTCATATGCTATGAGAACTCCATGTAATTTGTCTTTGCTAAGTTTTTCCAGATTTGCACTGTATTCTAAGACCGATACCTTTGGGTTGAATATCCCTGGTAACATTCTAAGAATCTTTCGTATAATAGGCTTCTCGTCAACTAGCTCTCCCAATCCTTCTAGAGTATTGGTTATTTCATCAACATATTGGAAGTATGCAACAACATTGCAATCTTTTCTCATTCTAAGTTGCTCAAATTTTGCTCTATCGATTTGAAGCTTTGACTCTTTGACATTTGAGTCACTTGCATATATATATTCTCAAGCTTGTCCCATACATTTTTGGCGGTTTTACAACCTAACACCTTATGATAAGAAAATTCAATAAGTCCACTGATAATAATATTCTTTTCTTTTGCATAATTTACCAAATTATTCTTACCTTGATTATCTGTGGTTGATGTAAATCCATTTTGAAAAGTGTCCCATACTTCGTAAAATTGCACCAAGAGATAGACCTCCATTCTTCCTTTCCAGAGTACATAATTATTTTCACTAAACAGAGGTACACCATTCTAGGTATGATCCATGACCTCCTTCCAGCTGTTAAACTGCTATTGAAGGAACCAAGCTCTGATACCAATTGTTGGAAATATTGAGAGGGGGGATGAATCAGTATTCCTTTCAATTTAGAGCATTAGTTAATCTTGAATTATTATTAGTGTTTGTAAAATGATAGCAGTAAACAAGAGGAAAACAAATGCACACATTTTTAAAGGTGGAAACCCACTCCGAAATAAAAGCCACCTAATGCTTTTCTAATAATTCTTTAATATTCAACTCCAATTGAAAATAAAGCTCCAACTTTCTATAATCTAGAAAAGCATTCTTCTCCATCTCCCATTGGATGTACACTCCAATTCTTGATATCCTTCAATATTCAACTGAATGGATGCCCCAATGCCCTATTAGCTACAAATCACCTTAGCTCCACCCTACCACCCTATAGAATAATAAAAGAAGAATGGACTCCTGTACCGGGGAAAATGGTCCACTTTACAATGATATAGAATGATGTAGAAGAAGAATACACACTAGACCATAACCCCAACTATGACACAACCACCTAATGATGATCCTATACCTCTCGGAACTACCTCTTCAACTCTTGGCAGATAGACACTAGTACAATTTTTACAAAAAATGTACAATGATACCTTTACAGTGACTGTATGCAGTGCTTCCCACATGAAGATTTCATGTGATGAACTTCTTGCTGCTATTATGCACCTTGATTTCTACTCTTGTCATGTTATCCTCTATTGCACCTTGCTTTGCATTGCTTCCCTAGAAAGTATGGTCCTTTGCATCCCTTGAGAACACATGATCTAGATTTTTCTTGCCTGCTAGGAGCTCAATATTGAATCTGGTGTATCTCTGTTATTTCAAATCCCCAATATGTGATTTTTAGTCTTGTAGTAGTCCTCTGAGTCTTATTTCCAATGCCATAGTTCTAACCCAATTTTAATTCTTCAAGAGAGAGTTATGCCCAATCTCTCACAATGCCCTAATTATGGATTGTTTCAGTAGAATGAACTTTTACAACATGCCACGTTTCATTTGTTCTTCATTCGGCTCTGAAATTGATCGAGAAAAAACTACTGTCCCTGCACTATCTTCCACTTTTTACATAATTTGAATCTGATACTCAGAGAGATAGTTATGAATATTTTCCCAAGGTCACTTATTTGAGATGAATTTCAGGAGCCTGCAAAAACACTGACTTCCACAGATCATATCTCCGAAAATATTGCGCACCTTGATCTGAAATTTTTACAGGAGCTTCCTTAGGATTTCTTCTTTGCATCATAAAAATTTCATCTTCTTAAAATTCATAAAAGAAAAGGTAGAGTGAAAATTCCCCGATGACCTGTTTCAAATAGCGAAATCCCATACATAAGGAGGATATAAGGATCACAATTTATATAAATGCTTAGGTTGAGAGGGGCTTCAAAAAGTGAACGTGGGAGGGATTTTAGGAGCTTAAAAATATTAATTATGACTTTTCGATGACCCATGCCACAACCCCATGGGGTTTTAGCCCACTAACTGGGGGTACAAACTTCAAACATGAATTTCTCTCAAACCGTAAAGAATTACGTTGCATGCCATATATCAACGGAAACATCTAGACAAGAACAAACCATAAAAAGCATTCTTGACCCAGAATATATTAATTTTTTAGGTCAAAATTCCCATGCAATATTGGGGTAGCCCCTAGTGCTACTTGGGTTGACATCAATGACAACCGCTGATCAACATTATGATGTGGATCTAACCCTTTTTGGTCTGATCTAATTACTAGTACTGTGTTGCGTTATTTATTTTTAACCCAATTCAGATCTAAACTTAACATAAACCCTTATCACCGATATAGTTATTGTGAAAACACAGAGATCTACTATTATGTGATTAACCTAGAAAAATGTGTATCAAATAACAATAATTAGACAACAGATCTATAATAAATCATTAATGCATAACGCATTAGAACATAAGAACTAAAATCATGCAAGTAAACCAATGATTTGCCAAAACTTCTCTTTATTAATCAGATCTTCAATGAATACGACTTCTTTCTCTTGTGCACAAAGTCAAAGAGTCCTTGCACACAGCCCGGGACTCGCCTTAGTTCTCTGCGCCCACAGCCGTAGGAGCTTATCTATTACTTAAACTAATCACTGACTAATTTCCCAAGTCACATTACATAAGCATCAGATTTATCATATCATGTCTTGAATTGACTCATACATACCTATTTATATTACTTAGACGTGCAAAAACCATGATCCCAAACCATGGTTTGAGCCCCATGTTTTACCCCTTTACCTGTTACAAAAGGAAGGAGATTTGACCCGCACCAAATCCCCTTGACCTTCTGCATGTTTCTCTTTACCATTAAATTTTTAAAAAATTACATTATGACTCAACCTAGGGGACCCTAGCCCAACATGGCCCTAGTACAAAATCATGACTCGTCCTCGAGTCACACTACGCTGGATTGCTACATCTTGGCCTTGAGTTCTTGGATGGCTTCATTCAGAGGCTGGATGGCCTTGACACTCTATGTTGTAGCATTTTTTTCTTCTCTTACTAACTTCTTTGTAGTAGGCCCCTCCGCTGCAAATCTTATGCTACATTGAGTATGGTGGAGTCCCTTGAGCATACCGTCAATGGTCCGTGATAGCTGAAGTGCTTCATCAGCCCAAAGTTGGGTCCTTGGTACTAGGAGTTTCTCCTTGTGTCACAGCTCATAAATCTCACCATGAATGATTCAGCCTTCTTACAAATGGATCAATCTCTATGCAGGAATTAGGGTTTGCGCACCGACCTGAATCTCATAAAACCTTTGTTTCTTATCATGCATGTCTATCTACAATTGTTAAACTAATGGATTCTCCTAAATGGAGGTCCATATCTCCATGATGTCTTTGAAAATTTCATTTCACTCATCCACAGTGGTAGCAATGTTGGTCATTGCCTTTTGAACAATGTCACCTCGTTTTTCCCGGACCTCTAGCGATGTCTCTGGTTATAACTTTGGTCTATAAGTCAGAAATCTTCTACTCCAGGCCAACGTACACTATCTAAATTTATATCTTGGAAGCCTTAATTGTGGATGCAAGGGTCTTAAGCTTCGTAGTAAGTGCAGTGTTATTTGGCACTAAAAATTCTGGAATCTTGGCGCATAGCTAGGGGATGAGTGATTTGAGTTGCTCTTGTTGACTTTCTATGGCTTGTCATGCTTCTATGGCCTGTTTTTCCTCTTGATGTAGCTACTCAACCTAGTTTTCTTCTTCCATTTTGGTGCACGAAGCATGGTACTCACGATACTGCAACTCATCTATGATCGTGGAACGAATATGGTTCAAGTGGGCACTGGGGAGTGTGGCCTAATTAACTCCAATTTCTAACCAGGATAAAGCAGTTGCACACTGCACTGGATGAGATGAATGAAGCACCCGATCAGGTAACTATATCAACCTGCTCAAATTGGTGGATTTTTTGTCCAGGGTACTAATTGGAAGCGTGCTCACTTGAACCATGCTCACTTAATCTCGCTTACTTCAACCCGCAGCTCTTGGATGCCCTTTTGAACCTCACCGAGGAAAACCATGTATTGATGCTCAATAATTCTCTAGGCTTCTTCGGTTACTGTCTTGACAACATTTCCAATATCATCATAGTCACCTCATGTCAACACAAGGGGAACAATCCCTGCCTTCTTTGATGCTTTCCACTTGTTGCGTTTTCCTTCCGAAGATTGGGGCCCTCTCTTGGTGCCTCGAGGAGTGTCTGGCTGCATGAAAGGGATGCTTGTACTTCCTGCATCGAGGTACTTGAGATCCTCATCACTATGAATTTCTACAATGTCCTTCCACTACTCTTCCATTTCTATCATCATTGTGTTGGCTTGAGGGGTCCAGACCTAGGTTCAGAGTGTACTTGCGTAGCCAAGAAAACCCTCCAACTAATGGCCCTTTCGGCAGTGAGCCACTTGCGCAGATCAAAGTCACACTCGAAGTAGCATGGGGGGGTGCTCGAACCAGTTTTTGACACCCAAAGGGGAATTATGATTTTGATCTAACCCTTGGTGGTCTGATCTAATTACTACTATGTTTGGCTATTTATTTTTAACCCAATTCAGATCTAAACTTAATAGAAACCCTTATCACCTATATAATTATTGCGCAAACACATAGATATACTATTATGTGATTAACACAGACAAATGCACATCAAATAACATCAATTACACAACAGATCTGTATGAAAATCATTAACTAATAATGCATTATCACATAAGAACAAAAATCTTGCAAGTAAACCAATCATTTTCCAAAAATTCTATTTATCAATCATATCTTCAATGAATACAACCTCTTTCTCTTGCGCACATAGTCGTAGAGTCCTCCCACATAGCCCAATACTTTCCTTAGGTCTCCACACACACAGACGCAATATCCTATCTCTTACTCATACTAATCACTGATTACCTACCCAAATCACATTACATAAGCATTGTATCTATCAAATCATGTCTTTACTTGACTCATACATGCTTTTTTATATGACTTGGATGCACAAAAACCATCGTCACAAACCGTGGATTGAGCCCCATGTTTTACCCATTTACCATTAAAAAACGAAGGAGATTTGACCAACCCCAAAGCTCCCTGACCTTCTGCGTGTTTCACTTTACCATTAAAATTAACAAAATTTACATTATGACTCGACGTAGGGGACCCTAGCCCAACAATATTCCACACAACCCACCAACGGTTACATCAAAGATAGTGGGGGGAATTACTAAAGGACACCACTCTTCACAAGGGTAAAAGAGAATGGATATTAACAGAGAGATCCCTTGGGATATAAAATATAAGGAAAATAGTAGAGGCATAGATTTTTCAATGGGGGTTTCTAAAAAAAAAAAAAACTACATAGATTACGCATGGTTTTGAAGAAATTTAGAAGGAACAAGATTGATCACAACAATAATAGACTACCAAAGAAGAAGATATGATATATCATCATCTAAGACTAAAAAATACTAACAGATCAATGACCTCAAGGTGTCCATTTTTGGGTGGAGGAACTGGGTGTTGAATCACCGAGTTTTTTGGTGGAGATGGGAGGATATTTGGATTCCTAGTGGTATTGAAGTTGTTAAAAGCTCCCTTCCTCAAGCTTTGAAACCTAGCTTAGGGGTTATAGCTACAAGTAAGCTTCGAAAAAAATCGTTTAAGGTTGGGTGGAGAGTTGGAATCCCAATATTAGTTTCCAATATTTCCTTCTTTCCCAAATAAGTGTTCGTATACCCTGTATGCATGTAGATTTCATGGCCTTTATTGTTATGATATTTATATTCCTATGTGAGGGTGTGGACTAATTCCTATATGATTTTTAGAAGAATGGAGTGCTTATGTGTGATTAAGGGAGATATATTTTATTTATGATCCATATATGTGTTATAATTTACAACATAGCCTATTTAATTGGGTGCATGAGGTGATTGGACATCTGCATCTGAGCCAATCATGTGTGCATAAGCCTCATAATAATCGTACGATTGTATGGTGTTATTTTTTGAAGAGTCATGCCTTATATTCATGGCATTATGCTTATGTATGGTTGAGTTCCTACAATGGATTAAGTGATTAATTACTTGTGTTTATTCTATGTGCATTAATTTGGTTTGATTACATGAATGTTGCGATTGTGAATTATGTGTTAATGCTAATCTAGAAATGGCCTACAAAGATCCAAGAAAAAAATATATGTAGGGATCTCTATCATTGATTATTTTTCTTGCATGGAAGGATTTAGACAGTAAAATGATGTGTTCCATTATTAAGAGGGATGGATCCATGTGTAATGTTGGTCTCTGTGTAGGTTCTAATTAGTGGTTTGATTTTGTTATTCACTTCTGAGCTTGAATAAAATTTAAACTTTTGAGAGTAATGGATAGGTGAAATATCTATTGTTAATGGGCTTTGTATTTAATTAATTCATATTTTACTTACATGGATAAAAAATCTCAAGTAGTAAATCATAGGAATTGGTTTAAGGCTTCAAAGCTTCGGAGGAAATGGACGCAACCTTGTTATGTTTGTGTTTAAATATTTATACATATAATTGTGCAGGGAGATGAATTGAAGCCTAGGAGTTCTTAGGGTTTGGCTTAAGCCCATAGTCCATAGTACTTAATTTTGTGACCAGGAATATAGGGAAGAGGCCCCATAATATTTACAATTATAAATGCATATATTCGCTAAGCTCGAAATTTATAACTCCAACGGGAAAGGGGCTTGACCCTTGTAGAGCCATATGACCTAGTGCCATAACCAAGTCTGAGAATTGAGGCATGAATAATGGCATAATGGTCCCTAAATTAAATCAGTAGTGGATGGTTATAACTTAATGGATGGAAGATATCCTATAGAGGACCCCCCCCCCCCCTCCACCAAGTTGCAAAAGGGAGGGGAGGGGCTCCCTACTTTAATGGAATATTTCAAAGTTTCAGAGTGAATTGAAGCCATTGATAGGATATAATAGAACTTGAAGTAGGAAACATGATATAATACGTCCCTTTCAAGGTAATAAAGGGAAGGGGGTCCACATTTTAATTTTATTTGTCGAATTCTTGAGTACGCAGAACCATTGGATGACCCCCAAAAATTCATATAATGGAGAGATTTCAGTTTAAAATGGATTAAAGCCCTAGGTGGGACCCAATACTCTGTATAATAATGACTTCGATAGGGGGTTACATAGCATTCACATCGTGTGACACATGTCACCTTGATTCATCTGTTTGGCAAGTCCAAGGGGTCAAAGGCAAGCAACACATATCACTCCTATAGGGGGGGGGGGCACATCGATTAGTGACATCAACATGATGTATCAGGGCCTTGAAAGTTTGGAAATAGATGGCTACCTAAAAATGGAATTGTATGCAACATTTTTCAAGAAACCATCTACTAATATATGAATCCCTATTATAGACATGAGTGATGTCCCTAGACTTGAAAACCAATTCTTGAAAAAAACAAACAAACACATCAAAAATTTACATAGGTTCATTATGATTAAATCAAAGATGCAAGTAATGGGATGACTAATTCATACAATTTTTATTTGTGTTTCTCCTTTCTAATATTTTTTGTAGCTTTCAATCTTGTCCTTGATGCTCTAAGAAAAGATCTACAAAGACACCAATAGACAAAGCATCAAAGCACATGATACATAAATGATTTAACATAACCTATATAAGTGATCAAGGAAACTTATACCAATCATTATAACAATGAGTTTGGGAAATAAAAATGTATTTGTGTTAATGAAATATGGAAGCATATTACAATTAATGCTTTGATGTTGTCACTTCCTTCTAGGCTCCTTGATTCAAAATACCTTTCCTTCAAAATACTATAAACCATTAGCTCGATACTTTGAGAAAGTGAGTGTATGAAAGCTTATCAGAGTATTTTTTAGTCAAAAATGTAAGAGGGAATTAATAAAAATCTTATGTCATTGGAAATTTCTTGATGAGACAAATTCAATGGCATAGTCGGTTCTATGTTTTGAAAGGGTTGGAAAAGAGTGAAAATTTTAGACCCCATTTCCATAATTGGACCTTAGAGGTAGGGTCATCATAGTAACTACCTCCTTCTACCTTTAGTATGGGCTAGGGATAGTATGGGGTATGTTACAATATCTAAATCAAAATGAACCACTTGACTTCCATGGGTTTCTTAATTTATCCTCTCGTATGGATAAAATCATCCTGAATAACATCCCTAGTAAATTTTTCCCTCTTCATAGTGTATAATAATCTTGTTGTGTAACCAGCTCCAAAAATAGAAGAAAATAGATATCAATGCCTTAGAAATAAGCCACTTCGAGGGGGAAACCTCCAATAAATTACATAAATGAACAATTCTTGGATGATACAATTTACAAAACCTCATTTCTATATATAGGAGTCCATGTGGCCATAATGTAATCCTAGTGGGCCAAAATGTAATCCTATTCGACCTAAAAATAATGATTTAAGGGCACAATAATAACAAAATGGGGGTTACAAGGGTACAATAATAACAATAAGGGGGTTACACTAATAACAATAAGGGACTATACTAGTAATATAGGGACCTAACATGCCCCTCTCCTCCAAAAAAGTGTTGTCCTCAATGCTTGAGTAGCTCTGGGTGCTTCTATATAAACTTCTCATCCTCCCATGTAGAATCTTCAGTGGGTAAGTTCTTCCACTTGATGATATACTCTAAAATTGATTGATTCCATAGTTGTCGAGTTCTTGTTTCTGTGACCGCTTCAGGTTCCAATATGATTTTTCCTTCCTCATCAAGTTCTGGAAATATTGTTTGAACTGGAATATTTTCACCTATAACCTTCTTTAAGCATGAAACATGGAAAACTGGATGCACTCGCGAAGATGCAGGAATCTCCAATTTGTATGCCATAGTACCAATCTTTTGCAACACCTTGTAAGGACCATAGTACTTTGGCGATAATTTATTATCCTTCTTTGCTTGCTTGAGGGACATTTGTTTGTATGGTTGTAGCCGTAAAAATACCCAATCTCCTACATCAAAACTTCTCTCGCTGCGATGTTGATCTGCCTGTTGTTTCATTCGATTTTGTGCCACATTCAGGTTATCCTTTAAGAGTTGGAGAACTTCTTGCTGATGCTCGATGTGATCTTCCACTGCTTGAACCTTCGAATTTTCCCTTAAAGATGATGTGATGGATGGTGGATGATATCGATAAAGTGCCATAAATGGGGTCATTTTTGCTGCAGTATGGAAGGAAGTGTTATACCACCATTCAGCAAGAGGTAACCACTTGACCCATTGTGTTTGTTTATCAGATACAAAACAAAGAAGATATCCTTCCAAACATTTATTTACTATCTCAGTTTGACCATCAGATTGAGGATGATAAGATGAGCTATGAGCTAATTGAGTACCCGAACAAGAAAATAACTCCGTCCAAAAATTTCCAGTAAAAATGGGATCTCTGTCGCTCACAATAACCCTTGGGCTTCCATGTAGCTTTTGAATTCTGTCCATAAATGTAGTAGCAACTGTACTTGCTTTAAATGGATGAGATAATGCACAAAAGTGTGCATAATTGGTAATTCTATCAACTACCACCATGATGACACTCTTTCCTTCGGACTTAGGTAAACCTGTGATAAAATCCATTGAAATCTCCTCCCAACGTTGACTTGGAATGGATAAAGGTTGTAGAAGTCCCGGGTTCTTAATTGTTTCCACTTTATTCTGCTGGCAAACCAAACATTCCGCCACAAAATTTTGAATATCAGATTTAAGGCCATCCCAAAAAAATTCTTTCTTCACCCTGTGGTAAGTTTTTAAAATCCTGAGTGTCCTCCTAAAGGAGAAGTGTGCAATTCCAGAAGAATATTTTGTTTTAGTTGGGAATTCTTACAAAGATATAGGCGATATTTGTACCATAAGGAATCATTTTTCCAACTAAATGTATCAGATGTACTAGGATCTTGCTGCAAATTTTGAATGAGTGTCCATACATCTTTGTCCTTCTTCCATTCATATCTTGCTTCAGTTATCCAATCTGGTTGGATAATAGAAATGGCACAAAGCAATGCTTCCACCTCTTCATTCTTTCTTGAGAGTGCATCTGCAACAACATTAAGCTTTCCTTTTTTGAAGATTATTTCAAAGTCATAACCCAACATCTTTGTGACCCATTTTTGCTGCTCTTCTGAAGATAGTCTTTGTTCCAAAAAGTGTTTAAGACTATCATGATCAGTTTTTACCTTGAAGTGTCTTCCCATTAGGTAAGTTCTCCATTTTTTTAGTGCATGTAGTATTGCTAACATTTCCTTCTCATAAATAGGTTTCTGTAAATACTTTCCTTTGATTGGACGACTTTCAAAAGCAATGGGTCTTCCTTCTTGCATTAAAACAACACCAATTCCATTTCCTGAGGCATCACATTCCACAATAAAGGTTTTTGTGAAGTCTGGCGTAGCTAAGACTGGTGCTAGGCACATTGCCTCTTTAAGATGTTCAAAGGCCGTAGTTGCTTCAGGAGTCCATGAAAATGCATATTTCTTCAATAATGTTGTTAGAGGTGCTGCTATTCTCCCATAATTCTTAACAAACTTGCGATGATACCCGGTTAACCCAAGAAATTCTCGCAACTTCTTTATGGTTGTGGGGACTTTCCATTCCTTAATGGCTTTAATTTTGTTAGGGTCCACCTTAACACCCTCGTGAGATACAATATGACCCAGATATTCCACCTCTTGTACTCCAAAGAAACATTTGGATTTTTTTGCATATAATTGTTTCTCCCGCAATAGTTTGAGCACCCTGTCAACATGTTCAACATGATCCTTCCAAGAGTTGTAGATTAGTATATCATCAAAAAATACTAGCACAAATTTTCTAAGGAAGGGTTTGAAAATGGAATTCATCAACCCTTGAAATGTAGAAGGTGCATTGGTAAGGCCAAAAGGCATGACCAAAAATTCATAATGACCCTCATGAGTTTGAAATGTTGTTTTTGGAATATCTTCAGCCTTCATTCTAATTTGATGATATCCTGAATGAAGATCCAACTTGGTAAAATAAATTGCTCCATGTAATTCATCCAATAATTCATCAATCACAGGAATGGAAATTTATCTTTAATGGTGAGCTTATTGAGCTCCCTATAATCCGGACACATTCGCCATGATCCATCCTTCTTGTGTACCAATACTACAGGAGCAGAGAAAGAACTTTGACTAGGCTGAATTATACCCGCCTCTAACATTTCTGCAATCATACGTTCAATTTCGCTCTTTTGGAAGTAAGGATATCTATAAGGCCTGATGTTTGGAGGAACACTTCCCGGAATCAAATGAATAGCATGATCATGATCACGAATAGGTGGGAGTCCTTTGGGAGTTTCAAACACCTTGGAATGATTGTCCAAGACTTGTTGGAGATCTGCAGAATTAGATGATTTTGATGTTGGAACTTCTAGTGAGCATAATTGTGCAATTACGCCTCGCTGTTCTTTCTTTAGAAGCTTTGTCATGACATTAGAGCTTATTATCCTTCCTGAATTCCCCGCAATACCCCATAATTCGACTTCCTTTCCTTCTGAAAAAAATTTCAAGAAAAGTTCTTGAAAATTAAAAGCTACCGTCCCCAAAGATTGTAACCATTGTACTCCTAGTACAACATCAACACCTCTCATAGGAATGGAAAGCATTGGACTAGTCAACACATATTCCCCCATGGTTAGCTTGATATTATGGCATTTTCCAGAGCAATTTATAGTTCCTCCATTTGCAACCATCACTTGACATTCTGGTGCTGGGTATAGGAAACAATTTAATTCCTTGGATACCTTATAATGAATAAAATTATGGGTGCTACCTGAATCAATCAACACTATTACCCTTTTCTTCTTTATATGTCCTTCTATCTTGAGAGTTTGAGGAGTGGTAATTCCTGCCAGTGCATTACACGATATGGTCGTATTCATTTCTTCCTCTTCTAGGGGTGGTTCCTGGTGTATATCCTCTTCTTGTTCATTTTCTTCTTCTTCTTCACAATCTATGTAAAATAATTTCTTCTCAGCACACTTATGACCTTTAGTGTATTTGCTATCACAACTGTAGCAAAGCCCTTTTGCTCTTTTTTCTTCCAATTGTTTTGGTGTCAACCTTGTAGGTTGTGGAAATCTAGGCGTAGCAACACTTCCTTCTTTATAGAATTGAGTGGTAGGCTTCCTTGTTGCCATTATTTTACATTCAACTTTTCTTGCCAACCTGAATGCCTTCTCCAATGAATCCGGTTCCAAAAGGCGAACTTCATGTTGGATGTTATCCTTTAAAGTGCCTATGAAGAGATCGATCCTGTGTTCCTCTGGAATATCAGTTACCCTTATATTCAATTTTTGGAAGTCCTCAATGTGCCGCCCCACTAAACCCTTTTGTTTGAGATTTATCAATTGGCTAAAGAAGGTGTTGCTCTTTGTATCCTCATAATGTGCTATCATTTCCTCCGTAAAAATTGACCAAGTGACAATTTTTTTACGGGAGCAAAGCCATCAATACCATACAGATGTATTGTGTTCTAAATGTAAAGTTGCAATGCATACCTTTTGTGTGTTTTGCATGTTATGGAGATCAAAATATTGCTCCATCTATAGTATCCATGTTACAGGATCCTTTCCATCAAACTTCCTTATATCCATTTTTGGAACATGGTGGTTCTTCCTGCCAACATTAGAGTTTATGAAATCATGATTGACATTTATTTTGTTCTCATCATGAGGTTCTTATACTATCTTTTCACCATTAGGAAACATTTCTTGTATCAACTTTGTCAAACCTTCGATGTCTACTTTTAGATCATTCTTCATGTTTTCCATGTTCTCTTTCATGTCATCCATCTTAGCTTCCATGCCATCCATCTTAGCTTCCATGCCTTTCTTCAAACCGTCCATCTTCGCTTCCACACCTGTCTTCAAAACTTCCATTTCATTTTTTGTTGCTCTTTGCAAGAGTGAAATTTGTTGCACTTGCTCTTGTAATTTTGATAGATCATGTTGCAATTCTTCATCTTCATGAGTCATAGTAGAGCCTTCTGAAGGTTTAATGGGTGTTGAATTATTTTTACGGGGCATATTTTAGAACCCAATACTGATATCTATTCTACAATATGCCCTTGGAATCAATTCAAATTGATTCTTCAAACAAGACTTATGCAATTCGCAAAAAAAATACACACCTTTTTCTTTCTTTTGAGGAGCTCTATATTGAAATTGGATTATCTCTGTAATTGAAGCACTTAAATATTTGAATTTCAGTACTGATGTATCCCTCTGAATTATCTTTTGAATGCCACATGTCTGACTTGATTTGGATTCTCCAAGGCAAAGTTGTGTCCAATCTCCCACAATGACCTAATTATGGACTGGTTCAGTACAATGAACTTGTACAACTTGACACCTGTCATTGTTTCGTCCTTTGGCTCTAAAATTGATATCCAAGAAACTTCAGTCCATGTACTAGTGACCAATTTTTACAGCACTCCAATCCAATGCTCAGAGAGAGAGTTATGAAGATTTTCCCACGATCACCTCTTTGAGATTAAATTCAGGAGCTTGAAAAAGCACTACCTTCCACAAATCATATCTCCAAAAATATTGTGAACCAAGCTCTGAAATTTTTTGAAAATTTTCCTTAGGATTTTGGTTTCGCACCCTATGAATTTAAGCTTCTGAGACTTCATAGAAAAATTTTTATAGCGCAAATTCCACGATGACCTGTTTAGGAGCCTGAAAAAATACCTAACTTGCACAGATCATATCTCCGAAAATATTGTGAACCAAGCTCTGAAATTTTTAGAAGATCTTCCTTGGGATTTCAGCTTCGCACCCTAAAAATTTCAGCTTCTGAAAATTTGTAGAAAACAAGTTATAGAGAAAATGCCACGATGACCTGTTTGGAGCAGCGAAACCCTAGAATCCAAAGCTCTGATACCAAATGTTGTGTAACCAGCTCCAAAAATAGAAGAAAAGAGATATCAACGCCTTAGAAATAAGCCACTTCGAGGGGGCAACCTCCAATACATTACATAAATGAACAATTCTTGATGATACAATTTACAAAACCTCCTTTCTATATATAGGAGTCCATGTGGCCATAATGTAATCCTAGTGGGCCACAATGTAATCCTAGCCGACCTAACAATAATGATTTAAGGGCACAATAATAACAAAATGGGGGTTAAAAAGGTACAATAATAACAATAATGGGGTTACACTAATAACAATAAGGGACTATACTAGTAATATAGGGGCCTAACAAATCTTGCATTTCTTCCATAATTTTACTTCTTCAAGTTTTGTTCTAACATTTATGGTATTTGAATTATCCTTCACTAATGGATTAATAAACAGTCCCTCTTCCATTCCTTTGTGTTAAAATTTGAGTTAATAGGCAGTCCCTCTTCCATGTGCCATCTCAAATTGATTCTACAATCATGAGCTATGTATCCTTCATTATGAAAATTGTAAATTTTTTTATTAGGATTGAATATTGGTGAGAATGATCCATATAACCTATTGTCATAAATTCTAATCATATTTCCTATATATATGAGCTTGGAAATTTGATCATATCCTTTATAGCTTACATAATCATCATAGGTTTTGAGATCACTTTCTTTTTGTCCAAATTTCGTGCATGAAAAATAATGAACAAAAAACATGTTTTGATACCTCATGGCATGAGGTTGACTTGATGTGACATATCTTCTAAATTTGTTCTATCTTGGAGGAGGTTTGATCCTTTTGTTGATTCTTGTCCTTGATTACATTGTCTTCCTATTTCTAATGGGGATTTTGGAGGACATCAACATAACTTCCTAGAGTAGCAACACTTCTAACCTTATTTTGGATTTCACTCCGATTTTGGATTTTGAAGAATATTAACTTTTCTTCCATGTTCTTATTCGAATTTAACCTTTATAGCTTTGAGCTTGTGTCCTCTTTTCATGGAGACTTACCTGTATAAAAAAGACCTATTTTGTGGCATGGAGATCTTTGATAGCTTATAATTTTAACTAATACTTACGGACCCTTCATGTTCTTATTGAACTTGTTAAATTCAACCCTCAATGAAACAATTTCCTCTTCTTTCCTCATCATTTTTATATTCATTACTTCTAATTTCTTCCTCCTATAAAAAAATTCCTCTTCAAGTTTTCCACATTCCTTCAATTTTTCTTTCAACTTATTCACCAAGGCATCCCCATTCCATTTAAAATATTCCAACTGTTTATTTGGAATAGTAGCATCATGATCCCTACTTTCCAATATCTCATTTTTTTCTTCATTAAGATATGTGAGTGTCCTTAGATATTATAGAACAGTAGTGAGCTCCTCTTTAATAGATTTCATATTTTGGGGTTGAACCCTCAATGCATATTCAACTAATCAAGCCCTCAAAATGATAAAGATTCTTCTTCTATCACGTACAAGGGGTTGACATGTTCATATTTATAATTAGTGAGTTTTCTTTTTTCTAAACCCTTTTTTTCTTCATCATTTTAATTTTTTCCTTTTTATAGCACATTTTTCAAGGAAATAATTTTAGCTTCTAGTGCCTCACAATGACCTTCTCTTCTTTTAGTTGGCCCTGCCTCACTTCTTCTATCATTATTTCTTCTTCTATTTGGCCTTTCAAAGCAGCAACATCATGGTCCTAATTTTTATATTTCTTCAAAACATCCTCCTATTTTGTGTCTTATTCTAAAAGCTTCTCCACGAGTTCATCTTTATCTTTAAAATATCAGAGCTTCCCTTCTAATTGAATAACCCTTCTTCTTGAGGATTTTAATTTCTTTAAGGAACTTTTAAGTTCTCCTTCATAAAATATTTATGCCTCAAATTCTTATTTACTTCCTCTATTTATGTAACCTCAATTAATTGAGAAACATCATATTCATTGTCTGTAATAGGGCATGGATAGATAGAAGTATAGTGACCTTTATTACCACAATTGAAACAATATGCAATACCAGATTACTCCTTCTAACTATTTTCAGCATTCATGACCATGAATAAGATATATTCTTATAGATTTGATGCATTTCTCACATAATCATAGCACTTCCTCTTCCAAGACAACTTCTTCTTACTCTTCCCTTTATTAGTAATAGTTCCTTTTATCTACCTTCTAGAAATTAATTATTCCTTAAGGAACCTACTCTAATACCACTTTCTAGACTAAATATTACACTAATAAAGGGGGGTGAATAGTATAATAAAAAAATTCACATTTCAAATCGGTTTCATCAATTACTAAATATATAGTCGTGCATCAGTAAATGACAAGTATCATAATAGTGAATGAAATTGTGCATCAAGTAAAAACCATCACATCAACACATGAGAACACAATATTTTATGTGGAAAACCTTAGGAGAGTAAACCATAAATTCTTTTTGTCTTCTTCAATTTCATTACATAGACATGTAGGCACCAAATTGTTGAAGGAACCCACCCCCAAAAGAATTTTTTTAGGAACCAACCTGTTCGAGGCACAAGCCCCCAAAATTTGCAAGCACCTGGGGATACAACTTGATTGATGCACCAACCTTGAAAATGATAAATCACCAACTTTTTGTAGGCTTCGACCTGATTGAGGAACCAACTCAGTGGAGACACCAGCTTCCTTCTTCAACATAATGTGGATCACTTTTTACAATACTTAATACAAGATCCATTAGCATCAAAAATAATATAAGTTTTTAGAAACAAATCATACCACTGTTGTCACAACCATGTTCATAAATATGTAAAAATATGTTCATCAAGATACTACCAATGTTATCATGCCCTATTCATTAGGCAATCTATTCATCAAAACAATATATTTATCAATCAAGTGTCATAACACCTTTCTTAGATCACATTTTGGTCATATGTACAACACCTACTCATAAACCTTAAAACATATTCATAAGATTCAAAATGAAAATATAGATTTACAACATTAAGAGCATGTATTTATGATTCATAATAACCCCTACAAATATCAAAAATTAGTTCTCTTCATTTCCCTTTTCATGGAATTCAATTTGGTTTCAAAATCACCTAAGAAACCATATAATAATTAAGTATTCGACAAAATGGTCCTTTCATAGTGCATTTTACAAAATGATATTTTCCCAGAAGCCATCTATGAAATTCCCCTCTTTATTCCCCCTAAATTTTCAACAAAATATATTTTGTGAGAAAAAAATATAAACCAATAATTTCTTATCTCAGTCTAATTTGAACCTATAACCTTTCCCAAACAAAGCATAGTCAAAACCAATTTGACTGGAGAGCTAGTAATTCATGTTACTAAGAAAATGTACATTTAATGATCTGGATCATTTTTTACAATGTAAAAGTATATGCCTTCAAGATTAACCATGCATGGGATAAATATGAGCATTCATCCAATCAATATGATAGAGAACATGACCTTGCACCTTTGAGAAACCAACACAATAGAGAGAATGACCTTGTGTCTTTGGGAAATCAAAACAAAACAGAGAATGGCCTATGCCTATGGGAAAAATTTACAATATATGTAGGGCCAAAAAAAATTGGAGACACCCTATCACTAGTTGAATACCATCGAATTAGGACATTCTACCACCAATTAAGTATGGCCCTTAGAATTCTTTCTTTCTGCCAAAATAGTTATGATGAATAGGATGGTGCATAGAGCAAGATAATTGATGGAATTTATTTTACTTCATCAGCAACACCTTGAATGAATTGTTGACCAACTCTCGATGTCCCCTTCCTCCAAGTAAGTGAACCAAATAACCTTGTATTAATAGCCTAATGAGGAAGTATACATCCTCACCTTTAATATTAGGGCTTATTACCCTACCAAAAATTCTTAGCCATCAAGGTCACAAAACTCTACTAGCCTTAGAAATAATGAAAATTTTTCCTTCATGCTTTTGGCCAAGAAAAAGTTAAGAATCCATATACTCTTAATTCATTAAATGTAGTTACGTGATGCAATCCATCCACATCCTCCATTTAATTCTTTCTCTTTTTCTCTAAAAAATCATGATGACTAGTTTGACCTAAAAAAAAAGGGTAAAGTACATTAACATCCATCACAAATCAAACATATGTAGAAAAACCTCAAACATTTCTTGGATTTTTGGCATCTAGTGATGGTCATGCCTTGTGAACTTAGCAAGGTATGAATGATCACACAAAAATAATGAAATAGTGTGCAACCAAGCTTTTTATTCATGCTTGGTAGCAACATGCTAGAATGATACTACAAACTGAATTTGACTATGCTCCTCCAAAACTCAATTCACATGAAAACAAGAAATTAATGTGTCATAAAAAATAGAGGTACATGATTTATTACCTTGAAATGAAAAACTTGAATTTGGTGGCATATCTCTCTCAAAATTTGTAGTTGATCCTTTGGTCACAAGGATGTTCATTAAAATACAAGCTAATTTGAAAGGTGAAATTACCCATTTTTTACTATTGTTCACCATTTTAACATGGTTTTGGGGTCAAAAATATTGTTCTTCATAATCCTCTTTCTATTTACTAGTTTTTCCTACTATTTATACTATTTTTTTTATATTTATCTCACTAAGCCATTGTTGGGGAGCATTTTCTAACTATTTTCCTCAATATTTATTGACTATAAAGTGAAATTTTGGAAATAACAACTAAAACATGACATATATTTCCTGAACTAATGTATAGAGATAAAATTTTACCCATAATTTGCATTATTAATTGTCACGTGTATCATGTATCAAGTTTGACCCCAAAAGTTCATGTCATTAACCTTCTCATTTGCATGTTATAAATTGTGTGGTAGTGTCTTGGCCTACATGGATTCTCTATATTAGCATCTTGATTGTCCCTTGGTTCCCATACTACATTACTTTGTAGGATCAAGAAGCCCCCCTAGATGACTTGGATTTGGTTTCTCTCTTCATATTTACTCTAACCATAGCTTGAGGAGGTTCCTAAAATATTTTATGGTGTTACATAGTTTCACATCATATTTCTGCCTACTACTATGTTGTTATTTGTTTTGATATTGTGAACAACCAAATGTAGTCACTCTTGACCTCTCTTTTTTATAACTAATTGCATCCATTAAGCAACCGTGTTTCATGCATAGAGAGAATGAATGGAATTTATTTTCCAATCCCATTTTGAATTCCCTTTATAGAGGTTGGTTCCATCGGCTTGGAATGTATATGAATTTCATCATTCCACTCATTCTTTATAGAAATGCTTACTTTTATCAAATTTTCATGCTCATGAAATAATGAAAAAGACACCTATCAAGCATATTCTTATCTCATTTTTTATTTTTAAAACCATGATGGAGGCACCAAAAAATAAAACAAAAAAAGAGTGGATATTGGGGATGGAATCATCGTAGATTTCTATTTTATGAGAGTAGTATTCAGTTGCAATTATCTTGAACATGGAACCTTTTTTTTTTCCTTGTATAAGTGAGTGAACTAACATATAAGTGGATTCCTTGGTTAAAAAATTAATAATGTATTCCACTGAGTGCTAGGTTGGGATGATATGCCACTCAATTCTTACATTTCATCTATTACCACCACTAAGTGTAAGTTTTCCACTTAAATACCTGTCAAACAATAACTCCCAGTCTTTATGGTAGATGATGTGAAAACTATGATGATAATGGAGGTATGTTGATATTGGAGTTGTGGTGTTAAATCATATTCATGTATATATATGACTACCTTGATGGTATATTTCCCATGCTCACTAGGAGGTGACCGAGAGTGGGATGATTATATGGAATTTTATGAAGATATTGTGTGGAGTGGTATATCTATCACTGAGTACTTCCCTTGGTGGTGAAACTAGTTAATGAGTTCAACTTTATCAAGAAAAAATTGGTTTAATATTGCATGGATCTATGGAACATTGAGAACTTTCTTGGTATGATAAACTATTAAGTGCTTGTAAAGCCAATGAATCAAATAGTAAGTACAAAGATAATTATTAATTATCAACTTAGATAAATTAATGTTTATATTATGATTTAATATGTTTTAAATTTGTTATGATTGATTTCATAAGAATCATCTTCTTTTGATGTAGCTAAAATATTGAAATGTCTATCTTGATTATATTAGGGTGACTACAAGAAAACAATACCATCATGATAATATTAGAGTATGAAGCATTAGCATAATGGAACTAAATACCTCAATAACTAGGCCATGGAAATGATTCTAGAAACCTATGATATGAATCAATCACCATGACAGATGCCACAAATAATATTTTGTGTTAATAAATGAATCCAAAGGGATGGCTTGGTTGTAAGGACTCTTCCTATGCAAGGAATAATTTCCAAGGGATGGATCTCCTGAGGGAATAGGGAAGTGAAGAAGGGGATGCATGAACTTGGAAGGTGTCTAAATACAAGGAGGATGAAATCTAAGAAATTTTGTTTTAAAAATTCGTGTGGATAATCAGTGGGACCAATAATGCATTGGGTATGCTACTATGCTCCAAGAATAAATGAGATGAATATGTTCCTATGAAAATATGGAGGATAATATATGACATGACTGGATAGGATAGTTTAGGAAATAGAAATATGTATTAATGAAAAGAGTAATAGTGAAAAGCTCAAATATTTTTTTTGTTCCTTGTTGCAAAACATCGTAGACAATTTTCCTTTAAGGGGGCAGGGTTTGTAACATCCCAATAACACAAATGGATATTGGATAGCCTTACATATGCTTGGGATGAGGGAAAATTTCTTGCTCACCTATCATTACCTAAAGCCGCCTTACTATCTAAATCTTGATTTCATTCTTTTTTTCCTTGAAACCCTAACCCATATCAGTCAAATTAAATGACACAGTTACTAGTGGCGTAATAGTGGGTTACACAAATTTTGTGTATATTGGGTTCCTATTGTGTGTTTTAAATAGATCCATACTTAGCCAAAGAGGAATGAGTTGGCATAAAATATTGAGCCACCATATGATACATGGGAAGATAAGATTGGATGGAGGAAAACACATGTTTCATTGTGACGTGAAGGAAAGGAATGGACATGAGTGAATTAAGTGGTACAAAAGGGTATGTGGTTCCCATTCTTGGGTTTTTTTCTTGAATTTTCATTGAAATATTGAAAAATATGACAAATCGAAGATCCAAGTTAGGCTCTTGTAGCCACAAAAAATAAACAAAGGTAGCAGAAGAAAATGAGAAGATGTGTTGGACACCTGAAGATTATGAATAGTCATCCTTTTGTTAAATTGTATATGATTGATTTTTTATTCCTTTCCATGGAACTAATGGTCTACTCCTTGTAACTTGGTTAATCATCCATGTAGATATGTATTATTACAATTGAATTATTTTCTAATCATGTGTTTACTTCATGAACTTCATCAAGCGAATGGACCACTAAGTGTTGGTTGTTGAGCTGGTGAAGCATTGGTATAATGGTTTCCATATCCTGAAAATCACGTTCAACCCAATGGTGTGAACCCTTTCCTTGTGAAATAATTTTCCTTAGACTTTGTATTTGGATTTGGAGTGGTTAACTATAAGAAATATTTCAATATAGTTGGCCTATGGTTGGATGGAGAGTGGAAATTCCTCCAATTTCCATCGAAATAAATATACAAACATAATTATTCTTAGTGTTACAAGAATTCCCTAAGCTTAGACCAAGTTCCATCATGTCACAGGGTTGTCCCTACTTCCATTCCTACAAGCTCCATACTCCTTTCCCAAGTTTGAACGATGGCATGCCATACCAATGACACTAACACCCTCGCATTTATGTATGTGTCCCCTTTTTACACATGGCACTCCCCAAAGTCACATTATGGTCTTAGGGTAAAACGGTTGCAATTTTTGACTCGGGCTTATGTTAATAATATATTATACCTATCTTTAAGCCCTAAATCATATTCTAGTGAATTACATTATTATAATTAGGAATATAATTTTTAAATAGTGAAATACAAAATGCATTATGAATATGCCTGGATGTAGGAAATGCAATCCTAAATTCAAATGAGTAAATCCTCTATGGGATTTCAAATGGCCCATAAAGTCTACCTGCTAACTTTGAAGAACCACCTAATTTTGAAATTTTATTTTCCTTCACCTCTAAGAAGATATGATCACCAAATATCAATTCCATAATTATCTTATTCTTATGTGTGTATATTTTATATCTATCCTGGGAATCGTTGAATTATTCTTGATTTTCGCTACTTTTTTCTTCCATTTCCCTAACCAAGTCTAGTCAAACAATTTCCCTATCAATTTGATTGTTGGGCTCACAGATGTGTTGCAATTTTTCCTTAAAAGGCCTCAAATGGAATCATCTTCAAAGATGCTCGATACCCATTATTTTATGAAAAATCAACAAGTGCAAATATTCTTCCCACTTTGATGTTTTTCCCATCACATACATTATTATCATATATTTAATCACCTAATTGACTCTTTCTATCTGACTATCTAAATATAGATGGTATATTATACTAAAATTGAAATTAGTTACAAATCCCTTAAATAAATATATCCAAAATTTTTATGTAAAATGTTGAGAACTGTAGCAATAAAGTCTCAATTTCACTTTGCCTTTTTCAAATTGAGAAAATTTGAATTTCCGCATTAGCAAAAAACTTGGAGGCATTTAACTGAGGTGACATGGCTCTTGTCACTAAGTTAGCTCAGTAAATTTGAGGTAGAAGGCTTGGAGTTTAGTTAAGCATGTGTGATTGCTAATTTATAGAAATCCAGTTTAGTTATTTCCAACTGTATTTAGTTAAACTATTTCTAACTTTTGATAGAACTAGCTAGAGGTTAGTTGTGCAATGGAAAAAAAATCTAAATTAGTGATCATATATTTAACTGATCAATCAACCAAAAATAGCTAGTGCATGCAGAAAATTAGAATTCCCTAATTGTAGTGGAGATTCCAAGGAAATGTAACATCAGTTGTAGACTAGTATTGAGTGTACAGGTGTTGCATGAAGTCAAAGGATCAACCTTAGGAATTTCACAATAAATTGGAGGAAAATTCCTAAAAAATAAGGGCCTAATTCCTAAATATTTTCTCAAGGAAATAGGGGCTCAAGAAGAGGCATAAATTGACTAAGTTTGGGTCGGAGCTTCTCATTGGGTAGACAAATAGGTTATTCACTTGCAGGTTGAGCTCATACCGACCTAACAACCGTAATAATTCTTTATTCATCTAATTAATGAAATAATTCTTGATGGGTTTTTACCATTTTATTTCCCCTAGATTAAGTTATGTACTTTTGTATGTGATTGATGCATGTTTCTGATTGTTGTTCTAAATTGTGAATTAATTTCTGCAAAGTAGTAGAGTAGAATTATGTCTCTTGATTTTAGAATAAATTTCTTGAGTAGTTGTAATTTTATTACCATATTTGTACATGGTATTAGAGAAATATTAACTTTAGAACATAAATTTCAAAGTTGCTCCTCTGGAGGTTTGAATTTTCAACTTCATTGTTGCATGATCTATTCAAAGCTGTAAATATGACCTTCAATTGACTTAGATTAGAGTATTCCTTGGAAGGAATCTCAAAATTCATTGCATGGAAGTATCACATGGAGGTGGTACTTAATTCTAGTGGATTTTTGGAATATGTCAAGATAGAAATTCCAAAACTAGGATCAATTGATGCCTAGAAACTAACTCAATGGATGAAAGATGTATAGAAGGCAAGGAGAATAATATTGGAGGGAGTGCGAGAATACATTATCTCAAATCTCCATGGGAAAGAAACTCCCTTTGTAATTTGGAAGGCATTAAGAGTTACTCAAGAATAGTTGTGACCATATAAAATTGGCCCTCAAAGGAAAAATTCAAAATCTCAAGATGTAGAAGAATGAAATTATTTTTCAATATCTTACCATATCTGCACAAGTTCTGGATGAGTTTGGAGGGGTTGGTGGGAATGTTGTAAAATATGACCTAGTGAGCCTAGCTCTTCTATGTCCTCCCAAAAGTTGGCATAGCTACCAAGACTCGGTGAACGGGAGGGAGAAATTACTAAATTGGAAACGCTTAAGGTATGATTTCGTATAAGAAGATATAAAGTGGAATGCCAGAGATGGAATTTAATCCAAGGGATAAGATGAAGAAAATTTTTAATTGGTTGGAAACAGAAAGAAGGGAAAAGGAAAGAATTCTCAAACAAAACTACAATTAAGACAAGTGGGAAAAAAGAAAGACTTATTTAAAATAAATGCTTCAATTTTCATTAATTTAGGCACTATTCTACAAAGTGTTCACATAAAAATTCTAGCAAGAAGAACTTAGGAGGAGCAGTAGGTGAAGCATTGACTTCACAATTTGTGCTAGACTTCACCCTTATCACATGCATGGCTAGCACTATGATGGGGAGTGTGTTGTACTTGGACTTAGGTGCCTCATTCCACATGATAGGGTGTGAAGATTTTTTTAGTGAACTGGAGGAGAAATATCTCTTGATGCATATTGAGCTTGTGGATGACAGAAGGTACAGTGCTACCGAGATTCGTATAGTAACCTTTAAGAGGGATAAGGGATCCCCTCTTCACCTCAAATATGCATTGTGTGTTCCAAGAATAAATAATAACATCATCTTTGTATTAGTTTTGGGTGATCTTGGTTATAATGTGATATTTATTTTTCTGATACACATAGCTACTAAGTATGTGAAGCAAATCGTGGTTGGTGTGAAGAAAATTTATAGAATTTATGTAGAATATTGTGTTGCATTAAGAATTAAGGCACATAAAGTGCAGAGTCACGAGGTGGGTGAACTATGACACGAGATACTAGGTCATTTCCATCATGGAACCTTAAAAATTATGCAAAAAATAACCATTGGCTTCCTGAAAGGATCACTTGAGAAGCCATATTTCTGCAAGGGTTTCACCTTAGGGAAGTATGTGAAATTCACATTCCATGATCAAGACAACAAAGCACATGTAGTATTGGAAAGAGTCCACTATGATGTTTGTCAAAATTTATCAAAAATGCCCACTGCTAGACATAAGTACTTTGTTATTTTTATTTATGATTTCTCAATGAATTGTTGGATATTATTCATGCAGAATAAGGATGAAACATTCTCACAGTTTGTAGAATTCAAGGAACTAGTTGAGAAATAGATCAACAAGAAGGTGAAGGATCTTATGAGAAATAATGGATGTGAGTATGACTTCATGGATTTATGTGTGAAAGAAGCATTTGAAGAGATCTTATGGTACCCCACAACCCACAATAGAATGGGGTATTTGAGAGGAAAATTAGAGGATTATGTGAGTTGTGAGAGATATGCTACATGACCAAGTCCTTCCACTTCATTTTTTGGTAGAGGTATGTAACACAACATTCTACTTGTAGAACTGGCATCCTCGTCAAATTCTTGGTATGACTACAACAAAGGAAGCTTTCTCATGGAGAAAGTCAGATGTGTCTCATTTCAAAAATTTTGGAGCCTCTGTTTACTACCATGTCTCCAAAGATTCAATGAAGAAGCTTGAACCAAAAAAAAAGTTGGGAATTTTATGGGTTACATAAAAACTCCAAATAATTACCATATGTAATTAACTTCCCTCAAAATGACAATTTTTTGAAGGGATTTAAAGTTTGACGAGGAGAAAGCAATGTGGTGCTCGCTTGAGAGGGAGCTTCAGATCCCACTAGAAGAGGAGACTTTAGCTTCAAATAAGGATCCTCAGGAGGACCCTTAGGAAGTTCTGGTGTATCAAAAAATGGAGAATCAGAGAGGAGGAAAATTGGAGACATCAACTTGAGCAGAACCATCTAGAGAAGGTAAAAAAATAACCAGGGAAGATAGTAGATTTGTGCAAGATGCAAGGGAGAATGTGGGAGCTCCTTCAAGTTTGTGCAAGAAAAGTAGGTCACCTAAGAGGTACAATTGCTACATGGCTCTAATGACTGAGCTTGTAGAGACTGAGACATCCTCTTTTGAGGAACTAGTTGAGAAACCAATTTAGGTTGATCCAATGGTGAAAGAATATGAATCCATCATGAATAACAATGTTTGGGAAATCATCCCAAGACTGGATAATAATCATTTGTGGGTTCAATATGGATCATCAAGGTTAAGAATGTAGTAGATGGAAGCATAATAAGGTCATATTTGTGGCCAAAGGATTATTTCAAGTTGATGTAATTGACTATGAGTAAACATTTACTCTTGTAGCAAGGTATTCATCTATTAGAGAAATTCTTACATTGGTTATGTAGATGGGGTGGAAGATCCACTAGATGGATGTAAAAAAAATATTTCTGAATGGTGTAATTGAGGAGGAAGTGTACATGAAGAAACCAAAAGTTTTTGAGACATTTTATCAAGAGTATCATGTGTGCAGACCCAGGTGAGCATTATACAATCTCAAACAGACACCCTTAGCTTGGTACACTAGGATCCATAGTTATCTGAGTGGATTGGTATTCACAAAAAGTGAAGCAGATGTGAACCTCTATAATATTTTCATAGAAGGTAAATTTATTATCATTTTTTTATAAGTTTATGATTTAATATTTATAAGTGATGAGAATTTGATAAAATTTTGTAAGGAGGAGCTTGAAAGGGAATTTGAGATGAAGAGCATGGGTCTCATGCACTACTTCCTTGGTTTGGAATTATGGCAAGGAAATGTGGAATTCTTTGTATCTCAAGTATACCACCAAGATATTGTAATATGACACTAAGATACTTCAAATATTTCGCATGAAGAGTTGTAATTCCATGGAGACACCTCTAGCAACCAACTGGAGGAAGGAGGATGCCACTTCAAGTGAAGGGGTTGATGCCACCATTTACTGGAAGCTAATGGGTTCACTAATGTATATTGTGAACACACAATCAAATATGTGATATACAGTTAACCAATTGAACCAAGCTATGGTTAGGCTGACCAAATTTTATTGGAAGGAAGTGAAGCATGTTTTATGGTACCTCAAAGGCACTACCAAATATGGATTATGGTACAAAAGAACATAGCGAATGAAGTTGTGTGGCTTCCTAGATGCATATTGGGCAGGGAGTCCATATGAATGAAAGATTACATCACCTGGAAGTTTTAGTGTTGGTTCCACATAAGTTTCTTGGTAGAACAGGAAGTAGATATATGTGGCTCTCAACACGAAAAAATAAAAATTCATGGTTGTAATTCAAGCAACATGTGAGGAAATATGGATGAGAAAGATACTTGTGGGACTATTTGGTTAGGATATGGATCCAAATATGATCTATTGTGATAATAATAGTTGAATTAAGCTCTCTGAGAATCTGATATTTCATGATCAATCCAAGAATATAGATATCCAGTATCATCATTTATGGGACTATGTGAAGAGGAGGATAATGTTGCTACAATACATTCTGATAGAGGAACAAGATGTTGACATCATGAAAAAGGCTTTATCAAGAGGGAATTTTGAATTCCACATATGCAGGATAGGGGTATTTTATAATCCCTTTATTGTTAAGAGGTAGTGTTGAGAAGTATAGCATGAAAATCTAAATTTGAATTTGCCTTGTTCGAATTGAGAAAATCTAAATTTCCACATCAACAGTCAAATTTGAGGCAGTTAACTAAGGTGACATGGCTCTTGTCACTCAATTATCTTAGTAAATTTGAGTCAGAGGGTGTTCAAAGGAACAACCTTGTATGCAATCATGGATCAACCTTAGGAATTATGCAATCAATTGGAGGAAAATTCCTAAAAAAATAGGGGCCTAATTTCTTAGGATATGCCCAAGGAAGTAGGGGCTTAAGAAAAGGAAAATTTTGAATAAGTTTGGGTTCGAGATGTCCTTTGAGCATATATATGGGTTATTCACTCACATGTTGATCTCAAAGCGAGATAGTAATTGTAATACGTTATATATTCATTTGATTAATGTAAGCAGGCTTAAGGGATTTTTACTAGATGGTTTCCCCTAGATAAATCTGTGTACTTATTTATGTATGTGATTGATGCATGTTTGCACTTGTTGTTCTAAAATGTGAATTAATTTCTACAAAGAAGTAGAGTAGAATTTTCTCTTGATTTTAGATAAAATTGCTCAATAAGTTGCAATTATATCACCATATTTCTACATAAACTTGGATTTCTATTTGAAATCATTTCCTTAGGTGCAACACCTAGCCTAGAAATTTCATTCATATTAATTTCAACAACATTTGTTTCCTTGTGTGTTGAATTCACTAGAATAAAATGTGTAGCCTCAGTGAGCTTATCCACCTCCACCATGATAGCATCTTGTTGCTTCATAGCCTTGTGTAACATTTTTGAATGTTGAAAGGTCTCTTCAAATTTTTAATGGAGAACTTCTTCTATATCGATGATGTTTGCTAAGTTCCTACAACACCATCCTCAAAAGTTTCGTATGATTCTTTTCATATTTTGAATACACAAGGATATCATCCAAAAATAATAACAAACTTATACAAATAACTTTGATAAATGTCATTCATGAGGAACATGAAAAAACCTAGCATATTAGATAACCCAAAAGGTAATAACATAATCTCATAATGTCCATATCAAGTTCTAAATGATGTATTTTTTTATTCCATCCTTAATTATTACCCGATGGTACCCTAGTGTTTGGTAATTTAATTGATGCTAAATTACTTACATGAACTATAAACCAGGGCTATTAAATAGAGTAAATTTATGTGCACTATATGTGCTAGGAGTCTTTGTCACTCACACAAATTCCAAGTTAAATTGAGTTATCAAAATGCACATGTTTTCTTTAAAGCTATGTAAGTAAATTAATCACTTTCACAAAATGAAATTAACTCTAAGAATAATAATCACACTGTTCTTGAAAGAAACTTCACACTCTCCTCCTAAGATCACGCTCACACTTTTCTGGAATTAAGATCACTCTTTCTTTTAAAATCACACACTTGCATAAATGGAAATCACACTTTCATAAATGGAAATCTCTCATTTGCATAAATGGAAATCTCACTTGCATAAATGGAAATCACTCTTTCTTAAATGGAAATCACACACTTGCATAAATGGAAATCGCTCTTGCCTAAATGGAAATCAAACTTCACACTTTTAAATGAATCTTCTTCAAAAAGGAAGATTAACTATGCAAATTAAAATCCTATCTATCTCATTATAGTGTTAAATTCTATTATGTCCATGTGCATATGAAATCTATGAATAATAAAATGATTAACAAAACAATTTCAAAATCAAACCTAAAAGAAATAAGAACACAAATACTCAATTGAATTGACAAAAACTTACAGGAAACATGAACTAAAATATGAATTCTTACTAAATAAAATGCCTTACTATCTCGAGGGGGCCCTCCACGAGAATCAAGTAACACTATGTTGATTTCAACTAGGAACTTAACCACGCACTGAATACTTAATGAGAAAATGAAATCACATTTATATAAAACAGAGTAGTGTTAACATAAAATCCAGTATGTGTTCATCCCTACCGAGAGGAATATTTATAAATCCCTTGCACATTTAATTGTTAAAATATATATGCCTAATATCTATCAACAGAAACTAATATTAAGTATTAATATAACATCACACGATTCTCTCATGATTTTCTATCATTGTAGCAAATCATGAAGCATAAAATTTGTTCTCACTCGCCTAAGTCGCCGACTACGGAGGTTGACCTCATCTTTGACCATGTTTCTAGGATGTTTTTTTCATCGATATGGCTCATGAGAGTAATATTAAATAGTTTTTCTCATCAATTTACACCTACATGTGTGTTTATTTCTCTAGTTGGCATCTCGAAACCTAGAAGACCATGAACTTAGTTGCAGAATCATGTGTTAGTTGCAGAATCATTGGAATTCGATAGCTTAAGTAAATATTAAACTAAATAATAAAGAACATTATCATTTTATGAAATAAAATACAAATCTATACCTTCCATATCATCAGTCTTGTAATTTTATGCCCAATGTGTCATTATGAAGATTAAGAAGAAGGATATGGAGTGAAAAAGGGTGTCAAAAAGAAAAAATTGTGGGGTTCAACATTCCCCCACACGGAGGTCATTGCATGTCCTCATGAAAATTTCCAAAATTGATGAACCCTCCATGTTACTAAACCTCTTTAGATACTTGAGCCAAAACATCTAGAATTTTCCTTCTTTCTTTCTTCTTGGTAACTGCCATCCTCGGTTTCTTCATCAATATTTTATACTTTAGACTTATGACTTTTCTCTTAAGGGAAATTTTATTTTCTTTCAACTTCTTATTATTTTTGTACCACATAACAATATGTATGAGAATATTATCATTCTTGGTTCTTTTTATTTCATTTTTTACTTTCAATCTTTCATGCTCTTGTTTTAAGTGCTTTTTTAATGTCTCCAATTCATAAATCTCTTACTTGAGGATATTTACAATTGGATTTTCTTGTGGAATATCAGAATGAATTTATTTTTCTTAGTCTCAAAATGATGTAGTATCCTTGCTTGTTGCCGTCTTCTCTAAATATTCTATGTAATTTTATATTTCCTGTTGGATCGGGTCAATTTCGGGTGTTCTCCTTGTTGGACTAGAAATTGGTGACAAAATTGTTGGTGATGGTGTTGGCTACCCGTGATTTGCAAGATTCGCAAGAAAAACTCTGTAGGGAACCACATAAAACCACTTTGGAGTCCAAGGACCTAGCCTTCATGGATTCAGAGAGGGCTCTCTCTATGTATGTTTTTGTAAATGATATATCTTTATGCTTTTGTTTTATGATTTTAGGCTAGTTATGAAGTTCTAGGATTGTTTGTTTTGTTTGGTTTATTAATTGATTGTGTGATTAAGTGATTGAGTGTTATAGTTGAATAGATGGTTTGTGGGCAACATTAATCCATTAGGATATGGAGTCATAAAAGGATTTAATTGTTCATCAACTCTACAAGGGTTTTCATAGGGAAAGCTAACTATATCAAGTGGATCTCCTAGATTAGATGAAATATAAAATGACAAGTTGTGAAATCAGAAAAACTAAAGGTCAGTTAAGAATCCTTTAACTCTACTTCAACAAGAAAAGCCTTTTAGGTAACTATTCAAGAAAAACCAAAGGACACGGAAAACCATAAACTTATTTGGCCAGAATCTAGTAAGAAAACCTTAAGATAACAATCCAACAACTTTGGAGATCAGTTAAAAACTCTCTAGTTATTTCTTTCAGACAAAGAAAACATTTAAGACAAAAATCAGTGAAACTATAGAGCAAGATACACCTAACTTCTTTAATCAAACCACTAAAAGAACTTCAAAGAAACAGTTTAAGACAAACCAAAGGACAGGGAAAACCATAGACTTCTTTGGTTGGACTCTACTAAGTCAACTTCAAAGAAGGCCTTAAAAATTACACTTCAAGAAAAACCAAAGGACAAGGAATACCATAGACTTCTTTGGTTGGACTCTATTGAATCATTTACAAGGCAACAAGCTAAGTGGAACTAGAGAGCAATTAAGAATTCTCTAATCAGACCTTGTAGAATAAAACATTAAGATGAAAGAAACAGACAGAATTAAGGTGCAAAGATAGCATATCTTAATCTAATTTTTATTTTTCTTTTATCAGAGAAATAGTGGACAAAATGGAAAACAGAAGGGGAAACATTGACAAAGAAGGATAACTTCACCATTAACATAGCTCAAGAATCCTGTGAAAATTCTTGTATTACTAATGTCCAAAACAATTACAATACTCCAGTAAAATAATCTCTACAACTCAGAGTCTAATATAATCCATCCTAGCAGTCAATCCTCTAAGCCAACAGCCAGCCAAATCACCAACCAACACTAAAAATGAATAATACATGCAATATTTATCTGTAAAATGAGGAGGCTGCCCTAACCTAGGGTTTTAGATTTGTATTTATTACAGAGTAAATGTATTTTGACCTTTGACACCATGCAAGGCCCAAGGAAAAAATATCTTTGATAGACTCACTGTAATAATAACTTCTAAATTTAACTGGTGAGCTAACTTTAGGATATGTTTTACTTTTAATGCTTTTCATTAAATTTACAATAACTTATGAGTAGCTGGGAAATATCTCTAACTGTTTCAATAACTATTGCTACCTTTTTTGAAGTAAAATGAAGTTGTAGGTGTCCAAAGTGTTTATGATAAGTAACATATGTTCTGCTTTAGCATTTGGATCTGTCTTCTGGGTTAATATGCCTTTGATTTGTCTTCAAACCTCTGAATTAGCTTTTAAACTTGGTTTTATCTCTTGATGTTTGTCTAATTTATTTAGTCTTCTTTTTCTCTTTTAATTCCTTTAATATTCCTTTATCTCTGACCTCTGTCTTTTAATCATGTTTCTTCATCCTTAACCTTTTATTTGATCTTTAATCCTTTAACCTCTCACTGTGATGGACTCTTTTACTGTGTTCTTCCTTTGCCCTTTATCTCTGTGTTATTAACTATGACTTTATTTGATCCTTGTTTGATCTTTTATTATTTTGATCTCTGAATGTCACTGCAAATTCTTGTTGCCTTTGAAATGTTTTGAATAACCATCAATGGTGATGTTCCATTGGTGATTATGCTTGATCTTACGCTCTCGGTCCCTTTAGATGAACAAAACTCGCTGGATCGTCACCAAGAGATTTTTTTTGAACATTTTTCGAACCTCGTAAATGCAATTCATGCATTTCTGCCATGATTACCCACACAACATAACAAACTGGTTAGTTAAAAGCCTACGATGTGGCTTTCTGCGTTGTTTTATGGCTTTCGGGATTTTTTTGACATGTTGTAGGGCTTCTAATAGGTGGAATGGGATTATCGCAAAGGCGCAGGCCTTTGGATCATTTTAATGGAGGCGTTGGTTTTGTTTATGGAGGGAGGTAGTAAGGTGGTTTATCGCATGGAGTGAGGACAGTGAATGGTGCAGAGGGTGTGTGATACCATTGAGGAGATGTCGCATGGAGGATGGGACAGTGGGAATACCGCTTATATCGCGAGGTTTGAGAGTTTTAACCCCTATGCTGTTATATGTATGATAAAGGTTTGGGGTTGTCGGATCAGAGGGAGGAGATCTGACGATGGTCGGGGATAGATGAAGTGGCGGGTTAGTTTGTATGGTGCAGCCCGGGGGTTACATGATAGAGGATTTAAACGATATGGCAGGGTTCTTTATAGTGCGGGGCCAGTGTTAAATAATAAGCGAAAGGTGTTAATCATTAAGGTTGGGGGTGTTAGAGTCAGTCCTTACAGCCCTCGGTCAGAGATCATTTCTCTTTTTGCATATCATTCTTAGGTGTCTCGCTCGTTCCACTTTGTTGCATTTCGCTAGGGGCATGCCATTGGCTGACGAGAGGGTCTAGTATTCTTGTGTTTCCTCATGATTTTACCTGCAGGTCTAATTAAAATTCCTCAAAAATCACTGAAGTTCAGGTCACATCATTTATGGTCATGAATAATTATTTTTGTCAAAAAAAAAAGTCTTTAGTCCTAGAGTCTAGGGTTTTCAGTCTTTAGCTACATGTAATAAAATCCCGTGGGCCATGAGGTTGGTTTCAAAAGGTTCCTATTTCACATTTTTATTATCAAAAATATTTGAAGACATTTCTAGTCCAAAACTCTGTTTTGGAACTAGAAATTGTCAAATTTCATTTTTTGTAATAATTGTATTTGTTTCACCATGAGAAGTTCCAGAGCAAGCCTCTGATCTTTGCCAAATCCAAATGCCAAATCCCTGCAAAAAACAACCAAGTGTCATCAGTCCAAGACTCAGAAAGAGCAACGAAAAGCCAAAGGGCAGCATTGTTTTAAGTGATCAAATGACAAAGTGCCGAACATTATAAAAGTGGGTTATGGAGCAAATTTAAAATCAAATCTGATTTTATGAGATATTTTTCTACACATATAAGCCATGGAAGACAATTCATTTGCACAAATTTTCAAGGCAGTGTTCGAATTGGTGAAGTTGAGGGCCGAAAACGTGTTTTACAAAGCTGTGGACCGGAGCTGGAGGTACGCGCTACGCATAGAGAAGGCGCGCTACACACAAGAGGTGCGCTACGCGTTGGGCCTCCCCAGCCTGTGTAAATTTACAAGCGCGCTACACACATGCAGTGCGCTACGCACTGGGTAAGAGCGCTACGCATATAGTCTCAGAGCCAAATTTTTTTCCCTTGCATCCCGTTTCATGCAAAACGCCTCAATCAGCTTGCAAGTAGGTTCTTCATGATTCTTAAGTGATTTTTGAACATGATTGTGGTGTTTTCAAAGTGGGGAAACAAGTATTTGATGAGGAGAAATGTGTAAACCCTATGTTTATTTCAAATTCATTTCTTAAGGTTTTGAAAGATATGTTGATAGTCTTGTGAAGGGTTTGCAAACTTGTGTGGTTGATATATATGCTCATGCCTATATTGTCTGTGGTGCCCCTGCTCATTATTTACATCATCCTCACACCCTTTCTTTGCCATTACATCACTGCTGTCACTATGATTGCCATCGTCATTTCAGCACTGCCCAATATTCATGTTTTCACATAGTCTCATTTTCACTTGTCCATATCCTCCATTGACATTGTCGAAACAACGCAGGAGCTATTTCTATTGACCTACACTACACTACATTCATTCCTATTCACGTGTCAAATCCCCATGTAGTCGGAGTGGCTATTTTCCATTCAAACTCCTTGTGATGCTTTTCCTGATAGACAATTTCCTATAGCACCTTGACATATATGTGACTCTGACATTGAAGCATATACCAAAATCTTTGTTTCATCATAACCATATCAGCATACTTTTCATACACATTGTGACACCATGACGAGCGAGCACATCACAACGGGGAACGGTGTTTCCTCTGCGGCTTTGCATGCACCGAGGAGGATACTTGAAACGTCGTGAAACACATGATCCCGCCGGACCGAGGATTCATTGAGTACAGGCATGATACATGATGGAGGGTCTTCGCTCAATTTGAGAAAATTCGGAGAATTTTGTCATTTTGAAATATTTGGTTTCAAAAGCAGTTTTCATTTCTGCCACCTTTGCACCGGCGGAAGTACTTCTGGGAGAATGAAGTTTTGGAGGGGAAAATGAGCTCCAAATTGAAAAATTCCACTTGGGTTGGATATCTAACATCTAGGGCTTTCCAATGAGCTATCATGAGCTCAATTTGGACTCCGGAAAGTGCCCCAAATGTAGGCTGAAAGGCGTGCTACGCATATAGCTCAGGCGCGCTACACATATAGATTTTTGGTCAATTTTTCACCTTCCAGCTCAGGATTTCGGCCAATTGGACCAGTTTTGATTATGGATGTAATTTTTGAGTTGTCTTGATGTAATTTTGTGTTTTTAATGTAACTTTGACTCACCTTTACCTATTCTAGATGATTCACTCCTAAAAAAGTAAAAATCAAGTGAAATAATCAGTTTCCTTCCTTTTAGAGGCAAGTTGTTTGGATGCCTATATTCTAGCTCCTTGTTTAGAATTTGTTGAAACTACTCCTAGAAGGAGGAATTCGACCCCTAGAGGTGTGGGAAGGGGTTAGGATAGTCTATATGATGTAATTTATCAATCATTTTCAGAGGTTGGACTAGTTGGACTCTTGGGAAGATTTTGGCACACTATTGTACATATTTTTCATATTTTGGCTAAGGAAAGATCGAGGTTTTGCAGCGGCTTTGTTGGGATTCTTGTGGCTTTCGGTTCTTGATGGTGTTTTCTCTCAGTTTATTGTAAGTTCTTTCATGTTTAATGTATTCTATTCCCTTCTTATGCTTCTGAAACTAAATGAATGAGTAAATGAGGTTGCATCCATTGTTTCCAGTGCTCTGCCTTTAAATTTGTTTAGTTTTACATGTTTTTGCCAGTTTGGAGAGGATCCATGTTCTCCTTGCCCTCTTCAGCTCCTTGTCATTCTGATCCATCCATATTCCCGATCAAAAGCATCAAGACTATTGCCTACCTCGCCCCAACTCGAATTCTGCAAAGATCTAGCCTTATCCCCGAACCCAAATTGTTTTTCCCATCTTTTCAACAAAAACCCAAAAAATCAAAATCAAACTTTCCTATCTCTTTACTAGCCTAAAATCAGTATTCGTTATAAGTCATCTCAACCCCTTTGAAGACCTTTGCCAAGATACGACCCGGAGAGAGCCCTCCTCTTTGTCCTCGTAGGGCTAGCTACGAAATTTGAAATGTTTGATCTTAAGCCCTCTCGAAGTCTATGATTTAGCCTAAGGTAGATTTGAGCGCTAACATAGTGGTGACCATCTTTGAGAGAAAAATTGGTTTGTTGGTTAGTGTTGTTTTATTTATAGCTATAGACAGAGTCTGAAGTCATGCTAGGTAGCCTTCGAAACGTTGTTGCTATGCATCAGCGAAGTAGATAAACGCTACTTCAGTCGATCTCCGGTTTAACTTGTAATTGTAGCATTTAACTTGTAAATTTCCCCAGTACATGTATCAAGTTCAGATCTGATGGTTGATGGTGAACAATGATCAGACACCGCAAGGCTGAAATCATTCACCTGGCGACTTCATTCACTGAAAAATCCAGAAATCGATGCCTCATGGTGACCTCACTGTAGGGAGATCAATAGCTTCAAGATTTTTAAGATGAACTGGATTGCAAGAAGATATGCTCCCATGAGCCGAGATCACATTCCAGGTTTTCCGAATAAGATGCCCAAGGTAGATTGGTCAAGGAATCTACCTACGTTTAGCGATGATGGTAAGAAAGATGCTGCTTTACATTTGGTTAGATTTCACATGCATATTCGCAAGTTGAAAGTGGATTTTCCTGAAGATTGCTTGATGAAGATATTTCTGGCCACTCTGGAAGGTGCAGCCCAATCTTGGTATGAAAATTTGCCGCTGGCCTGTATTTACTGTTTAAAGGATTTTCATGCTCTGTTCATTGAAAGATATCAAGTATCTTATCCATCATTAAATTTAGTTCATGACTGTTGTAAACATGCTTCTACTTTTATTGAAAGCCTTGAGAAATATTACGAAGATGATAATTTCATGGATGATGAGATCATGGAAGCCCTGTATGAAAATCCATTTCAGCATCATAAAGACGATCATGAAAATTTGCAGCAGGATCAAGATTTTAGTGTGGTGGAAGATGAAGGAATTTTGCATCTTGACAGTCAACAGGTATTACATGAAATGGATCAGCAGTATGAGGAAAATCTGTATACTCCTTCACTTGAAATCAATGAAGAAAATCATTGTTTGAGCCAAAGAAAACATAAAGCATTATCCCCTCTGACTGAAGATGAGATAGATCAGCTATTGAAAGGTCATGTTCTAGCTCAAGTTAACGCAGATTTGCAGTGTGCACATGGTCAAGTAGGTGATGGTGAAACTTCTTCCTTTTCTGAAAAGGATGACAGTCCTGTAAGCAGCTTTATAGATCAGCAGGTTGAAGTTGAGGTTTGCCATATGGTTGAAGATGGTGAAAGAGAAAGTCTCATTTCAGATCTGTCCATGGAAGAAGACAACATGCAAGTAAGCCTAGTTTCAATTTCAGAATGTGATGCAGTCAGGCCAGCCATTTCAGATTCAAATTGTAATAACCAAGCATACCTTGTGCTGAATTCTGAAAAGGAGAATTTTGTTGTTGGGATCATAGACAGAGTTTTTGATCCAAATGTTTTCAGTTCATCAGAACAGAGTCTTCATAAAGAGGTAATTCAGTTAGTTCATGAACAAAGAGATGAAATCTTCGTTCAAGTAAGTGAAACAGTTCCTTTGGATGAATTTATGGTAGATGATAGAAATGTCATTTTTTCACTTCAAGAATCATCTGGAGTTTCTTTCCTTATGATTGATGATTGTAATGAAAATCCGGCTGTCCTATCATATGAAGATGACCTATCATATTCTCAGACTATGAAAGATCATACCATTCCGGATTTCCATTCAGATTCCTCTTCATATGTCTCATGTGTTGAAATGTTTTTACAAGAGGAGATCTGCTCATCTACCTGTTCAGAGTTTTTTGAAGCCCAGGAACATATTGTTACTGAAGTACATGATGAAGGAAGATCAGAATTAGAAGCAAAAGACACCTTGTTCTTTCAGCATGAGGTAAATCTTCATGTTTTTAAGTATCCTCTGGCAGGTTTGTTGTAGTCAACAGTGAAGGTGTTTATTGCAGTGTTTAGTGATGAAGGAGATTATGGTCAATTATGTTTTTTGATGCTCAGTTACCAGTATTTATTGTTGACCAGTAGATCTGATCAAGGAAATCAATCAAGAAGGCTTCTGCTTGATTGGTTACATTGGCATTATGATATATTTTGATGGCATATGGTCTTGTAAGAAACACAGGCGGTTAATATCTTTGCCCGGCTTTCACAGCTATAGAATTTATGGTCTTGAGTTAGTTTGTTAGAGTCAAGTTTTTCAAGTCATTTCGGTTGCCACATAGTCGCTTTTCAGTCAAGTTTGCAGTCAATAAATGTATCAAAAGTTTTGTGTTATCTGTTGAAATAATGACTCCATCACCCAATGGATGAAGGCACTGTCTGACTCCCCCAGAGATCTGTCGTTCTTGGCATCTCCTCGGAGCCACCATCCCCATTGGAGCCAATGTTAGAGTCGGTCCTTACAGCCCTCCGTCAGAGATCAGTTCGCTTTTTGCATATCATTTTTAGGTGTCTCGCTCGTTCCACTTTGTTGCATTTCGCTAGGGGCATGCCATTGACTGACGAGGGGGTCTGGTTGTCTTTTGTTTCCTCATGCTTGTACCTGCAGGGCTAATTAAGATTCCTCAAAAATCACTAAAGTTCAGGTCACTTCATTCATGGTCATGAACGATTATTTTTGTCAAAAAGAGTCTTTAGTCCTAGAGTCTAGCGTTTTCAGTATTTTGCTACATGTAATAAAAGCCCGCAGGCCTTGAGGTTGGTTTCAAAAGGTTCCTATTTCACGTTTTTATTCTCAAAAACTTTTGAAGACATTTCTAGTCCAAAACTCTGTTTTGGAACTAGAAATTGTCAAATTTCATTTTTGTAATAATTGTGTATTTGATCTACCATAAGAAGTTCAAAAGCAGCCTATGATCTTTGCCAAAGCCAAAATGCCAAAATCCCTGCAAGAATCAAGACATTTCATCAGTCCAAGACTCAAAAAAAGTAATAAAGAGCCAAAAGACAGCATTGTATTAAGTGATAAAGTGCCAAATTCCCAAACATTACAAAATGGGTTATGGAGCAAATTAAAATCAAATTTGATTTTTATGAGATATTTGTCTACACATATAAGCCATGGAAGACAACTCATTTGCACAAATTCCCAAGGCAGAGTTCGAATTGGTGAGTTGAGGGGCGAAAACTTGTTTTTCAAAGCCGTGGACCGGAGGTGGAAGTGCGCGCTACGCACAGAGGAGGCGCGCTACGCACTGGGCTTCACCGGCCTGTGCAAATCAGCACGCGCGCTACGCACATGCTGCGCACAGTGCACTGGGTGAGCGCGTTATGCGTATAATCTCAGAGCCAAAAAATTTCGCTCCTGCGTCCAGTTTCATGCCAAATCGCCTCAATCGGCTTGCAAGTAGGTTTTTCACGATTGCTCAGTGAATTTTGGACATGATTATGATTATTTGAAAGTGGAGAAACAAGTATTTGATGAGGATAAAAGTGTAAACCCTATGTTTATTTCCAAATTCATTTTTTAGGGTTTTGAAGCAAATGATAGTGATTGTGTGGGGATTTGCAAATTTGTGTGGTTGATATATATGCTCATGCCTCTACTGTCTGTGGTGTCCCTGCTCATTATTTACCTCATCCTCATGCCCTCTCTTTGCCATTACATCACTGCTATCATTATTATTGCCATTGTCATTTTAACACTGCTCATTATTCATGTTATGACATAGTCTCATTTTCACTTGTCCACATCCTCCATTGACATTGTCAAACATTGCAAGGGCTATTTCTATTGACCTACACTACACTACACTCATTCCTATTCATGTGTCAAATCCCCATGTAGTCAAGGAGTGGCTATTTTCCATTCAAACTCCTTGTGACAGTCCTTTTCCCATTGTGATATTTCCTATAGCACCTTGACATATATGTGACACATCTGAAATTGGAGCATATACCAAACTCTTGTTTTCATCATAACCATATCAGCATACTTTTCATACACATTGTGACACCATGACAGAGACCAACACATCACAACAGAGACAGTGTTTTCACTACTGAAACTACATGCACCAGGAGGATACTGAAACGTCGTGAAACACATGATCCACTCCGGATTTTCGCCAAGGCTTCATTGGCTGGGCATGATACATGATGGAGGTTCTTCGCTCCAAATTTGAGCAAATTCGGAGAATTTTTTGTCATTTTGAAATATTTTGGTTTCAAAACAGATTTTTCAGCCATACGAGTAGCGCGTTGACGCACTCTCTTATGATTGGGACACTTGCTGGAGGAAAAATTTATATTTTTGTATTTTTCATGGTAAGTTATGCATTCTACAGTATGGCCAAATCATTTCACCAAGTTCTGGATGATCAAAGGGCCCAAAAACACCATGAAAACCACCTTTCTGCCACCTTTTGCACCAGCAGGAAGTACTTCTAGGAGAATGACGTTTTGGAGGGGAAAATGAGCTCAAAATTGGTAAATTCCACTTGGGTTGGATAGAAAACATCCAGGGCTTTCCAACAAGCTATCATGAGCTTAATTTGGATGCCGGGAAGTGCCCCAAAATCAGGCTGAAAGATGCGCTATGCATATGGCTCAGGCGCGCTACGCATATAGATTTTTGGTCAATTTTTCACCTTCCAGCTCAGGATTTCGGCCAATTGGACCAGTTTTGATTGTGGATGTAATTTTTGAGTTGTCTTGATGTAATTTTGTGTTTTTAATGTAACTTTGACTCACTTTTACCTATTCTAGAAGATTTACTCCCAAAAAAGTGAAAATCAAGTCAAAGAATCAGTTTCCTTCCTTTTAGAGGCAAGTTGTTTGGATGCCTAGATTCTAGCTCCTTGTTTAGAATTAGTTGGAACTGCTCCTAGAAGGAGGAATTCGACCCCTAGAGGCATGGGAAGGGGTTAGGATGCTCTATATGATGTAATTTCTCAATCCTTTTCAGAGGTTGGAGAGGTTGGACTCTTGGGAAAACTTTGGCACACTATTGTACATATTTTTCATATTTTGGCTAAGGAAAGATCAGAGGTTTTGCAGCACCTGTTGGGATTCTTGTGCCTTTCAGTTCTTGATGGTGTTTTCTCTCATTTTATTGTAATTTCTTTCATGTTTAATGTATGCCATTCCCTTCTTATGCTTCTGAAACTAAATGAATGAGTAAATGAGGTTGAATCCATTGTTTTAGTGCTCTGCCTTTAAATTTGTTTAGTTTTACATGTTTTCGCCTGTTTGGAGAGGATCCATGTTCTCCCTTGCCCTCTTCAGCTCCTTTTCATTCTGATCCATCCATATACCCGATCAAAAGCATCAAGACTATTTCCTACCTTGCCCCAACTCGACTTCTGCAAAGATCTGACCTTATCCCCGGACCCAAAATTGTTTTTCCCATTTTTTCAACAAAAACCCAAAAAATCAAAATCAAACTTTCCTATCTCTTTACTAGCCTAAAATCAGTATTCGGTATAAGTCATCTCAGCCCCTTTGAAGATCTTTTGCCGAGATAGACCCGGAGAGAGCCCTCTCCTGTCCTCGTAGGGCTAGCTACGAGGCTGAGCATGGTTTGATGTAGCCTTGAGTTTTACCTTATTTCAGCCTAAGGTAGATTTGAGTGCTAACAGGGGGAAGGCCATATGTTAGCCGGGGTATAGGATAAAGCAGGGGGCTAGTGCTTACGTGGGGATTTTTATAATGTGGGCCCAGGTTAAAACATTTAAAGCAGGGGTTTGGTTTATTAAAACACAGGTTTTAATATAGAAAATAGGTGGGGTATAATAAAATGGGGTCGGGTTTTTTAATTTAAATAGAGTTTTAATTAAAAGAAATGGGTACCGAATAATAAAATATTTAATTTAAAACAATATAAAAAATGACTTTTTACATTGTTTTAATGGAATAAGAGAAAATGATGAAGGTGAGGGGGTTTAGTCGAGAAAATGGGGCTTTAGGTAGGGAGAAAGGGTGAACATGAGAGGATTAAGCCCAAACATGAGTTTTTCAGAGAAAGAGGGAAATTTAAAGAAGGTATAATGAAATAATGAAGGCAGTGAGATTTTTGAAAATAACTGATAGACAAGGAATGATATTTTTAGCAGATTCTAGAAAATCCGTAGTCACCTAGTGATATTGTAAAATACAGGAGGATAACAGTGGCTCCAGCTGCGGAGGGAAGCTCCTTTAGGAGGTGTCAAGAACCTTAGAGTTTAGATCTCTAAAATTTGTAGACTAGTGCCTTGTTTGCTCTTGGAAGATTTTTCGTTCTGCAATCTCTGATCTGCTGCTGTTTTTTGTAATTGTGACCTACAAATATTTGAAAATCATGCTTGCTACAACTCATTTCTACCTACTCATCATTCTATTATATCATTTTTTCTTCATTTGGGTGCATTTAGGCTGGCAAACCCTTGACATCATTTTTATTTTGAAAGCATAAAACTATCTATTTATATCCTTATATCATCCAAAGGCTCGGATTAGACTGATGAGCTCTCTTATTCTCTACCTAATCTACTTATCTATCAAGTTTTAATATTTTGACAAATTTTCATTCTCTAGTCTATCAACGGGAAATTTAAAGCATGACCAAATCAAGATTAAGTAGTTTCATTGTCATGAATTGTGGCATTTTGGACAAGCTGCACACAAATTTATTTTGCAAAAAGTAAATTTGAAATTGAGGGCTATAATCTAAAATTTTTCATTCATCCCTTTCTTTTTCTTTTTTTTTAGACTTGAATTTTGGAACCAATGTCCTTTTCCTATCTATCCACTGATAAGCCAACTTTAAACAGTTTGGAAAATATTCTTTGCTAACTTATCAGCAAAAATTCAAAATTTGTCCAATCATGATTAGGTTGTATGATTGAACAAGACTTCTTTTTTAAAAGTAGTGGCATTTGGACTTGCACACTTTCAGAAATATTATTTTTTGGTATGGGGTTTACCTTTTTCTTGTATCTTCCCTATTTTCTTCATTTCTTTCTTTTTGTGTTTGTTTTTCTAAGATTTTATTTCAATGATGTTATATACAATGAAAAAAGGTTTAAATTGATATTTTCAACTAAAATAATGCTTGAGCATCCTGCCATTAACAGGACCTCCAAACAATTATGTTCCATCCATTTATTGTAGGAAAAATGCATTGTTACCTCTTGCAGAATGGATGATGTATGGACCCTTCCATAGATTGTCAAATTTTCCATGCTTGCCCTTGTCCCTCTTCTTGAATCCCACTTCGGCACTTTCTCACCAATGCTGAAATCATTTGCCTTGGTCCTTTTGTCAAAAAAAATTCTTGATGTTTTCCTGCACTTGCTGAGTTATGTTGTAGACTTCTTCTCTAGTTTGCTGTAGTTGGATAGTATGGTTTATTCTTCTTTGCATAACATTCTCTTCATACTATACTTCTTGAATGAGCTTCATTACTGGAAATCTCAAGCTTGTTGGGAAGATTGCATATGCTCCATACACTAGCTGCTAGGGTGACATACCAAATGACTTCTTGTTTGTTAAACTGCCTGCCCATAGTGCATGTACTAATTTGTTGTGCCATGACTTCTTATTCTCTTCCAACAAGTTTTTAATGATGTTCACCAAAATTTTGTTTGAGGATTCAACCAACCCATTACCTTGAGGGTAATAAGTTGTAGAATGTACCAATGAAATCTAATATTTGTGGCAAAAATCCACCATTTTCTTGGATCTAAAGGTCGTAGCATTGTCAGTAATGATTTTTCTAGGATAGCCAAATCTAGATAAAATGTGGTTTTCAAGGAATTTGATAATTATTGAGTCTGTGGTAGTTCTGGAGGAGATGGATTCTATCCACTTTGTAAAATAGTTAGCTACAGTAAGAATCCACTTATGCTAGGCAGAGGAGGTAGGATGGATTTCTCCAATGAAATCAAGACCCCACTATTGAAAAGGATCTTCAACAGAGACAGGTTGTAATGGAAATGGCAACAGTTTTCTTTTTCCTTCAAAGATTTGGCACGTGTTATAGGAAAATACCATTTGATGGATGTCTTGAAAGAGGGTGGGCCTATAGTAACCAGCCCTAAGGATTTTATTGACAATAGTTTTCCAATAGAGATGGCCTCCACAATCTCCTTCATGAAACTCATGCATAATCCTACCTGCATATTCTTCAGGAAAAAATTTAAGCAATACACCACCAACATTTTTCCAATATAAATTTTTATCTAAAATGAAAAAATTTATAGCCTTTAACTTTAAGAATCTGGCCTTTGTTTTGGACAGACCAAGAGAAACATTAAGATTAAAAAGCACATATAATATATCAACATACCAAGATGAGTTTAGAAATCTTTCCTCAATAGGTGGAATTTTCAGCTCCTCTTTTTCATCCAATGCATTAATCATATTGATGTCCAATGCTTGAAAATTTGTTTCATCCATGATTTTAGCCAGTCCTTTCCCTTTGATTAGCTTGGTGGGCTTGATTTCTAGATCATATTCTAATATGACATCAATCCACTTTCCTTTTTTTCCATTAGGATCTTGTGTCAAGATGTCTTTTACTATTGTGTGAGGCACAAATGCAATGATGTCTGAGTGCAAAATATATACTCTGAAATATTTCAATGCCTTGATTAAGGAAAAATATTGTTTTTCCATTATGTTATATTTCAGAGGTACATCTCTTAGTGCCTTGCTAAAAAACACTATGGGCTGCTCTTGTCCTTTTATATTTTTCTGCAGTAAGACATCAACAACTATGTGTTTTGATGCAAAGGAGAAAATAAATAAATCCTTGGTGAAATCAGGGCTGATAAGAACTAGTGTTTGTGTAAGTGCTTGCTTCACCAAATCAAAATATTTCCTTGCTTCTATGGTCCTTTTGACTCTTGTTTCCCTTTTGATCATGTTAGTAATGTTTCTCGGGAGTTCTGCAAGGTTTGGTATGAACCTTCTTAAGAAATTTATCTTTCCAATGAAATATTGCAACTCTTTGATGTTTCGTGGATGACTGATTTTCAATATTCCTTCAATCCTTTTTGGGTCAATCTTGATCCCTTCTTCAGATATGATGTGTCCTAAAAGTTTCCCTTCTTGAAGTCCAAACAAATTTTTCTTGGGAGTCAAAGACAAACCATATTTTCTGCATTTTTCAAAGACTTTTCTTAAGTGAGCTAGGTGTTCTTCATCAATTTTTGAATAAACAATGATGTCATCAAGATATATCACAATGAAGTAACCTATTTCTTCTGAGAAAGAAATCTTCATTTCTCTTTGGAAAGTAGCTCCAACATTCATTAACGCAAAATTCATTTTAACATACATGAGGGTGCCCCAAGGTGTGATGAAATTTTTCTTGTGTTGATCATCTGGATGTACCAACACCTGATTGTATTCGGAGAAGCCATCAAGCAAAGAAATTATTTTGGAGCCTACTACCTATTATAGGTCAATTTGGGTATCATTCCCAATGACTTGGTTAACTTGGCATAATCTCCAGGACCAATGATTAAGGGTCTATCATTCCCTATCATTTCAAGTTGCTACATGCCCTAAAATAATGAACAAGACAAATCAAGCATGAATTTCATCAAGAAAAGGTTTCCAAGGTTTTAAGTTTATAATATAGCATATGAGATCTCATCAACACTACCTCTAAAGGGACTAAGTGCGTTGCATATGCAGGTAGCCCCATGCAAGGATGCTCTGGAAAGCACTTCGCAACATTCACAGGTGTGTTGGTCACATTGGGAGCGAAATTCTCATTGTTTTGGAATCTCCACTTGGCCAGTGCCTTCTAGAAGAGTTCACATGTGTCAAGCTTCGAATCCAAGTGCCCATTTGACATCTACAAGACTAGAAACATGTCTTGCCTATTATTGGAATGTCAATGATTGCAAAACAACCTTCAAATCCTCTATAAATTGAGCACATATCTGAGTACTTGGTAGAGAAGAATTTGAGTAGAGAAATGTTGGAGAATTTTCAATTGAGAACAAGATTTTTTTAACAGCTGCTAGAGAGATTTATACTATGATGAGGCTAAGGAATGTTGTTGGAAGGTTCACTTCAAATCAGTCACTAGGTTTTAACCTCTCCTTCTATCTTCAATAAAGAGTACAACTTATTTTTCCCTATATGCATCTGTATTGGCTTTGATTTTCCATATTGCAAGATCTTGGTTGATGTATATGATTTATGCTTTATTGATTTAGCTAAATAAATTGAATATACATCTATATTATTACTATCTTCTTTTGTTTTATTTTTCTTTCTTGCAGGAAGCATTTCACACAAATTGCTTGAATTTGAAGCTACAACGGAAGCGACAGAAGGAACCATTTAGAAGCGCTTAGATCACAAGTAAGATTCTAATCGATTATGTATATTTGTTCTTAGTTAGGAGAAATAATCGTATAGTCTTTAATATATTGTTATAGACTAGCACATGTCTAGGGAAGCGTGTTTTATCTGTAATTCACAATTTTGTCCAACAAATTGGCGACTCTACTGGGGATAATTTCTCTTAGTTCTAGGTGTTTTAGCCTCTGATTTGTTCTGTTTATCCACCCAATAGCTATTACTCACAAATATTAAAATTTTTAAAGAAAAAATTGCAAAAAGAGTGTGTTGAACAATAGTATTTTTCCTTATACACTGCGCCTATTGAACCCTTGGATAGGACACAGTGCTTTGCATAGCACTTTCTCCCTTTCAGGCCTGTGTTACAGAGCACTGTCTCCCCTTGGAGACTGCGTTGCCTCTTGAAACCATCCATATTCCTTTGAATTTTTATTTTCAATTTGATTCAGTTTGTTTTCTGTTGTGTTTTGAAAAGTTTGATCCTCATATTGACCAATGAATCTATATACTTCTTCCTCCTTTGAATGAAAATTTGTTCAATGTTTGTTTAAAACTTTTTTCTTTATCATTGACAAGTTTATTTCAAAGTATTTTTCATTGTCGCATTAGATCTCTTTTTCTTTTGAAATAGGAAATTGCTGTAAATTCTTCATTTCCTTGATAAGAAAAATTGTTGTTAAAATCATCATTTTTCCTTCAAAAGAGAAATTGTTGTTTTTATTCTTCATTTCTCGAAAGTAAAAAGCATTTGAATTGTTGATTTAGTGCACTTAGTTTCTTTTCTGCATTCATAACATTAAAGAAACTAAAAAGAAAAAACTTGCATTTGCATGTAGAATTTTGTGTGTTTTGCAAAAGGAACAATTAGGAAATATGCATTTAGTTTGTGCTCATTGATTTTTTTGCTCACAAATTCTTTGCTATTTCCCCTTAGTAGCTAGGTTTTTCATTGACAAAACTGAAAGTGAAAGATTGTTTATCATTCTTAGTTTGAATTTTAGGAGTTTTCTACACATCATAGTAGTGAACCTTTGAAAGGAAAATTGTTAAGCAATATCAACATAAAATTAATCTCAATTTACCTAACAAAGCATTGGAACCATAATGATAACATTTATAAGGTCTAGGCCAGAGACATGTTCCAGCATCATAAAACATAGCAATTTTCGTTAACTTGTCTGCGATACATTCCAAGTGTGATACCTCACTCCACATACATAAGTATATCGTAGCTCGTCCACGTACTTTTAGGTATATCGGGTGGTGTTACAGTACGATAAGTATAAAGGGGTGCTCTCACTATGCAGTTTTGCATCATACAGCGCTAATATGGACTTGGGCCTCCATATACCTTTGGGTATATTTGGGAGGAAAAATTTTAGGTGCTTTCCATCCATAGTGAACCAAGCCGACCGCCTTATAAATTTTGATACACCGAACACAACATTCGAGGAGATTTCCTGCCCGTACTTCTTGGTTCGCCAGGAGGTATTATGCAGTTCATAGTTTCTTGGTAAACCCTTTTTCCTAGCATTACCCTTTTATTTTGGTCAAAATAAATCAGTAATTGTGAAAGAAAAAAATCCTTTTCCCCGTCATTCGTGTAGATTAGCTTTAAAACACCTTTACCACCAGAAGTTACTTCTGGTAGGCAAAGGCGATCACAATCTACTCAATCAAGTACAATCCATACCTCTAGTGAAACATCATTTTCCCATATACCAAAGTTGGCACAAGTTGTTTCTACAAATCCCGGTTTGTCTACTGTCGTCGAGATAGAGTCCTCACAGCTACTCATGGTCACGATCCATCCAATATGTGAGACCATACCTCCTGAACCTGTGTTAAACTCAAAGTTGATCCAGATACCATTGTGCTTTATGGGGCAGTTGTTATTGGTCAAACTGGACATCATCCCTAGGAGCAATGAAATAGGGTCTATCATCCCCTTATATTTCAGTTGCTATATTCCCTAAGTGGAGAAAATATTGATCCCAAAGCCGAAGAACCAGAAGTTGTTCCTGTATTGTTCTCTCCAAAATCTATTGTAGCCATTGACTCTCCCATATCACGCATTCAACCACCTAAAATATAATTCGTGCCAGACGATGAATTTCTTCCACCTGATTTGATTTCGACTAAAGAAATATCACAAGATGAGACACCTTTAACTCCAACTTATTTTCGGTAGGAGCTTTACCTATACGAGTCTTTTCCTCAATCACCTTCCTCTACTTTTGTTGATCCTGTTTCACTTTCAATTCTCATAGATTATATAGGGTATACACTGGGTCATTTAACCATGGCCGAGACAACATCCAAGAATAAGCCATCTATTTCAGCTATGACAACATCTATTGTTGCTTCATCTTCGATGTTTTGTCAATTGAATTCACCCATGTCATGATCTAGAAACCTATATAGTTCCTCCTTTATGAGTACTAAATGGCTTGATCCTTTATTCAAATATTTAGTGCAATATCAAAATAATCCCATCAGTTATTCTCCTTGATGGTCGGTGATACCACAAAAACTACCCTCGGAAATTCCAAAATTCAATGAAAACCCTAGAGAAGACCTATCAATGCATGATATAACTTATCATTCGTGGTGCTCATCAAAATCCTTAAATGATGACTCCGTTAGAATACGTCTTTTCCAGAACACACTCACTAGTCCAACTGCACAATGAGGATGGTTCTTTTCCTATGTCAACCTCGTTAAAAAATGAAACAGATTATGAGGATAGTTCTTTTACAGTGTCAACCTCGTTAAAAAATGATTCAGTCCATGAGGATAGTTCTTTTACTGTGTCAACCTCGTTAAAAAATGAAATAGGTCATGAGCATAGTTCTTTTCTTGTGTCAAGCTCATTAAAAAATGAAACAAATCCTCCCCTATAATGAACCTTCATTCCATCCAGCTTTCAGTAACCAATAGTTTACTTCTATGAATGAAATGAAGCTTGGGGGGAATCTTCTCTTGCAAGGGGCATTCGAAATGTGCCCTTGTAGGCGGCATTCAAAACATTCTTACCAATTGCACCCAATCAATGGCTGAATTTCGGGGGAAAAATCAGGTTCAGAGCTCCAAAATGCAAATGGTAACTATTGAATGGTAAAAATGAATAGTGAAGCTACTTTTACTTAGTCATTTAATTTTTTTGCAATGAATATTTATTAATATGACTATAGTTTTATTATGTTTTTAATCATGAAACAGGTATTTTTAATCCATTTGATGTTGCTCTGAAATAGGTCCTATAGCTGACGAACAGATTAGTCATGCATATTTATTTCAAGAATGATTTGACCACAAAGCATAATTTTTCTCCTTATTTTTTGAGCTTTGTTAAAAACGAAAAAGGATTTGAAGCGCACTTTTATTTATTTTTCAAGCTTCAATAATAGCAAAAAAGGAACCCCTGGAGTCTTCTTTCAGCTCTTTTCAGACTCTGATCATGTGAAAATATTTTCGAGCACTTGTATTTTCGAGCTCGTAAAAGTAAATGAATTGATATCTACTCAGTATAAGTTTAACCCTTTTCCGGACTGAGATAGATTGTTTACGAAAAATGAATACCTTGGTTAAACATGACCAAAGAGGTTCTCTCAGATATTATTTTACACTTTTTCGGATCTAAGTGACAAATTTACAAAAAAGTACTTTTGGAGTTTTCTTTCATCCTCTTTTTAAAACTTTCTAAATATGAAAAAGGACTTGGCTATCACTGTTGTTAAGCTCATCAAAACATAAAATATCGACGGTCTTGTCGATCATGGCAAGAATCGAGTTTCATTCATCACTAGACTCGTTAAATTATTAAATAATGGTACTTTATTTGCCCAAAGGGTTGAATTATGGATCAAGCAAATATTATCATCCTCAAGCTTGTTAAAAAATAAAGAGGTACTGGTCGACAAATGACCGGGGAAAATTTGGGAAAAATGAGCAAGAATTATTTATGGTAGCAAGTCGCTCTTGAACATGACACTTCCTTCACTCCATGTCCATGACTGTTTGGGTTGGGTAATCTTCTTGATAGTTCATTCACACGTATGGTTCATCATACCTTCACTTCGGTTTTGGGTCAATGCTACCAACTCATCACAGTGTCGTTGATATGTTCAAGAAAAGTCATCTAGTAAATACTTCATCCTTCTAAAATACTCATAAAACTTCATTCTCATGACCGTCATCCCTCAAAATTTCTATATCAAGTCATGCCCTTGTCTTCGAAATCAGTAACTCTCGTTTCGCATTAAAGTGGCTTCCCGTTGACGAAAAATCAATATCCATGAAGTTCACTTAGAAACATCAGATTCCAATACCATGAGGCTTGTTATAGCATCGACAAGATCCTCGCTTCCGGACCTTTGACCAAAAGATTTTGTTTGTCGTTCGACATCAAATCATCTATTCACACCTTACGAAATGTACTGCAATACCTTCAGAGCCATTTACATTAATGGTGGTTTTCTCACATTTGTTAACAACTCACATCATTAGTTGGTAATCAAACGATGTCTTTCCATGTTCGAATACAAATCATATATTCACATGGCTAGACTTGTACCTGAATGATTGAGTGAACAAGATAAGAAGACCCCAGATCTAGTTTCATCCATCTGGGCTATGATTTTAGGAATTTTGTACACATCATCTGTATGGTGACCTTACATACAGATTGTCATCCAAACATGGACCTATATTTGTAGTCATGTCTACATTTGGGCAAGATTCCAATGAAGACGACTTTCTGAATTATGTACATGTTATTATATTTTTTATGTCTCGAAAATGGGAATGCCTACCCTCAACAATTATGATCAAAGATGAGATATCATGATGTAATGTATTGAAATATTGATGTAGGTGACCACCCCGCTTCATCTCCAACCCATCACAGTGTAAAGCATCTCAATCAAATGTTTTTATTATTTTGACCTCATGCTTTAGGGGGCTATTTGTTATTGGTCAATTTGGGTATCATTCCCAATGACCTAGTTAACCGGGCATCATCTCCAAGACCAATGATTAAGTTTCTATCATTCCCTGTCATTTCAAGTTGTTACATGTCATAAAACAATCAACAAGACAAATCAAGCATGACTTTCATCAAGCAATGGTTTCAAAGGTTTGAAGTTTATAATATAGCATATGAGAGCTCATCAATGCTACCTCTAAAGGGACTAAGTGTCTTGCATATGCAGGTAGCCCCATGCAAGGTTGCTCTGCAAAACACTTCCCGACATTCACAAGTGTGTTGGTCACATTGGGAGTGAAATTCTCATTGTTTTGGAATCTCCACTTGGCTAGTGCCTTCTAGAAGAGTTCACATGTGTCAAGCCTCAAATCCAAGTGTCCATTTGACATCTACAAGACTGGAAACATGTCTTTCCTATTATTGGAAAGTCATTGATTACAAAACAACCTTCAGCTCCTCTATAAATTGAGCATAGATATGAGTACTTGGTAGAGAAGAATTTGAGTGGAGAAATGCTGGAGAATTTTCAATTGAGAACAAGATTTGTGTAACAGATGCTGGAGATATTTATACTATGATGAGGCTAAGGAATGTTGCTAAAAGGGTCACTTCAAATCAGTCACTAGGTTGTAACCTCTCCTTCTATCATCAATAAAGAGTACAACTTATTTTTCCCTATATGCATCTGTATTGGATTTGATTTTCCACATTGCAAGATCTTGGTTGATGTATTTTTTTTTTCTAAATTGTGCTAATTCTATTAAGTAATCATAATGTTATAAAACTGCCTCGGTTTAGCTGCGGGAGCCTAAAACCAGTCTTGAATTCCATGCTCTAACAATATTACAAACTGCCCAGAGTGGGAAACCAGTTCTTCTAAAAGCAGTTGCACCGCCCTTGAAAAGGGAAACCGGTGGGAGGTCCATTATGTTCAGCATAAGATAACTACAAAAATACTTCATTGACATGCAGCTTCTGCTACTATAGAAAAAAAAAAAAAAACACCAGTGTTTCTAGCTAAATAGGTATGAATAGAAGCCATACTGAGCCAAGTCATAGCAGAATTAATGAGTGTGAGCTGGAGACGGTGGCTCCTCCTCAATTCAGCACCCATAGTGCTCCTCAGAGTCTTCAGCATCTGCGCTCAGAGCTCCGTCTTTATCTGAGTTGGCACCCACCTGCATAGAAAGATGACCCAGGGAGAGCAAGGCTGTAACAGGAATATCACACAGACCAGTGGGAGGTGTTATAACAGGGTTGGAGTGGGGAACGAAAGGAGCAGGGGGAGGGTCATGCACTGGGGGATGGAGAGGAGTTGACTCTTCTCGCAGGGTAATGGTAATGTAAGCGGTGATAGTCGGACGATTGAAGGCACAGTCAAATCTGAGCTCCACTCTCTGCGAGGTTTGCCGCAGATAATGGCTTCCAAAAGGTAGGGGGGCAGAGGGAGCAGGTTCCTGAGGCGTGTCAAGGTGAGGAGAGCAAGCCAAGCCTGGAGGGCTATCGAGGTTCCATTGACGAGAAGAATCCTGAACATGCTGCCTTTCAGAATGCTCGGGGAGGTGAGCGCCATCTAGGCTGGAAGACGGACGATCGCTTGCAGACATTTCGCGAGTGGCGCCACGACGGCACCTCATGCGTTGCCTAAGCCTCAGCATTTCAGTCTCAGCAGTTTGAACAGACCGAAGCCAAGGGGAAAGAGCTTGGGCAGGAGCGAGACCGCGGAGAGAACCAGGAGAGGTTTGCAAGTTGAAATTGGAATAGAGAGCACTATGTGAAAAATGATACCTAGGTTCAATTTCTATACAACTAAGCAGAGAGGTGTGACGGCCAGTGTGAGTGCGGGCACTGGGCACTGCAGAGGCCACCGGACATGCACAGCAAATAGGCTTCCAAGAACTGCAATTAGCACCGGAAGGATCTGGAGAACTTGAAACAGAGTCCATAATATGCCGACTGAGAATACCAAGGAGGAAGAAGCGCCGACATCGGGGAGTAAATGAACTGCTCACTTGTGAATTGAAGTCAAATTTAATGGCACTGCTGGGAGCCATATGGCCACCCCATGCGAAATGCCTTGGGAGCTGGCCCGGGATGGCGGCCCCATCAGTTCTATTAATCATCCGCATCCGGAAGATCTTGGTTGATGTATATGGTTTATGCTTTACTGATTTAGCTAAATAACTTGAATAAAAATCTTTATTATTGCTATCTTCTATTTTTTTAGTGTTCTTTCTTGCAGGAATCATTTCGCACAAACTGCTTGAATTTGAAGCTACAATGGAAATGACAGAAGGAACCATTTAGAACCGCTTGGATCACAAGTAAGCTTCTAATCTATTATGTGTGTATGTTCTCAGTTAGGAGAAATAGTCGTATAGTCTTTAATCTATTTTTCTAGACTAGCACCTATCTATGGAAGTGTGTTTTATCCGTAATTCACAATTATATCCAACACTACCTTTTGTAATATGTGATCCATTTTTGGTAAAGGGTAGTTGTCCTTTAGGGAGGTTTTGTTTAAATTTATGAAGTCTATGCATAGCCTAATTTCTCTTGTTTTCTTCCTTACTGATACTAGATTTGAAACCCATTCTAAGTATCTCAGAGGGACTATTATTCCAGCATCATACATTTTCTTGATCTCTTTCTCAACTAGTGGCAGTTGTACAGGGTTTATTCAACGCAGTTTATGTTTGAAGGGCTTCTGGTTTTCTTTGATAGGGATATTATGCTGGATGATCTCAGTGTCATAGGATTTCAAGTCTTCATAGCTCCAAGAAAACACATCACTAAATTCTCTGAATAGCTCAAGATATTTCTATTTTATATGAGTTGGCAATGTTTTCGACATTTTTATCATTTTTGGTTTTTCTTCACTGCCTATATTCCATTCTTCTGTTTCAGCTTCAGTAGATTCCATATTTGGCTTCTAGGAAACATCATTAAAGTCAAACAGTTCTTCTAGAGGAACCAATCCCTTTGGCAGGGTATTATCTCTGGACTGCAGCACTTCAAAATCTTCTTTTCTGAATCTGTGCACAAATATGTCTCATGTGGGTGTTATTTTTCTAACAAATTTATATCAGCATTATCAGGAGGTTCTTCTTTGTATGTTTTCTCCTCAGCAGAGCAGTCTTCTTCATGATCTGAGTCTGAATTTTTCATTTAAAACTCATTTCTAGACTGTAGGAAATCTTCAATCTATTTATCTCCTTCAAAAACTTGCCAATATTTTATATTGTCAGGGACTACTAGTCTATATTTGATTTGTACTATGTATTGTTTTTTATGATGAGCTTTTTGACAAGTACTGGTTTCAAATGTTAGACCGTTGGCAAGGATGTTTTGATTTCTTGGGAAAAAGGTAAGATCATATTCTTGGAAGGTTTTTAGGAGGTCAAGGACATCACTCCTATATGCTCTCAGTCTAGGATGTTTAGTTAAATACTCTCCCTTAATTTGCCTAATGACTAGCTTAGAGTCCCTATGGACATAAATCCTTTTGGCTCCTAGTTTCTTGAGTAATTGTAACCCTAGGAGGAGTGCCTCATATTCTACTATGTTATTTTTACATTGAAAGTTTAGTTTATATGAGTGGCATTTTGCATGTTTGTTTTTTGTGTTGTGCACCCAAACACCTGCTCTTGAACCAGTTTTTCCACAAGAACCATCAAAGCTCATACTCCAAATAGGTTCAAATTCATTTTTATCATTATGTTGGTCATTCTGGCTGCCACTATGTGGTTTATTATGTTGTTCATTATGGTATTCATTATGTTGGTTATTCTCTGTTGGGTCTGATTGCTCTAACTATTCCTCCTCTTTTTCCTTTGTTTTCTCATTTTTTGTCACTTGCTCATTAATGTTTTCATCATGATAAAGGATAAATGAATCAAGGTTTGTGTGAATAGAATAAAGAGGAGAGTTATCTAGCTTTTCTTAACTGTTGACCACGTACTTCATATGATTCTCCCTATATAATATTCTTGGTTGACTAAAGATAGGTATGGTAGCATAGGTCATGTCCATTTGGAGGGTGCCTTGAAGTTTAGCTCCCCATGAGCGTGAGAGGAGCATGCCATATTTAGGGGGAATGTCAGCCACTAAAATATCCAGTACTAGGCTCTTAGCTGGTATTTTTGCTAGATTAACACAAATATATTTTATTAGCCCTAGACATTTAACTCTACTGGAATCAAAAGAGTATAAATCTTTGTATGGTCTAGTTATCTCAAGGCCTAGTTTTTCCATTACTAACTTTGACATGAAGTTATGTGAAGCTCCTGAATCTAGCATGGCATTGTGGAGGATTTTTTCATGGATGTTCAAGTTGACATAAAAAGGAAGAACACCTCCCTCTTGAAATTTACCTTCTACTTCAGGTCCAAAAAAAGGTTCAGGTTTTTCATCATTTAAATTTACATAATCAACATTTTCTCCTATGTTTAAAACTTTCAAAACTTGGGATCTATATACATCTCGAGTAACTAATTCATTAAGAGGTATGGATATTTTAATCTTGGAAATTTCACTCTGTTAAGTAATTATATTAATAGTGAAGTCCCTTATTATGTTAGTGTAGCCTCCCTTATTGTTATTGTTGTACCCCTGTAACCCCCATATTGTTATTATTGTGTCCTTAAATTATTATTGTTGGGTCAGCTAGGATTATATTGTGGCCCCACTAGGATTATATTGTGGCCCCATGGACTCCTATATATAGCAGGAGGTTTTGGTCATTTGTATAATCCAAGAATTTTTCATTCATGTAATGTATTGGAGGTTTCCCCCTCGCAGTGGCTTATTTCTAAGGCGTTGATATATCTTTTCTTCTATTTCTGGAGCTAGTTTCACAACATTTGGTATCAAAGCTTTGGGATTCTATGGTTTTGTTGCTCCAAACAAGTCATCGTGGCATTTTCGCTATAACCCTTTTTCTACGAAGGTTCAAAAGCTGAAATTTTTAGAGTGCGAAGCCAAAATCCTGAGGAACCTTGTCACACAATTTCAGAGCTTGGTTCATAGTATGTTCGGAGATATGATATGTTGAATTTAGGTCTTTTTGCAGGCTCCTGAATTTAACCTACAGAGGTCATCGAGGAATTTGCACTATAACTTTTTTTTTCTACGAAGTTTCAGAAGTTGAAATTTTGAGAGTGTGAAGCTGAAATCTGGAGGAACATTTTTGCAAAAATTCAGATCTTCATTCGCAATATTTTCGGAGATATGGTCTGTGGAAGTTAGGTATTTTGCAAGCTCCTGAATTTCATCTCAAAGAGGTGATCGTGGGAAAATATTGATAACTCTCTCTCTGAGAATCAGATTGGAATTCTGTAAAAAGTGACTGGAAGTACATGGAATGTAGCTTCGTTTCAATACATTTCAGAGCCAAAGGAGGAAACAGTTGCACATGGAAAGTCATACAACTTTGCTCTACTGAACCAGTCCATAATTAGGTCATCGTAGGAGATTGAGGACAACTTTGTCTTAAAGAATCATAATTAGGTCAGACCTATGGCATTCTAAAGAGAATATAGAGGGCTACCTCAATGAAAAATTTTAGATATTGAATATCCAAAATCACAAAGGTAATTCAGTTTCAATATTGAGCTCCTCAAAATCAAGAAAAAGGTGTGTATTTGGTTTTTTAAATTGCATAACGTTTGTTTGAAAAAGTAGTTTGAAGTGATTCCAAGGGCATATTTTAGAATTTTTATGAGTATTGGGTTCTATAATGCCTCCAAAAAATAATTCCATACCCATTAAGCCCTCAAAAATTTATACTATGACACATGAACAGGAAGAATTTCAGTATGAGATATCAAAATTACGGTACCAAGAGCAACAAATTTCGATCTTACAAAGAGCAACCGAAGATGACATAGATGGTTTAAAAGCATAAATGAAGGCTAATTTCGATGGTTTCAAGGATCAAATAATAGCTAATATGGATGATAAATTAGTGGAAGATCACATCTAGCATCAACAATAAGTTCTCCAACTCTCAAAGGATAACCTAACTTTGGTGCAAAATCTAATGAAACAACAAGAAGATCAACATCACATCGAAAGAATTTCTGAAGCAGTCACAAAAACAAGAACTCGACAAGTACAATCAATTTCAGAGTATCTCAGCAAGTGAAAGAACTTTCTTGTAGAAGATTCCACATGGCAAGATGAGAATTTTATACAGAAGCATCAAGAAATAATTAAGCATTGAGGAAAACACTTGTTTGAAGGAGAGGGGCATGTTAAGTCCTTATAGTAATAGTGTAGTCCCTTATTATGTTAGTGTAGCCCCCCTTATTGTTCTTGTTGTACCCCTGTAACCCCCATATTGTTATTATTGTGCCCTTACATTATTATTGTTAGGTCGGCTAAGATTACATTGTGGCCCCACTAGGATTATATTGTGGCCCCATGGATTCTTATATATAGAAGGAGGTTTTTTCCATTTGTATAATCCAAGAATTGTTCATTCATGTAATGTATTGGAGGTTTCCCCCTCAAAGTGGCTTATTTCTAAGGCATTGATATATATTTTCTTCTATTTTTGGAGTTGGTTTCACAACACACTCTTAAGACTGAAAGGTGTCTGCATTTTCGAAAGGTGTCTGCAATTTCAGCTTGCTGGTTTTTATTGGGGAAATCAATTAAAATATTTTTTTTAGGGCTACTAACTGGATTTCTAGAGCTACTTTGGTCACCACTATGTTGGCAATTTTTGTTTTTATTTTTATTAGAACTTTCAGCCACTAAGTTTGGATTTTCTACTGTTTTTTTAGGAACATTTTCAGGGATTTTCCTAGCAGAAATTTCTGAGTTCTTTCTCTTGGGAGTTTCTTGGTTTTTCTTGCTTCTGAGGTCATACTGTCTATGCACTTTCATGATGGAATTTTCAAAGCCTTGTTTGTAGTCTTTTTATTCTATACTTTCTTATTCAAACTGAGTTGGGGAAAACATGCTTTGTTCTTCCTCAGTGAGGAAACTAGTATCCTCGTTATTAACTCCCATTAGATTGATTTGGTTATTTTATGGTTCTTCAATTATCCCCTCCTCCTCATCAGCATATTTTTCTCGGAACGAAGGCCTGATTTTCTGATCAGGACCTCTCTATCTTATTTGAGGGGGATTTCTCCTAAATTTTTGGTTTTGGTTCTAGTTTTGACTTTTGTTTTGAGGAGTTTCTTGGTTTTCTCTAAGGTAAGATCTCTCATTCATATTTATTCTCTCCATCATCCTCTCCATGGTTCTAACAAGGTTATAAATATTAGTATCAGATGATGAAGGTGCAGCTACTTCCCTATATGTGACTCTCTTTTCATTTTTTATTCTAGCTCTTTTGGCAATCAGATTTTCCTTTACACTTACTACACCCCTCTTCATATCTTCTAATGTAAGAGGGTTTCTTTCTCTTAGCTGGTAGGCCATTTCTGGGTCAAATCCATCTGGAAATTTCATTAGAGATAGACCTTGAGGAGGCTTCATGTGAATAGGGAGGGCATTATATACACTAATGAACCTAGTGCAGTACTCTTAAACACCCTCTCCAACGTTTATCTTAACTTTTTCATACTTTGATAATATTTGGAGAGGGTTCTTCTTGACTTCCCATTTGTTTAAGAATAATTGATGAAAAGAAGGGAGGTCATGTAAGCTATTATGGGTTATGATTTTAAACCATTTTCTTGCTTCTCCCCCTAAACTTTGAGCAAACATCCTTAGTTTAACAGTTTCATCATCAATTTCTTGTCTGTCAAAATAGTAATTCATTCTATTCACGTGTTGTTGAGAAATAGTAGCACTACTTGTATCATATAAAGGAATCTTCGATTGATAATCTTGTGGCAGAAAAACTAAAGGCAATGGCAGAAATAATGGAGCATACCACATTGCCATGATTTGTGGTTAGGGAGACAAAGGAGGGTTTACACAAGGAGGTAAAGGGTTAAATGGGGGAATGTGAATAGTGGGGGATGAGGTTAGTACAATAGTATTCTACTGTAAGGTGGATGGGTATAAAACTATGTGGGTTATCCAACTTTGAGATCTAGTCCTAGACAAGCTTTGTTCTAGGGGTGAGTCGGAGAGGATATTCTGTAAGTATTTAAGGTTTTCAGGTACGTAACTTGTTTTGTGAATTGGTCTGCTAACAGTTGGGTTTTTAGATCTAGGAGATTTCCTAAGGATTTTTTCCAGATTTTCAACTATTGCAGGAGGGTTTGGGTCTGGATGGGATTTGGTACAGATTCTTCTAGAACCTAGAACTTAGACCCAAAATTCAAAGAGGTTAAAAGTTTATAACATTTTTTGAAAAACAAACCAATCTATGAAATAAATACTTAATCCACAAATTATTCTTGACTATGTCCTTTTTGAGGTTTAATGATATCATGATTTCTCAATAAATTCTCAGTGGAGTATGTAGAAAAACAGTGGAGTCAGCAAGCCTATTGAAAACTAGTGGAGTCACTAGGTGGATGATTTTAACTATCTTTAAGGTTGGCTGTTTTCCGCCATGAGCAACCAGATACGATTCTTGGCTAACAATTGTTTCATCTAAATTTAAATGAGGTTTTCTGAGTTTTTGAAGTAATATTAAGTTTTTTAATAACTCAGTTCCCTAGTATGGTCACCACTATGTTGGCTCCCCGTGATTTGCAAGATTTGCAAGAACAACTCTGTAGGGAACCACATCAAACCACTTTGGAGACCAAGGACCTAGCCTTCCTGGATTCAGAGAGGGCTCTCTCTATGTATGTGCTTGTAAATGATATATCTTTATGCTTTTGTTTTATGATTTTATGCTAGTTATGAAGTTATAGGACTGTTTGTTTTGTTTGGTTGATTAATTGATTGTGTGATTAAGTGATTGAGTGTTGCAGTTGAATAGATGGTCTGTGGGAAGTATTAATCCATTTGGCTATGGAGTGATAAAAGGATTTAATTTTTCATCAACTCTGCAAGGGTTTTCATAGGGAAATATAAATATATGAAGTGGATCTCTTAGATTAGATGAAATATGAAATGACAGTAAGTTGTCAAATCATAAAAACTAAAGGCCAGTTAAGAATCCTTTAACTCTACTTCAACAAGAAAAGCCTTTTAGGTAATTGTTCAAGAAAAACCAAAGGACAAGGAAAACCATAAAATTCTTTGGCCAGATTCTAGTAAGAAAACATTAAGACAACAATCCAACAAATTTGGATATCAGCTAAGAATTCTCTAGTTATTTCTTTCAGACAAAGAAAACATTTAAGATAACAATTAGTGAAACTAAAGAACAAGATACACCTGAATTATTTAATCAAACTACTAAAAGACCTTCAAAGAAAAAATTTAAGACAAACCAAAGGACATGGAAAACCATAGAATTCTTTGGTTGGAATCTACTAAGTCAGCTTCAAAGAAGGCTTTAAAAATAACACGTCAAGAAAAACCAAAGGACAGGGCATACCATAGAATTCTTTAGGTGGAACTAGAGAGAAATTAAGAATTCTCTAATCAGACTTTGCAGAAGAAAACATTAAGGTGAAAAAAAAATACAGAATTAAGGTGCCAACACAACATATCTTAATCTAAATTTTTTGTTCTTTTATCAGAGAAATAGTGGACAAAATGGAAAATAGAAGGGGAAACATTGAAAAATAAGGATAACTTCACCATTAACATAGCTCAAGAATCCTGTGAACATGCTTGTATTACTGATGTCCAAAACAGTTACAATATTCCAGTACAATAGTCTCTGCAACTCAGAGTCTGATCTAATCCAGCCTAGCAGTTAATCCTCTAATCCAGCAGCCAACCAACTCACCAACCAACACTAAAAATGAATAATACAATGTAGTTTTTTTCTGAAAAATGAGGAGGTTTCCCTAAGCTACGGTTTCATATTTATATTTATTACAGAGTAAATGTATTTTGACCTTTGAGACCATGCAAGGCCCAAGGCAAAAATATATGTGATTGACTCACTGTAATAATAACTTCTAACTTTAACTGTTGAGCTAACTTTAGGATATGTTTGAATTTTAAGGCTTTTCATTAACTTTACAATAAATTTTGAGTAGATGGGAAATATCTTTGACTGTTTCAATAACTGTTATTGCCTTTATTGAAGTAAAATGAGGTTGTAGGTGTCCAAAGTGTTTATGATAAGTAACTATTGTTCTGCTTTAGCATCCGGATCTATCTTATGTGTTAATATGCCTTTAATTTGTCTTTATACCTCTGACTTAGCTTTTAAACTTGGTTTTATCTCTTGCTATCTATCTAATTGCTTTAGTCTTCTTTTTATCCTTTAATTCCTTTAATCTGCCTTTTTCTCTGACCTCTATCTTTTAATCATGTTTCTTCATCCTTAAACTTTGATTTGAAATCTAATCCTTTAACCTCTCACTGTCACAGTCTCTTTTACTGTGTTCTTCCTTTTCCCTTTATCTATGTGTTATTAACTATGACTGCCTTTGATCCTTGTTTGATCTTTTATTCTTTTGATCTCTAACTGTCACTGCGAATTCTTGCTGCCTTTGGAATGTTTTGAATAACCATCAATGGTCATGATCCATTGGTGATTACTCTTGATCTTACACTCTCAGTCCCTTAAGATGAACACAATTCATTGGATCATCACCCAGAGATTTTGTTTGAACGTTTTTCGGACCTCAGAAATGCAATTCATGCATTTCTGCCATGATTACTTGCACAACACAACAAAATGGTTAGTTAAAAACTTACGTTGTGGCTTTCCGCGTTGTTTTATGGATTTTGGGCTTTTTTGGACATATTGCAAGTGTTCTAACAAGTGGAAGGGGCTTATCGCAAAGGCACAGGCCTTTGGATCATTTGAATGGAGGCAACAATTTTGGTTTATGGTGGGAGGCAGTAAGATGGTTATTGCATGGAGTGAGGGTGTTGAATGGTTTTGGCAGAGGGTGTGTGATACCATTGAGGAGATGCCACGTGGAATATGGGACAGCAAGAATATTGACAATCACTCGAGGTTTGAGAGTTTTAACCCCTGTTTTGTTGGATGTGTGATAAAGGTTTGGGAACGTTGGATCAGAGGGAGGAGATCTGACGGTGGTCAGGGATAGATGACGCAGTGAGTTAGTGTGCATGGTGGAGCCTAGGGGTTACGTGGTGAAGGATTTAAATGATATGGCAAGGTTATTTATAGTGCGGGGCTAGGGTTGAATAATAAGAAAAAGGCGTTTATCATTAAGGTTGGGGGAAGGCCATATGATAACGAGGGTTTAGGATAAAGCAGGGGGCTAGTGTTTACGTCGGAATTTTTATAATGCAGGCCTGGGTTAAGAACTTTAAAGTGGGGGTTTGGTTTATTAAAACATAAGTTTTAATATAGAAAAGAGGTGAGGTATAATAAAAGGTGTCGGGCTTTTTAATTTAAACAGAGTTTTAATTAAAAGAAATGGGTCCCGAATAATAAAATATTAATTTTAAGACAATGTAAAAAAGGACTTTTTACATTGTTTTAATGGAATAAGAGAAAATGATGAAGGTGAGGGGGTTTAGTGGGGAAAATGGGGCTTTAGGTAGGGAGAAAGGGTGAACATGAGAGGATTAAAGCCCAAAAATGAGTTTTTCAGAGTAGGAGGGCATTTTAGAGAAGGCAAAATGAGATATAGTGAATTAGGAAAAATAAAGATAATGAAGGCAGTGAGATTTCTGAAAATAGCTGATAGTCAAGGAATGTTATTTTCAGCAGATTCTGGAAAATCCATAGTCACCTAGTGATACTGAAAAATACAGGAGGATAACAGATGGAGCCCTTGGTTCTTCTTCCTCCTCCAGATTGACAATTGTTTTGGACTGTTGAGATGGTTCCTTCATTTATTTATTGATTATTTCACTCCTTCTTACAATGGATGAAGTCTTAGAAGACAACTTAGTAATATGAATTGTCTTTTGAATTTTCTCTTGCTCTGTCTTTTCCTGCTCTTTTTTCTCTACTTTCCTTTTAGATGTGCTTTCTTCCTTATCACTAACTTTCTTTCTTCTAACATTATTCTTTTTTGTATTTTCTAATACATATGTAAGAGGAGTTCCATCTTTTGAGGGTTGCTCTTGTTATGGAGGTAGGTCATCATTAGGGTTTTTAGGTAACCTTCTTCTACTTTTATTTTTTTTTCATATGGGTTATTCCTTTTCTATCTCCTTGAAATGGTTTCTAACTAGGAAACTTTCCCAATCATCTCCTATATTTTTGAGGTGGGCATCAAGAAGAAATTTTATCAAGGCATGATGATATATGGTATTATCGATGGATTGTATCTTTCTCTGAGTATTACCGACCATTTTATTTAGGCTGTGGAGTAAGAAATATGGAAAATTAATCTCATTTCCTTCAAGGAAATGCATCATCAAAGCTGCATGATAGAAAAAAATATTGCCAAATCTTCCTTCAAAACTAATAAATTTTTAAATAACCAACAGTAAATTTCTCCATTTTTTTCATTGCTGTAACTGGTATCCCTTTCTTAAATACTAAAGTTTCGATACTTGGATTTTTGAGAGATATTTTCCATTCCTTTTCTTCAATATTCCTATTTTTTAACCAACTTTCACCAATCCTAAGTAGTCCAGTTACTTCCACTACAAAGGATTCTGTCAAAAATATCTTCATGTCTCCAATTTTTTCCTCAACTCCATCAAATGGTCAGGCAAAATACTTCGTGACTTATTTTTCATGGATATCGCTTTTTTCTATAATTCTAGCCATCATGCCTACTGTAACATCTGTTTGACTTGTGGATAACTCTCCATGAATTTATTTCCAATTGGCTCTAACCTCACAATAATCCCCATGTTGGAGAAGTTTCAACCCGCAACTGCTTCTTTTGACAGGGTTATGGAGTGAAATGAGCTTCATATTTGAGGTGAAACTGAGAATGAATGAGGGCGGATTTGTCAATGAAACCAGGTTAGATGGAGTGGAATAGCTACGCGTGAAAGGAAATTATAAATGAACAAGAGCGACGAATTTTAATTATGATGATATTATGGCTGACTTGCTGAAAATACAAAGATATTTTTTGTTAAGACCAAATTCATTTAGGAGTAATAAGTGTAATGACTACACTAAGTGGTGGCAACAACGACTATCTTTTATTTCATAATTGAATGCTTCCTACCTTTATCATTTAATTTAATACTTGCATACCTTAGATTAATGATTCTAATAGTTTGATTGGTCTATTATAGGTCTTCCATAGATGCATTCTACTATAAAATTTATCAATTTCCTTTGTTCCTTTGATCTTCATGTGCCCTGGTCACAATCTCCCAAGTCAGCTGCAGAATTCCATTAGAGTTGCAAATTTTAAAAAACTCCATAATTGCTTATTTTCAAAAGAAAGAGAGTTTTACAAATAAAATGGGATTATAATATGGTTTAAAAATTAAATATAGGGTTCCCCGAATGCTTGGTTTTCATCCTAAATTTTCTGCATAAACATGCCAACAATGTTGGTTTACATGTTTATACAATTATTATTTTTATTTTTATTTTCAATTTTTTTTAATATATATATATATATATATATATATATATATATATATATAATAAAATAATGAATTCTGTGATTTAAGTTGGAGAGGAAGGATAATCCTTCCTAACCACCTTCAGGTCAATGTTATCTTGCAAATTTTTAACAAATTCCTCCCTTTTCAATGACTTATGATAAATTATCAATCGATGACCATTTACAAGGAAGGTCACTCTTTCTTCATAAATGGTTCTGATTATGACTGTACCATTATCAGATATGGTTTCAATCTCAGAAGGCCCAAGCCAATGAGTTTGAAATTTATCCTGAAAATATTTAAGCTTTGAGTCAAAAAGCAGTGCCCAATCTCCTAGTTGAAATTTCCTTTCTTTGATGAACTTTTCATGCCATATGGACCTTTGTTGTTGGACTATATTGGTAATATGAATAGAATCATGTCTTATCTCATCAATTTAATTTAGTTTCTCCATCCTTTGATTTTTTGTTTCAGATAGATCAAGACCCAATTTGATTGTTGTCTCTAAATTCTTTATCTAGAACTCAATAAGAAATAGGACTTGCTTCCTATAAACAAGTTCATAAGAAGTATGTCCTATGGTGTTTCTCCATGTGATACGATATGCCCATAAATATTGTGGAATCTTTTCTACAAAATATTTTCTATGCAGATGCACAGACTTGGTAAGTTTGCTTCAATTACATTATTTGTGGATTCAACTTGTCCATTTTCTTGTGGATGATATGGAGTTGAATTTCGTTGTTCAATTTTTTATTCCTCCATTATCTTTTGTACCAACTTGGATGTAAATTAAGTAACTTGATTTGTCACAATTTCCCTTGGGACACCAAAATGGATAAAAATATCATCGAAAAGAAATGAAACTAAAGCATTTTCAGTAGCAAAAGGAAGTGCTTTAGCTTCTACCCATTTTGTAACATAATTAGTGCAAACAATAATGTACCTTTTTTGTCTTGATGATGGATTAATCAGACCAATGAAATCCAGAGCCCATTTCTCAAAAGGTTCAATAAGTACTTGTGGTTGTAAAGGAATTTGAACTGAAGGAACAAGTTTCCCCATTCTTTGACAAATATCACATATCTTAACATATTATTTGGCATCCTTAAAATGAGAAGGCCAATAGTATCCAAAGAGAAGTGTTTTATAGGCAGTTCTTTTATCAGAAAAATTTCCTTCACATGGTTCATCATGATAATATTTCAATATCTTTGGTACTTCATCTTCCCTAACGCATATTTGAATAATTAAGTCAGCTTGTCTTATACAATTCTCCATTTATCCATGAATAAGATGCACTAGTTTGAATTACCTTTCTCTTCTCATGAGGAGATAAGTGTGATGGTAACGTAATTGTAACAAAATAATTAGCGATATCTGCAAACCAAGGATATTTAATAGATATTGAAAATTTTAATTCCTCAGGAAAATCATCCTCTATAGGAGTATCATTATTATCATTTATGATTCTAGATAAGAAATAAGCATCTGTTTTTTATTTTCTAGGTCTATCCAAAATAGAAATATTGAATTCTTGTAACAATAGTAACCATGGCATAATTATACCATTAGTAATTGATTTATTCATTATATATCTAATTTAAAAATGATCTGGGTGAATGAAGGTTTCATAACCAGTGCTATAATGTCTGAATTTTTCGATGGCATGTACAACTGCTAAAAACTCCTTTTCAATAACGGTATAATTTAACTCTACAGGAGTCAAATTTTTACTTCTATAGTAAATGGAATAAGGAGTCAAGTCTTTCTATCCTAACACATATCCTAAAGTCGTATCTTAGGCATATTTTGAGACATGAAAAGGAAATTTCCAATTTGGTCCTCTTAAGATGGGTGCTTTGGAAATGTTTTCTTTCAATGTTTCAAAAGATTTCTTGAAATCAGAGTTCCATATGAACTCACAATATTTTTGTAAGTAATTTGAAAAGTGGATAGGAAACATTTGTAAAGTTTTCTATGAATATTTTATAATAACCAGTAAATCCAAGAAAAATTCTAACATATTTTTGACATGTTGGAACTAACAATTTAAAAATAGCTTCTACCTTAGATGCGTCCACCTTAATTCCATCCCCTAAAATATGGCGGCCTAAAAAAATTCCCTCGGTAAACATCATAAAAAAAATTTCATGGATTAATGAGATATTTTTTTCTTTACATCTAATGTGAAATTTTTCCATATTTTTAGGGGCTTCTTCAAAATATTTTCCATAGATAGTAAAATCATCGATGTATAATTCCACAAAATCAGGAATTAGATCAAAGAAAATACCTATAAATGCCCTTTGGAATGTTGCGCCTGAATTACATAGCCCAAAAGGAAGTACTTGATAATCATAAGTTCCTCATGGACAAGTAAAAAAAAATTAATCCTGATATTTTGGAGCTTCTTGGATCTAGTTATATACACTAAAGCCATAAAAGAATCAAAATTACTTCTTCCCTGCCAATGTATCAAGAACTTGATCTATAAAAGGAAGTGGAAAATGATCTTTTAATGTAGCTTTATTCAATTCCCTATAATCAATGTATAATATCCATTTTCCATTCCTTTTTGGAACAATTACTAATGGTGAGACCCATTGGCTATCAGATATAACATAAATGAAATTCACATTTAACAATATTTGTAGTTCTTCCTTAAAAATTTCCCTTAAGTTTGGATTCATCCTCCTTTGGGCTTGTGTAATTGGTATGGAATTTTCTTCAATATTGATATGATACATAGAAGTATCGGGATAAATTCCTTTCATATCAATGTATTCCCATGCATAAGCATAGGAATGTTCTTGTAGCAACTTTACTAATTCTCTCTTTTCAGATTCTTCCAGATTATCATTAATATTAAAAGTTTTCCTTGGAAAATTTTCTATTAAACAATTGCAAAATTTCTCCATAGAATGTAAAGGAATTTGAAGAGATCATAGATATTCAATTTTACATTTTTCTTGAAAATTTTGACCATATTCACAACATGAGAAGATTCATTATTTTCCATTAGATTTATAATTCGATCCACTTAATCTATTTTTGAAGTAGAAAATAATTGGTTGTATATTAATATCAACATCTATCCATTATTAACTTCCTACTTCTATCATTTTTTTTTTCAGGAGGATATAATGTGAATTTATTTGTTGAATTTCCATCAGAGAGAAACATATCACTAGATCTAAAAATTATAAAATCACCAGTTGTAGCTAACCATGATATTGTTAGGATCAATGGATTCCCTCCTAGATTATTCTTGGGTGTTAAGGTCATAACGTCAACAGGATAACCCCAAGAATCTAAGGATACAAACACATATTCTAACACGCCATTAGGTTTTATACCAGATATGTTTTCTAGTTACAATAGTGTAGGTGTATATTGAATATTAGGAAGTTTCAATTGATCCATAGTTTGTTTACTCATGATATTTATGGTTGCTCCTAAATAAATAAATGTGTTTGCTATCTCGATACCATTAATGTGTGTTTTCACAATGTGACTTCCTGGATCTAGATATTTTTAATTATTGTTTTTTCCATCATGATATCCGCAATTTTTCCAACTAATTGAATTATTTTGACTTATTTCTGTTTTCTTGTAGGATTTTTAATACTTAAATCCCTATTGTCTTTCCAAATACTTTTATTTCTTTGATATATTGTAACAAATGAATTTTTATGCAAACATTCTTTCTTTCATCCATTATATCATAATCAAGAAACATAATCTATTTCTCTACCCCTTTATCAATTTTTAATGTTTCAGGAAAAGGTGGGTTTTGCACATAAACTTAAGGTTGTTCTATGATGGGAGTTGAGTTTATTGGATTATTATTGGAATGTACAAGAGCGTTTGTTTTTGAAAATTTTCTTCCGGACGAAGAGGTGTCTCTTCCTCAAAGAGGTTTTATTTTTCATATTCTTGAATAACAACAAATGGTGACTTATTTTCCAATACTCTACCAAATCTAAGTTGAACATTGTTTAGATATAATGGATTTATCATGTAAGTTTATAAATTCTGCCCTTCTACATTGTAAATAGGTTTTGAGTTTTTATTGTTTGGATTTGGAAGTGTCTGAGAAGGTAGTTGGTTTTGTCTTTATGGGAATGGTAATGAAAGTTATGTATTTGGATTTTGATATTGAGATGGTTGAGTAGGTTGACGAAAATATTATGGTGGGAAAGTAGGCTAAGGTTGAGGATATTGAGGATACTTAGGATACTTGCCATAAGGATATTGCTATCCTTGTGCCCAAGGTTGAGGCCAAGGTTTCAAAGGCATGGGTGTAGTCCAATTGTTTTGTGATGGTTGTGCATATGTTTAGGTGTTGAAACCTTGAATTTGTGGATTTTTTTTTGGCGCCCTTGTTTTGAAAAATTGGTTTAAATATTTTGAATTTTGAATAAAGGACAGATTTTGGGTTGCGGGATGAAGACACATGGCAGTCGCAACCAAGTCGCAACTATAGAAAGAAGTGGAGCTACCGAAGTTGCGAGGGAACAGGTACATAGCTAAAGAAAGCAGATGCATGAGCACAAACAAAGAAGATATAAAACAGAAGACAGCGAGCAAAACACGTAGAAAACAAGAGAGAAACCGGAAGCAGCTGAAGAAGAACACAAGAAGAACTAACAGTTGCGAAAGCGGGTGAATAAATAGCTGTCACCCGAGCGAAAGAAAGAGGATGCGACAGGAGAAGGAATGTAGAGTGGCAAAAGGAGATCGGACACGATATCTCTGTAGTCCCTAGGTTTCTCTTACTTACCTTTCTGATTCTATAAGGCATCTGTATCAGACTTGTAAGCTCTCCTTTTGTAAAGTGTGAAGTGGGGAGTGGGGAATGGATGTTGAGGCAGCAAGGTAATTGAGGGAGCGACGTGCACATCAGCGGGCGTAGATTGCCGATAGGTGGCGAAACAAGGTGATGCGAGATTTAAAACGATGGGAAATCGATAGGAGGAATCAGAAGGAGGTGCCTCAGAGGATAGGAATTATGGACACTCAGGTGGGAGTATGGCGGGTGCATGGGAGCCCAGCGAAGAGAGAAAGGGAGATGATGACTAATGAAGACAATGCAGGTGTGCGGCCCGAAGAAATTTTCGATGGTGAATGGTACGTTGTAATGTAGCAGTTATTTCAAGAGCGGACGACATTCATCTCTCCAAGCAGCCCTACTTCCAAAACTCCGCATGGCATGGATCCCTACCTTCCCCTGGTACTTTATCAACCTTTGAATACTATTTTCCTTAAGTTACAAGCATTAAGTCAATTGCACAGTAGTTCATTATCGACAGCAACACATGTTACTAGCGGTGTCACTAGTAATATTGCATTCCCCAGTGGAACAATTACACAAGAAGGACCCAGAGGATTTATCCTGGTCAACCCTCCGCAAGTAAATATGGCTGGGTCATTCACCCAGTATCCGGAATTCTCTAGGCGAGGAAACGATGATGTAGAGAAACACTGGTATCTCTGCGAAGCCATATGGAGGGCTCAACAGATGCCAGACGCAGGGAAGCTCATAGAGTTTCAAACCACGCTCAGAGAGAGGGCTCTGCGATGGTTCATCAAATGGTCTGAGGCTCATCCGAATCTGGTAATAGCTGACGTTAAGCGAGACTTTTTTCGCGAATTCAAGCTTCCCCAGACAGACCAGCAAGGTCTGTCCGAGCTTTGGGAGATTAAGCAGAAGGAAAGAGAGACTACATGGGAGATGATGCGTTGATTCAAGGACGCGATCGGGAAACTCAGCTACCCGATCGATCCAAACCATCAGAGGGACTGGTTCATCAAGGCTCTACTTCCCTTGAAGAGAACCCCCCTCACTCAGCAAAATATTGATAACTTTTAGGACGCTTTGGAGAAGGCCATGAAGATAGAGGCCATGGCGGGATACCCTTAGGGATATGGGGGGGGGGGGGGGGGGGTGGTGGGGGAGCTGGCCCCGCAGGATCCTTCTTTGGTAGGATTGCAACATAAGATCTCCAGTTTGATTAAAAATCCCAAGGAGCTGCAACCGATGAGACTAGCCAGGCCGAACGTTTGGTGCACTCATTGCTTGGTTGAGGGCCATGTCACAACCGAGTGTCCCCGATTGCATTGCGCAGGGGTGGGACCCTCTGTTGCGGTGATCTAGGGGGGTTCACCGACAAGGGGTGGTGCGGAAATGAATCCGCAGGGGATATACCAGTCGCAACAGTCATATGTGGGGTTCCCACCTCAATCCAATCCCACCACCACTGAATATTGCGAAATTTGTTGGACAATGGGCCATCAACCTCGGATGTGCCCAATTCTGCAGAAATACTCCAGCTTCCCAAACAATGCATACTGTGAGTTTTGTGCTTCCACGACTCACAACACTGAGCAGTGGAGGGCTCTCGATGCACTCGCGGACCAGTTGGACCGACCCTCCTATAGGGTGAATGAGGCTTCCAGGGGAAGAGGAGGCGGTATGCGTGGATGCCATACAGGGGGGCGAGGTCTGGTGAAGTGCTACAACTGTGACCAGGAGGGTCACGTGGCTCGTGAATTTCCCCTTCCCCAACGCCCATGGTGTTCCTAGTGCCGCGTAAATGCCCCATGCAACAGAGGAATGCCCCAAGATTATCAAGAAGTGGGAGGAATGGGCATGGCAAAGAGCCATGAATTTGGTCAATTCCGAACCATGGGCGACTGCAACTCAGACCATGCAATTGCTATTATGACATGAGGGGTTAAGAAGACGGAGGAGGACACTCACAGAAAGGAGTCGGCACAAGTTGTCTGGCCAGCCTCCCCGAACCAGTTAATAAGGCCAGCGGCACAGAAGAAGTTTTTCCAGGAGGCAGTCAAGGCATTTGCTCAGTTGAGAGTAGCCGAAGGCTTGGCAGGGCCCCTGCCGACAGATCCCGGTGAGCAGAGCACCACAGGAACCGTGATTGAGGAATGGCTCCAGTTATTCCTCAAGATTTTTGACAATGCTGCGATACGGCAGCAGCTAAAGCATACCTTGGAAAGTGCACTGCAGGGGAGTATAGGACCATGGGAACCGGGGAGAACAACCCCCCAGTATGTTCAACGAGTCAAGCAGAACAAGCGCCATATGGGAAAAAATTTCCGGCTTAATACGTAGGTTGCGGGATTCTAGATTAGCGACACTATGCTTGAATCAGGATCTGACGTCAATATCCTGCCGCGGAAGATGTGGGAGGCTCTGGGAAGGCCACGGCTGACCTATTCGCTGATCCAGCTTAGGATGGAAAATTAGTACTACATTGTGCCAATCAGCCGACTCGAAGGGGTCAAGGTCGATGTTGCGGGGGTGAAGACTTACACGGATTTTGAAGTTATCGATATTATGGGGGACAGGGATCCTTACCCTGCCCTGTTAGGCATCAATTGGGATTTTGAGAATTACGCTATTATCGACCTCAAAAAGGAGCTGATGATCTTTGAATATGTAGAGGTCCGGGTCACTCAGCCTCTCGACCCATATCAAGGCCCGAGATATACCGAACGGTGGATAACCGTGAGGATGCTCAGATGATGGACCACCTTTATCAGATGACTACAGGAAAGCGAGAAGATTATATTAACTCGACCGTGACCGGTTCTGTCAGTTGGCGCAGTGTCTAGAGCTCAGAGCTGGGTTTGGAACTCGCATGGGAGGACTGGCAGTAGGGTGGGTATGAGACTAGCGCACGGAGATGCGCTCATATTGCTCGGGTTTGTTGGATTTGTGCTGAGATCTGAGGGTATCCTAACCTGTCAAACATGCAAGCCGTCAATACCTTTATTGCCAAATTAGAGGACACAGTACCAGAAGGGAGTCGGATACCACTTTTGGACATAGCGCTACAATCCACATCAGCACGGTGGTGGAAAAATCACCACAACACTTTGACACGGTGGAGTTCTGTGGTGGAGGCCTTGAGGGCACGATTTAAAGAAGACGAAGGACCTCGCAGCATGCATAGGTACCATGGGACTTCGAATCCAAGAGACCACTTGAAAACCTGTGAGGAGCAGTGGCGAAGTATAGGGTACCCAGAAGAGTTGAGGGTTCATCAGTTCATCCATTCTTTAGATACCATTCCCCATGCATGGTATTTAGAAGAAGAACGAAAGCGAGGAACCAGCTCCTGGCCGGCAGTTGCGAGCAAATTTGTGCGGTGTTTTTCCTTCGAGGGAGAGACAAAGCTGGTGTCCCGAGCATTACAAGAAATCAAGGGGGTCCTATTTCTCAGTGATCCAGGGACTAACGGAGCACCTTACCATTGCATCCTAAGGGCAGGCATGAGTTGGCTTGCCAACGGATCGATGGCGGCCCAAACGATGATGGTCTGGAGGACCTCAAACATCTGTACTTCGAAGAGAAGGAAGGTGAGTGCGGCATTAAAGATGATCCAACCACTGAGGGCATCCATTTGCTACCACTGAAGACCAAGAAGTTGAACATCATTACCGATGCGAGACCCAAACTGGCTACGGTTGGAGACTACTGGGACAAGGAGATGACAAAGGAAATTTTCAGCCTCCTCCAGGAATACGAGGACCTATTTCCTTCATCAGTCGTAGATTTGAAGGGTATCAAAGGTGACCTTCGGGAAATGCTCATTGTGCTGAAACCGGATGACAGGCCTGTGAAGCACCAACCCTATCGGTTGAACCCACGGATTAAGGAAAAGGTCAAGATGGAGATCAATAAGATGTTGGATGCAGGTCTAATCTTTCCAGTGGAAGAATCAGAGTGGGTGTGCATTGCGGAAGAAGACAAGGTGAAGATGACGTTCACCACTGAGTGGGGGTCGTTTGCATACAACGTGATGCCTTTTGGCTTGAAGAATGCCTCATCCGTGTTTTCCCGGATCGTCATCGCTGCTTTTCGGGAGTATATCTACAAGTTCCTGGAAGTCTACATGGATGATTGGACCATCTACAGTCTGCTGAAGAAACACGCCACCCTGTTGTGTATCATGTTCGATCGATGTTGCCAGTTGCAGATTTCCTTGAACTTGAAGAAATGTATTTTTGTAGTTCCTTTCGGCACGTTGTTGGGACACATGGTATGCAAGCAAGGGGTTTGCGTCAACCCCGCCAAAGTAGCGGTGATCGTCCACATGGAAGCCCCCGAAACGGTGAAGCAGTTGCAGGCACTGCTTGGGCACACGAGATATTACAGGCGGTTTATCCGAAATTATGCGAAGATCACTGCCCCTTTAGAAAAGCTATTATGGAAGTATGAAGTATTCCAGTGGACGGAGGACTGTCGGATGGCCCTCGACACTCTGAAGGAAACGCTGGTAATGACGCCTATTCTTGTTTACCCAAACTGGGATAAGCAGTTCCATGTGCATATTGATGCTTCCAGTATTACACTTAGGGCTGTCTTGGCGCAACCTGGAGAGACGACAATTGACCATCCAGTCTACTTCGCCAGCCAAAAATTGTCTAATGTGGAGAAGAACTACACCACGACCGAGCGGGAGGCCTGGCAATGGTATACTCACTCCAGAAGTTCCACCACTACCTGCTAAGGGGAAAATTCAAGTTCTTCACGAACCAATCTGCATTGAAGTACTTGGTGAATAAGCCTGTCTTAGAGGGCTGGATCTGTCGTTGGCTCCTACTCTTCCAAGAATTCATTTTTGAGGTGATCGTCAAGCCTAGGAGGTTGAACATTGGGCCTGATCATTTATCCAGATTAGAGACGAGAGAGAACGATGGCTCTCTCGATGATCAGCTGCCAGATACTGACCTCTTCCGAGTCGAAGTTGTCCCGGATTATTTGGCCGACATTGTCACCTATCTAACCATGGGGCAATGCCCTCAGGACTACACCCCACTCCAAAAATGACACTTGGTCGTCCGCGCCGCCAAATACCAACTGATTGCGGGGCAGCTATACAAACTAGGCCTCGATGAGGTTCTGCGCAGATGCGTAATTGACCATGAGCGCGAAGCTATGATGTGGGAATGCCACAGCGGTGTTGCGGGAGGGAATGTGGGAGCAAAACCGACTGCGAGGAAGGTACTCCAGGCTAGAATATGGTGGTCGACAGTCCATGCAGATTGTAAGACATTTGTGAAGCAATGTGATGTCTGTCAGCAAACGGGGAGGCCCTCTCACAGGGACAAGCTTCCGCTACACCCATTGCATGTGTTGCGGCCGTTTGAGAAGTGGGACAACGACTTCATAGGCCCCATAGCCCCAGTTTCCAGGCACTCCAAGGCCCACTACATCATTACCGTAACCGACTACCTCACCAGGTGGGCTGAGGCAGTGGCGGTACGAGACTGTACGGCAGAAATAGCAGCACGGTTCATCTTTGAACACATCATCAGTAGGTTTGGCTACCCATGAAGTTTAACCAGTGATCAGGGTACGCATTTCATTAATGACATGGTCAAGTCGCTGCTGGACACATTTATGATTCAGCATCACAAAAGCAGGCCGTCCCACTCGCAGGCCAATGGTATTATTGAAGAGTTTAATAAAATTCTAGAAAAGAGGTTAACAAAGATCTGCAACGCCCAGCGGGATGACTGGGATGAGCAGTTACCAGCTACACTTTGGGCCTACCGGACTACGGTAAAGCGCTTGACCAATCAGACACAGTTCCAGTTGGTGTATGGCCAGGAAGCTATGATTCCCGCCAAGTTCACTGTACCTGGTCTTTTAATTGCCACGTCTCTCAAGTTCTCAGAAGAAGCCTCACTCCAGGAGCGCCTACACAAGTTACAGGAACTAGAAGAGGCCCGGTTCTTGGCCGAATTCCATCAGAAGGTTCAGAAGGATAGGTAGAAAGCATGGCACGACTTCCACATCAAGAACACAACATTCCAGGTTGCCGGCAAGGTCCTCTTATATGACATCAAGATCCAGAAGTTCCCAGGAAAGCTGTAGATGCACTGGTTAGGACCTTACTTTGTCATCGAGATTAGAGAGTCAAGAGTCGCTCAGTTGGCTCAGTTGGATGGTACTGTTTTACCGGGATGGGTGAATGGCACACGCTTGAAACCCTACCAAGAGTAAGTTTATTTCCATCTTCATCAATAACTCTCGCAACCGAGAGCACCTGTAGAGTAGCGTAGTTGAATAACTCTCCCGCAACCAGGATGAGCCTAGGTAGCGTTTTTTTTTTTGCATAGCTTGTCAATCATCACTCTGTTACGGGGACTGCACCACAACCAACTATGGTCAGGGAGGGGCGTGTCCAGCGTGTCATCCCTGTAGGATTCATAAACGTGTCCGTGTTAGTCCAGGTCATTTCAGTCAGTACTTGTGTCAGTCCGTAGGATCGTCTAGATTTGAATCATAAATTACCATAATTGGAAGTAACCTCGCCATAATCATTTTTCCATCATCCGCAGTAACCTCAGTCATCGCATCCACCTACTTCCCCATGCCACCATCAGCAACTGTCAGAATACACATTGACACGCGATTGATCACACGATTATCGCAGAGAATAATGCTAGCCAGAATTAACTCATTATGAGGTCTCATCAACTTCACTCGTGCCAGAAAATTCCATAAATTTCATGAAAAAAAAGCACGAGAATGCCGGGGCAATTAGAATTAGCAATTAAAGCAAAACCAGTGCAACAGAAGGATCTAGATACACAACACCAAGAGAGGACTCCGAGACAAATTCTGCACGTCTATTAGGGCCGAGCAAAAATATCGAAGGCCCTCCCATCCATCCTCTACCAGAGCTTGACAGCAGGATCCACAAGACAGAGTCCCTGGTTGGGAAATACGACAGTGCAGCCTTGATAGATGCCAACCTTTCCGACTCTTCCGAATTCCCGGCACTCAACTGGCAGGTGTATATGGAGCACTACTATAGCACAGCCGAGCATGCAGCCAACAGAACTTTACTAGCGTTATAGGGCCTTCGGCAATATTCTGTCATGAATTTACGAAATCTTTCGGTCTTTGGGACCACAGGACCGGTTTTGCAGTGCACTCGCTTCTTACTCAGTCGCATTCAGAATGGGTTCTTGTGGCTGAACAGGGAAATTCCCATTCATGCTGAAGACATCCATCGTCTGACCTGGCTTTCACAGAATGGTGCAAATGTCTCGACTACATGTCAGAGCACCACCAAGCGAGCGCGGAAGTCAGGCGACGCAGACCTATATGGAAAATATGGCACCTGGCGGGGAGGGAAGGGAGCCAAGATCGAGCTTATCAATAAGCCCGAGATTAAATTTTCCTACTACCTCATTGCCAGCAAGACAATGAGGCACTACACAAAGGGAGAATGCACCCTAGACACTATCTCTATTTCAGAGCACTGCGTTTAGGGCGCCAAGCTGAACTGGTGCTCCTTCCTATTGAAAGAGCTATTTGATGCGTGCGAAGAGAATTACAAGCACGCTACCAGCTTCATTTATGGATACTTGATCGTTGCTTTTGCCATGTGGAAATGGCACACTCCTCTTGTCAGGACACCAGCAGAAATTCCAGAGGGCCAGCCTCTCGCGATGAATTTTGTTCCATGGAAGGTGTCAGCTGATCCGAGCACCAAACAAGTTAATGCTGAAGCATTTCGGACCTAGTACAACTTGATGACAGATGTCATAACCAGCGAGCAATGGGTGCCCAGAAACCTGTTAGATGAATATAGCGAGCAAGTGTGGTTCGGGTTAAGTCAGAGGAATACTTACCTCTGACCCACCTGCATGTCGGCAGACACCTTCCACATGACGCCATTGAAATTCTAGCTGGAAGCTTCCGCCTTCCATAACGAGGTCTGTTCATGGCTGGGGGCCACGATGGCAATCCGCGACGAGATTCCCAGGTACAACTTTGAGCGGATGTTGCCATAGCAATAGCCTACCGAGACGGACGTGGCGGCGCCACCATAGGAACTCCTAGAACTACTCATCCCCATTTTCTGCCACTTCAACACTCAGGTACGCAATTTCAATGCGGTAGCCCAGGTTATTTCAAGCGGTGATGCTCTGTTCCCTTTATTTTCTGAGTTTCAACTCACTCGTCCTACCTCGCACCCCCATAAAACTCCTCTCACCTCCCCCATCCCTACTATTCTACTTACCTCTGCGAGCCCAATCATCACCTCGATGGGAGAGAAGCGCCCGACCCCAGATCAATTAGAAACTCCTCTGGCCAAGCGGGCCCGCACCACCGCAACAAACCCGGTGGTGGACCTCACTGATGATGATCCACCACTGCCACCAAATACAGGGGCGCTGATACAGGAAGAACCCCTTATTGACCCTTCAGATTTCATTAACATTCGACCTCCATCCACAGTTCCACCTCCACCTACCACTTCATCCACTCCATCCAATTCATCTGCTATTGTGTCTGACCCACTCATCCGGGAACTCTTTGGTGGGGACCACGAGGCTGAAGTTGACTCCAGTACTGCAGCAGTAGTACCACCATTCAACCCCATGGGAGAACCCCAAGTCTCTCTGTCTGCTATATTTACCCAGTTGGCACACATTAATGCCGACTCAACCGAGGCTCAGCCTGAGCCTACTGTCCCTCCACAACCTGACCCTACCGATCAGCAGGAACGACGGGATTTGAATATGGCCGACTCAGCGCACCCACAGACCCCACCACCATCCCCTCTAGAGCATTCGACTCGATCAATTGCCAGTGGGCAACCTTTGCAAGAAATGAGGCCAAATCAGGGCACTTCGGGGAGTGCCAACTTAGAAACATGGGGTATGGCTCAGCTATACTTATTTATCCAAAGGGTGGCCTAGCAAGCCGAAAGGCTTCATTCTGAGCTACAGCAGCGTTGTGACGAACAACAGCAACAAATTATAGTGCTTACTGAATAGCGCGACCAACTCCTCATCGCACAGGAATGGTTGAGAGATCAGATCAACAACGTCTCCCGGGTGTTTTTAGAGTTCTGGCCAATTGTCGGGGCCCATTATACTCTGCTTCCTACCGACGTATCAGAGACGAGTGTCGTAGCACAAGCTTTCCACCTCCAGATCACATTCACTGGTCTCCATAGGGAAAATCAGGAGCTTCAAGCAGCGTTAGCCGCATGGACAGAGCTGCCTGATCCATCGGTTGTCTACTCAGCACAGGTTACAGCCAAGCAGGGTCAGGCCACTCACATGCAGGAAATTCTCCACTCTACGGCGCACGAGGCTCATGAACTCCTGAAGGGTCTTTAGGAATGCTCACTGGCCCTTACCGTCAAAGCACAACCAATTTCAGCGCAGCTACAATAGGTTTCAAGGGAAATTCAAGAGGCCACGAACCTTGCGAGGTTGGACCAGTTATATGCCCAGGCCGATGATCTCAAAGTACAGATCCAGCAAACAGAGGCCAATTCAGCCATGGCCAAATGGGTCATTTGTGAGCTCTTCCTGCCCCTCCAACGCAGCACCAGGATGATGCAACAGCTGGCCGCCGAGGCCGAAACCCAGATTAGCTCGGTGTTCGGGACTGTACCGGTGCACATAGAGGAGGCCGCTGTCACCAAGATTGCTAAAGAAATAGACTCACTACTGCAAGGGTGGCAGCAAGCTATGTCAGACTTCACTGAGCTTAAAGCTACAACGTTCCACAGAGTCCCAGAGTTGGGGCCCTTGTTTGAACAACAAACTGAAGGCACACAGCAAGAACAGGCCACGAGAGCTAGCAGGGTGATGGAAATAGAGACTGTGATCTGTGATTAACTCGGGGACGAGTCAAGAAACTATGGTCGGGGCCTGTTGGGGCCCTTGTTTTGAAAACTTGGTTTGAATATTTTTAATTTTGAATAAAGGACAGATTTTGGGTTGCGGGATGAAGACACATGGCAGTCGCAACCAAGTCACAATTACAGAAAGAAGCGGAGCTACCGAAGTTGCGAGGGAACTGGTACATAGCTAAAGAAAGCAGATGCATGAGCACAGACGAAGAATATATACAGCAGAAGACAGCGAGAAGAACATGCAGACAACAAGAGAGAAACCGGAAGTAGCTGAAGAAGAACGCACGAAGAACTAACAGTTGCGAAAGCGGGTGAATAAATAGCCGTCACCCGAGCGAAAGAAAGAGGATGCGACAGAAGAAGGAATGCAGAGCGGCAAAAGGAGATCAGGCACGATATCTCTATAGTCCCTAGGTTTCTCTTACTTACCTTTCTGATTCTATAAGGCGTTTGTATCAGACTTGTAAGCTCTCCTTGCGGAAGCTATGTAACCATGGATTTGGCTGAAGATATCAATACAATTGCAGGTTGCTGTCCCACTATGTGATTTATATGCATGCATGATGGTTTTTATGGTTCAAAATTTTATTTTCTTAGTACTTGGTCACTCTCTGAATGTTCTTGCGTATATAACTATGTTTATGCAATCAATTCAATGTTAATCATGAGTTGCAGATCCTTCCACTACTATAGATCTATTCCCCTTCTACATGTGGTTGCGGAAAGCCTCGGGTGAGACTCTCTTCTCTCCGGAGTAGGGTGATAATGCTACCATGGTGCTAGACTACAGCGGATTCCCTTTTTGGCCACAACCCCTGAACCTGGGTCTTGCCTGTGAGACATGATTCTTCGCCAACATTTTTCCATGGTCTTTTAGCAATAAAACAAAGAGGGTCTACTTGATTTTGTACTAATTCCTCTTGATAGATTGCTTTAAGACCTGGTATTGAAGGAAATTTTTTTGTATCATGAATTTTTCACATATGACACAAGTTTCTATACTTTTTACATTAAGAGGGTTTTCTCCCAAAGCTTCTTTCTTTCTACATTTTGGAAAAAAGATATACAGAGTAGCATTTTCAATTTTTTGTTTTGTTTTGTATTTTAAGGGTGTCTATTTTTTCACTAAGACTCCTTAAAATATGTGTTTTAAATTTGTCAATAAAATCACCTATTTCATCCCTACTTACTATCCCAGTTGCATATTTATTAATCCTAGACATAACAAGATCTCTTGGATTTTTCCTAGTTCTTTCTTTGCCTCTTGAAATGTGTATGCATAATTCACAAAGTTCTCCAAATGATAACTGATAAATATCTCATTTACCCATTAAATTGATAATATCAATCCACTCATCTCTGATAGATTTTAGTAATATATATTTCAAAGTTCCGTCATCTAGATTATGCATTTTAACCCTTTTAACATTATAAGCAAATATTTCAATGAAATATTCAAGATCATCATCTTCTTTTTGCATCATTTTTAATACTTCATATTTAAGGTTATGGGGCATACAATAGTCCTTGTATTTCTATAATAATGCATCTTTCATTTTTTCCCATGTTCTGATAGAGTTTGTTACCAAGCCCATAAACCATTTCAATGTTGCATCCTTAAGGGTGTCTGGAAACAATTTCAACTTTTGAGTATCGAGCAAATAGTCATAATATCTACACAAGACTTCAATCTCAAGATAAATGTTTCAGGATCCTCATTTCAAAATCCATTTAAATTAGGAAGGATGGAGGGTGATATTTTTCATTATATTTATGGTATTATCTTCATCGAGTATGGGAAATCCAAAATGCTTTGGATATCCTCTACCACCTCCTCTTCCTCTTCCTCCACCTATTCCACCTCCAATCCTAGGTTTTTAACCATTCACATTGTGTACTTCTCTTTCCCCTTCTACAACCATTGTAGATTCCTCAAAACTAATGTAAGGTTCCAAAATTGGATTTTCTAGTTCCTTTGGTTCTTCTATCAATGGAATATTAAAGCATGTTTCTTCTTCTTATTCTTCACTGGGGACTTTTATTTCTTGTCCTAGAATTTTCTCTCTAGTTGAATATAGAAAAACTACTCCTTGTATTAGGGATTTAGGGTCCTCTTCTTCTATTATGGCTTCAGTTGATGAAGTTGATGAATTTCTAGGTTGGATTTCATATCTAAGTACCTAAAGAAGCCTATATCTACCTGCAATGGATGGAATACAAGTTTGTGTGGATGGTATGGTGCTACGAGTTCATGGTGGAGTGAGTGGTGATGTTGGAATCAAACTTCTACCTCTACCTACAAATGTACCTCTAGAATATCTTTCCCTATGCATATCATTTTTGTTTTATTTTTTTTAATAAAGTAGAATGAAAAAGAATCCCATATACACTTCCCCAGAAATGACGCCAAAATGTTTGGTAATTTAATTCATGTTAAATTACTTAGATGAATTATCAACCATAGCTAGTAAATTGATGAAATGTATGTGCACTATATGTGCTAGGAGTTTTTGTCACTCACACAATTTCTAAGTTAAATTGAGTTTTCAAAATGCACATTTTTTCTTTAAAGCTATGTAAGTAAATTAATCACCCTTTCAAAATGAAATTAACTCTAAGAATAATAATCACACTCTTCTTGTAAGAAACTTCACACTTTCCTCCTAAGATCACACTCACACTTTGCTTGAAATAAGATCACTCTTGATTTTAAAATCCCACACATGCATAAATGGAAATGACACTTGCATAAATGGAAATCACTCACTTGCATAAATTCAAATATCACTTGCATAAATGGAAATCATGCACTTGCATGAATGAAAATCACTTTTACTTAAATGAAATCACACTTCACACCTCTAAATAAATGTGCCTAAAAGAGGAAGACTAACTATGCAAGGAAAATCATATCTATCTCATTACAATGTTAAATTATATTTTTTCCATGTGCATATGAAATCTATGAACAATAAAATGATTAAAAAAATGATTTCAAACTCAAATCTAAAATAAATCAGAATGAAAATACTCAATCGAACTGACAAAACTCTAAAGGAAACATGAGCTAAAATACTAATTGTTAATAAATAAAAGACCTTATTGTCTCGACGGGGCCCTCCATGACAAGAAGGTAAAGTTATGATGCTTTCAACCAGGCACTTAACCACACATTGAATACTTAATTAGAAAAATAAATTTCACTTATATAAAACAAAGTAGTGTTAACATAAAATCTAGTCTGTGTTCATCCCTACCGAGAAGAATATGCATAAATCCCTTGCACATTTAATTGTTCAGAGCTATATGCCTAATACCTATCAACAAAAACTAATATTCACTTTTCAAATATAACATCACATGATTCTCTCATGATTTTCTATCATCGTAGAAAATCATAAGGCATAAAAGTTGTTCTTGCTTGCCTAAGTCACCAACTACGGATGTTGACTTCATCTTTGACCACGTTGCTAGGATATTGTTTTCATCGATATGTCTCATGAGAGTAGGAGGAAATCATTGTGCTCATCAATTTCCACCTACACATGTGTTTCATTCTCTAGTTGGCATCTTGGAACCTATCAGACCATGAAGTTGGTTGCAGAATCATGTGTTAGTTGCAGAATCATTGCAATTCGATAGATTAAGTAAATATTAAAACAAATAATAAATAATATTATAATTTTATGAAATAAAATACAATTATATACCTTCCATATCATAATTCTTGTAATTTTATGCCTATTGTGTCATTATGAAGATTAAGAGAAAGGAGACGGAGTGAAAAAGGGTGTAAAAAAGAAGCAATTGTGGGGTTCAACACCTAGCCTCAGATCTATCTTGAAGAAACATTTAGCTTCACTTAGTTGTGTAAATAAGTCATCCATCCTTGGAAAATCATACTTGTTATTAAATTTTACCTTAATTAGTTGTATGAAATCAATGCAAAACCTAAATGTGCCATATTTATTTTTGATAAAGAGTATCAGGGTGAGTTTTTAAATTTCCGCAAAAGATTAACAATGGAAGGATTCTGTATTTTGCAAGAAGATAAATACTGTGAGATCAAGAGAATCTAGATATATACATGCATATGTTATATATTTTCTAAATGGCATCGAAGCAGTGTTAATTCTTGAAGATTGCAATTGTGAAGAATTGTTGAGTTTGTGTTGGTGGACAATTCGAATTTGTTGCAGAAAATTCTTGGTGTGACAGTTGAGTATTCTTTGAAATGTCTTTCAATGGGTTGTGATTGGATTATGCCCTTGAGGGCAGCTTGAATTACATAGCCTGGAAGGATAGGATGGAGGCAGTTCTAGAAGATAATGGAAGGAAGGATTTCATCGATAGCGATGTTCCTAAGCTGGGTTCTAGTGATGCTGCAAGAGTTGACACATGGAAAAAGAAGGTAGAAAAGAAAAGAAGAATTCTGTTGGAAGGTGTGAAGGACCATATTGTGTCAAGCCTTCACCAGAAATCCACTCCAATTGAAATGTGGAAGGCTTCAAAGGATATTTTCCAAATCAGCAGCGACCAGAGGAAGTTGGCACTGAAAGATAAGTTCAGAAAAATAAAAATGGAGAAGGGCGACAGTATTCCAAAATATCTCACGAAGTTTTTTCACTGTAGGGATGAACTAGGAAGTGTGGGGATTAATGTTGATGATGATGACTTGGTGAGCTTGGCTCTCCTTGGGCTTCCGAAGAGTTGGCATAGTTACGAAGACTCTGTCAATGGATGGGAGAAACTGCCAGGTTGGGAGCAACTTTGGTCAGATCTTCTGCAGGAGGAGATAAGGAGAAGTACCAGGGATGGCTCTTCATAAAATAATGAAGATGAAGAGAATTGTGCTTTGGCTTCCAAAGCAAGGAAAGGGAAGGGGAATAAATTCCCTCAAAAATCTGAGGCTAAAGACAAGAAGAAGGATTTGTCCAAGGTGAAGTGTTTTCACTATCACGAACATGGGCATTTCGCCACTAACTTCCCACAGAAGAAGAAGAACAAGAAGGTTGATGGAGCTACAGTGGCTGAGGCCTTGGCCTCACAATTTGAACTTGATTTCTCCTTGATCGCATGCTTGGTTTCAAGTGTTATGGGATTGGTGTGGTATCTTGGTAGTGGTGCATCTTTCCATATGACGAGAGATAAGGAGTTGTTTAGTGACTTGGAGGAGAAGGACCAACAAATTCATATAGAGATAAGCGATAAGGGTTGATACAATGAAACTGGCATTGGGACCATTACCTTTGAGAGGAATTTAGGTAATCCATTTCTGTTGAAAGATGTTATGCATGTTCCAGGTTTGAAGAAGAACTTGGTCTCGGTCACAATGTTGGAAGACAGAGGTTATAAAGTTTTTTTCATCGAGGAAAAAGATTTCCTGCGACATAAAACAATGGGTCAAACCAAGAGGATATGGATTCGAGTTAAGAATCTCTACAAGCTAGAGGTAGATGGCTATGCTGCAATGATGGGCAAAGTAGAAGAAGTGGTGAGCCAGGATGAGGATGAATTATGGCACAGGAGATTGGGACATCTTCACCATGGCGATTTGAAGATTTTGTAGCAGATTTCTAATGGACTTCCCAAGGGTACTCTTACGCATTCATATCGGTGTAAGGAATGTACTACGAGTAAGTTTTTGAAGGCCACCTTTCATGAGAAGGAGAACTGTGCTTCAGTGATCCTTGAGAGAATTCACACAGACATGTGTGGAACTTTCTTGGTTGCTTCAACAACAAATCATAGGCATTATGTTATTTTTGTTGATGAATATTCTCGTAGATGTTTGATCTTCTTCATGCAGAAGAAGAGAAAAACATTCTCAAAGTTATATGAGTTTAAAGCATTGGTGGATAACAAGTCGGGGAAGCAAGTGAAGGCTCTACTTAGTGATAATGGTGGTGAATATATCTCGAATGAATTCAAATACTTCTGTAGCAAAGAAAGAATTCGAAGAGAACTCATAATGCCTCATAACCCACAATAGAATGGGGTTGTGGAGAGGAAGAACAGAATGATCGTGGGTGTTGCACGAGCTATTTTGCATGACCAAGGCCTACCAATGCAACAATGCGGTTTATGTGCAAAACCGTTGTCCTCATAGAGTACTTGGCATGGGTACACTTGAAGAAAATTTTACTAGTAAGAAGACTGATATTTCTCATTTGAATATTTTTGGCTCATATTTTTACATTCATGTGACAAAGGATGCCAGGAAGAAGCTGGAGCCAACTGCCGAAGTTGGGATATTTATGGGGTACACAAAAACACCCCATAATTATCATGTGTATTTTCCAAACAACTGAATGACTATGGTGTGATGGGATATAAATTAAATGAGGTGAAAGCCATGAATTTGTCGCTTGATATGGAGCTACACTTGCATGTAGAGAAGGAACTTCTTGTTCCCAAAGATGAGAGTCTAGATGTGGATCAACCATAGGAGGAGATTCACGGAGTGGAGGAGTCCACTCATGCAGAACCAAACATCAGAACAGGCATAAAGTGTACCACAAAAGCTGAAAGATTGAAGCTTGATGTGGCACAGAATGTAGGAATCCCTACATCAGGGCGTAGATAGAGATAGTCACCTAACCATTTTATTGGATACATGGCTCTTATGAGCAATTGTGTCGTGACAGATCCATGTTCTTTTGAAGAAGCAGTGTAGAAGCCCACATGGGTAGATTCCATGGTGGAGGAGTATGAATCCATTGTTAGAAACAGTGCTTGGGAGATTGTTCCAAGGCCGGTGGGTAAATTAGTTGTAGGATCAAGATGGATCTACAAGGTAAAGCAAGTTGTTGATGGGAGCATCGAGAAGTATAAGGCAAGATTTGTAGCTCGGGGCTTCTCACAGATTGAGGGGATTGATTATGAAGAAAACTTTTCACCTGTCGCACAGTATTCTTCCATAAGGACCATCCTTGCTCTCTCAGTGCAAATGGGTTGGCACATTCATCAGATGGATGTGAAGGCTACGTTCCTTAATGGGATCATTGAGGAAGATGTGTAAATTGAGCAGCCTAAAGGATTTGAGATCTTCAGTAGCGAGTCGCATGTGTGCAGACTCAAAAGAGCGTTGTATGGGCTGAAGCAAGCACCATGTTCTTGGTACACACAGATCGACAACTATTTCACTGGACTTGGATTCACCAAGAGTGAGGCAGATGCAAACCTGTATCAAATTGTGGTGGAGGGTAAGATTTTAATCATTTTTCTTTATGTTGATGATTTAATACTAGCAAGTGATGATCAGTTGAAACACTCATGCAAAGTAGATCTTGCAAAGGAGTTCGAGATGAAGGATTTGGGCCTCCTTCATTATTTCCTTGGCTTGGATATATGGTAACGGGAAGGTGAACTGTTTGTGTCTCAAGGCAAGTATGCTTAGGAGATACTGGAGAAGTTTCACATGCAAGGCTGCAAGCCTATCGACACTCCTCTTCTAGGAAATTGGAGGAAATAAGATGCTACATCGGCATAGGTAGTGGATGCCACTGTTTATCAACAGTTGGTGGGTTTTCTCATGTATTTAGTTAATACAAGACCGGACATATGCTATGCAGTGAACCAGCTTTCACAAGAAATGGTTAAGCCTACCAAGCTATTTTGAAAGGTAGGCAAGCTTGTCCTAAGGTATCTCAGGGGCACATCTAAGTATGGCTTATGGTACATAGAGACGGATGAGGTGAAGTTGCATGGCTTCACGGATGTAGATTGGTCAGGCAGCCCAATGGACAGAAAGAGAACATCAGGAGGGATTTTTAGTATCGAATCTACAACATTTTCTTGGTACAGTAGGAAACAAACATCTATGGCACTCAGTTCAGAAGAAGAAGAATAAATGGCAACAATTCAGGCTGCATGTGAGGCTATCTAGATGAGGAAGATCCTGGTCAGTTTTTTCGGTTCACATTTAGATCCTACAGTGATACATTGTGATAATCAGAGTTACAATAAACTCTCCATTGATCCTGTGTTTAATGATAGATCTAAACATATTGATATTTTGTATCATCATGTCAGAGATTGTGTGCAACGGAAGATCATGTTGCTTCAATACATTCCTACGAAAGATCAGGATGCAGATATTCTGACGAAGGTGCTCATCAGGAGCAAATTCGAATACCATAGAGGCAAGATCGGGGTGAAGGATAATCCCTATCTTGTTGAGATGGAGTGTTGAGATTCAACAAGATGATGAAGCTTAGTTAAAATCATTCACCTTCACTAAGTGGGCCAGCTGACTATTTTTAGGTGCAATTCTATTTTTAGACTATGTTTATTTTTAGACTATGTCTATTTTTAGACATGGTGATCATATTTCAGAAGTTGCAAGATGCTATTTGTGGATGGTTGGTAAAGTTGGAAAAATAGATGAAATTATACTTTTATAATATTGGGAAAAGTCTATTTATAGATCATCGATCTAAAAATAGATGTGTCGATTATTATTAGCCCTTAATAATAATCCGACTCTAAATATCAACTTATTCTCTTGGAGAACTTTATTTCAGTATACAGATTTTGAAATTTAGTGGGTTGAAGGGTTTACTAGTGGTTCATGCATGGAGGACTCAGTTAGAACTGAAGTGGAAAAGTTATGACAGAGTTTGAAGAGTAGTTCATGGAGTTGTTATTCAGTTTAACTCAGTTATTGGAGTTAAAATCAGTTGAGCTAGTTGCATCTAGTCTAATTGAATGATACAATAGTAAGAGTGGAGTGAATTAATTAGTTAATTAATTCACAAATAATAACTCACTAATCAATTGAACAAATATAGCAGTTAACTACAGTGCATGTCAGTTCCAGTGGTGAAAGGGTGAGATGGGCTATCCATTGTGACTATAGTGATGCATTGATTGCATCACACACACATTGGAATTTCCAATGAGGATTGCTTAGTAAAGGCAAGGCCAATTCGAAGTCATTCAGGGGTCTTATTCAGCAAGGATTGCGCAATGGAGGCAGGCTATCAGGTGGCAAGAAATAAGTGCATGGATTTGCAGATTTCTTCATGTTAGTGTGTGACGATTTTATTGTACTGAGAGCTTGATGTACTAAGCTTTGTATGAGATTGTTACATGATCTCCATGATACATAATATATGATAGTTGGGGTTTTTAGCTTCAGGATTTCCCATTAAACAACTGTGTTATGTCCGATTGTTTTTATTGCTTCATGTGTTTGCAATTGAGTTTTTAAATTTCCGCAAAAGATTTGCAGTGGAAGGATTCTGTACTTTGCAAGAAGATAAATATTGTGAGATCAGGAGAATATGGATATATACATGCATATGTTATATAATTTCTACAATTTTCATACTCCATATATTGAGTTCAAATAACTCATGCATTTTCCTTTCTTAATAATGCTCTGACAAGTACTTCCTTTGAAAGTATCTTCTAAATTGTCTTCATGAGATCTTCTTTTCATCAAAGTGCTTAACTTCCTTCAGCTATTCCCACCACACATTTTTTTTCCCCTAAAGTGGTAAATTAAAATTTTTCCCTCTAATTTAGATGAGTAATTATGCAATTGGAGTTACTTTCTTATCTCCAATAGCCAATATTTAAATTCCTCTCCCTTATCATGCTCACCATTAAATATAGAAGGCTTAATCTTCCTGATCTCTCCTTGTAAGTTATCCATGTCGGGGTTCCTTATTTGTTGGTTAACTAGTAATATTCTTAGAGTACTCCCATATTTTCACAAAACTTAGGCTCGATCGGTTTAATGTATTGGTTAATGATGTTATTTCCCAACTACACTCCTAAAATTACTTTCTGGCATCCTCCCCCTAACTTGTGAGTCATGTTCCTTTGCTTACATTGAATCATATTTATATTCCATTTTAATTTATAAATTATTTAATATTTGTAGAAAAATAGTATTAATTTTCCATTGTTACTTCATCAACATGTCACTCTTAGCCTTGTAGTTTAACTCCATTTTGAGACTCAACATGGTCTCCTATGCGTCTCTATTCTTTGAACTTCCCATCCCATTTCTATCTGATTATGTCTCAGTATTACACATCATAATATTCATACCTCTAACAACCTCTAGTATTCTCCTCAATAGATTCTCATTAACTACTTATTTCACCAAATCTAAGTTCTAAGCTAAAAGTGATGGCTTATGAAAGTCTTGGAAAACTTTACCCAATTTTCCTTGTTTTTCTACAACAACATTCTACTAATTTCTTGGAATTATATATATCGAGATATCAAATCCAATTCCATTAATATGTTTTGTTTTCCAATATATTTTTATTGACTACTTCCAAATCCCAATGTAAGTTTTGGTTACAAAGTTGTACCTCTTGGAAATGAATTTATACTATAGTTTTCCCCTATAATGTTGTAGTCATAAATTCGTTATATAGGTTCTATTCCACATTTATAATATTTCATTGGAATTCTCTCACTCAAATATTTTATTTATGTTGCAAACACTTTATGTAACAGATGTACACATAGCTATTGTAGGTTTTTGCAACTCAAAAACATAGCTTAGGGCCTCAAAAATTCCTGACAAGTTGATAATTAGAAAAGTCAATGAAAATTTATGAAAATTTATTGATATTTAGGTACTCTAAACGAATTAAAATTTCTTGTAGCTCTAATTTATAACTATTATATAATTATACAAATAGTTTATGTTTCCTCTTCCCTTATTGGTACACACCTACATGTATATATCCTAAATTCTCATTGAATAATAAATGAGTTTGCATGCCCCCCCTTAGACACTTGAAACACATGTAACTACCTTTTATGATTTTCGCTCCCCACCTAGGCCCCATGGTTCATGTGGCACATTTACTAAAATCCTCCATGATGGAAGTTCCCACTTCATTTTCCAACTTTCCACTTGGCACTATTTTATTGCTTGCAATTTCATGTGAGTTCTAGTTTTCAATTTTCTCCCATACTAAAAAAACTTACACACTCACATATCTGATGATTCATCTTGGAATGCATCAATGACCCATAGTTCATATAATTTTGCAACCTAAATGACAACATATGGTGATATACACTCCTAATGCATCTAGAAATCGAGATTTCCATTATCTAATTATTTATATTCATATTTGATCTCAAAATGTGTTCTAGTAAATAGGAAGTTTCATTTATGATAGATTGAATGACTGTGATCCATTCCATCTAATGGCCTAGATCCCATATCATATTTCAACATGTGAAAAGGTTAAAATAATGTTGCACATTTGATGGATTAAACGATTATGATCAGCTCCATCCAATGGTATAGATCCCAAATTAGGTTTCAACGTGCATGAAGATTAAAAGCAGGTTGTGCCTCCAATGGATCAAATGGCTATGATCAAAGACTTCTAGCCGTCTAGATCCCATATCAAGTTTGAACATGTGTGGAGGTTAAAACGAAGTTGCACCTTTTATGGATCAAATGGCTATGATCCACTTAATCCAATGGTCCAAACCCGATATTGGGTTTTAACATGTGTGGGGGTTAAAATCAAGTTGCACCTTTGATGGATAAAATGTTTGCAATCTAATTCATTCAACAGTCTAAACCCCATATCAGATCCAAACACTTGCATAATTTAGTACAAAGCTACTATTTGATGTATCTAATGGTTTACAAATGAGTAGATCACTGACATATATTCATATCAAATATATAGGTACAAGGGGGTTTAGTAACCCATCAACTCCCTATGGTATTCAATCATGCCACTTACCCTCCTCAAAATGCCAATTATACCACCTTTTATCATTTCCACCTTAATATTGATGCCATAATATGAAAATTTCTAAAATTTTAAAACCTTTTGATTATTTTCTAGAGTTTCCATATACATGAAATTGCTAGCTCCATTGTTATAATTTACCCATCACTTTGTTGATTTTGAGCTTGTAACCATCAACTTGAATTTTATTTGTCATTATTATTGGATATTATCTTCTAATTTTCATCTGAATTGAGAATTTCACCCATCTCCCTTCCTTGCAAAATTGTATCAAAATGTTTCCATGCAACTTGTGATATTCCTATGTAAGCAAACTTGGACCCATATGGTGTGATTTTTATAACCTAGGCTCCCATACCACTTTGTAATGCCCCAATCACTTACTCAGGTGTATCACTACTTCTATATTTTGTTTTTTGGGAAAATTTCCTTCAATTCATTTCTTGTAACATTTTTTGTTGAGATTCAACAAGATGATGAGCTTAGTGAAAAGATTCGCCTTCACTAAGTGGGCCCGCGGGCTATTTTTGACGCAAGTCTATTTTTAGACTATGTCTATTTTTAGACGTTATGATCATATTTCAGAAGTTGCAGGATGATATTTGTGGATGGTTGATCAAGTTGGAAAAATAGATGAAATTATATTTTTAGAATATTGGGCGAAGTCTATTTATAGATCTTCAATCTAAAAATAGATGCATGTCGATTATTATTAGCTCTTAATAATAATCAGACTCTAAACATCAACTTGTTCTCTTGGAGCACTTCAGTTCAATGAAAAGATGTGGCACATCAGCTGATAGAAGGAATTATGCTATTCCTGAGGGTTTACAGGAGCTAATGCATGGAGGACTCAGTTAGAACTCAAGTGGCAGAGTTATGACACAGTTGGAAGAAGTAGTTATGGAGTTGTATTTAGTTTAACTCAGTTAGACTCAGTTGAGCTAGTTGTATCTAGTCTAATTGATTGATACACTGGTGAGAGTGGAGTGAATTAATTAGTTAATTAATTCATAAATAATAACTCATTAATCAACTGAAAAATACATCTGTTAACTACAGTGCATGGTAGTTTCAGTGGAGAACAATGGCGAGATAGGTGAAAGGGCAAGATAGACTATTTGTTGTGACTATAGTGATGCATTGATTGCATCCAACACTCAGTGGATATGCTAATGAGGATTGTGTAATCAAGGATGGATTAATTCAAATTCATTTAGAGCTATTCTTCATTAGGGATTGCGCAGTGGAGGCAGGCTAGCAGGTGGCAAATATCGGTGCATGGATTTGCAAGATTAGGCCTGATTAGTGTATGACGATTGTATTGTACTGAGAGCTTGTGATAAGCTTTGTATGTTTGTATGATATTGTCATATGATATCCATGTTACATAATATATATTTGGGTTTTTCAGCTTTAGGCTTTCCTGGTTAAAAAATGTGTTATGTGCGATTGATAATTTTTGTTTATGCTTCACATGTGTGTGCAATTAATTTTTCCGCAAAATATTAACAAGTGGAATAGATTCAGTATCTTGCATAAAGTTAAATAGTGTGAGATCGGGTGGATCTTGGACATATGCATGCTTAGTGCATATAATTTTTACATGGTATCATAGCATTTTTTATTGAAGATTGAAATTGTGAAGTGAGTTTGTGCTGGTGGACAATTCGAATTTGCTACAGAAGATTCTTGGTGCAGAAATCGAGTATACATTGAAATGTCTTTCAATAGGTTGAGATTGGAGTATTACCTTGATGGGAGCTTGAATTACATAGCTTGGAAGGATAGGATGGAGGTATTGTTGGAGGATAATGGGCTGAAGGAGTTCATTGATAGCGATGTTCCTAAGCCGGGATCTAGTGATGCTGCATTACTTGATGCATGGAAAAAGAAGACTGCAAACACGAGGAGGATTCTGTTGGAAGGTGTGAAGGACCATATTTTGTATATAATTCATGGGAAAGCCACTCCATTCTTAATGTGGAAGGCTTTGATAGAATTGTTCCAAAGTAGAAGTGACCAGAGGAAGTTGGCGCTTAAAGACAAGCTCAGGAAAATAAAAATGGAGAAAGGCGACAGTATTCCAAAATACCTCACGAAGTTTGTCCACGGCAAAGATAAGCTAGGAAGTGTGGGGGTTACTATTGATGAAGAATAATTGGTGAGCTTGGCTCTCCTTGGGCTTCTGAAGAGTTGGCATAGCTACGAAGACTCTATCAATGGATGGGAGAAACTTCTAGGATGGGAGTGACTTTGGTCAGATCTTGTGCAGGAGGAGATAAGGCAGGGTACCAAGGATGGATCTTCATCGACGAATGAAGATGAAGAGAATTGCGCTTTGGCTCCCAAAGTAAGGAAAGGGAAGGGGAAGAAAAATCCTTCTAAATCTGGTGTGAAAGGAAAGAGGTAGGACTTGTCCAAAGTGAAGTGTTTTCACTGTCATAAGCATGGACATTTTGCCACTAACTGTCCACAGAAGAAGAAGAATAAGTAGGTTGTTGGATCTACAGCTCGAGAGGCCTTAGCCTCACAATTTTAGCTAGATTTTTCCCTGATCACATGCTTGGTTTCAAGCTGCATGGGATCGGTGTGGTATCTTAATAGTGGTGCATCTTTCCATATGACGGGAGACAAAGAGTTGTTTAGTGACTTGGAGGAGAAGGACCTCCAGATGCACATAGAGATGGGTGATGATGGTCGGTATAGTGCAACTGGCATTGGGACCATTACCTTTGAGAGGGAGTGCAGTAATCCGTTCTTGTTGAATAATGTCATGCATGTTCCAGGTCTGAAGAAGAACTTGGTCTCAGTCACAATGTGGAAGACAGGGGTTATGATGTTGTTTTCAGTGAGGGAAAAGCCTTCCTTCGACATAAAACAACGGGTCAAACCAAGAAGATAGGGGTTCAAATTAAGAATATCTACAAGCTAGAGGTAGATGGCTGCGTTGCAATGGTGGGAAAATAAAAAGAAGTGGTGAGCCGAGATGAGGGCGAATTATGGCACAGGATATTGGGCCATCTTCACCATGGTGCTTTGAATATTTTGCAGCAAATTTCTAATGGACTTCCCAAGGGTACTCTTGCGCATTCAGATCAATGCAAAGGATGTACAATGGGTAAGTTTGTGAAGACCTCCTTTCATGAGAAGGAGAACCATGCTTTGGTGATCCTAGAGAGAATTCACACAAACGTGTGTGGACCATTCTCGGTTGCTTCAACAGTGATACACATGTATTATGTGATATTTTTTGATGACTTTTCTCATAGATGTTGGATCTTCTTCATGCAGAAGAAGAGTGAAACATTCTCAAAGTTCTGTGAGTTCAAGGCATTGGTGGAGAAGTAGTCAGGGAAGCAGGTGAAAGCTCTAAGGAGAAATAATGGTGGTGAATACATCTCTGGAAAATTCAAAGACTTCTGTAGAAAAGAAGGACTTTGAAGAGAACTCATAGCACCTCATAACCCACAGCAGAATGGGGTCACGGAGAGAAAGAAAAGAACAATCGTGGGTGTTGCACAAGCGATGCTGCATGACCAAGGCCTACCAATGCACTTGTGGGCGGAAACATGCAACACTATGGTTTATGTGCAAAACTATTGTCCTCATAGAGTACTTGGCATGAGTACACCTGAGGAAAATTTTATTGGTAAGAAGCTTGATATTTCTCATTTGAATATTTTTGGCTCACTTTTTTACATTCATGTGACGAAGGATGCCAAGAAGAATTTGGAGCCGACTGCAGAAGTTGGGATATTTGTGGGGTACACAGAAACACCCCACAACTATCATGTGTATTTTTCAAAGAGTCGGATGAATGTTATCCGAAGGGATATAAAATTCAATGAGGTGAAAGCCATGAAGTTGTCACTTGAGAGGGAGCTACACTTGCATGTGGAAGAGTAACTTCTTGTTCCCAAAGATGAGCCTCTAGATGTGGATCAGCCACAGGAGGAGATTCATGGAGTGGAGGAGTGCACTCATGCAGAGCCAAACATCAGACAAGGCAAGAAGCGTACCACAGAAGCTGAGAGACTGAAGGTGGATGCGACATAGAATGTAGGAGTTCCTACATCACAGCGTAGACAGAGATATTCACTTGACCGATATACTGGATACATGGCTCTTATGAGCAAGTGTATTGTGACAGATCCATCTTCTTTTGAAGAAGAAACGCAGGAGCCCACATGGGTGGATGCCATGGTGGAGGAGTATGACTCCATTTTCAAAAACAATGCTTGGGAGATTTTTCCAAGGCCAGTGGGAAATCAGTTGTAGGATCAATACAGATTTAAAAGGTAAATCAAGCTGCTAATGGGAGCGTCGAGAAGTATTAGGCAAGATTTGTTGCCCGGGGCTTCTCACAGATTGAGGGGATTAACTATGAAGAAACCTGTGCACCTGTCACACAGTATTCTTCCATACGAACCATCCTTTCTCTCTCAGCGCAGATGGGTTGGCACATTCATCAGATGGATGTGAAGACTGCGTTCCTTTATGGGATCATTGAGGAAGAGGTGTACATTGAGCAACCTGAAGGATTTTAGATCTTTAGCAGTGAGTCGCATGTGTGCAGGCTCAAAAGAGCGTTGTATGGGCTGAAACAAGCACCCCGTGCTTGGTACACTCAGATCGACAACTATTTCACTGGACTTGGCTTCACCAAGAGTGAGGCGAATGCAAACCTGTACCATATTATGGTTGAGAGTAAGATTTTTTCATTATAATTTATGTTGATGATTTGATACTAACAGGTGATGAGCAGTTGATACACTCATGCAAGGCTGATCTTGCAAAGGAGTTTGAGATGAAGGATTTGGGCCTCCTTCATTATTTCCTTGGATTGGAAATATGATAGTGGGAAGGTGAACTATTTTTGTCTCAAGGCAAGTATGCATGGGAGATACTGGAGAAGTTTCACATGCAAGGATGCAAGCCTATCGACACTCCTCTTCCAGGAAATTGGAGGAAAGAGGATGCTACATCAGCAAAGGTAGTGGATGCCACTGTTTATCAACAGTTGGTGGGTTCACTCTTGTATTTAGTCAATACAAGACCGGACATATGCTATGTGGTGAACTAACTTTCACAAGAAATGGTTAAGCCTACCAAGCTCTTTTGGAAGGAAGGCAAGCATGTCCCGAGATATCTTAGGGGCAGATCTGAGTATGGTTTATGGTACAGACAGATGGATGAGATGAAGTTGCATGGCTTCACGGATGCAGATTGGGCAGGAAGCCCAACAGACAAAAAGAGCACATCAGGAGGGATTTTCAGTATTGGATCTACGATAGTTTCTTGGTACAGCAGGAAACAAAGATTTGTGGCACTCAGTTCAGCGGAAGTAGAATACATGGCAGCAATTTTAGCTGCATGTGAGGCTATCTGGATGAGGAAGATTCTGGGTGGTTTGTTCGGTTCACATTTAGATCCCACCATGATTCATTGTGATAATCAGAGTTGCATTAAAATCTTGATTAATCCTATGTTTCATGATAGATCTAAACATATTGATATTTGGTATCATCATATCAGAGATTGTGTGCAGTGGAAGATCATGTTGCTTCAGTACATTCCTATGGAGGATCGGGATGCAAATATTTTGATGAAGGTGCTCACTAGAAGAAAATTCGAATACCATAGAGGCAGGATCGGGGTGAAGGATAATCCCTATCTTGTTGAGAGGGAGTGTTGAGATTCAACAAGATGATGAGCTTAGTGAAAAGAGTCGAATTCACTAAGTAGGCCTGCAAGCTATTTTTGGCACAAGTCTATTTTTAGACATGATGATCATATTTCAGAAGTTGCAGGATGCTATTTGTGGATGGTTGATCAAGTTGGAAAAAGAGATGAAATTATATTTTTAGAATATTGGGCGAAGTCTATTTATATATCATCAATCTAAAAATAGATGCATGTCGATTATTATTAGCTCTTAATAATAATCAGACTCCAAACAACAACTTATTCTCTTGGAGCACTTCAGTTCAATGCACAGATGTGGCACATCAGCTGACAGAAGGAATTACACTATTCCTGAGGGTTTACTGGAGCTAATGCATGGAGGACTCAGTTAGAACTCAAGTGGCAGAATTATGACATAGTTGGAAGAAGTAGTTAGGGAATTGTATTTAGTTTAACTCAGTTAGACTTAGTTGAGCTAGTTGTATCTAGTCTAACTGATTGATACACTAGTGAGAGTGGAGTGAAATAATTAGTTAATTAATTCACAAATAATAACTCATTAATCAAGTGAAAAATACATCAATTAACTACAGTGCATGGGAGTTTCAGTGGAGACCAGTGGAGAGATAGGTGAAAGGGCAAGATAGACTATCTATTGTGACTATAGTGATGCATTGATTGCATCCAACACTCAGTGGAGATGCCAATGAGGATTTCACACTCAAGGATGGATTAATTTGAATTCATTCAGAGCTATTATTCATCAGGGATTGCGCATTAGAGGAAGGCTAGCAGGTGGCAAAGATCGGTGCATGGATTTGCAAGATTAAGCCTGATTAGTGTATGACGATTGTACTGTACTGAGAGCTTGTGATAAGATTTGTATGTTTGTATTATATTTTCATATGATCTCCATGTTACATAATATATAGTTGGGGTTTTCAGCTTCAGGCTTTCCTGGTTAAAAACTGTGTTATGTGTGATTGATAATTTTTGTTTATGCTTCACATGTGTGTGCAATTAATTTTTCCACAAAAGATTAACAAGTGGAATAGATTCAGTATCTTGCATAAAGTTAAATAGTGTGAGATCAGGTGGATCTTAGACATATGCATTCTTAGTGCATATAGTTTCTACATTTTTAAAATGTCTATAATGAATTATACTAGCCAATATTCACATGTACATGACTATAATAATATAAATGACACCATTAAAATTATATTGACATGTAGCACATGAAAATACATTTTTTTTTACAAAAAAATCATATAAACCTCAGAAGAAACATTTATTTTTTAAAGAAAGAACTAATTGGCTATAGACTTTAGTTGTTACAGCCATCCATGGACCACACTAATAAATCTCTCAACAATGGTCACCCCAAAGTTTTGGCCTCGACTCCACAAGGTTAATGAAAAAAATATAGTAAATTACATGCTAGTTTCATACACAATCGAACCAAGGTACCAAAGCTAGTAGTCTCTTACCAATAGTGTCACATCCCCCATAAACCTAACACCATAGGTAGTTCACCCCTTCTTTGCACATGTAGTCCATTAGACTATGTCATTACCATTATAGGGTGTCCTATTTGGCTAGCCAAGGATGTTCCAATGCATTTTGGTTTCCTAGGAGTTCCAACTTCCCCCGAGGGTTATTAAGTGCCTCCCTAACCTCAAATCAATAAAAACCATCCCTTTTTTCGTTAATTCTCTAGGATTATTCTAGGTTCCAACACGTCGCAATGTCACCCATACTTCCTTTTTTTAGGACTTTTGTACTCCTTTCCATAGTATGAATGATGTCATTCTCATCCTAATGATACTAACACCCTCAATTTTATGTGCATTCCCCCCTTTTGACATGTGATACCCTCAAAATTCACTTTATGGTCCTAGGCTAAAAAATGTGCACACTTTGACTTAGTATATATATTGTATTAATATATTAGCCACATAAAACTAATATTTCATCACTTATCCCTTAATCATCATTTCACACTTGTGAAGTCTTAACCCCCATAGTCTCCTATCTAACTTCATTTACAACTATGATTTATTTTATTAGTATACATGTAATTTCATATTTATAAAACTAAACTCTCTAGCCTCAAAACATAGAAACACATGCCCATTTTCCTAAAACACATATGTACATGGGAACATAAACCAAAAATAAGTCCTCAACTCACCAACCTAAACAAGATATGTAAATCACTTATATGGGTCATCCTCGGGTATTACATCTTCTAGTACAGGTGTAATATTTTTCTTACTTCATAGTCACATGTGTTTTAAAAAAAAAAAATCCTTTCCTTTTAGTTCTTTCAAAATTTTAGGTTTTTCAAAATCTTAGGCGTCGTTCTTGCTTTGGTAAATTTGAGAATTCATATTTTTTCTCACACCAACTTTATTATGAGTGAAATGTTTCCCTTAAGTCAATTTTTTTTATGAAGATTTTATTTCTACAATCAAATTTGAGAAATTTGGCAAGATTATCCCATCACTAGTTTTACATCAACATGATCACTTTTCGGTAATGTTCCTACACTAAATGGTTCAAACATACGGAAATTTTTCAATGGTTCCATAATTATTTTTTTTATAGATGCAAAAGGCTTGGTTTATCGAATAAGATGTGAAGTAGCAAGGATTTCTATTGGGAAGATAGTGTTTAAAAATATATTTATTCAATTGCTTAATATTATTCACTAATATTCCAAACATCTTTTTTTAATATCATTTATTATTAAATTTACTAGTTTAATATATGTTATTATGGTTTTCTCTAATTGGAAATAATATATATAATGAACACACAAATAAATAAAAATTTAACCTAGAAAATGGTTATGAGTGAATAGTCCCCTAACTAATTAATATGTTTATTTTTTAACATATATGCAATTGAAATTATTCATTCGTTAATTAAAATATATTATATTTTCCCAAATTGATAATAATAAGAGTGTTCTAAGGGAATTTCATAATACTAAAAAATACTAAAAACTCTTTATATGTATTTTTTTTTACTGTATCTTTACATGTTATCAATTTTATGTAGTTTTTTTGTTTTTTTTGCAATATTGTATAAAAAATTGCATTTTGTTGGAGGTGATAATGCTCATCTTGTTTAGTAAGAAAATTTACATTGGTATTTTACAACTTAATTTAAAATTTCATCTTATATTTACATTTAAATCATTTGTTATTTTCACAATATACGATTGAGTGAAAAATACAAAAAAAAATGTATGTATGTTAATAATAATTAAATAATGCTTAAACTAATCAAAAACATAAATGTAAATTTGATGCTAACATGAAATACTTCCAAGTAATATAACAAACTATGGATGCAACACAATGTAGCGGAAACATGGGAGGGTGCTATAACAACATAACTTCATGCAAAATTATGTAAAGTAATCGAAATATGATGCTCACCAACTCAAATGACCTAGATTTTGATGGGGTACAATGATGCTAACATGATGCAATAAATGTCAATCTCGAAACAAATTTCCACCTTGCGATGGTAAGAAGACTTATAATACATGATTTTAATAACATAATGATGTAGAAGTCGTTCCAAACATGTTTTTTGGTAGCATATTATATGCAAGGATGATACCGCGTATAATTTAGCAATGTTGATAACATCATTAAAACAACGTTGGAAATGGAATGCAAGCAAAAAAGGATGCTATGCACTTTTCTTACAATTCAAACACTATGTAACACATTACGCCCGAAAAATATTTTGTTTGGTGGTATATATGTATGTATGTATGTATGTGGTAATGCTAGATACAATTTCAAAGCTCAGCGTATTGTAATTCTAAAAATAAATTTATAGAGGGATGTCTAGAATAACATTTTGAATGATTAATACCAATAACATTAGTTAAAGTGCCCAAAATCACCTTAAAAGGTCATAAGGAGAGTATGCCCTCAACTGCTTCTCCTTTTATGAAATATTCCTAATAAATGACCCCTCTAATTGAATGAAGAGGCATCATGAATAATGCAATTAAAATTGATAATGGGCACAATGTTTCCATCAAATTTGATGGAAGTAATGGGCACAATGTTTCCATCAAATTTGATGGAAGTGAGGCACCTAGAGTCAACTTGTTTAGGGGAAAATTTCACTTGCAATATCAAGTTACTTTAGACCCAACAAGCTTTTCTTGAGGCTTGTCTAGATAGTGTGTGTGTGCGTGTGTAGAGAATTTACGCTAAGCTAACAAGCAATTCCATGCATTCAAAGTCACAAAGAGAAAGTGAAGAACTTACCTCTTATCGCGAGAATCCAGTCTCTATTGGTGAAGCGAACTTGGGGAATATCTCCTCAATGTATTTTCTCTTAAATCTTCCCTATGACCCACACACAATGAAGACAAATAATTCCTATTCTCAGGCTTGCAAAAACATTGTCAACAAAAACATAATAAATCAACCATATAAAATTTAAGAATACATGGAAGAAAAATGTGGGGAAAATAATTTTATTATTATAGCATCAATGCTAAACCAAATTAAATCTATGATTCCTTGCATCCTCTTCCTTTGGCCTATCTCCTAGCCTATATGCTCACTTGTGTATGTACTTGCATACACAAGTTTATCTTAGAAATAGTTTGGAAGCATTCTGCTATAAGTTCATTTCTTCTCCTTTGTGACTAGTGAAGAGCTTGGATTTTATATATTTTCCTAATGATTGGTCTCATTAAACATATACACTTTCTTGACCGTATCATAGGCTATGATTTAACTAGACAAAAAACAATGATGACTTGATCAAACTCGTTAAAGTATACCAAATCAATGTTTATCCAATGGAAATTTCACTTATTTCATAACCTCAATGGAGAGAGGGTGTTGTTAGGCTTTTATTTTAGCCTCAAAACTAGAAAATGACTTAGATAGGACTTCTATTTTATACCTAGAACTGGATAAGAGCATAGAACCCTCAAAAGTCCACTTTTTTGGTGATCCACTAATCACAAATTGACCCTTTAACTTGGAAAGGGTTGTTCTTTTCCCCTATAACCTAGCGGGTGGATTTTTGAGATATAACATATGTCCCTTAATGTATGAAGTTATAAGAGAATCTAACATCGAAAATATATTATAATAAGTAAACTAATGAGCGAGGGAGAGATAAAGACCAAATACAAGAGATCTGTAAAGGTTAAAAAGTATAGTCACATACATAAAGAAGTGCATCCCCAAGGTAGGCATACCCATAATTGGTACTGAGAGAATAGAGCATATTTTATCACACAACATAATGTGTACTGATGCCATGAAGGACTATTCATGATACAATTTATATCTCTTACATATTAGTTATTAGTAGGGTTGGACACTTACGTGAGTACCCCCCAATGATGGCCCTCATGATACATAAGATATTCTCCAATCACAACTTGGGGGATATGATGATCGTGAGTGAAGTGGCCATGATTCCCCAAGTTGTTCAACACTTCCTCATGGTATGACTCCACTACATGTGAATAAATGAGTTGATGTCGAGCATGCAGGGAGATCATCTAATTACCAGGTATTGATTTATCCCATTAACAGACATGAGGGAGACCATAGAATCGATCAACATGGGAAATGAGGAAAAACCAATGTGAATCGCAAGGAAACCTACCATTGATGGATGAAGTCTCTAAGCTACTAGAGTATTTATAGATCTATATCATGGATAAGGTGTTGAATTCGATGGGAAGAGATCCATAGAAAGAGGGCATTAATGTATTAGCCATCATCAACATGAATCTATCACCAAGATAACTTCTCTAAAGAGATCAACTGAATAAATGGCACACAACTAACATAGGGATGGTCGACACAAATGGTATGATGATACTTTCAAATGGACGACTCTTGACTAATAATTCCCTTGAACATATAATAGCATGACACAATAATGAACTTGATAGCATAGAATGAAGATAACAACATACACATTGATCACACAAGAGGCATCACCAAAGCCCATAGACTGTAAGGGTAACCAATCGGGTGAGATATTAACTCAATAACAATGTGAATAACTAACTCAAGCTAAAGGTGTGGTTCAAAACTCCAGTTAAAACCAGCTTTAAGAGTACGACTCGAGCAAGTTCCATGTCCAAGGGTAACATACAACTTCCAATATATATATGTGCAAGTTAAAAATACTTCACCCCCCATTTTATTATATAATGCATCCCCTTCATAATTTAATGAGCATGAAAGAGAATAAAAGTAAGCTCAATAGGTTCCTTTTTCCTAAGTTTTATAGTGAGGAAAAAAAAGAGATAAAACTACACTCAGTTTCCTTCTCATGGTTTAAAAAACTTGAGAATGGAAAAGAGATCACTCGTTGACTTTTAATTTAATTAATTAATAAGAAACGACCAGAAAGAAATCAACGTTTTCATATATTTTTTATGAGCATGAAAATATGGTATCAAAAGAATCTTGGGTTTTCATGAGTTTAACAAGTTATGAAAATAAGACCAAAATAGACTCACCAATTTTGTACATATTTTAATAAGCATAAAAATAAGACCAAAAGGAATCTCATTCCATAGAGATGAGTGGTGTAACTATATGCATATTGTTCTGAGGGTGAATGAAAAAACAAACCTAAGAAAAGAAGAAATAGTGGAAAAGTGGCTAGAAATGGAAATGAAATCCACTCACCAAAGCAGTTTCTCTAAAAGGCGATGGAAGGTTGCAAGATGGAGGAAATAATAATTCAAAAGAAACAGGTTGAGCATGGATTCAAAACTGTTGAACAGAATGAATTCAGTCATTAGTATGACAAAATCAATCAAGATATTGAGGACTATGAGCATATGAGACCATAAAGAAACATGATAAAAAAGGGTGGGGACCCCATATAGGGAATGATGGCCATAAATAGTAGTTAAAGAGAGGTATGAGGCTCAATTTCAATGTCATGGTGGGAACTAAAGTGGATCCCTAAACCTCCGAATAACTACAACATGGGAACCGAAACAAAAATCGAGTGTTATTATAGGATGTCCATGGAGAGTAGCCTCTACCACACAATTTACAACGTGAAAAAATGAGTGGTTAAAGTCACAACCTGGTGGGGTGGGCCCCTGTAGAAATTATATGCACTAAGCATGCATATTTCCAAGATTCACCTAATCTCACACTATGTAACTTTATGCAAGATACTGAATCTATTCCACTTGTTAATCTTTTGCGGAAAATTTAATTGCACGCACATGTGAAGCATAAACAAAATTAATCAATTGCACATAACATAGCTTTTTTAACCGGGAAATCCTAAAGCTGAAAACCCCAACTATATATTATGTAACATGGAGATCATATGACAATATCATACAAGCATACAAATCTTATCACAAGCTCTCAGTATAGTACAATCGTCATACACTAATCAAGACCAATCCTGCAAATCCATGCACCGATATTTGCCACCTGCTAGCCTGCCTCCACTGCGAAATCCCTCCTAAAGAATAGCTCTGAATGAATTCAAATTACTCTTCGATTTACTGTGAAATCCTCATTGGCACCTCCAATTTGTGTGTGATGTAATCAATGCATCACTATAGTCACAACAGATAGTCTATCTTGCCCTTTCACCAATCTCTCCACTGGTCTCCACTAAAACTGCCATGCACTATAGTTAATTGTTGTATTGTTCAATTTATTAATGAGTTATTATTTGTGAATTAATTAACTAATTAATTCACTCCACTCTCACTAGTGTATCATTCAGTTAGACTAGATACAACTAGCTCAACTGAGTCTAACTGAGTTAAACTAAATACAACTCCATAACTACTTCTTCCAATTGTGTCATAACTATGCCACTTGAGTTCTAACTGAGTCCTCCATGCATTAGCTCCAATAAACCCTTAGGAATTGCGTAATTCCTTCTGTCATCTGATGTACCACATCTGTGCACTGAACTGAAGTGATCCAAGAGAATAAGTTGTTGTTTAGAGTCTAATTATTATTAAGATCTAATAATAATCGACATGCATGTATTTTTAGATTGGCGATCTATAAATAGACTTTGCCCAATATTATAAAAATAGAATTTCATCTATTTTTCCAACTTGATCAACCATCCACAAATAGCGTCCTCCAACTTCTGAAATATGATCATCATGTCTAAAAATAGACTTGCGCCAAAAATAGCCCGCGGGCCCACTTAGTGAAGGTGACTCTTTTCACTAAGCTCATCATCTTTTTGAATCTCAACACTCCCTCTCAACAAGATAGGGATTATCCTTCACCCTGATCCTGCCTCTATGGTATTCAAATTTGCTCCTGGTGAATGCCTTCGTCAAAATATCTGCATCCTGATCTTCAGTAGGAATGTAATGAAGCAACATGATCTTACGCTGCACAGAATCTTTGATATGATGATACCAGATATCAATATGTTTATATCTATCATGAAACACAGGATTAACCTAGAGTTTAATGCAACTTTGATTATCACAATGTATCACCATGGGATCTAAATGTGAACCGAACAAACCAACCAGAATCTTCCTCATCTAGATAGCCTCACATGCAACTAAACTTGCTGCCATGTATTCCGCTTCCGCTGAACTGAGTGCCACGGATCTTTGTTTCCTGTTGCACCAAGAAACTGTTGTAGATCCGATACTGAAAATCCCCCATGATGTGATCCTTCTATTTTTTGGGCTTCCTCCCCAATTTGCATCCATTAAGCCATGCAAATTCACCTCATCTGTCTGTCTGTACCATAAACCATACTCAGATGTGCCCCTGAGATATCTCACGACATGCTTTCCTACCTTCCAAAAGAGCTTGGTAGGCTTAACCATCACTTGTGAAAGCTGGTTCACTACATAGCATATGTCCAGTCTTTTATTGACTAAATACATGAGCGAACCCACCAAGTGTCGATAAACAGTGGCATCCACTACCTCTCCCGATGTAGCATCCTCTTTCTTCAAATTTCATAGAAGAGGAGTGTCGATAGGCTTGCAGACTTGCATGTGAAACTTCTCCAGTATCTCCTAGGCATACTTGCCTTGAGACACAAACAATTCACCTTCCCACTGCCATATTTCTAATCCAAGGAAATAATGAAGGAGGCCCAAATCCTTCATCTCAAACTTCTTTGCAAGATCTGCCTTGCATGAGTGTATCAACTGCTCATCACCTTTTAGTATTAAATCATCAACATAAAGTACAATGATTAAAAGCTTACCCTCCACCACAATATGGTATAGGTTTGCATCTACCTCACTCTTGGTGAAGCCAAGTCCAGTGAAATAGCTGTCGATCCGAGTGTACCAAGCACGGGGTGCTTGTTTCAGCCCATACAACACTCTTTTAAGCCTGCACACATGCGACTCATTGCTGAAGATCTCAAATCCTTCAGGCTGCTCAATGTACACCTCTTCCTCAATGATCCCATTAAGGAACGCAGTATTCACATCCATCTAATGAATGTGCCAACCCATCTGCACTGAGAGAGCAAGGATGGTATGTATGGAAGAATACCATGTGACAGGTGCAAAGGTTTCTTCATAGTCAATCCCCTCAATCTGTGAGAAGCCTCGGGCAAAAAATCTTTCCTTATACTTCTCGACACTCCCATTAGCACCTTTCTTTACCTTGTAGATCCATGTTGATCCTACAACTAATTTTCCCATCGGCCTTGGAACAATATCCCAAGCACCGTTTCTAACAATGGATTCATACTCCTCCACCATGGCATCTACCCATGTGGGCTCCTGCACTACTTCTTCGAAAGAAGATGGCTCTATCACAATAGAATTTCTCATAAGAGCCATGTATCCAGTATATCGGTTAAGTGACTGTCTCTATTTGCATTGTGATGTAGGGACTCCTACATTCTGTGTCGCATCAAGATTTAGTCTCTCAGCTTTTCTAGTACGCTTTCTGCCTTGTCTAATGTTTAGTTCTATATGAGTGAACTCCTCCACTCCATGAATCTCCTCCTGTGGCTGATCCGCATCCAGAGGCTCATCTTTGGGAACAAGAAGTTCCTCCTCCACATGTAAGTGTAGCTCCCTCTCAAGTGACAACTTCATGGCTTTCATATCATTGATTTTTATATCTCGTCACACAACAGTCATCCAACTATTTGGAAAATACACATGATAGTTATGGGGTGTTTCTGTGTACCCCAAAAATATCCCAACTTCTGCAGTCGGCTCCAGCTTCTTCCTGGCGTCCTTCATCACATGAATGTAAACAAGTGAGCCAAAAATCTTAAAATGTAAAATATCAGGCTTCTTACCAGTAAAATATTCTTCACGTGTACTCATGGCAAGTACTCTATGAGGACAACGATTTTGCACATAAACCGTAGTGTTGCATACTTCCACCCACAATTGCATCGGTAGGCCCTGGTCATGCAGCATCGCTTGTGCAGCACCCACGATTGTTTTGTTCTTTCTCTTCGTGACACCATTCTGCTGTGGGTTATGAGGCACTATGAGTTCTCTTCAAATTCCTTCTTTTCTACAGAAGTATTTGAATTCACCCGACATGTATTCACCACCATTATCGCTCTGTAGAGTTTTCACTTGCTTCCCCGACTCCTTCTCCACCAATGCCTTGAACTCACATAACTTTGAGAACGTTTCACTCTTCTTCTGCATGAAGAAGATCTAGCATCTACGAGAATAGTCATCAATGAATATTACATAACACCTATGTTTTGTTGTTAAAGCAACTGAGAATGGTCCACACACGTCTGTGTGAATTCTCTCCAGAATCACCGAAGCACGGTTCTCCTTCTCATGAAAGGTGGTCTTCACAAACTTACCCATAGTACATCATTTTCACTGATTTGACTACGCAAGAGTACCCTTGGGAATTCCAATAGAAATCTTCTGCAAAATATTCAAAGCACCATGGTGAAGATGGCCCAATCTCCTGTGCCATAATTCGCCCTCATCTCGGCTCACCACTTCTTCTTCTTTGCCCACCATTGTAGTGCAGCCATCTACCTCTAGCTTGTAGAGATTCTTAATTCAAACCCCTATCTTCTTGGTTTGACCCATTTTTTTATGTAGAAGGAAGGTTTTTCCCTCACTAAAAACAACATCATAACCTCTGTCTTCCAGCATTGCAACCGAGACCAAATTCTTCTTCAAACCTAGAACATGCATGACATTCTTCAACAAGAATGGATTACCGGACTCCCTCTCAAAGGTAATGGTCCCAATGCCAGTCGCACTGTATCGACCATCATCGCCCATCTCTATATGCATCTGGAGGTCCTTCTCCTCCAAGTCACTAAAAAACTCTTTGTCTCCCATCATATTGAAAGATGCACCACTGTCAAGATACCACACCAATCCCATGCAGCTTGAAATAAAGCATGCAATAAAGGAAAAATCTAGCTCAAATTGTGATACTAAGGCCTCTCCAGCTGCAGATCCAGCAACCGGCTTATTCTTCTTCTTCTGTGGACAGTTAGTGGTGAAGTATCCATGTTCGTCACTGTGAAAACACTTCACTTTGGACAAATCCTGCTTCTTCCCTTTAGCACCGGATTTTGAAGAAGATTTCTTCCCATTCCCTTTCCTTGCTTTGGCAGAAAAAGCACAATTCTCTTCATCTTTATTCTTCGATGAAGATCCATCCCTGGTACCCTGCCTTATCTCCTCCTGTACAAGATCCGACCAAAGTCGCTCTCATCTCGACAGTTTCTCCTGTCTATTGACAGAGTATTCGTAGCTATGAAAAATCTTCGGAAGCACAAGGAGAGCCAAGATCACCAAGTATTCATCATCAATAGTAACCCCCACACTTCCCAGTTCATCCTTGCATTGGACAAACTTCGTGAGGTATTTTAGAATACTGTTGCCTTTCTCCATTTTTATTTTTCTGAGCTTGTCTTTAAGCGCCAACTTCCTTTGGTCACTTATGCTTTGGAACAAGTCTGTCAAAGCCTTCCACATTAAGAATGGAGTGGCTTTCCCATGAAGGCTAGACACAATATGGTCCTTCACACCTTCCAATAGAATCCTCCTCGTCTTTGCAGTCTTCTTTTTCCATGCATCAAGTAATGCAACATCGCTAGATCCTGACTTAGGAACATCGCTATCGATGAAATCCTTCAGCTCATTATCCTCCAGCACCACCTCCATCCTATCCTTCCAGGCTATGTAATTCGAGCTCCCATCAAGGGCATACTCCAATCTCAACTCGTTGAAAGACATTTCAATGTATACTCGATTTCTGCACCAAGAATCTTTTGTAGAAAATTCGAATTGTCCACCAGCACAAACTCACTTCACAATTGCAATCTTCAATCAACAATGCTCTGATACCATGTATAAATTATATGCACTAAGCATGCATATGTCTAAGATCCACCTGATCTCACACTATTTAACTTTATGTAAGATGTTGAATCTATTCCACTTGTTAATCTTTTGCCGAAAATTTAATTGCACACACATGTGAAGCATAAACAAAAATAATCAATCGCACATAACACAGTTTTTATAACTGAGAAAGCCTGAAGCTGAAAACCCCAACTATATATTATGTAACATGGATATCATATGAAAATCTCATACAAGCATACAAAGCTTATCACAAGCTCTCAGTACAGTACAATCATCATACACTAATCAGGACCAATCTTGCAAATCCATGCACCGATCTTTACCACCTGCTAGCCTGCCTCCACTACGCAATCCTCATTGGCACCTCCAATGTGTGTATGATGCAATCAATGCATCACTATAGTCACAACAGATAGTCTATCTTTCCCTTCCACCTATCTCTCCACTGGTCTCCTCTGAAACTGCCATGCACTGTAGATAACTATTGTATTTTTCAGTATATTAATGAGTTATTATTTTTTAATTAATTAACTAATTAATTCACTCCACTCTCACTAGTGTATCATTCAGTTAGACTAGATACAACTAGCTCAACTGAGTCTAACTGAGTTAAACTAAATACAACTCCATAACTACTTCTTCCAACTGTGTCATAACTCTGCCACTTGAGTTCTAATTGATTCCTCCATGCATTAGCTCCAGTAAACCCTTAGGAATTGCGTAATTCCTTTTGTCAGTTGATGTGCCACATCTGTGCACTGAACTGAAGTGCCCCAAGAGAATACGTTGTTGTTTAGAGTCTGATTATTATTAAGAGCTAATACTAATCGACATGCATCTATTTTTAGATTGATGATCTATAAATAGACTTCGCCTAATATTCTAAAAATAGAATTCCATATGTTTTTCCAACTTGATCAACCATCCACAAATAGTGTCCTGCAACTTCTGAAATATGATCATCATGTCTAAAAATAGACATAGTCTAAAAATAGACTTGCGCCAAAAATAGCCTGCGGGCCCACTTAGTGAAGGCGACTCTTTTCACTAAGCTCATCATCTTTTTGAATCTCAACAGCCCCAAGGAAAAATAAAATGATTATAGAAGAGGCAAATAATGCAATGAAATAATCAGTGAATCCTAGTCATATATGTCAGTTTTAGTGATATACCTTAGAGAATAAGGTTTTTTTTTAATTTATATATATATATATATATATATATATATATATATATATATATATATATATATGCAAGGCACCATGCCCAAAAAACTAGAGACAATATGGCCCAAAAGGGAACCCATCAGGGGGTTTCGTGATAATAAACCTATAAGGATCCAGATGCTTCGGACAAGCATAGGGTCTAAATTTGACACATATGCAACAAGAACCATTGTGATTGATTATGGTAATGATGTTATGTACCCATGTGGGAGATGCATGGCACAAGTCCCTACAAATAAAATGGGCAAGAAGTTGTTGATCAATGCTAAGCATCATGTCAGATGAAAGGGGAAGAATGTCATGAATGGCAAGAGAAAAAGCAATGTAAATAGAACTCTCATCATGAGGGAAAATTTCTCCTATGGTAAAGTGAATTGTGACCACAAGTTTCTAAGGAATGTCAATGGGAAGATCAAGAGGAAGACCCGCAAGGTTCTAGTTAAACAACACATCATGGGTGATATTAGGATATTTTTCTCAATGGAAATTTAACATAGAATGAAGGGTATTCAAGCCACCATCCCATAGTTTTGGCCAAGGGGATAAAAATAAATTATGAGATGGATCTAACCAAGATAGATTAAAGATCAATATGTATTCCTTAATGTTGTAATCAAAGGCATAGAAACAAGAATGAGTGACTACCCAATAGGGCAGATAGAAGGAATCAATTCCAATAACATGGGAAGAAATTGATGGGGTGATTTATGTGTGAGTGGTCCCATCACGATCAGATAAGGAAGAAGGAGAATAAATTTCGACATATTGGGAATAATTCGACTCATAGTTAGTTGGTTTCATTTTGCTAAACATATCTAAGCCCTCAAGAGAAGGATAGATCCAAGTATTAGTAGAAAAAATCATATTCAATGGAGGGAGAAACAAGTCCAACATCTTGGGAAGAACTTGAGTCATGTTTAAGAGACACCATTTCACCAAATGGGTGAACATATCCAAGAGAAAAATTTGTCCAGGGATCATTAGATCCATTGAATTCATAAGAGACAGACATAGCCATATTGATGGCATAATCTAAATTTGGAAATTTAGGTGGAAGCAAAGGGAATGTTCCCATCAAGGTGGAGTCTTTATACATTCCTACCCCAATACTTTTAGGAAGAGTGGTGGAATCACCTATAAACGGGACCAATTGACTATCATGAAATTGAAGATTTGGCTTGTAGAAGTCTAACTGTTCAATGGTGATTATCTTTCCCTCATGGGGGAACATCATGTAAAATACTAAAGACATGATATTTATCATAGCATAAAACCAACTCTGCTCAAGAAGGAGGTTATAATCAAGTGGTGCATCGATGAACTCAACCTTAACAAATATAATATCCCCCCCAGCTCTATAAGTAAAGAAAAAAATACCATTTAGGATACACGGTATGCCCATTAAAAGCCTTCAATTTTTATCTAGGTGTAGACAACATTGGGGAACCAAGAGCCTTCCAACACTTCAACAAAATAATGCAATTTGATGCTCTCTCATCCAAAATTTTCCTATGGACACATTGTCCAAAAACATGGACCATTACCTATAATTTTAGATGATGTGGAAGATGGGTTTTCTATAAAGGATGATTGAAGGTTGTGATATTTGAATCTGAGGGATCCACCCCACCAATAGCATAAAAAATTCCCTTATGTTGCATTGGGAAAATTTGCAACACTTCTAATGTAGACATAATAACTAGATATTGGGTTACAACCTTAACAATACTATATTTATGATTATCCTTTTCCTTAGGATTTTGCATAATCTTTCAAAGGGCACCCTTAAGTAGGCATGACACAATGTTTAGTGATGGCTTATCAAAATGAAGTAGACCATCCAGTGGAGGTTGTGTCATGGTATTTGAAGTAGAAGTTCCACTCTCAATATTTTCATAATTATGTGCTCTAGTTTGTGAATGTATTCATGACTTCCATAAAGATATCTTGCATAGATTATGCATTATAATGGTTTCCCCCACTACTTCATTACTAAGGTGGTAGAGGATTTGCAACCATGTGTTGATGTTGGGATAAAAAAGGATTTGTCAAGGAAACTGGTTGACGAGCATGATGTTATAAGAAATATCATTGAATCTCATTCATCGATGGGAACTCATGAGTAAGATGATCATCCTTGTAAATATTACAAGGAAAGTGAGTCTTATTCTTCTTCTATTTGGTATCATTCCCAATTTTATCTCAGGCTTGTGATGCCCCTTGTTCCTTAGTTGAATTTTTGGACTTATTCTTATTATTCTTACATCCTCATTATTTAGGATTCTTATTTGAGGTGGACAAAATAAATTGACCGTGGAGGTGGGAACAGGGATAGGAGGATTTTGAGTATAAATTTCACCAAAGAGGGAAATAGAATATATGTTCATTTGGCCCATTTGAGAGGATAGTGGGATTTCTAGAAAATAGAGCCCACGACTCAATCAACATGGAATCCAATTTTTTTAGTTGAAGGACAAATTAATGATCAAGGAGCTTTTGGAATATGGTGACACAATGTGAACACTTAAGAACAGATCAAGTCAAGTTGATGGGAATGTAATATAGCTTGCACCTCAGTTTGGACCCATCCTTTGCTACATATTCATCAATTTGAGGCAATAAAGACTTAATAAACTTCTCACAGAGAAAATCATCAGGAATCATAGTGCATAACAAGGATAAAATTCTCCTCCACTCATGAATATGATTAGAAATATGCATGGAGTTATCTTGATGGAAGCTAGTGAAAATACTTGTACTAGCCTCATATCTAATAACAAATTGATAAATATTAACAAAAGTATGTGCTAAGGATAGGAAAGTACCATAAGAGAAAGATTCTAAACTGATATACCATTTGGTAGCATCACCAGTGTGAGTCCAATGGAAAAGGAACAATCTAATGATATCATACATAAATGAGTTGGATGAACACCACAAGTAATATGTAGTAATATGTGTTGTAGGGTCTTCTTCAGGTTTAAAATCAAATTTTGGAATTATTGCTAGAAACTCATGTGGAATAGGTGGCCATGTAGGATTATGTCTCATGGGGTCATTCATCAACTTAGAAATATCAAGAAAATATAGAGTTGCTAAGAAAGGATATCAGAACAATGGTTGAGAGGTGTTAAGTGCCTCATGTGACCCAAGTAGAGGAGGTCCACCCCCCCCCCAACCCACGGTAGTGTTTTTTCCAGTATTAGGGTTACTCATTGAAGTGGGTTGGCTAGAGGTGTTATCTCTAGCATCGAAGTAAACTTTTGGTTGGTTAATGGCCACAAGGTAAGTGGTCCCAATTGAAAAAGGATTTACAATAGTTTTTTGACCTCCTGAGCTATAAGGGGATCCAAAAGGGTTGTCTAATGTATTAGTACCCCACAAATTATACATGTAACAAGTGTGTTTCCTCGTAAAGGCATTCCATGGATCATATGTGTGACCGTAGAAAGTAGAAACTACAAGCGTTTAACTCCCAAAATGATTTGTGGACCCACTAAAAACGAATGTACCGCCAACATTTATAGAATATGATAGGGTTGGATTAAAATTATTCCAACCATATGGGAACCCATTGTTGGGTATTTATGTACTTCCTATTGAGATACGAAGACCCATCATAGGGCCCATGAAACCAAATATGAAAGAGAATTTGAACCCTCTAACATTCGACATAGGGATACTAGACAGGATGGAACTAGAACCTCCACTCAATGTGAATGGAGATGTAAAAATTTTTGATGGGGAGGCACTCTTATTGGATTTTCCAAGTGGTATAATTCCATAAAGATTCTACTAGAATGAGGAGAAAGAGTTATTAAAGTATGTAGTGTGGAATACAGGTGTGGTCAAAGGGCTATAAAAAGACATGACATGTGGAACCATCAATCACTACAGGTGTGGACATAATTGGTTTCAACATGGAAGTATTAGTGTTATCCATGAAAAGATGAGGTGAGGGATTATGCAAAGATCTAGACAAGTCAATACCCCCACCTAATGAGATGGGTTTAAAGGTATGGTGATGAAGTGGTAGACTATGGTTAACCACTCGATGAAAAAAAGGTTTAGGCCTCTGAGTATCACCCAAAGTAACCTGAGACAAGGATGTACCTATGATGGAGTTAATTCTACGCTGAACCACCTCGTACGGGGCAAGGACTGCAAGTCTACGAGAGAAACAAAAATGGAAATCTGTCATGGTGGCAACCAAAGGTGACACAAGCGTGAAGAAAAAAAATCCTAATTCCACTAGATACAATAGAAAAAATAGCATGCACTGGAAAGATCCTAAAGAATAAAACTAAGAAAACCTGAGTGGAAAACAGATCCTCTTTCCATTGGACCCCATTTAGTCAATGAGCATGTTAGTGGTGAGGGAATGATTGGGACAATTATAAAATCTACCTGCTTAATGACTCTTACACTCAGGACCAAGTACTCACAATCAAATATCAGTATTGGAGCACATCCCAGGAGAACTGAATGAATTTGGCTTAAATTTTCCCTGGGTATAGAAAGGATCGATCCCCTCACTATCGCCTATGATAATCTCATAAGAAAGGCCACTAAGCTGACCACCAATAATAACATGTCCTAGGGGGATAGTCGTTAGCTAGAACTACATGCACAAGTAGGGTATCGAGACCAAATCCTCCAAAAGGAGACCCCCAAAAGTATGATTTAGTTTCTAGACATAACTACTACGAGTTCCAAACATAGTGGGAAGATCACTCTGTAGGTCCCAATGTAGCTAGTGCTTAACCATTGTGTGAGAAGGGTTTCCTAGACCATGCTACTAAAAGTAGATTTACACTCCTTATCTAAATAGTCTATGTTTATTCCCTGATCTTGAGGAAGTTAATCTCTCTTCCCTATCCCAAGACCCTAGCCTATTTAATGATGGCGTGTTGCCATGGAAAGAGAAAAAAGTTGAATTAATTTTATTAATGTGTGTTATTTTTAAAGGCTATTTCTTAAGTCAAAGGTAATAGATGAAACTTTTATGTCATTGTGACTTGGTTGATCCAAAGAAACCATGCAAGTATATGCAAATGAAAAATTTAGATTTCAATGAACCCTACCTAAAGCAAGGAAGATACCATTTTTATTTTTATATGCAACCATGCACATATTCCTCACCTCTCTCTCATTCAACAGTTTTATCTATCAATCTAATCGAAAAAACTAGCACCAAAAGTATAGCAAAAGAAGAAAAAGGAAAAAAATGAAAATACACTCAAAACCATAAACCCTAAGTCTAGTAACATGAATTCACTCATATATGAGAAAGGAATTCAATTAGACATCAAGCTCACTAGAAAAAAAACAATACATGGTTATCAATACAATGATGCTAGAGAGCTATCTAGACACCAATGCCCCTCATTAAGGATTGAAACTTGAGAGCTAGGTTCACACCCTAATCATATAATAAAATCTACAAGATTACATTTAAATTCAGTAAAAGGAATAATAATCAAAGTCCAAAACTATAATATTAAGTACATACCCCTACAGGGCTTACAAATATGCACAAAAATATTGAAAACAACCTTAAATGCTCGGTTAAGAAGGATTTAAAAAAAAAAATAGTCTTTCAATGCTTTTACACAAAACAACCCCTAAATCAAAGGGCCTTCAATGCCCAGTTTGAACTACAGGTGAGAAATAGAAAGAAAAAAGATAGATCCAAGGGGTATTCTAGATCTAGGTTTTGAATCTAAGTTTTTAAGGAGACTACAGACCTCTGTAAAACACTAAGGAATTAGAAAAGGCCCAAGAAAAATGATTCACGATATGCTAAAAATTTAAGTCCACTGGGATCTCCCTATTATGGTCACCATCTCTATTTAGGGCGGGAAATTGCTTGTAATAAAAAGTTACTTTAGACCCAAAATGTTTTTCCCGGTCTTAGAAAATGTGTGTGTGTGTGTGTGCCTGTAAGCAAGTAACGTTAAGCTAGAAAGTAATCCAATGCCTTCAAAGTTACAAAGAGAAAACCAAGAAGTTACCTCCTATCACGAGAATCAAATATCTATTGGTGAAGCCAACTTGAGGAAGATCCCCTCAAGATATTTGTTCCTAAATATTCCCTATGAGCTACACACAACGAAGACAACCAATTTATATTATGCTCCAAAAGAAATGTAATCACATACACAATAACTCAACCATATCAAATATAAGAATACATGGAAGAAAAAAGTGGGGAAATTTTGTTTATTACTATAGCATCAATGCTAAAACAGAGTACATCACTGAGACCTTGTAGCTACTTTATTTGGTCTATCTCCTAGCCTCTATGCTCATTAGTGCATGTACCTGCATGCACAAGTTTTTCTCAAAAACAGTCTAGAAACTTTCCAACATAATTTCATTTCTTCTCCTTTATTACTAGTGAATATCTTGGCTTTTATAGATTTTCCTCATGATTGGTCTCATTGAACCTAGATACTTTCTTGACTGTATCATAAGTTATGTTTAAACTAGACCAAACCAATGATTACTTGATCAACCTGGTCAAACTAGACCAAATCAATGCTTATCCAACATAATTTTTTCTTTGTTTCATAAATTTAGTGGAGACACGGTGTTGCTAAGATTTTGTTTCAACATCAAGAGTAGCAAAGGGTGTGGAGAGGCCTTTTGTTTCAAAACCATAACTAGCTAAGAGTATTGAACCCTCAAAATTCCAATTTTTTCGTTGTTCCACTAATCACAAAATAACCCTTTGACTTGAAAGGGTTATGTTTTTATCCAAGACCTTAGGGGGTAGATTTTGAGTTATAACACAACCACACTTCTATCATTAAATTTTATGGGTTGTTCTCTTCACAAAAATGTCACATAACACATGCATTTGTCTGGTATTAAAGAGTGATTCTAATTTCAATTTTAGCTCCTAATATATTATCATTAATGCACCTCCAAATATATCTTAAGAAATAAAATAACTTATTTTTCACTAAATATTATAAATACCATTTTGTTTCGTGTTTTTTAATACCATTTATTATTTCTCTCATTAATGTATTATATTAATTTCAATATTTAACATATATGTCCAACATCTACTCTAAAAATAATTACTTTATTTTGTCAACTATTAATCAAGATCATCAAACATCTCTTTTAGAAATTAAAAGTAATTATATTTTAAAAAAAAATTATTATAAAATAAATAATTGTTTTTATTACTTATTTAAATTTTTTTAATAATTCAATAGTGCAAAAACCCTTTTACTCACTAAAATGTAAATATTAGAATAAGGTGAATCTTCCAATCTACAATGTCATCTCAACCTAATGATAATAAGAATATATATGGTGAATTGAACCATACCTTCAATAAAACCCTACTTTAATTAAAAATCTTTTTTATGTTATACAATGTATTAAAATATATTTTAACTATTTTTAAATTAACCCATATAAATATAAAGCATATGATACATAAATTAATCTATATAAATATAAAAACATCTGATACGATATTAGTTAAGCATTAAGGGGTTTTTGCAGTGCATTATATTAGATATCATAACTGTGTTAAATAATTCATTCATCTCAATGCATCGGGTGATGCTCATAGGGGTGAAGAAGTGGGATAGAAACTAGTGAAATGAATCACATAACGTCAATCATCACTTTCGGGGCTCTCACCCAGTAACCAGGACTTCCCGAGAGGTCACCCATCCCAGAACGCCTCTCGCTCAAGCGCGCTTAACTGTGGAGTTTTCCCCACAATCAAGAAAATAGCTTGCTACCCCACTTGCAAAACCTTAGAAATTATTGTGCCTCCTAAACCATTCAAGTAGAGCTCCCTTCACTCTTTGTATTTAATTATTGAGGGGTTTTCGCAGTACATTATATTAGATATAACTTTTTGGGATTCAAATGCATTAAGTAAGTCATTCATCTATGACCATTTCCATGAGAGGTGGTCTATGTGATTCATTTCACTAGTTTCAATCCCACTTCTTCACCCTTGTGAGCATCACCCGATGTAATGAGTGCTAAGTGGGCTATTCAAAAATCATGAGAAATTAGTGAGTTATGACTACCTCTCATGGAAATGGTCATAGATGAATGACTTATTTAACATAGTTGAATCCCAAAAAATGATATCTAATACAATGCACTGCGAAAACCCCTCAATACTTAAATACAAAGAGTGAAGGGAGCTCTACTTGAATGGTTCATGAGGCACAATACTTGCTAAGGTTTTGCAAATGGGGTAGCAAGCTAAGTGTGAGCATCACTTGATGCAATGTGTGCTAAGCGGACTATTCAAAAATCATGAGAAATTAATCAGTTATGACTCTCTCATGGAAATGGTCATAGATGAATGACTTACTTAACGTAGTTGAATCCCAAAAAATGAATATTAAATGGACTATTCAAAAATCATGAAAAATAACTACCTCCCATGAAAATGGTCATAAATAAATGACTTAATTAACACACTTGAATCCAAAAACTGATATCTAAAAATGTTAGTTTTCTAACAAATCACATCTATCATGCCATCAAACCCTTTTATATAGCTATATATAAAAGTATTAAAAAAAACAAAATTTGAAAACTCATTGTACAACGAATCACTTCGAAAAGCCAATTGTATAAGTTTAGAAGTCAATTATGTGACCATGTTAACTTTACCTGGGGAGAGTAAAGAATACACTTAGTATTATTTTCCTCGACATGAGTTATAAAAATGAATATCGGTTCCTGTATGTGAGTAATGAAGGTAAATTGCACATACATTTTTTCTCGGTAAACCTTGTCTCTACATATATTTCTCGGGTAACCCATGTATCTATCAAAGTATATAAATTATACCCAACTCTTTATTTAAGTTAAAGATAATGATTAAAACCCAATAAATAAAAAAATATATAATTTTTTTTTAAATAATATGCATTGTTTTCTTTTAATGATATTAAATAGATTGAGATAAATTATCTTTTAATGTATTTTTAATTAATGCTCTTTCATATATTTTTACATATAAATTAAAAACAAATAAAAGTCTACACTTTATACAAGGATATCAAGTGATCTGACTTTATTATTTGAAAATGAAAGTTTTATTAAAAACCATTAAAATAAAAATTATATGTATAAAAATCAATTTTTAAATAACATAAATTTTTTTTTTAATATTAAATATATTGAAATGAATTATATTCTAATGTATTTTTAATTATTATTTTTTAATATATTTTTACATATAAATTAAAAATAAATAAAAATATACACCACCTACATGAAGATGTCAGAGTCACCTGAGTTTATTAGCCTTATCCTAATTACACATAATTTGAATTAATAAAATTATTTTAAAATATAATTAATTAAAAATTATAATAAACTGTGAATAAAAATTATAATTTATTCTTAAAAACTTAATAAGTTATATATATATATATATATATATATATATATATATATATATATATATATATATAAACTGTTGCATTGTTAAAGCACTTTTTGATATGAACTTACTAGTTTACTTCCTTGCTCAGATTGAAGTGATATATTGGACCGATTCAATTTACTTCAATCGAAGCTATATATTTCACACCATGAAAATGTAGTTCTACAAAACTTAAACTATATATATTTTGTCAAAATAAGTTTTTGATAGTGTTAAATCTATTTCCACAATAAAAAAATATGATTGAAACACTTATTACAAGATTTCTTTACCTAAATTCCTACTACTTTTGATCATATGGGTTTATCCACCTCCTTACATAACTCCAAACTTTATAAATTAACAATTAATTAACTATAATGAACCACGGTACATGAAAAACTTGGCCTGAGGAGAACGTTAACCGTACAGGTGATAGAACACCAACCTAATTCTCATGACTTAATTATGCGAGATTAACAGTCATAGTACCAATGCAATCACGAGAGATTTTCTGTGAGTACATGAGTTTCCAAAGCTCCATGAAATTGATAGAAAGGTTTAAGGGAAAAGTAAAAGGGTGAAAAAAAGGAGGGATGAAACGCTATTTTGGTGACAAATTAGGTAAACGAACGGAACGAAAGAGCTTTGTCATAACCGCCGAATAAAAAGTTGTCATGCCACACATTCCTTCTTTCTGCTAAATATACCGCTAGATGCGTGGAGAAGCAGTGAACACGCAGAATATATATAAATCAAATAACTTTACAGTACATTCAAATGATTTCCGAAAATTCTATAAAGGTGAGGCCTGAGAAATCAAACCGATCACACCCAATTATAAGGCTGTACTGCATTTGCACGACGATCGGCCACGAACAAGTGGGCTAAAATACGCTTTCATCTGAACCGATAACGCGGGTGTGTTAGTTTCGTTGATTTTGATGAAAAAAGCCTTCTCTGAGGGCTTTTCCCCTGCTTCCGTGTCCTTAATATAATTCATTTCCTTCTTTCCTTCTTATCGCCAGTGTTCTCCACCCAGTTCAGGGAATCTTTGTGGCGCGTCAGGAAAAACCACTGAAAAACAGAATGCCTGTATAAGTATGCCACCCTTTCCCTCTTTCTCACCTGCAAGAGGAAAGCAATTGAACAAACCCTCCTCCTCCTCCTCCTCAGTAGCAGAGGCAGCAGCAGCATTTTTTTTTCATTCCAAATAAAGAGATTTTTGCTTTCAGCAAGTTGGAAAAAATGCTGACCAGCTTAATACGTTCTGGGGTTGGCATTTTAGGTTTGTATGAACCAAACAAGAAACCCTAATTCAACTCTTTGATTTATTTTTGTTATATAGGCAAATAGCTTCAGAGAGCAGGCTAAAAGTCTGAACTTTCTGCTTACTTCAACTATATTGGGTATATAATCGACTGAATGTTGCTTATTTATCTGAATTTGCAGGAAGTGCCATTTCTTTGCTTATGTATGCTGCACCCATGTAAGTAAATTTTAGGACAATGGATATTTTTCTTTTTCATTTTGTTATAGAATTTATACTGATCTTGCAAAATTGATGAGCAGTACCACATTCAAGCGAGTGATACAGAAACGATCGACTGAGGATTTCTCAGGCTTTCCCTATGCAATAGCGCTGTTCAACTGTCTTGTCTACATGTGGTATGGGTCGCCTCTTATCAGCAATGGCTTGGAGAACATTGTAGTATTGGTTGTGAACTGCCTTGGGCTCCTTCTGGAGTTTTGCTTCATATCCATCTATCTCACCTTCGCTCCACCCAAAGTGAAGGTAATTAATATTGCATCTCTCTCAGAGATTCAAAACATGTAGCAAAATTTTTGGAATCTAGAGACATCTTGATTAATTTTTGTATGACTTTATTGGGTTCAGGATCAAGCAAAATTTCCCTGAGATATTATTTTATACAGGGAACTTGGATCATGCATGAAAATTTTCCACCAGATGCATGTCACAAATTCTCTAGTAATTGCCGAAATTCATCAAATTTTCAATTAGGTTTTGGAATGTTTCCATCCATCTATGCTCTCTAGATTAAATTTTTGATGATGGGGTTAGGTTTACAGTTGGACAAACACTAGAAAACATCATTTCATTATTCATATACTACTCATTCTTAAAAGTTTCTGATTTGTACATGTCAAATTTATCGTTGCTCAATGTGATAATTTAATGTTTGTTTTAGCAGATTATCGTATATCTTTTGGCAGTTTTGATTGAATTTACTATTCAATCTAAAATATTGGATTTCAAATTTTGTTAACAGAGAACAATGCTGAGAATGCTCGTGGGTGTGTTCACGTTGTTCGGTACTGTTGCAACGATTTCTTTCTTTGCTCTCCACGATCACAAACATAAGAAAGTTCTCGTAGGAACTACAGGAATGGTGGCCACAGTCACTCTTTATGGTTCTCCACTGTCTGTAATTGTAAGCTCTCGCTTTGCTTCAAATTTTTTATATATGTGCTTCTGACATTTTTTTCTGATCACAGTACTTGCAAGTGAACTTTCTTCTTGATATATTACTATTTACTCACGTATTACTATTTCCTCACGTACGTGTGATGCAGAAACTTGTGATCCAAACGAAAAGTGTGGAGTTCATGCCCTTCTCCTTGTCACTGTTCGCTTTTATGAGCAGTATTTTGTGGTTGACCTACGGTGCCTTGGGAAAGGATATTCTTATCATGGTAAGCTTAGCACTAACTGTACAGTTTAGTTTTAACCTCGCCAGAGAAATAAATTGAAATATAATTCATATTAATTTTGGATAATGTATCAATTGTTCATCTTTTTTTCTGATTTGTTTTCATAGGACCAGTTATGAATTTTTGGAGAAATGCATCGTGATTTATTTTTATAGAACCAGTTATACCATCTTCGCTAAAAATTCAGTGTGAAATAAATCAAAATGGTAGATATTCATCGTGAAATAAATTAAAATGGTTGATTTAAACTATATGTAACGTCTCCTCATTTTGTGTTTTCTTCAGTTTTTTTTTCATACGACAAACCTAGACACTCTCACCTGAAATTTATCATAACATAATTAAACTCAATTTTGAGCATTTATATATCAAGTTGGCACTTTTCAAAACACCCCTCTATGTTTATTTATATATATATAAAAAATTAGGCGGGGTAGATCAAGTGTCAAGGGCTAGTGTAAGGTTGTTATGGCTAGAGTAAGGTTGTTATTACTAGGTCAATCAACTAGTGTACTCATTTAAAGAATTCACAGTGACTGTATTAACCCATAGGTATATTTATTTAAAAAGTTTATATAGCTGGTATTAATCTAGGTATACTCATTTAAAGAGTTTGACAAGATTTTAATTTTATCTAGGTATTTTAGCTCATCATGATACTAGTTAAAATTTTGATTTTGGGTGAAGAAGATAATGGTCATTATTCACAACCCAATTGAATATATATATATATAGATATATATATAGATATATGACTTTTGTAATCATACTGATTTTGACAATGTTTTTTCAATTAGTCCCATCTCATTTTGCTGATCTACGTTATTGGCTTCTACAAATAATATTGCAATGCATTCTTGAGCACCTCAATTTTCTGATAATATATATTTGGTTGCTGTTTCTGATGCAGGCTCCAAACTTTCTTGGATTAGCATTGGGTTTAGTTCAGATGGTGGTATATTGTATTTATCGTTCAAAGAAAAAGAGCCCAAGGATTGAAGACAGAAAATTGGATACGGGGAAGACGCAATTGAAAGAGAATACTGTAGAACATCCAGCTTGTGACAGTGAGAAAACAAAGCCTCTCCCTGCAGATCAAGACATTGAAATGCAGGTGAAAGCATGAGTCGTGCCTGCAGCCAGATATGACCCAAGTTTAAAGTTTAACATATTGGGATTTCATTTCGACGTATATAATTTAACCATCATGTGATTCTCTGGTTACAAGTTCTGTTCTTCTGCAGTTCGAATATATTAAGCCATGGAAATGAACCAATTTTACAATCCTTTCAGAGATCACAACTCAGCTTGTGAGATCTCTACTTGAAGTAAGCAAAAACAATAATTGTTTTACATAAACCCCGCATGCCATATAAGGCTGTTTATCATATTTGATTTCCAGACGTGTCAAATGCATAGATCTTGAACTTCTCCCTGTGAACTTCTCCCTGTGGGACGAGATTCATGGACTAATGATGAGAACAGACATTCCTCATTATTTTTAATAGAAAGATTCGATTTCCATGAATGGCGTTCACGTTTTTTTTCACAGATTCCACTTTCATAACTGTTTTCGCGTTTTCTTACATCCGCATGCAATCTTGCGAGCATTACATCACGATTTTGAAGTTGTAACAAATTTGGAAGGGTTATTCGATATGTGTAACAAATTTTTAAGGCTTGCAGACCGTGTGACAAAAAGGTGCAATTTCCGTTACATTTGATCGTAACGTGCCCACAAGTCTCTGAAATGCAGGCCTTTTTCGAATTTGATTATAACTGCCGACTGCTTACAAATAAACGTAATAGCTATGAAACACATTTTCAATAATTCTATGAAGTCGGTTCGGTTACATTGGCGTTCAAACTTAGTTGATCTATGTTCAATAGTTAAAGAATTAATGATTAATTTGTTAAAAGAAGGTAAAGAACAGAAAATCTTTAGGAAAATGGAATAAAAATAAATTTGGAAGGTACAAGTAGTACAAATATCTAACCTTATCTCTCTACGTTGGTTGTATGTGTGAATGTATTGCTTTTAAATCTTCTTTATTCCACATCGAATCACTCAGGATTCTCTCGGAACCAAAAAGAGGGTACCGAGCCACGAATCAAAGGATGATGAACAATCTAATACACATAATCCTTCAGTGAGAAGCACGCTGTCACTGCAGACGTTCATTTCTTTGATTAATGGATGCTAAGATTTACAATATTTTCATATATTGATTATTTTTTCCCTGGTTAAGGTTGGATTGATATGACGTGGATATAATTTCATTTTTTTTTCATGATGGCACTTGTCTTGCCAGGCAAAGTCAAAACTAATGATGGCAAGTGTCATCCTTGTGAGAAAAGCAAGCACTCTGTGGTTCTTAAAACATAAAACTGTCCCTTTTTTTCTTCCTTTCACTTTATAGATTGCAGTGGTAAGAGGTTTATGTGCCTTCGAAGGGATTTTGAGTCTGGGAAAGTGAATTTATCCACTGCTTTCAAAGTCTGTCTGTACTGTGCTCTAATTTTTTTTTAATTCTTAAAAAATTTAAAAAATAGAGTACTCTTATTGAAATCAGTATCTGAAATTTTTCCATTTATGATTCTAGTATTTATCTATTTAGTAGTTTCTATTAATTTTTTCTTTTATTTTATAAAAAAATATGAGAAAAGGAAGAGGAAATTAGAAAAGGTCAAAGACAATAGACGAATACTTCATATCCAAGAATTTGTTTATCTATGATTTTAGTAGTTATTTATATTTTTCATTGGCATCTAAGAAATTTGTTCATCTATGATTTTAGTATCTATTTATATTTTTCATTGGCATTTCTATTTAGTAATAGTGAATTTTAGTATTTACATGTATTTTTCATTGGAATTCTCACTTATAATATTAGTCACTAGTGTAATACATTTTGATTTTGATGATTTAATGAGAATACTATGATTTATGGTTCCAATTTTTTGTGTTTTATTTAGTCCCCTCTATTTATTACTAATATGTATCATCTTATATTCATATTACTATGTATTGAGTGTGTAACATAATTTGTTGATATACTGTTTTGATAGCACAAATAATTATGTTTGGTACAATATTTTAAAGTGTGTCTCCTCAATTTTCAACTTCATAGTTGAATTTGTTTTCATTTATTTTTCCTGGAATAAACATTTTGCATGTGTGTTATTATACATTTCTCTATAAAAGAATTCCAATTATAAATGGAATCACATTCAAGACTCAAATACTTGTAAGGAAGGAACCAACTTTAGTTTGACTTCATTAAATGGGAAGTAATGTCCCTATCTTCATTACTACAATGAGTAATTTCTACTTCTCTTATGTCTGTGATTATATTGAAGTAGTGTTTCTAGTAATTTTGGTCATTGTGAAATAGAGCTTTAAGTGAAAAGTTTGTTTCTAAGTTTGAAGAAGTTGTTGTACATCTATTTGGATATGAGAGATTCTTTCCAACTAGATAGCTCCTATATTGGTGTTTGGTTTAGATATTCTCGCAATAGTTTATTTGGATATGAGAGATTCTTTCCAACTAGATAGCTCCTATATTGGTGTTTGGTTTAGATATTCTCGCAATAGTTTATTTGGATATGAGAGATTCTTTCCAACTAGATAGCTCCTATATTGGTGTTTGGTTTAGATATTCTCGCAATAGTTTGTTAGTGAGTTAAGATAGTGTCTCAATGTTTAGGTATATCTTTATGTATCCATATCCAATCAAAAATTTGTTGAAAAAAATTCTCACACAATTTTATTTTGTGAAATCCATGTCTACTCTACCATTTCTCTATAGGTCTAATTCTCTCATGAGAGGGGTTCATGATAATTGTATTTTAATGCTTTTAATCCTCTCTAATATAGGATCAATGTAGGCAAGAGAATAGATGGGTTATTATGAGATGATCGCTAAAACATGTTAATGGTAGTGTGACAACTATGATTGCTCCATATTATGTTGTGAGTTGTCTTTTAATTTCGTCATTGCATTGGTATAATGGAAACAAGATTAGATCTACAAGTTGAAGATGTAGTTTGTGGTATCCAAGAAGGTAAGAGAGGAGTTTATTTTTCTAAAATGAAGGCCAACATGGGATTTGATAAATAATTGTTGTCTAAAGAAAAAATAGTGATCTATATAGAAGAAGACACCCATTTGATAGGTAAAGAGGAGAAAGTTGTCATATGGAGAAGGAGGTAAACTAATGTAGATGTGTAAAACCTCATCTTTCGGACCATAATCTACACCTTTGTTTATACTTTTGGGTTTGATAAAATAAAAATAGAAAATATAACTGAAAGAAAATATTTACATCAATATGGAAAGTTTTCATTCTTCTTTTTCAATCAATGTATCATAAGCCCTCGGCCATCTAGCAATAGGCTCTATTTTTTTTTATGATTAATTTTCTCATGGAAAATAGGGTGAAATATTGAAGATTGGGCATCTTGCTAACCATATAAGGGAATTGAGAACTATTTTGCTATGGAAATGTAAGCTGTAAGATTTCGAGGTGGAGAGATAGAAAAAGGGGCTCTTTCACCCCAAGCCTCTCCAAGAACTTATATACAACTGTGATAAAACCATTGGCATAAAAGTCGTAGACACTATGTTCCTATCAAAAGAAGGAGCCTACATTTTATCCTTTAACGTGTCCTTTGAATCTATCCCATATGCATGACTTGGTTAGTTATTATTTGGATGTGTTCATTGGCACCTTGGAAAGTTATGTAGGATGATTATAGTGCATCCTTATACTAGGATGGATGATTGAAGTTGGTCACTTATATTAAACATGAAGTGCATCTTTCTAGTACAACTAGGCTAAGTGAAAAATCATTGGTTATTGTAATCATAAATGGACTATTGGGTTTTATCCTTATTGATAGCATGGTTAGTTCATTGGATTAAATTTTGCTTGTACATGTTTCCCTATACCTATAAGGGAGTTGTGAGAAGTTTCTTGTATTCAATGAAGTTAATGATTGTACTAAACTTAGAGAACTCAATATGACATGTATAATTTTTGTTAGAATTAGCTATTCTAATAGTCATAGTTGAATATATAAATACAAAGACAATGATTAGACAATGACATTTAAGATCTTGTAATCAAGAAAATATATTCCCTTAGCTATTCCTTCATCAATTTGTTGATGTTTCAACCTTGTATGTTGAGTTAAATTAGGAGAAGGAGGAGGATACTCACTATAGTTGTTAGTGGTTTCTTTTCTAGTAGCCATATTTTTACTTTCAACTTTCTCAAGCAATTATATTAGGATTTATGTTCACAGAGGAACACTTCATGTTGGATGCTTTCCTTCGAATTCCCATAGAGATATTTAATAGTTTATTATGTGAAATGCACTTTATTCTGAGACTTAGCTTTTTGAATTGTTTAATGTGCTCTAGAATTGGACCATTTTACTAAGTATTTATCAATAAGAATAATGTGTTATCAATTCATCAATAGAAATGGACTAAGAGACACAAAATATTTGTTATTTCACAAAGCAATTAGTACCATACAAATTAATCATTTTATAAATATAATGATGCAATAGTTACCTTTTGAAATGTTAACACTTGGTTTAAATCAAAGAATTGTTCCATCTAGAATATCCATGTTATATAATCTTTACTAACAAAATTCCTCTCTTTGAAAATAAGTTGTTCCTTGGTGCTAATCTAAACTCTCGAGTAAGTGGATATTGGAGTGATGAATAATCATGATTCTAAGATTAAATATTTGTACTCTCCATGTGTTATAAAATACTATCAATATGTCATTGAGTCTCAATACACTTTTTCTTCTTATTTTCATGATTTTCTTGAATCTCCATATCATTTGAGGGAGCCTCCCATATATGAATTGTATGATCTTATATTCAAATTGTTCCATCTTCTCTTCTACTTATTCATTATTTTCATTCATGGATTCTTGTATTTCTTCCTTTTTTTCATCCGTATTCTTTTTAATTTGATGTTCCATTTAATTTTTGCATTATCCTTGAGAGCAATTTAAATCCACTTGTTTAAAAATACTAGCACTAATTTTATCAACTTGCTTATATAATTTCCTTAGCTTATTTTTTAAAAGTCAATTTTTTCAGTGTTTTAGTTTTCATGAAGAGACTTAGTAGATCATTTATAGAACCTTTTTCCATATGAAAAAATAATAATACTCCTCTTTATCACAAATTTTTAATCTCCAAAAATAGAACGACAAATCAAAATTTATTCCACTTGTAAGTTATGTACCTTTAAAAACCTAATTTGGAGATTGTATGGTCTGATCCCTTCAAAGTATGAAAATTCAGCCTATAGTACCCCTATAAGAATTGTTAAACTCCTAAACATTTTACACTTTGAAACTTAGTTATAAAAATGTTATCACAAAAATGTCGAAATGACTTGTTTAAAACTAATTTGAGGACTAATCAAAATCCTAACTTATACAATATATATCTCATTAAATATATTGAGTCAAAATATGAAATATTTTTGACATGTAATTGACTATTTCATCTCAAGATTCTAAAAAATTTCAATATTTGAAGCTTCACTAAAAGAAATTTATAGCAAAAAATTGAATGTGTCTTTTAAAAATGATTTGAGGATTAGTCAAATGTCTTATCTTTCACATAATATATCTTTGCAAGAACAAAGAACAATAACTTAAAATTTTGATAAACTATACTATGATACTTATCCTTAGTTTCCACCAAATTTCATCATCTAAATGTTTCCATAAAAATATTTATAGCAAAAATTCCAAGAAGGCTTGTTTAAAATTCACTTTAGTATTGTCTCAAACCTATCTTCCATAGGATATATCTAAAATAAATTTCATTTCTTACCACTTGTACTATATAAAATTTCAAAAATAAATTACAATGAAAATTCCTAGATATCTTGAATGAAGGAGAAAAACCTTAGGACCATAGGCTCTTCTTTCAAATGTTATGAAGTAAATGTCTTGAAAATGATAAAATTTCAATGAATAATAATCTACTTTGAGGGGGAAACCTCTTTTTACAATGAATAAATGCATAAGACAAGATGAAATAGTTCTAAAACTATGTCACCTTGGTATATATATATGGGAGGTAGAGGGTAAAATTAAAATTAAAGGGTCTATCCAACTACATTAGTATAATAATAGAGACATACGTTACTATGTAGGTCCTTACATGGTTATTTATGCTTACATGTGGATCTTCCTAAGAATTAACAAATCCAAACGCTGAAGGTGCAAACGAAGACTTCAAATACATGAGAAACTATAGAGGAAGAAGAAGGAATATGAATTTGATCATATGTAGCATTGCCTCTCTTTTTTTTTGTATCCTTGCATGATCCTTGCATGACAAAATTACGGAATATAAAAATAATTTTCCGGTATACTTTCTAAGGTGCGTGGTAGCTAAAATGGAAATTTAGCTACATTTTTTGTTCCCCCTATTTTTTAATCGATTTAAATTAATAATAATAATAATAATAATCAATGTTTTTCTATAGATCCTCATGGGAAGGTGCATAAATAATGTAATATTAACTATGATACATCTTGTGTATAGGTTATTCCCCTAGAGAATTAGTGAGGAACCTGGTTGGGAAACTAGGTGTCTCAATACATAAAAATATGTCCATAAGATGATTATATGTTTATTATTTACAAATAATTATATGTTAGGACCTACATTATAATAGGTTTCCAGTCAATTAATCCCCAAGGGATAGCTCATTTGGTCGAGTTCTTTTTGCTAAGTACCTTGCCTATCAGGAGGTCACCGGATCAAATCTCCTTGACACCCTTGGAGTTAGGCCTTCCTAGTTTGGTCGGAAGGTATATCCCTTATGGTTGGTCTACCCCGATTTTCCCATGGATGTACCAGCCACTGAGTATCCGTGAACTGCCCTTAAAAAAAAAAGTTCCTAGTAAATCCATGTAGTACTAGTGTTCACCCCAAAAGCATAGTTAGTTCCTAGCTAGTATGATTGTTTGAGATGATAGTTCTACATGTGAATGGGGGAGCATGGAAACTTTGGTTTATATATGGAAATGAGTTTCCATAGTGAATAGAAACTGCTTGTTTATTCTCATAGTTAAAAATACAATGAAATTCCATTATTATCATTGGAGAAGCTAAGGAATGATGGAAAAAATAATTCTAAGTTGGAAAGGTGAGGACAAAGATGTTGTAGATCTAGAAAAGAGTGTTTAAATTTTAGATGAAATGATAATGGTGATTGTCCTTGTAATAGAAGTCAATATTAAATGGTGATGGAAAATCTAATCTGTAAGTTGTAGTGGATATTCCAATAGAATAGTTCCTCACAATAGATATGACAAAATTGTTGAAAAATTTACCTTTAATTTCACCTTAGATTCCATATTCTTTAGTTATTTGATTCCTTAATTAATTAAATTAATTAAAATAAAAGTAATAGAAAAAACATATACACACCATCCAAAATAGGCATAAACATTTTCCTTGGGAAACTCTTATGATTGAAACTTATCTAGAAGGTGCCATTTCTCTACTCTCTTTTTCTTTTCTATGGAAAATGTGAAGGTACAAAGGAAGAGCTAATCTCTATGGAGTTACATAAGACCCATGGAATATGAGGCTACTACAAAACTTTAACTTCCTCTGTTATACATGCTAAGTTAACACTCCTAATTGTTCTGCACTTCATGCAAAAAAATATAATAGCATAGAATGGAACTCCTACTCCTAGTGGCTAGTTATATAATATAGCCCAATAGCCATCTAAGGGTTAGGTTTTACCCCATAAACTGTTCAACTAGAGTTATAGCTTTGAACCTTCTAGAGCTTTCTTCAATGGCCACACATGGTTAGTCCCATATGCATGAGTAATGGGGATGAAGTGGCACCCACTCATACCATGGTGGTCGATTTTCATGAGGTGTAATTTTTGCATAAAACTTCATTTGAGATGCTTTTTGCAACATTGGAAAGGAGTATGAGTGTGGAATAATACTAGGATGTTTGTAAAAGTGATATTTTATTTACCCAAAATATTTTAGTCAAAACCTAAAAATTCCTATGGAAGGCACCATTGGAAAGGACTATGAGTGTGGAATAATACTAGGATGTTTGTAAAAGTGAGAATTTTTTTACCCAAAATTCTTTAGTCAAAGCATCAAAATTCCTATGGAAAGTTTCAAACCCCAATTCTCTAAATTGGGCTCACAAGTAAAAATGACCATGTAAGTTCATTCCTCCAATTTTTCTACCCTTAAAACATCAAGGTAGATGAAAAATAATATATTGAAATATATGAGATCATAAACAAAGTAATGTTTGTTATTTGTGCTCAATAAAAAATAGTGACCTATTGTGGCCAGCAACAACCCCCCTTCTTATTTAGTATTATCACTAATACTAAATAAGTGGGGGCCCTTAGTCAAAAAATTTAAAAACCGATTAGTGCTTGTTTTTCTTTTTCTTTTTTCAAAAAAACTTAATATCATAGACTTAGGATAATACCCCTTGAAAAATCCAAAAAGCTTAAGTTTTATGATAAGATAGAATAAAATCATTCCTTAAAGGAATATCGCATCGCAAAAAAGTAATGAATATCTCCTTACAAGCAGAATTCTAAAGATTGCGAGATCACGATGCGATACTATGCACTAAAAAATATTCATCGCATCGCATGCCTCAAATATCACTTACGCTAAAAACCTCAAACCACCGATATGCGATGGCACATATCACAAATCTCGTTTCACAGAAAAACACATTAACGGATGTTTGTCATATGCTACGCTCCAACGATTTTGCGATATTGCGATTTTTCGATTTTGCGATATCACAGTATTGTGATAATGCAATTCCATGAGATTGCGATCTGCAATACTGCGATCTACGATATTGCGAAGCAAATCGCAGATCGCCTTATCTCAGATCTTTAATGCTCATTGTACGAAAAAGATTTTCCATAAACCAAAGCCTGGTTATGCACTTTAATGTTAATAAATGAATTGGTTGTCAATCATTAATGAAATATTGTTTTGTTATGATCGAAGAGCCATTTCACGTAAGGTGGTATATTTTATATATCTTTAGAATTTAAAAGCTTTCCCATCACCTTTTTATCATTATTCTCATCTAACTTGTAAACTGCAGGAACGAAGAACAAAGAACTATACAAAGCAGTACTCAGGATATTATGGGAATGAAAGACAAGGCTCTGAGTTCTGAAGACAAAGAAATGACGCCCTTGTATACAAACACAGCCTGTAACAAAGATGTTGGCATTACTACTTGGGAAGGCATGTACAATCTACTTGAGGAAGAGAACCCCAGAGTAATGGAGGTTACAGCTATTGCAGGCTCGCATGGGTCTTCTGAGGCATCTATTACAGAGTTAGCTTACTCATTCTTGCACCGGATAACGGCGAGGCCTAAAATTCTTCCATACACGGACATGGTTAAATGGGTACTGGACAACACTAATATCACAAATAGACAGTTTAACACTCAGGGTCAAGAACTCATTGGCTCATTCACTCCACAAGATTTGAGACTCATATATCATTTACCAGAGCCACAGGCAACTCATAACAAACAATTCATAGAGAAGTTTGCTAAAGAAAATGAAGATCTGGAAGTATGTACCAAGGACTGGTCAAGGAGGGACAAACCACTAAAAAATGATAAACACGGTATGTATATCACTAGTTCTCTCACCTCCCCATATTGCTTTACCGCTGCTATGCTCTGTAGGCTTTTTGGGAAGCCAGACGTTAATAAATTTTCATCTGAATGGCTACCATTATTGAATGTTTTTGTTAATGCTACTATTGTGGATTGGGCTAAGATATTATTCGATAACTTAGCCACAGCCATTTTGAATTACCGGTCTAAAAGAACTGTTTCTCAGAGAATTTATCCCCCTTTTTACTTATCTGCATATGTGATGGATTCAATCTGTTATATTTCCAAGTTTCCTTTAATGGGTTGGAAATGGACGACTCAAGACCCCTTACCCATTCATATTTATCATAAAGAATTGTGGGATTCCAAGTTCATTCCCTATTTTTACAAGATATGTCATGGAATCATGTTGCCCCTGTATAAAATGTTATATGATAAAGACGCTCCAAGGTTTTCTCCTGGAGCAGAGGTAGATATAATTCCTGTCGCAAGATGGTTTGGAGAAGAACTATTTACATATGTCAGGGTATTTGGAAGTCTCGCTTCCCCTCATGTCTTACCTTTGTATGTTCCTGATAAACTCATGGCACGAGAAATTGCTTATCAAACTTGCGGAGAAGGAGGTTTGACTAAAGATTTGAAAGATAAAAAGAAGGCTATTTGGCCACAATTTCCTGTGGCCTATGGGGCCTTTTCACTATTTGATGTAGGCCATGCATTCAAAGAAGTAAACAACATAACATGTTTACGTTTGTTCAAATTTCCAAGAAGACCGTTCGACCCTTATGATATTGCTAAAAATTTCACCACTGCAGTCAAAATAAGGGTGTTTTCTAAAGAAGATGATCTTTTTGATGACATGTTCCAAGAGAAAGGCACACTTAAAGAGGTTCTACATTCGGCCCAAATATGATTTCCTCCAGCAGAATTTCAAGATTTCAAGATGTACATGGAAAGGAGATTATCTAGTATCCCTTTGGATAAATTACGCCTGGAACCCATAAGGGAACCAACTCCCAGTATTAGTCTCAGTGGAAATTCAGGCACAGACAGATCTAAATCTAAGTCCGGGAGAGAAACGTAAGAACACTCTAAGAGGTCTGAAAATGACCATGATAAAAGTGAGGGGTCAGTAAGGGATACTTCCCAGTCAAAGGAACTCCCACAACAACAGGTTTTTACCTCTCCACAGCTAAATCTTCCCCCTCTCATCGTACAGCAATCATCAGTCAGAACTGAGCTAGATAAAGAATGGGAGACATTCAATGATTTAATCAATATTGAAGGACAAAACACACAGACACCTGTGAGTAATGTACAGGCAACAAAAGATATAATCACAAGAACAATTAGCAATGTCTCATAAATGGAACATATTCCCATTACCCCATCCTCTGAACTTATGCTCAAGATAGAGGAAATTCCTCCTCTTGATGTATTTTATATTCCACAACACAAGGCAGTAGTGAGAAGACAAAGAAAGAAAAGGAAATTAGAAAATGTGCTCTCTCATGATGCAGAACAATTAGACATCCTATGGCAAGATCCTACCACTGATCCCACTGAAAATCTCACCAAATTATCTCAGATCACAGGAGCATATGCCTCTGCGGCCATTGATAAAGCATCTGAGGTACGGCAATTACTAAATGAGAAAGAAGATCAAGTACAGGTTTTGCAACAAAAACTACAACAAGCCAACGCCAACAATGAAGCACAGAAACAGCTTGAAAAATTACATCAGGACTTCCAACAAATGCAGATAGGGTACCAGAACAGTTTGGCTGAAAAAGAAAAACAGTTACAGGTTATGCAAGAGATGCACAAGGATGATCCCAAGCTTACATAATTCATCACAGAATCCATTTCCTTAAATGATCAACTACTGCAGCAACAGTAAATATTATGTCAAAGAATATAACAGTGGAACTCTTATTGTGAAGAAAGTGATAAAATCACTAATCAAGTCGTAGACTTACGACATGATTATGATTTAATTGATAAAAGAGTTACTGAATATTTGGCTTGGCAAGAAACAGAGGAAGGGAAAAGAGTAGGTGCACCAATAATCAAGGACAATCACAAAGAAATGCTCTTTAATAATTGGGATGCACAAATCAGGAAAGCAGAGCAAGCAGCAGAATAAGCAGCCGCAGCAGCAAACAATGTTATTGATTGCATAAATGAAAATTTGCACAAGGAAAATCTGATATCAGAAACCACTCCAGGGTATCTACCGAAAGCACAGCAACTGCAGATAGGCTGGAGACAGAAGGCTCAAGAAAAGGCAAAATCAATTAAAAGATTAACTCAGTTAAATTGGGATTCTTACTGGGCGTGTTTGGTAAAACCACACAGCCAGTGCATGACTCTCAAATGTATCATCAATTCTGCCGAGAAGATGGCGCCAGCTCTTGCCGATTCCATTTTCACAGGACAGTTAAAGTCTGAAGTCAGCCAACCTACTCTTCTTAAACAAATGCTGAACGCTTGCAATTTCAAAGAACAGATACACAAATAGTTAGTTGATTTTAGATTTAGTATTAATTTTGCTTTATTTTTTCCTAAAATAAGGACGGTCATTTAAACTGTATCCTACATTTTTGTAATAAATTATTTTTAGATTTAGTTAGTAGTATTTAAACCCGTCTCATGCATTTAGAGAAGGGTCCTGAAATTTGTCAAAAACTTGTCCTCAGAACATGCACTTTTGCACCCTCCGAGGAGGTTTTGATGAATGAATGGAACAAGATTTATTGATATCTACGTTTAATATCTACTACTGATGTTGCACTTTTGTACTCTTAGTGGATGTTGGATTAAGAAGAGATAAGTCATTATTGCTTGAAGCTCATGAGTAGAACTAGTTATAAATGGTACTTTTATCTCTTAACTATTTTTTCTTTTGTGTTAAAGTGATATTTATGTTCAGTTGTTTATATATTAATGCTTGAATGCTTGAGTTATCATTTGGCACTTCTGTACGGTGATAGCTATTTATTTATGCTTAATATATGAGTAGCTTATTATGCGATATGTTTTTCACAACTGTTTTGTCTGACTTTTTATACGAAGTAGTTTATCTTTATTAAATTATTTTCTTATAACATTTGAATGATCTTTATTACCAATTGTTATCAGAAATCATTTTAGATCGCATAATGGAAAGATTACATCCCGGGTTAGTATAGAATTAGATATTTCTATTTATTAGAATACAATTGCATGTTATTAGATTAGAGTTAGAATAAAAGCATCTTACTTAGGAACTTTTAGAAAGGAAATATCAATTCTCAACACACACACACACATATTGGGAAACTGGTCCCATTATCCCCAGTCATACCCACTATACCAAACGAAAAAAGAGCTGTCAACCAAGGTCCGGACGGAGTGGGTATCCCCCTTGGTAGACTCGATTTTTGGGGCGTCAACATGACCATATGGAAATGCTAATCACAAGTAAAAGGTCTAACATGGCATGTCTAGATTCTATATGTTGGTTTTTGAAAATTTTTAACTTGTATTTTTCCAAAAACTAGTATTTAGGACAAGTACTTTCTACTACCCATATGTTATTATAAAAGTTTACACCTAATGTCTCCATAAGTGGAGGGTGTTAATTATACCTACCTAAAAGAAATAAATAAGTATGTGTGCTCCTTGTTATTTGAGAGATGAATTGGATAACTCAAATATAATATAAAACTTTTATTATTGAGTTATGAAGCACTGGGAGGAATGAATCTTGAATTCTATAGAGGCTATATGAATAGACGGTCTTGAGATAGATAGTAAACTTGTATAATATAAATGTGTTACACTCAAAAACTAGAAATTTAATCATATAAATTAAAGAACAATATATTGTGATAAATAAATTAAAGAACCATATATTGTGATAAATGCTTGATATTTTATAGTTTGGGAATTTTCTACATATCAAAGATAAGAAATAAGTAACTAGATAATGATTCTACAAGATATACAAGATATAGATTTATAAATCTATATTGGGGCTATGTCAGAAACGGCACAGCACCACTCCCATGGGGACAATTCTAGATGGACCCAAAAGAATAAGCTCTCTTGAAGTGGATATACGTCTTTTCACCCACATGCAAAGAAGAAATTGCTTCTTTCCTTCGAATCTTTTTCGTTGACCTACAACTTGATGGAATGATAAATCACTCCAAGAAAGAGACTGTTAGGCTCAGGTTTCATATCACAAAAGAAACAAGAAAAAAAAAAGGTAGACACAAGCAACGCGTGAAGTGTTTAATTGTTTTTGTAATGTTTAACATTCGGTCTTCATTAGCAGATTGCTTGAATGAGACAGGAGAGAAGATAAATCCAAATTCTGGAACGTTGTATTTATGAACAGTTTTGTTGTTTGCTTCGACCTCCAATCTCCCAGGAGACCAGTGAGAATTTTTGTTGAAAAACACTATTCAGTACAGCACTGCTGGGGTCGGAATAATTAATAATGACGAAGGTACATCAGTTCACAGCTTTCTCTGTGAATCCAAATTGTTAGGTAAAAAGTGATGAAATTTTTAAGTTATAATTGAATAGTTATGTGTGGAGGTTTGGTTTTCTAAATTTTCGCATCTAATTTCAAGTTTATATATGTTTGAGAACTGCTTTAAGGGCGATTGAGATTTCTAAACAAGTTAGATATATTCACTGAGAATAAGACAAGGGAGAAAATCAATCCAAAAACCAAGTCCAGTCTGAAACAAGTTTATGTATGCTTAGGTATGTTCACTGAGAATGAGACAGGGGGAGAAGATCAATCCAAAAGCGTAAGTGGATTGTTGACTTTTGCCGCGATCCCATGGAGGCAGTGAGATGTGTGGTTGCAGAAAAAATCGGAGATCATCACCCGTATCTTCATTCAATCACTGCACATGAGTCTCGTGAGTTGGTAAATGCTTATCAGACTAAATGACAAATATCAGTTTGTCGTTTCTGTTAAGGATTAATTAGTTGCACCTCCTCTTCTTCAATCCGTGTTGGATCGCCCTTTCTAATTTTTTATCTAGAATTCTCGAATTGCTCGCGACAAACTAATAAGGGATAAGAGTTAAAACCACATACGTGGCTTCAATGGTAGGAAGCTCCCCTGGTGTTATCGTAGGTCAAAATTGTCGGTCTGCTCCTATGGTCCCTCCTTTGCAGTAGAGGGGAGGATTAAATTACCTTAACGATCCGACGGTTGTCCATTCGTGTTTGAACGCGTTGTACATTCATGAGTGGACGCGTTGTCCTTGTATCGTTGCCCTATCGATGAGGCCAATTGTCTCAGTCACATACGGGAAGAAACGGCGCAGTTGCGTGCTTTATATAATGGCATTTTTACAATCTATTCAATGTGGAAGGTATCAAATTGGATTTCAGCTGTGTAAGTCTAAGTTCATTCAATTTTTTGGTGGACTTTAGCTTGTCACTTATTACTGGGAAGCGAAGCAAATGTTTGCTTCTCTCTGCCATGATGGGCGGTGAGGGAAGTTAACCTGAAATTTAAAAATCGATCAAGAAGCAAACTATAGTGATGTTTGCTTTTGTCTCAAATGATAATGAATTTACTTTCAATCTTTGGATGATCTTAAATCTACACGTAATTAAATTCTAAAAATTGATCAGATGTGGAAATATACACCACCAAACTCTGTTTATGATGATGGGTGGTGAGTCTACTCAAACTTTGGATGAAGTTAAATCTGATATCCAAAAATTGACCATGAAGCAAACTATAGTGATGTTTGCTTTTGTCTTAAATGATAATGAGTCTAGCCTCAATCTTTGGATGACTTTAAATCTACCCACAATTAAAATCTAAAAATTGACAAGATGTAGAATGATACACAGCTAAATTGTAACTTTCCTGAAGGTGGAGGCCTAACCATCCGAATTTCACTCATTATTAAAGAAGCAAAGAAAATCATGATGGGTGGTGAGTCTACTCAAAAGTTTAGATGAACTTAAATCTGAAATCCTGAAATTGACCAAGAAACAAACTATAGTGATATAAATTGTCCAAGAAGAAAACTATATGTTTGCTTTTGTCTTAAATGATAGTAAGTCTACTCTCAATCTTTGGATGACATAAATCTACACTCAATTAAAATCCAAAAATTGACAAGATGTGGAAAGATACATCCCCAAATTCTAACTTTTGGAAGGGTACTTTTGAAAGAGTAAATGCTTCATTGAAAACCTTAAATTTACACGCAATTAAAATCCTAAAATTGACAAGATGTGGAGAGATACACTATAACTTTTGGAAAGATAGATGCTTTATTGAAAATTTTGCAACATAGATAAAACTTAAAAAAATATTTAATTATAATTGAAACCATTTTTATAATAAAGCATTATGTAAATTGAAATTTTCCATACAAATATGTTACATGATTAAAAGTATTATTGTATTAAAAATTATTTGTTCAAAATTCACACTCATAGAGTTTTATTTTATTTAATATTTAGTTAAATTTAAAATATTTAATTTTCTAATAATATAATATTTATTTTTTACTATATTAAACTACATGCATAGTAATTATAATAAAAAAATAATAAATAAATACATTTTTATTTAATATTATGTAATAATTTTTTAAAATTTAATAGTTAAAATTAAAATTTATTGGAATTTTATTGATTGATCCAAAATGATTTAAAGTGCATAAAGTAAACCATAATATTTTTAGTCAATTTAATAATTAGTATTTAGAGAAATGTTAGGTAGGTTATACATAATGTAGGGTGGAATGATATCATTTAGGATTTTTCTAATTTTAAAATATATGGTGTAATGATATTGTTAAAGATTTTAAATGTGAATGATATTATTAAAGATTTTAAAATTGTTTGATATTATTGAACGGATAGGTTCATTTTATAGTTCAATATGAAGGTTAAAATAAAAATTATTTCATAAATAGAAAATTAATATAACATATAATAAAAAGAATGAATATGTTGTAAAGTAATTAAAAGTTAAAAAAATGTGTGACTAAGATGCTTAAATCTTATATTTTTCAAAAATATTTGGATAAGAAATTTAAATAAACTACTTGAATATCTATATTAATTAATTTATATGGATATCAACTTCATATATATATAAACGTTGTATATAAAAAGATATTTAGTGTGAGTTATCAATAAAATACCATTGGGGGATTGTTGCTATTTATTTTTGGACACATTGTCATGGTCTTAATCATAAACAGGGAGACCAGTTGCATGCTTTATATAATGCCATTTTTACATTTTTGGATTTCAACTGTGTAAATTTTAAGGTCTTTCAATATTTTAGGTGGACTTATCACTCATTATTAGGGGAAGCAAACTATAGTGATGTTTTTTTGGTGGACTTATCACACATTATTAGGGGAAGTAAGTAGAGTTATCACTCATTATTAGGGGAAGCAAACTATAGGGATTTTTTTTTGGTGGACTTATCACACATTATTAGGGGAAGTAAACTACAATGATGTTTACTTTTGTCATTTTTTTCCTGGATGATGGATGGTGAGTCCATTCCAAATTTTGGATAACTCTAAATTTACACACAATTGAAATCCAAAAATTAGCAAGGATGCAAATTATAGTAATGTTTGCTCTTGTCTTGGATGATGGTGGTGATTCCATGAGAAAAATTTTGATAACTCTAATCTACAAATAATTAAAATCCAAAAATTGACCAGATTCTAAATTTTTGAAGCCTAGATGCTATATTAAAAATTTTGCAACAAAAGTAAAGTTTAAATAGATAGTTTAAATAAATATTTGATTATAATTGAAATAGTTTTTATATAAAGCATTATGTAAATTGAATTTTTCAATATAAATATTTTACATATTTAATATTATTGTTGTATTAAAAATGATTTAATCCAGATTTATTTTATCTAGTATTTAGTTAAATTTAAAATATTAATTTTCTAATAATTTAATATTTTATTTTTATTATATTAAAATAAATATATCACCATTATAATAAAAAATAATAATAAACAAATATATTTTTATTTAATAATTTATTAAATTTAAAAATTATTGGAATTTTATTGATCGATCCCATAGGAAAAGATTCCAAAATTATTTAACGTGCAGAGAGAAAACCATAATATTTTTAGTAAATTTAATAAGTACTTAGGAGAAATGTTAGGTAGGTTTGAAATTTTATTACAAGAAAAACACATAATGTATTGTGGAATGATATCATTAAGGATTTTAAAATGTTTGATATTATTTATGATATGCGCAGTAAAGGCTTAAATTACATTAACAATTCGACGGTTGTTGCCACTCGTTTTTGGACGCGTTGTGCATTTATGAGTTATATATCTGCTTTATCTATCAGGTCAAGTTGTAGTTGTAGAATAATTTGGAAATTTTGGTAAGATTATGAAAAATTCAGGTAAGAATATGAAAAATTTAGGTAATGATTTTTGAAAATTTGGGTTACAGTAGTTAAAATTCAGTATTTTGAGTGCCTCAAGGGTTTTTGATGGTGCTAAATCTATTTCCATTATAAAAAATGCAATTCAAACATTCCAACTACCTGATTTTTTGAAATTTTATTTACCAAATTATGGAAAAATTCGGACTATTCTGTTGCGTCAGTAGACAACTCCTTTATATAATGTCATTTTTACAATCTATTCCATGTGAAAGCCCAATTTTAACTTTTGGGAGGGTGGTTGCTTCACTGAAAGCTCTCAAACGAAAGTGAAGTATGAAGTAAATTGATTTTTTTTTATTTTTTAAATTTAAATATTTTTTTAAACACGACTAAATTTATTATCATTTATTTGTTAAATTAGCAGTGGAATATTATATTACCCAGAATTATGGATAATCTATTTCCAGATACCTGTGGGTTAGTGACTCATAAATAGTATTAAGACATACTTCCAGCTAATATTTTACATTATTATTATTTGTGTATAAATTTTTTTGATGAAAATCACATTCAATCAGTGTTAGAATGTGATTTTCACCAAAAAAATTTATACTCAATTTATGGATCATAGAAGCCAAATACCTATTTTTTTTCTTTTTTTAACAAGAACGGTTATTGAATTATATTAGAGACTTGGCATAAATGCCTCAATTCGGTTTACAAAATTTGGAAGCAAAGCCTAGAGTGCCTCCCCAACTAGGAGAATCATGGAGCTTATGCTTATGTTCCAGATCTTCTTACATACAACAATGGAATCAAATTTTGTAATTTGCCCAAGTTTGTGGATACAAACGAATTGTTTTAATAAAAAGCAATAGAACATGGCAACTATCTGATTAAGGAATTGGATCCCATGTTTCATCTCTATCCCTTAGTATGGACCCAGCAGAAAGGAGGGCTAATATAGCTTCTAGATCCATGTCCTTATTGTTGGCTCTCAGCACATGGTAGAATTTCAAATTCTGAAATGAATTTCCCAAAACTTTGATTCTAGAGATCAGCCTTGCAAATCTTAAATCCAATAGAGATGAATTAGTCACTATAGTTTTTATGATAGCCTGTGAGTCCCCAAATACGTTTCTCTCACTGATGTCCAAGTCTTTGAGATACTTGAGGCCTTGGAAAAGTGTCAATGCCTCTGCTTGGATGCTGGAAGTATGGCCCAGACCCCAGGTGAAGCTGTGAATCGTTATGCCATATGAATTCTTTATGACTCCTCCTGCACCAGCTCTTCCTAGATTTCCCTTGGCTACCCCATCAAATAATAGAGAGTGCCTCGATTGGTTGGAAATCCAGTCTTGAAAATCCTTTTATTTTTCTCTTCTTTTTCGTTCTTTGGGGAGGGAGATGATACTAATGGCTTTTTGGAATTGAAGATCAAGTGAATCACCCCAATCTATGTCTTGCTGGTATACGTTTGAATCATCCTTTTGCTCTCCCAAACAATATTTCAATTGACATTTTATCTTGACCCCTACAAACTTGACATCCTACTTTTTATTTCTGAAGATCCTTTTGTTCCTCTCAGGCCAAATCTGCCAGCAAATGGTTTTGGAAGGGAGGACCATGCAGCTTTGATCACCTTGTTTTTTGGGAAGGGGCCAGGATATATGTTCAACCAATTTGCGAACAGCTCAGGAATGGTATTGGGGAGGGCGAAATTGGAGTTACAATTGCCCAACAGCTCAAGCCAGATTTGTGATGTAAATTTGCACTCCAGCATAAGGTGACGAGCGCACTCAACATTTTCTCTACACAAGATACACCTTGATGGACCATGATATCCCCTCTTCTACAATCTATCATCTGTCAAAATTTTCCTATGACATAATAGCCAACAAAAGTAGTTGATTTTTTGCATGGAGGGATAGTTCCAGATCCCTTTCCATGGCGCTGGATCCGGCGGAATGTGGGGCTAATCCAACAGCTTAATGTAACCCTGTGCTACGGAAAACCCTCCAGCCTTCAAGCCCCAGCCCCGAGAGTCTTTCTTCCACGTGTGAGAGGGAGCCATACCATGCAGCAGAGTCAACAAGAAAGCGCAGTCCTACTGGAGATCTGGGGGTGCCTAGATTTGTTTCCAATTCGCCCAAATTGGACCTTCCCATGAGGAAATATCCCACAGCGATTTAAAACCGACATCATTCATCCATATGTGTAACGATTGCAGGGAGCTACACTCTGCCAGAGGATCTTTGTCCATAATTCGATCTGTCCACAGATTTATACTTTTTCCATTTCCGGGAATCCAGTATGCGTGAGATTTAATTAGAGGGGTGACTTTAGCACATAATTTCAGGAAGGGAGAATTGATTTGAGGGAGGGGCTTATTCAAGCAGTGGGTTCTCTTGCCTTTGATATATTTACTCCACAGCGCCAACTGTGCCCAACCAGGATTGGGGGCTATGATTTTCCATAAAATTTTCGCTCCCATAGCAATATTCTGGAAGAAAAGGTTTTTGAAATTTAAGCCCCCTTCCATCAGAGGTTTGGAGACTATTTCCCAATTGATAAGGAGAATTTTTTTCTCATTCTTCTTACCTCCCTTCCAAAAAAATTGACGAATGAAATCCTCCATCTTTTTGAGGATGCCAACAAGAGCTAGAAGGACAAAGAATTGGAATAAGGGGAGGCTGTTGAGCACAAATTTGATGAGCACAGTCTTGCCAGCAATATTTAGCTAGGAGAATCCCCAGGCCTGTAGTTTATTCTTGAATTTCTCGAGCTGGGGAAGCCAGTCTCTACTGTAAGGTCTCTTGAGAAATATAGGAAGACTAAGATACTTGAAGGAAGTCCAGGATGAAGAGGCAGCAAATCCAAAGCATCTGGCAATAGATTTGAGCTAGATGGGCGAAATGTTCCAACAATAAATGTGGAATTTCCAATTATTTAGAATGCTGCCAGACTCCTCACAAAATTCGTCCAGCACTCCTTTGAGCCTGGTAGCCGAAAGCATAGTGGTAGCACCCAGCAACAAGGTGTCATCGGCAAAGAGGGCATGATTAATGTTTTTAATCCCTCTTGCTATACTTAGCCCAGTGATCTCCTGGTCTTGCAGCTTCTTATCAAGGTAAAAGTTGAAAGACGAATAGTAGAGGTGAAAGAAGACACCCCTGCCTAAGTCCTTTTTTTCACATGCAAGCCTAGGCCAGGAAATACCTATTATTATTATTAGTGTATTACAAATTATTTTATCAAATTTCACATGAAAAATAGTTATTATAACTAATATTTAAAATATTTAACTTTCTAATAATTTAAATTCCAATTTTTATTATATTAAAGTAATTACATCTTACACATATATAAAGTTTAATGATTAGATTTTTGATTTATAGGAATTGATAGATTAATGTTATATATAAAGTTTAATGGTTAGATTTTCAATTTATTGGAATTTATTGATTAATGTTGTATGAAAAGATTTTAAAAGTAATTAAAGTGCAGAAAGAAAATTATAATATTATTTTTTATTAAATTTAAAAAGAATTTGGAGAAATACTAGGTAGCCTTCGAATTTGATTACAAAAAGTACAATGTGTGTAGTGAGATGTATTATTAAGGATGTTTCTAATTCTAGAATGTTTAATATTATTCAAAATTTGATTAAAATTTTATATTTATAAAAAATGTGTAATTATATAATTTCAAAAAAACATTAAAATGTTACATGTTAAAATAAAATAAACTAACAATTAATTAAATAATTAAAAAATACGAAAAATAATAAAAAAATTTCTAATATATATAATATAATATAATTAAATTATACACATTTATAAAATTATTTAAAATATAAAATATTCATCTCTTTAAGCACATTAAATAAATAACAAATCAATAAAATTAAAATATTTAGTATAATAGTATTATTAAATTAAAATATTTATATAATTATAAAATACTTTCTCAAAAAAATGTTATTGAAATATAAAATATATCATAATGTAGTTAATATTCTTTTAAAATAATGAAGCATTTTTAAAAGAAGGGGAAAAAATGTTTTGATTAAATATTTTTTTTTACTCTATATTAGTTGTTATTCAAACATGACTTATCCGTTTTATCCAAATATAGCTATTTACTCTATATTAGTTGTTATTCAAACACGACTTATCCGTTTTATCCAAATATGGCTTAACTGATTGAATTTCTAATTTTTCCATTGAAAAATGGCACATTATTTATTAACTTAGTTATAAAATTATCTAATTTTTTTTAATAACGATTAGATTAATAATCTAAATTTGTTGTTCTCATCCCCATGTCTAAATCAAAATATCAAAATTGTGTTGTCACTATCTTAACACTTTCACAAGTATTTTTCATCACCAATATTTGAATCAATATAGAATTTATAATACTAATATAAAATAATAAATTTGTATAACAATAACAAATAAAATAAATAAAAACAAACAAATAAACAAAAAGTCTATTTATATTACAATAACGTATTCACTCATTTAAAAAATATATATATTTAAACAAAAAGTTATAAAATTTGATAAACTAATTTCTAATATGTTTAGAAAAATTAATAATATACCATTTACATATTTATGCTTTTATACATTGATTTTCAAAATATTATTTTATAGGTTTATTTTGAAGATAAATTTAATTAATCATATACATTTTCATATATATATAACAATGTTGCTAAAAAAATTATGTAATAAAGTTAATAAAAGAAAAATAATAACCAAAGGTCATGGGATATGTATTTCAAGATGAATGTTGAGAAAAAATATAGTGATGGATCACTTGTAATTAATTAATTACTATGGAAATTGGCGAAGGCAATCACAAAGCTTTTGGAAAGGTATGAGACATTTATTGGCATTTTATTTATGAAAATAATGGAAAATAGGAGAAAAGAGAGGTGAAAGGTCACACGTTGCATGTGAGGAGGAAAATGAAGGAAAATAATGGAAAATGAAGAAAATATAGGCCACATTAATAAAAATGCTTTTGAGGATATGTCTGTAACTTTTTGTCAATTTTAGCTTGGAGCTCTGTATTCTACTCTCTCTCTCATACTCTTGGACAATTAGGGTTTTGTTGGAGCACTCTTGGAGGAGTATGGCATACTTGAGATTTGGAGAAATAAGGCACTAGAAGAGTAGCAAAGCACAAGAGGACATTGGGATCATCATCTACAATGGGTTTTGCTTGTAGGTACCGAGTTGCATGTATGATTTCCTTACTAGTTTTGGCATGCATGGAATATGCATGTGGTTTCATGGTTGTGATATGTAATTGGCATGGAGGATTGCTTGGATTGACAATGGTTTTTACTAGCCTTTCCATTTTCTGGATACTCATGGTGTTGTGGGTTTTATCCTTGTTTTATGGTTGGTGTTCATGTTTCTTGGTTGTGGGTTGAGTTATTAGCTCTTGGAAGCCTTGGTTGGACAAATTCTCTGGAATCCATGTAATAGCTTGGGTTGAGTTAATATTCTTAGAAGCCTTTGTTGGTAAAATTCTCTGGAAGCCCTTGGTGGGTTGAGTTACTAGTCCTGGAAGCCCTCACTGGAAAAATGCTCTGGAATCCCGACAATAGTTTTGGATTGAGTTACTAGTCCTGGAAGTCCCAGTTGAAACAAATGTTCTGGAGCCATGGAAAACTTGGGTAGATACCAATTATGTGATGGTTATTGATGTCTGACTATGAGGTGGAATCATTGGTTGAGGGTTGAGGTGGTTTTTCCTTTGGAAACCCTAGTTTGGTTTTATTTGATTTGTTCAATGAAATCCCACATTTATACTTGGAAAATGGACTGGGGGTGATTGATTGAAAGAGAGATTTGGTTCAGCCAAATATATGGCTAGGTGGTATGTGGAAGTCCTAGACCTAGTTGCATTTTTCATATGTTAATACGAGTTATTTTCCTCTTGTATTTGATGGATAAATATACTTTTTCATATGTGGATTTTATGGATGTTATATTTTTTTTATTTCTGTTGAATATATGTTGGTTACGAGGATATTTTATGACAGAATTGATGTATGGATCTCATCATGTTTTGATTAGAAAATGAATGAAAAATGAATATATGAACTAATGAACTAATAGATTCTATTGCAGCTATTATGATAAGGCATTAATGCTTCTTAACCATTCTCAGATAACTATGAGACCCCTATGCTCATATTTGTTATTATGACCTGTATATTGCATATTTGTAACATGTTTGACGAAATGTCTGCCATGGCTAGTAAGGATCAGATCAAGCATTTGTACCAATGATTACATTAATAGACTTATTCCATTCTTTTTTATCATTTCTGGAATTTTTATGAAGTTCTAGGCAGTGGCCTGAGACCTAGCACTGAAAAGGTAGCTAAAAATCTAGGGTTGTTGGCTCATTATTGTAGGGAAAAGTTCACAATCATTGGAATTTCTTGTTGTGGGAGTGACTAAAAGGCCTTAGTTGTATCTACGGCTTGTCATGGGATAAGATGACGGTATAGATTGACAAAATGTCAAGTTACCTCATGGGTTGATCACCTCGAAGGGTTTGTTGGATCCTAAAAGTTTTGTAGCATATTTAGAAAGCCAGATTGGTTGCATTTTGTCGGATCCACTTCCTTAAATATACATGAGGATTTGAATCAAATAATAGTAGCCTCTCGTCACATGTTTACCCCAACAGACCGATTAATTTGGGTAAATGTGGGAGAAGGGTGGTTACAGAGTGGTATCAGAGCATGGTTCACCCCTTGGACTGGATGGGCGGTGTGTTGATCATGCATACATGTTAGTTTAATATGTGTTCCTTGTGCTTGTGGTATATGTGCTTGGTTTGTATGCATGGTGGTGGTTATGGTTGCATTGTGTCACCATGTGAAGATTAATGGTGATTGATGTTGGATGTGTTTATTGTGAGTATATATCGATTATGCATTGGTTATGCATGTCAATGTTTGTATGTATTGTGTATGCATGTGTATCATACATATGCTGTTATGCATGCACTGTGTCTATTTAGTGTCGTGGTTGTGGCATCATGCATGGTAACTGGATGATGATTGATATGATGTCTATATATTATTATGAATATTACTGTACATGTATTATGCTAATCTGGTTGGTCTTGTAGACAAGATATCCTCCCTGAAAAATACTGAGCTATGTTGGTTATGTTTATGTTTTTTTTTATATGACATGGTATACTTGCGGGAAAGATGTCAAATATGATTAGAAATATGGTAGACTACAGTTCACGATATTTTCCCTATGGATCATATGAGCAACAATGACTGAATCATTCAATCACAAGAGAGACTTGCTAGGGCACAAGAGAAACAAGTAGAAGTCAATGAAGTTATCCTTCGTATTTTTTCAGACTTGCAAAGACAGGGACCACTCTGTATCAGCCATGGGAAGGAGGATGGGAGTAATGGAGCATATGGTAGTAGTTCATATGGTGGTATTGGTTGGATAGTGATTACACGGTAAGAGATGGGAGATTCCTTGATACACATGATAGATGAGGCAATGGACATGGGTGTTACTCTAGTTCTAGTTCAGACAAGTATCATGGTCATCATCATTATCATCCTTATAGGAGGAGTAATAGGGATATTTTCTGAATGATTTTAAGAAATAAAAGAAACCTACATTTGATGTAGAAATGAATAATTTATAGGAAGCAGAAACATGGTTTTTTAAGATGAATAATTTTTTCAGATTGCATGGTTACTCAGAGAACATGAAAGCCAGAATATCTACATTTAGTCTTAAAGGTAAATCGAAAATTTGGTGGGAAGATGTAAATAAATTCAGAGGTATTCATGAAGAGGATTTGACTTGGAGTGAGCTCCAGGGACTATTCATGAAGAATTATCTATCGAAGAGATACTATGACGACAGGGCAAAAAAATTCTATGAGCTAAAGATGCATCTTATGACCGATGAGGAGTACACTAGCATATTCTTGAATTTATTGAGGTATGTGCCTTACCTCAAGGAGGAAAAGGAAAATATTCAGTGATTTATTTCTAGAAAAGGGTGTGTGTTATTTTCAGTTCATATTTCTAGTGACAAAGGTAAGGAAGTTGAGGATGTGGATGTCTTGAGCAAGTACCCAATTATACAGTAGTTTTAGGATGTGTTTCCAACAAATATTTCAGATTTTCCACCTCACAGGGAAGTGGAATTTTCTATTGAGTTGGTATGAGGGGCAACATTAGCGTCAAATGAACCATATGAGATTAACACACCAAATTTAGTGGAATTGAAGTTGCAATTAAAGGAAATGCTTAAGTAAGGATACATGAGGCCAAGTGTATTGCCTTGGGTGCACCAGTGTTGTTTTTTAAGAAGAAGGATGGTACTCTTAGGTCGTGCATCGATTACAGGAAGTTGAATAAGGTAACCATTAAGAATTGGTATACATTTCCTAGGATTGATGACTTGTTTGAGTAGTTGAAGGGAGAAGCAGTTTTCTTGAAGATTGATCTAAGATTAGGATACCATTAGGTATGCATCAAAGAATAGGATATTTACAAGACTGCTTTCTAGACCAGGTATGGGAATTATTAGTTTATTGTAGTTCCTTTCAGGTTGACGAATGATCCAAATACTTTTATGTTCTTAATTAAAAGTGTATTGCATCCTTATCTGGACAATTTTGTTATTCTATTCATTGATGTTAAATTGGCATATTTTAAGAATGGGGAAGAACATGTTGAAGATTTAGCAACAGTATTGATATTGCTGAGAGATCATAAATTATATGCTAATCTTAGTAAGTGCAATTTATTTTAGACTAGGTACATTACTTGGGACATGTGGTTTCTAAGGAAGGTATAATAGTGGATTCGAAAAGGATAAGGGCCATCATGGAATGAGCAGATCTGAGAAATGTGGATGAGGTAATATCATTTGTGGGAATAATAGGTTATTATGGGAGGTTCATAAAGAACTTCTCACGGATTTCCTATGCTATTATGTCATTGTAAAGGAAAGGTAATAAATTTGAGTGGACAGAGGAATGTGCAACCAATTTTGAACAGTTGAAGAAGTTGTTTAAAAATGCTCAAATGCTTGCAAGAGAGGGATTGGTGGAGTTCTTATGCAGGAAGCATAGTTAGTATGTTATGAGTCACAAAATCTGAATGAGCACAAGCAGAATTATCCGACACATGATATTGAGTTGGCAATGATAATTCATGCATTGAAGATGTGAAGGCATTATCTTCTCGACAAGAGGTTCATACTCATGAGTGATCATAGTGGATTGAGGTATCTATTTGACCAAACGAATCTAAATGCCAGGAAATCTAAATGGTTGGCCATGATCAATGAGTTTGACTTTGAGATAAGGTACATTAAAGGTAAAAAGAACAGGGTTGTAGATTCTCTTAGCAGGCGAATACAAGTAAATCACATAACAACTATGAGTTCTTATGGGACAAATTTACAATATCAGATCCTACAAGAAAGTCAAGAGGATGAAAATTATAGAGAGCTTAGGCACATGTTACAGCATGGTACAGGTGAGAAGGATGTGTATTACTATATTACAATGGATGGATTAGTTAGATTTAGGGACAAGATATATGTTCTAGATGGAAATGAGCTCAAGAATCTTATCTTGAGGGAATTTCATGCTAAGCCATATTCACTTCACCAAGGATATCAGAAGAGATTCACAGCAGTGAATAACATTTATTATTGGCCAAATATGAAGAAGGAAGTTGTAGAGTTTGTGGCTAGATGCTTAGAATGTCATCATGTGAAAGAGGAATGAAAGCACACAGGTGGTCTAATAAAATCGATTATTATTCCAGAGTGGAAATGGGAGGTAATTTCCATGGATTTGATTACAGGTTTTCTGAGGACATCTAGACAACACGATTCTGTTATGGTCGTGGTTGACAGGTTGAAAAAGGTAGCACACTTCATCCCAAAAAAGTCTACATATTTAGCTAATGATGTAGCAATGATATTCATCAGAGATATGGTGAGGTTACATGGTGTTTTAAAGAAGATTGTGTCAAAAAGAGATGTTAAGTTCACTTCCAAGTTTTGGAAGCAATTGTTTACAGTTTTGGGTACAGAGTTTGCCTTTAGCACAACTTATCATCCATAGAAATATGGAGATACAGAGAGGGTCAACAGGATATTGGAGGACATTCTTAGGATGTATGTGATGCATCAGTAGAGGATATGGGAGGATTACCTTCCATTGGTTGATTTTTCTTACAACAATGGGTATGGGGAGTCACTGGGGATGAGTCCGTTCGAGGCACTTTATGGGTGGAGTTGTAATACTCCCATAAATTCAAGTGATCCAGTGAACATGGTGTTGATATGACTAGACATGTTGGAAGAGATGGAACATGAAATGTGTTGGAGATGTTGTCATTGATGGCAAAGGAAATGACAAAGGAGGATCACTTGAAACAACAACAAGGCAAAGAGAGCATGAGACATGAAGCAGAGGCAATTTTAGAAGGGTCAGTTGATTGGAGATCTGGAGAGGCAGCAGAGGAGCTTTAGGAGCAAGGAGCAGCATCAGTTAAGGAGCAGAGGTATTTTATTTGAGAAACTGGTTCTGAGTGTGGGAACATATTATAGAAGGAACATTCGATGTTCTGTGGCAAAAAGGAAACATGTATTGACAGCTGAAATTGTCTATGAAAGTATAAAAAGAGTGTTGAAAATTTACCTCTTATGCACAGACCATATCAAGACCATTTGTAATTTGTAAAGAGTTTGAATAGCATCCAGACTAGAGGGTAGTGGACTTTTTATTGAATATCTAGCTAACCATGAAACTGTAAGTGATTACTTTTGAGATGGATCACCTGTATATATATATATATATATATATATATATATATATATATATATCTGTTTATGGAAAAAAATTTATAAGTTCCATGTGTGACTTCATGTCTTCTTGATCGAATTACATGGGAATAGTTGAATTTTGAGAGTTAGTATGGATTCTGCGTTCTTGGTTGAATTAGTAATTCTGTGCAAGTTCTATAGTTCTGTGTTTAATAGCAAGTGCTCATAGTCTGTGTAGAGGAGGACTGTAAAATATTCCTCTCGCCCTTGAGAAAATGTGTGTGAAGGGTTGTGGAAATGCCCTGCATACAAGAAGGAATTCGGTGTTGTTGAGTAATTGTAACAAGGATGAATGCCAGTGGTCGAACCAGAAGCAATTGAATATGTTGGAACTAATATCACAATGACTCGACCTTGGAGTGAGCAAGAAAGGTCTGCGTGAGGGCTGTTAAATCCTGTGTGGAAGTGTATTCCCAGAACCCTTGAGCCTGCGCTTCCCGTAGACAGATTGACACACATTTATTTTGTAAGAAGGTGAAGTTGGTGGTTGGAGAATCATGGTGGAGCCACATAATCACTTTAACTCTGTCGAAATTTTGGGAGATGGCATATATTAATGGAGTTGTACTAGACGGAATCGGACCACTAAAATACACGAACGAAATCGTGAACAAAGAATTAAACTTAGCAATGGAACTGTAATGAAAAACAAAACATTGAAGCGGAGTTTAATTATAATAATACATTGAAGAGTGAGCGGAACCTTGAAGGCGGAACCTGGCGTGCCGAAGAGGAGCGAAACCTTTCGGATGAACAGTGAACACGGGTTAAGGCTGGAAGCAGTTTTTATCGAACCACCTTTGGAGCGAAAGTGGTATTAAAAATTTCGGAGTGATTCCATAGAAGGGCCAACATGTGGCTCCAAAGGTTCGGGGAAAACCGCCTCCATTGCGCGCCATTGCGCGTTATTGTTCGCGCATCTTCGCCAAGCAATATTCTTCTGATCAAATGAGGCGGTGCGACGCGATAAAAACTGTCGGATGGAGATGACCGTTAACGCTGGGGCCCAGTCCATCGCGCAACTATTGAATATTAACCCTCGTGCAAGTTAACCGTGCGATTTCCGTTGGATCAGAGGTTGAAAAAGTGATGAATTATCCACCGTTAGATCATGAATGAAGCTGCAAGGTGAAAAACAAGTGAAAAATGCTATGGAGCTCAAAGACATTATATAAGCGTTCTCTGGGGATTTAAATACAAAACCAAAGGGTTCAGTATAATTTTGAAAGTGTCGTATATGTTAACAATGTGAAAAGTGATAATTTATTGTTGGGTTGTTATATGTAATATAGACCAACAAATAATATGAACAGTTATATAATGAACACTGTATATGCGCTGAATGGATTTTAAAGTCATTGAAAAATTTGGATGACTGTTTTAAATGTGAAATATAATAGAAGAGTGAGGGTAGCCCAATCATTAAGGAGCTTCTGAAATGAAAATAGTTTGCCCAGATGTACAATTATTTGGGTTACAACAATGACTTTAACCTCTAATGGAGCAGCTCCAACGTTGATTCAAATTGCCAGTACATAAATTAAAAAGTATTGAAATTTCACAACAGTTATATTAAAAGACCTTGGAATATTTACACAACTGCAACGAAAGGGAGAGAGACAGCTGCAGAAAAATGTACAGTGATCCAAAAAAAAAAAAAAAAATCTGAAGGGGGTTGATTCGAAAATATATTATATGGACAGAGAGTGTGTAAGAAGGTAGCCCAAGCACAGAGATTAATAATGAATAGACATTGCCTAGATTTATATTGATTTGAGGATAAACTTGGAAAAGAAATTATATATGCAGCAGGTGCACAAAAGTACAGTAAACAGGTGAATAAACACAGGGATGAAAATGTGGGCCTAACAGAGGTAAACAAAGAATGTAGGAACTGAAAAAGTCACAGGGAATTTTGTAGGCATGATGAATAGAAGTATGCAAATCAGTTACTTAACAACAACATAAAAGACAAATCCAGTAAAGCCAAAATACAGAAAAGGAGCTGAGTGAAATTGAAATGTGTAACTGAAAATGTGAATGTAAATGTTTAATTAATTTCTTATTGTTTATGATGCATTGGAAAGTCTCCGGAGGAAAACATAATCCCACTATAATATTGAAATTAACACATATTATTATATCTTTTTAATGAGCTGGTAAAAGAAATAAGGAGGCAGAAAGAAAAAAGTCAGGACTATTCACTTCAAATTCCCTGAGGAATGTAAAGAGTCATGTGATGAAATCTATATATAATATCACATTGATATGCACAAATAGATTAGATAGAGTGAAGAGAATGCAGAAATGAATCATTGAAGCAGAGAAGAAAGAGGAGCTGAGCAGAGAAGAAGGAGGAGCTGAGCAGAGAAGAAGGAGAAGATGATAGAGAATCTGAAAAGATGCAGAGATGATACAAGGCAGATATGAGAATAGATGAAAAACAGAGAAGATGGAATAGAACAGAGCTGATATCCAAGGTAAATCAGCAAGTTTTTCTCTTTTGAAAGAGTAAGGAAGTTGGAGCTTCCCTACCTATCAAGTTATAGCTTGATAGATGTCAGTTTTAGCTGACTGAGGTTGGAGCCTCCTGTAGGTTGGTGCCTGCAGAAAATAGATGGGTGTTGGTGCTTCCACATCAAGTTGTAGCTTGATAAAATGTCAGTTGTAGCTGAATGAGGTTGGAGCCTCCTATAGGTTGGTTCCTGCAAAAAATTGATGGGAGTTGAAGCGTCCTTACAAGTTGTAGCTTGCAGAATTGAGGTTGGAGCCTCCTGTAGGTTGGTGCCTATAGAAAATCAGTGGTGAGGGGGAGTTGGAGTTTGCCTTTGCATCACAACAATAATAAGATGTGGTTTTCTCCCTTTATGGGTTTCCACTTATATCTAGTGTCTCTGTGCATGATGTTTATGTGTTGATCTGGTGTATATCATCTGCTTAATATTTGCTGCTCTGATATTAAGTCTATTGTTACATTATATTAATGCTTGCTGCTCACATTCTAAGATTACTCACATGTTAAGTTGAACATGAAATGAAGGTGTAAACAAGTGTTAATGAAAAAGTTTTAAAAAGTCCATGAATGTGTTAAACTGATTCACCCCCCCCCCCCTCAGTTTAACTAAGGGTTCAACAATTGGTATCAGAGCCAGGTTCCTTTGGTGTAAGCTTAATAGCTTGAAGGAGATCTGGTTGAGTCATGGACTATCAAAATGCACCTGTGTTAAATACAACAAACTTTCCTGAATGTAGAGATAAGGTTAAAACAGGTTTAATGGCCTATGAACCTGAGGTATGGAAGCTTGTATGTGATGGTTACTGCAAAGACTCACCCACGTTGAAAGAACAACAGAGGAATGCCAAGGAAAAATGTGTGATATATAACAATCTTCATAACAAGGATCTTGAGTTATTAATGGATTTAACTTCAGCAAAAGAAATCTGGGACAGACTGCATTCCATGCATGGAGTAGACACTGAGGATTGCATTGTCAAGAAGGAGAAGAAAATTAAGAAGAAGAAAAATCCATGTCAAAAGGAAAATGTTCAAACACATGAGGTACATGCTAGTGTGAATGGTAGTAAGAACCATGAAGAAATTGCAGCTGAAGAAAAGGCCAAACTAGACACTGCCTGGACTGAAATAGAAAGACTAAAGAATGAAAACAAAGACCTTAAGACAGTGGTGCAAATTTGTGATGAGAAAGAGTATGAAGATAAGAAAGAGATTGTTGGCCTGAAGACACACCTTGAAGAAGCAAGGAAAGTTGAAGACACTATGCTGCAACAAATGAGAGAGAAAAGTCAAGAATGTGAAAGATTGGAAGAAGAAGTAGTGAGCGTGATAAAGAATTTACAAAAATTCCAAAGAGAACTATTAATGAATACACCTCTAATGAAAAGCATTGGAAAATTGGACAAGATGCTAAATGCTCAAAGATCTCCTCTCATAAAGGCAGGCTTAGGATATGAAGGAGAAACAAGTAAGTCCAAGGCAGAAGATAACAAGAAAATCATCTTTGTAAAAGCTGTAAAGGACAGTGAAGCAGCTCAGCAGATTACTACAAAAATAGAAGCCAGCAAGAACAGGATTTGTGAAGAAACAAATAGAATCAAGAAACAACATGGTAGGAAAGAGAATGAGAAGATGAAACAATCAACTGCTAAAGGCTCATATGCTCCTAAGGATGAATTGAACAAATTCGGAAGATGTCAAAGGAGGTTTCGCCCTCCTATGAAAAATAACACATGTTTCTCTTGTCATAAACTAGGACCTAATGCAGCATATTGTAAGACAAAGCCAATCTAGTCCAACCAGCAAAGGATGCAGCAAAAGAGAAGAATCCCTCAAGCAAGCAAATGGAAAAGACAATCTTTCACCAGGTACACAAATCATTTCCATGGCTACTGTTATGCATGCAATAATTTTGGACATAAAATTGTTGATTGTAAAATGTATTCAAGAAGGGGAACAAATTATTATACATCAGATCAAATGTACTTTGACAAATAAGATGTTATGTATGCCTCAAGCTTGGCCACAAAGAAAAGGACTGTAAACTACCATATATACTAAATAACTCTAGACATATGATGGAAACAAAGCAAATCAAACAAAACTATGAATTTAAGAGAAGTGCAGACATTATGAAGAACCCCAATAAAGTATGGAAGGAAAAGAGAAAGGGGGAGCCTATTATCTCAATAAAATAATGAATCCTCCATAGTCTCAGGGGGAGCTTCTCTAGGAAGCAAAGAAAAAATCCATCCAGTGAAAAATATGAAGCAACATCCCAGGGGGAGAGTAGTTCATATATAGACCCCATGAAAGTAGTCTAAGAAGAGCACCTTAGACTGAGAACGGCTATAAGATCAGGAAGGGAAAAGAAAAATTCCTCTAACAAAGAACTATAGAGGAAGAAGATTATTTAGCTGACAGATTGATGAAAGAAGAGAAGGCAGCAAGCAACCATGGTAGTAGAGAGAACATCAACCATGAACCTGCAGAACTAATAGTGAATCACATTAAGAAGGATGAGTAAGAGGAGTGCCTATCATCATTATGTAATTACATCATTCATCTATGAAAAGTACCCTTGGAGGAGTGCAGTTAAGTAAGTGATAAATCTCTGAGTGATCTGCCCATGAAGATTCCAAGTATACAAATTGAATATGCCTCCCCAAAGATCTTTATATTAGAACAATTGAATTGATTATAAAGTAGCAATGATTCTGGAACAGTTCTAGAAAGATACATGTAATGGCTTTCCTTTGACCAGAATGACAGAATAAGAAAATGGTTACTAATGATAAGATCAGTTTCAAGATATTGATGGCTATTGGTGTGAACATTGGAAAGCTCAATAGTAGAATTTATGAAGGATGTCTTAATTATGGGTAAATGTGCAAGCTAAAGTAAAATCTCTGCATATTTTATCAAGGTAATATCATTTGGTACTTGGTGCAAGTAGCATGCTTATCAACTGAATATCAAGTGTTATCAGGGGAGCAGTAGTATGGTACAGGTCCTCAGAATCAAAGGATTATAGAAAAAGAACCTCAAGGTAATATTCCCAGTATTATCTGCATTCAACATGAAAAGGTCAGTAGCAGAGAAAAAATAACATTATCTTGCTTACACTTGAAGTAGTATATTGAGCACTGAAGAAATATCTTTTTCTATATATAATTTCATGCCTTCCTGAAGTTGGTACATGTATATCTTCAAGGCCTCTTTCTTAAGATCAGTTACAAAACTGTGTGAAGTCTGTTTGCTGAGTTTTCAATTAAACATCTTGAATATGCTTTTGTGGAAGCTCATTCTGATAGAATAGTCAAAGTATCTGAAAAATAAAGGACTAGCTATGATTACCATCTAAAGCTCAAATTTTTTTTTAATCCTACTTCAGCACAAAGGATTTGCTGGTAATCCACCTTTAAAGAGAGATTGATTATTGACATACATACCCCATTATGTCATAAATAAAACTTCATGGTTAATGAGTGAAATTGACCAATACATTGATGGGTTTATTTTGAAAATACAATGTGCAAGTAGTAAAAGTCATTCGGCCTCTCATATTGAAAGATATTTCCTAATCTCACAATAAGTTGTAAACTCTGGCTTGATTCATTGTTCACATCAACAACAAGAACCTCTCAGTCTTTAAAAGTAATATCCTTGTCAGCATCCTAGCTCATATCATCACCAACAGGAAAGAAAGGTGTACCACAACAATAAAAGATATATTGGCATCATTATCATAATTGAACAAGTGTGGTACTGCAGATGTGTATTGCAGAAGAAGACATATTCCATCTACAACCTTCCTCAACAGATATTTTTTTATGAAAATAAGATTAGAGATTGAAGTGTATTTGAAGCCTTCTCAGTATTTTAGTTTTGATCCAATCATACATCTCTGATTAGATAAGGCTGGTACAATGTGTTCTATGAAGTGTCATTACCTTCACTTTCAGCTCTATACAAGTGAAAGAAGTCTATGCCTTTGGTTTGTATTAACTTATAGTGTACAGTCAAGTTCAATAATCAAAGTGTTCTCTCCACAACTCTTATACACTATTTTGGAGCAGCAGGGTACAAAGTCAGAAGAAGAAGGCCTAAACACATCTTAGAAAGAGGAAATGAAGAGATAGAAAGCACACTAGGAAATGTGGAACCCTTTGCCATTGATGTAAAAGGGGGAGGAAAAGAAAGTAACAGAAGATAGGGTCTTCTAAAAGAAGCCAGACAGAGGAATACTTGGAGGAAGCATTGAATTATTGGTGGATGGGTTTCGATCAATGCCAAAGGGGGAGACTGTTGGAAATGTTGTCATTGATGGCAAAGGAAATGACAAAGGAGGAGCACCTGAAACAACAACAAGGCAAAGAGAGCATGAGACATGAAGCAGAGGAAGTTTTAGAAGGGTCATTTGATTGGAGATCTGGAGAGGCAGCAGAGGAGCTTCAGGAGCAAGAAGCAGCATCAGTCAAGGAGCAGAGGTATTTGATTTTAGAAACTGGTTCTGAGTGTGGGAGCATATTATAGAAGGAACATTCGAGGTTCTGTGGCAAAAAGGAAACATGTATTGACATCTGAAATTTTCTATGAAAGTATAAAAAGAGTGTTGAAAAGTTACCTCTTATGCACAGACCATACCAGTAGAGGTCATTAAAGGAGTTATGTAAAATGATTTGTAATTTGTAAGGAGTTTGAATAGCATCCAGACTGGAGGGTAGTGACCTTTGTATTGAATATCTAGCCAACCATGAAACTGTAAGTGATTACTTTTGAGATGGATCACCTGTATATATATATATATATATATATATATATATATATGTTTATGGAGAATTGTTTATAAGTTCCATGTGTGACTTCATGTCTTCTTGGTCGAATTACATGGGAATAGTTGAATTCTGAGAGTCAGTATGGATTCTGCGTTCTTGGTTGAATTAGTAATTCTGTGCAAGGTCTATATTTTTGTGTTTAATAGCAAGTGCTCGTAGTCTATGTAGAGGAGGACTGTAAAATATCCCTCTCGCCCTTGAGAAACTGTGTGTGAAGGGTCGTGGAAATGCCCTGCATACAAGAAGGAATTCGGTGTTGTTGAGTAATTGTAACAAGGATGAATGCCAGTGGTCGAACCAGAAGCAATTGAATATGTTGGAATTAATATCACAATGACTCGACCTTGGAGTGAGCAAGAAATATCTGCGTGAGGGCTATTAAATCCAGTGTGGAAGTGTATTCCTGGAACCCTTGAGCCTACGCTTCCCGTAGACAGATTGACACACATTTATTTTGTAAGAAGGTGAAGTCGGTGGTTGGAGAATCGTGGTGGAGCCACAGAGTCACTTTAACTCTGTCAAAATGTTGGGAGATGGCGCAGATTAATGGAGTTGTACTAGACAGAACCGGATCACTAAAAGACACGAAAAAAATCGTGAACAAAGCATTAAACTTAGCAATGGAACTGTAATGAAAAACAAAAAATTGAAGCAGAGTTTAATTATAATAATACATTGAAGAGTGAGCGGAACCTTGAAGTAGGAACCTGGCATGCCGAAGAGGAGCGGAACCTTGCGGATGAACAGTGAACGCGGGTTAAGGCTGGAAGCAGTTTTTATCACACCACCCTTGCAGCGAAAGTGGTATTGAAAATTTCGGAGCGATTCCATAGAAGGGCCGACATATGGCTCCAAAGGTTCGGGGAAAACCGCCTCCATTGCGCGCCATCACGTGTTATTGTTCGCGCATCTTCGCCGAGCGGTATTCGTCCGATCAAATGAGGCGACGCGACGCGATAACAACCATCGGATGGAGATGACCGTTAACGCTGGGGCCCAGTCCATCGCGCAACTATTGAATATTAACCCTCCTGCAAGTTAACCGTGCGATTTCTGTTGGATCAGAGGATGAAAAAGCGATGAATTATCCACTGTTGGATCATGAATGAAGATGCAAGGTGACAAACAAGTGAAAAATGCTATGGAGCTCGAAGAAATTATATAAGAATTCTCTGGGGATTTAAATACAAAACCAAAGGGTTCAATATAATGTTGAAAGTGTCATATATGTTAACAATGTGAAAAGTGAGAATTTATTGTTGGGCTGTTATATGTAACATAGACCAACAAATAATATGAAGAGTTACATAGTGAACACTGTATATGCGCTGAATGGATTTTAAAGTCATTGAAAAATTTGGATGAGTGTTTTAAATTTGAAATATAATAGAAGAGCGAGGGTAGCCCAATCATTAAGGAGCTTCCGAAATGAAAATATTCTACCCAGATGTACAATTATTTGGGTTATGACAATGAATTTAACCTCTAATGGAGCAGCTCCAACGTTGATTCAAATTTCCAGGACAAAAATTAAAAAGTATTGAAATTGCACAACAGTTATATTAAAAGACTTTGGAATATTTACAAAACTGCAACGAAAGAGAAAGAGATAGCTGCAGAAAAATGTACAGTGATCCAAAAAAATCTGAAGGGGGTTGATTCGAAAATATATTATATGGACAGAGAGTGTGTAAGCAGGTAGCCCGAGCACAGAGATTAATAATGAACAGACATTGACTAGATTTATATTGATTTGAGGATAAACTTGGAAAAGCAGTTATATATGCAGCAGGTGCACAAAAGTACAGTAAACAGGTGAATAAACACAGGGATGAAAATGTGGGTCTAACATAGGTAAACAAAGAATGTAGGAACTGAAAAAGTCACAGGGAATTTTGTAGGCATGATGAACAGAAGTATGCAAATCCGTTACTTAACAGCAGCAGAAAAGAAAAATCCAGTAAAGCCAAAATCCAGAAAAGAAGCTGAGTGAAATTGAAATGTGTAACTGAAAATGTGAATGTAAATGTTGTAATTAATTTCTTATTGTTTGTGATGCATTGGCAAGTATCCAGAGGAAAACATAATCCCACTGTAATATTGAAATTAACACATATTGTTATATCTTTTTAATGAGCTGGTAAAAGAAATAAGGAGGCAGAAGGCAAAAATTCGGGACTATTCACTTCAAATTCCCTGAGGAATGTAAAGAGTCATGTGATGAACTCTATATATAATATCACATTGATATGCACAAATAGATTAGAGAGTGAGTGAAGAGAATGCAGAAATGAAGCAGTGAAGCAGAGAAGAAATAGGAGCTAAGCAGAGAAGAAGGAGGAGCTGAGCAGAGAAGAAGGATAAGCTGATAGAGAATCTGAAAAGATGCAGAGATGATAAGGGCAGATATGAGAATAGATGAATAGCAGAGCAGATGGAACAGAACAGAGTTGATATCCAAGGTAAATCAACAAGTGTTTCTCTTTTGAAAGAGTAAGGAAGTTGGAGCTTCCCTATCAAGTTATAGCTTGATAGATGTCAGTTGTAGCTGACTGAGGTTGGAGCCTCCTGTAGGTTGGTGCCTACAGAAAATAGATGGGATTTGGTGCTTCCACATCAAGTTGTAGCTTGATAAAATTTCAGTTGTAGCTGACTGAGGTTGGAGCCTCCTGTAGGTTGGTGCCTACAGAAAATTGATGGGAGTTGAAGCTTCCTTGCAGTTGTAGCTTGCAGAATTGAGGTTGGAGCCTCCTGTAGGTTGGTGCCTACAGAAAATCAGTGGTGAGAGGGAGTTGGAGCTTTCCTTTGCATCACAACAATAATAAGATGTAGTTTTCTCCCTTTATGGGTTTCCACTTATATCTGGTGTCTCTGTGCATGATTTTTATGTGTTGAACTGGTGTATATCATCTGCTTAATATTTTCTGCTCTGATATTAAGTCTATTGTTACATTATATTAATGCTTGCTGCTCACATTCTAAGATTACTCACATGTTAAGTCGAACATGAAATGAAGGTGTAAACAAGTGTTAATGAAAAAGTTTTAAAAAGTCCATGAATGTGTTAAACTGATTCACCCCCCCTCTCAGTTTAACTAAGGGTTCAACAAAATGTAGCTAATCAAATAGAATTTAAAGGCAACAAAGGACTGGAAAAAAAATTATGCAGATCGAAACATGTTTTTTAAGGAGTTTCAGGTTGGGGAACAGGTTTATTTGTGCATGAATAAAAAAATAGATCCTTGAGGATTGGATCATGTGCCAAGTTGGCACCTCAGTATTGTGGACCTTTCAATATTCTTGATAGGATATGATCAATAGCTTATCAACTTGCACTGCCTTCGACAGTGAAATTCCATGATGTTTTCCATGTTTCATTATTTATGAAGCATGTTCAAGATGTTGATCATGTGATTGACTAGTATGTATTACAAGTGGAGATAGAAGGAGAATTCCAACTCTCAGTTCATTTTGCAGAACAATATGCACATGATTCGGAAGCAAGCAATTAAGCAGGTTAAAGTGAAATGGAAGCACTTTGGGCCCAATTAAGCTACATGGGAGATGGTGGATCAAATTTGCGTTATGTATCCTTTGTTATTCATTGGTTGAGCGAATTTTTTTGGTATATTTTTTGATGTGATGTTTTGGTACATGTGCATATGTGTATATGAATGTAACTACCACCACGAGTTGTGATATAAAGCTACAATAAACGGTATGGGTGTCTTGTTGTTACGTGTGGCATGTTGGTTATGTTTGTTTGCTTTTAGTAGGTTGTTCATTTAAATACTACAACGAGCTAAGTTATAAATATCCATAGGAAATATGTTTTCCTTTCAGCGGTCTTGTTGGTTGTAGGTATCACTGAACACCGAGAATGGTGTTCCCCCAAGGGGGAGGGTTTTATAACAACACTATTCAAAAATCCTTGTAATAAAGTTAATAGAGGAAAAATAATAACCAAGGTCTTGGGACACGTATTCCAAGCTGGATGTTGGGAAAAAACATACTGATGGGGATCATTTGTGATTAATTAATGGCTATAGAAATTGGCAAAGGAAATGGCAAAGGCTTTGGAAAGGCATGAGGCATTTATTGACATTTTATTTATGAAAATAATGGAAAATAGGAGAAAAGGGAGGTGAAATGTCACAGGTTGCATGTGAGGAGGAAAATGAAGGAAAATAATGGAAAATGAAGAAAATAGAGGCCTCATTAATAAAAAAGCTTCTGATGATCAGTTTGTAGCATTTTGTTAGTTTTAGTTTGGATCTCTATATTCTAATATCTCTTTCATACTCTTGGACACTTAGAATTTTCTTGGAGCACCCTTGGAGGAGTGTGGCATACTTTGGATTTGAAGCAAGAAGGCACTAGAAGAGTAGGAAAGTGCAAGAGGATATCGAAATCAGCAGCTACATCAAGTTTTTCTTGCATGTACCAAGTTGTGGTTTCTTGGATATGATCTGCCATTGTCATGGAGGATTTCTTGGATTGACAATGGTTTTTCCTAGCCTTTCCATTTCCTGGATAGCCACGATGTCGTTAGTTTTATCCTTGTTTTATGGTTGGTGTTCATGTTCCTTGGTTGTGGTTTAGTTTTTAGTTCCTGGAAGCCTTGGTTGGAAAAACGCTCTAGAATCCTTGTAATATCTTGGGTTGATTTACTAGTCCTAGAAGCCTTAGTTGGAAAAACCCTTTGGAATACCTTGGTGGGTTGAGTTACTAGTCCTGGAATTTCTAATTGGATAAATGATCTAGAATCCCGACAACAATTGTGGGTTGAGTTACTAGTCCTGGAAATTATCCCTAGTTGGAACAAACGATACTAAGCCCAGGGAAACTTGAGTAGAGACCAATATGGTGATGGTTAGTGATTTTTGATTGTGAGGTGTAATCCATGGTTGAGTTTTCATGTGGTTTTCCCTCTTGAAGCCTCAGTTTGGTTTTGTTTGATTTGTTCCATGAGATCCCACATTCATTATTGGAATATGGTGTAGGGGGGATTGGTTGAAAGAGATATTTGGTTCAACCCAATCTATGGTTGGGTTGTACGTGGAAGTCCTAGACCTGGTTACATTTTTCATATGTTAATAAGAGTAATTTTTCTCTTGTATGTGATGGGTAAATATACTTGTTCATATGTGGTTTTTATGGTTGTTATATCTTTGTTATTTTTGTTGAATATATGTTGGTTATGAGGATGTTTTAAGATAAAATTGATGTATGTATATTATCACGTTTTCATTATAAAATTAATAAATATATGAACTAATAGATGCTATTGCAAAAATTGTGATTAGACATCAATTCTTCTTAACAATTCTTAGATAAGTATGAGACCCCTATATTCAGATATGTTGTTATGACCTGTAGATTGCATATTTGTGACATGTTTGACAAAATTCTTGTCAAGGCTAGTAGGGGTCATATTAATTACTTGTACAAATGTTTGCATTAGTAGCCTTATTCCATTGTTGTTAATAATTTTCAGAAGTTTCATGAAGTCATAGGCAGGGGCCTGAGACATATCCCTGTAAAAGTGGCTCAGAATTCAGGGTCGTTGGCTCAAAACTGCTAGGAAAAGTCCACAGTCACTGGCATGCCTTGTTCTAGGAGTGAATGGAAGGCCTTAGTCGCATGCATGTATTTTCATGGGAGCGACTAAGGGTCCAGATCAGCAACATGTCAAGTTACCTTAGAGCTTCGTCACTTGGAAGGGTTGGTTGGCTCTTAAAGGTTTTGTAGCATGTGTAGAAGTTAAGGTTGGTTGTGTTTTATTAGTTCCACTTCCTTAATTGTACATGGGGAGTTGAATCACACCATAGTAGCCTCTTGTCACAAGTTTAGCCCAACAGACTGATTAACTTGGGAAAATGTAGGAGGAGAGTGGTTACCATATATAATAACTAAATTAATATTATAATTTTTAAAATACTTAACCAATATATTTATTACTTTTATTCAAAATCTATATCATAAATTCAAAGCTTTATAACCAATATCTTAATATTTTAAACCTCTACAAATATATTACAACAATATATTCAATAACTATAACATATAAAATATTATTATGAAAATATATTTTCACAATATAAGTTCAACCAGGATTAAATATTGAAAAAAATATGTATATTACAATAACACTTTCACAATTTTTGTAAGTTATGTATAGTATTATATAATGTGATAAGTTTATTAGGATGTGCAATTTATATATTTATAATTGTATAACGCATGTATTGAAATGTTAACAGTGGAAAAATATACATATACATATATATATATATATATATATATATATATAATCAAACTTGTCTAGAGATGTGGATTGAATCAAGATTAAATTTAGGTTAAGGATTTTATCATTAAAAATATATCATTATACAATTTTGCATTAATTTTGATACTTTGTGGGAGGAAAATTGGAGGAATTGACTTGCAAGCCCATTTTAGTGGCAAGTTCTAGCTTGGAGATTTATGGGTTCAAACCTTCCAGAGACATTTTGAGAGATCAAATGATATTCTTAGGGGTTAAAATATTGATATATTCACAATAATACAAAAATCACCCTAATTTAATTTTATACATGTAATTTATGCCTCTTGCAAGTTCATCTACATCATTGACCACCTTCATACTAAGTGGATTCCATGTTAGTCCACATTACTCATGTGTAGGAATATTCACATGGAGGAATTCAAGATGATTCTATAAGATACAAAACTTTACCTCAAATTAAGAGTTGAGGTATGTAAAAACCCTAACCCCAGGTGGCTATCAAACTATGTTAAATAATAGGCCAATAGGAGAGAGAGTTCAATTCTTTTAGCATTATACTTGTTCCATAGTTGAATAGAGCTTATAGCAGTGGTATTTGAGATAATAACATAAGAAGAAGAGGATTCGGACCATATCAGGAATGAGACAAAATATTGACTATAAAAAATGTCACAAGTGCATAAAAGAAATAATTTAAAGTCATATAAAAAGAGTTTAATTATTTTTTAAATGTAAAAATATCCTGAGACTACATCATGAGAAAAAAAGTTCATGCTTTTACAATATTTAAGGTCCATATTTATATTATTCACAGTTCCTTTTCATTTAGAGTCAAACACTTTCGCAGATGTCCAATACTATGGGTAAATACCATTGACTACAAAAACCATGGGTCAATACCATTAATCACTATGGAAAAACTTAATGAATAGTTGTATAGGGTAAGAGCTCATTGTAAAACTATAATTTTTTTGTTTTCTCTTGCATCTTGAATAACATGGGTGGATACCTGATCCAGGTGGATATTGGTGGTCACCCGCCTATTCCACTTGGGGCCCCACCATTGTCTATTTCAGTTTTTTCAGTTTCGGCACAGTTTACTATTTTTAGCAGTTTTTCGGGTCCTAAACTTCCGGAGCCGTTTTGAGGCCCTAAACGACGTTTTTTGGGAAAACGGAGGGCAACATGGGTCCATGGACCAATGTTGCCCGTTCCAAATTTGTAGTCCTCGGATAGATCTTTCTAACGAGGTATGGTACGCGTCAAACGGAGATCGTATGCCAAAGTTACGCCCCTTGGAAGTTGAAACACCAATTTACCCAAACGGGGCCCATAGTTTTGGCGCTTCATCTCCTAGGGTTAGGGTTTTGGCTGTTTAGGATTTCCCATTGTTCCTAAATGATAAATAGGCCCTCGAGCCTCATTGTAACGCAGTTCAGAGGCCTGTAGCCGCCACATCTCTTCTCAGAGATAGCTACCAGCGCCCTAGCTAGTTTCATTTCCATTTGTCTGTAAGCAAATTTCAGTTCTTTGATATTAATGAAATGAAGTGTTATTTCCGCTGCATCTCTGTATTTATGGTTATATGTTTATTCTGTTGCGTTCCTGCATAAATCCGGATCAATACCATGGTTTACCAAAACCATGGGATTGGAAACCACCAACCGTAGAAAATAAATATTGATCGTGGTGATTTGAAGGAAAAGTTGGATAGGCACCAATTTCCGCTGAGATCAAAAGAATATTTTATAAAAACCACTCAAGCCATAGTGTCAAATGAAATTCTATACTTAGTGTTCCTTTCTTTGTATTTACATTTCCATAACTAAAGAAAAGACAATAGAGAAAAAACCTCACCTTCTAATCGTGTTTACTCCCATTTTTAGTTTCCCATGATATATCTTGTATTCATTTGTGCGAAAGATTTGTTCATTTTATTATTCTTTTAATTTTTAATTTCAATTATTTTTATAAATTCAAGCATTAAATTAGTGATAATAAATATAAGAGCAGGAATGTTAACGTAAAAAATGGGCCTAAAAGGAAACTCTATCAAAAGAAACTTTAAAAGAACCAACAGGGTTCAATATAATGATGTCAACCACAAGGTAAATACTTTTGGACGGAAAAAAGAAAATTGTTTTTTTCATGATATTTTTTATGTATCTCCGTGTAGGTTCACTCAAATTTTAAGAATTTTTTTTTCAAGTATTTGTATTTTATATTAACATGGTCTATCAAAAGTGTGCAAAGTTTTATTTCTTTCCCTTTGAGAATCCATCTCTTATTTTATTATTTTCCTAACAAGTCTCATTTAGACATCAAATTTCCCCTAATGTTATAGGGAAAGAAACCTACATAGTAAAAAAAATTAAAATTATACAAACCTTGTTGTGAAAACTATTCCAATGGAATATCCATGATAATTTGTAGATCATATTGGAATCATAATAGCTTAATTTGGGGTATTGATCAGAATCTATATTGGGGGAAAAAAATTTCTAAAAATTCAAAGTGCTCAGAATCGAACCAAACTAGAACGACCAGATAGGTCTCATCGCCAGGAATCCATCACAATTTATTTCACTCAAAATGGAGTCCATATGAGGAAGATAAAGCATGTTGTTCATTTTCCTAAACAACTAAAAAATTTGCAAAAAAGGACAGAAAGGTGACATGGCAACCTTGTAAGCAAAAAGAGAATAATTTGGGAATAGTCCTTCATTTTCACCCAATGACACTATGCCAAGTGTCAATCTGTGGTTGGATGATGTGTGGATGATTTTATGCATTTGTGTTTTTTTGTGGAGGAGCCAATGGGAAGAGGACACGTAGCAAGCCTAGAGGTCGCCACGTACCCCCCCCCCCCCCCCCCCTCCAAGTTCGAATTTAGTTAAGTGATAAGGTCAAATTTTAAACAATGGTTGCAATCTCATATATCAAAGTTCAAATTTCAACATATTTCATAGTCCAAAATTTTTATTAAGTTTCAAAGGTCGGGCATATAATGTATTATGGAGAAAAATTACAAGCAGAAGGGCAGACGTCAGGGTTGACCCCCGACCTCCCTCGCACTAATCCCTATTGAAAAGTGTAACTAGGATCGGTCTTGATATTGACTATGTAATTATGTATTTATGTAAAGAAGAAGACAAAGATAATAAAATGTATTTTGTTGTACTTGATTCATGGGTTTCATGAGCAAGTTTTTATTATAGGTCAATAGACTTCTTCTTGACGTCTATTAGGGTTTTTATTCTATTTATAAGTGTAATTAGTGTCATGTATATGAAGAGCCTATTCATCAATAAATGCTCCAAGACCTAGTCATGAACCTTGTCAAAGAATGGCTTAAAACAACCCTCACTCAACACTAAAGATAAGCTCCAATATAATGAGATCTAGTCGGCTTCTACACAGTGATAAAGTCGGCCTAAAAACTATATGTAAGGTCAGCCTAACAGGAGGAACTGTGCCATATATATACACAGGACCTGCGGCTCATTTGTCACCAAGAAGATTGTGGATTCCTCTGAAACAATGCGGATCTGATATTTTACAGAGTATATAAGTGCATATTTTTAAGGTCTTGTACAAGGTTATAATGTGGATTTGTCTAAGGTATCACAACACTTATTTTCAGAGCTTATATTAGGAAGAACCTGTAGATATAACACAGAAGTATTGCATATTGTTTTGTGACACCAAGCAGAGCAAAGGACCTGAAACATAAGCAAATTTAAGGGCAATGTACAATTACTATAAGTGTGAATCTATTTGAAGAAGGATTTTCTATTTTTCCTGAGGTTAGATTGAGGATCAGTATACACCTACAGTATATGAAGTTGAGACAGTGACCTAAAGAAGAAAGCAGTCTTAAAGGTGTGGAAAAGTGAGGAAGGTAAATTTGTGATTTACCTTCCTAACTATAGTTCAATGAATAAAGTTACAAGTGTATGTAAAGTGAATATGATTTAATCTCCAATAGTTGACTAAGAAATAAGAAGTAAAACTTAGAGACTGAGTTCTCTAGTACTAGTGCAGATCACTCCAGATTGGTGAAGAATAGAAGAATCAAGTTTGAGATCATCAAAGAAGAAGTTTCAAGGTCTTGGATGCATATATAGGTCAAGGGTTTGAGTCTTCGTCATGGTACTTGCTAGTTGAAAATCTAACAGAAGAATTTCTCGTGGGTTTTCTTCTCCAAGAGGGAGAGGTTTTGCCCTGCCTCTAGGAGCCTAATTTTTGTGTCTCATGTATTTTGATAATTGACTTGATGAAAGACTAAATAAGCTAAAGAAGAGAAGAAATAAGTAACTCAAGTAACCTCACAACTAATTATCAAGAAGAGAATTTTAATTAAAGACTAGCCCACTAAATTCTCAACAATCCCAAGTCTTACCACCATACCATAAGCACATTTCTTAATAGACATAGTGTGCAGTATATATTTGAATTGATACATATGGACCAGGGGAGGCAATGAAGGCCAACACCAAAGGCCCAGCCCTTACCACGGAACTAAGGCCCGTGACCCATGATGAAGGCCAATACTAATGGCGCGGGTTTAGTATTTAAGCAGGATTTAATTAACCTTAAACAATTTTCATTAGTGCTAATCTGATTTAAATCATATTTTTGTTAATTGTGCTAGGAGCGCTAAACCTCCCTTAATTGTGCTTAAAATTTAATTAAACCACTTTTATCTTGGCAGAAAACCTAGCGAAGCCCCTAATTTCGGTGCCACTTGCAGATTTTGTTGTGCTAAATGGAGTTTCTCCAGACTCAGTGGAGGTTTCCTAGGCCATAATTGAATTAGGCATAACTGGAGAAATTTTTGACTAAATTAGGCTAAAAAATTATCATTCCTAGATGATTTGGATGATCTGAGCATGATGGTGTAGGTTTGATAGACATTGGAGCACCTTTGTGTTGGGTATATGTTATATTATTTCCATGACTAATCACGCACGAGGGGGGCGATAGCCCCCCCTTTGCGCTGGGCACAATGGGGGGGTGGTAGCCCCCCTTGTCAGGGTCCGAGGCAGCGCCCCGGTGAAAATTTTTTGGTCCTTAATTTCCAGTGGGTAGTCTGCGCCCATGGTTTTGTGCATGGTTTTGCACATGGTTTTGGGGTACGATGGTTTTAGGCCCCTGGTATTTTTGTAGATCCGGTCAAGGGAACTACAATTATTTTCTAATCCAAGGTTAATGGATTAGGGTTCATGTATGCTTCAGCATGTATATATATGTGTTGTAACACTAAAATGAATATAATGAAAAATCAAGCTAGTCATCCTGATTTGGGATCCAGGGGAAAATCTCTGTGTTTATCTATTTTATGTTTTATGCTCTCGCTAATGTTTATTTTCTCTTATAAGATTCATGTGTAGATAATTTCTGTTCAGGGTTAAAACCTACATTGGTATCAGAGTTGTTTCGGCTTCAAGGGGACACCTTTGCTGCTGAGGGTTTTTTTCTTGGGTTTGAGGTAGACCCTGTTCAGTGGGATATCTATGGGATTGATTCTTGTGGTGAAAGAAGATGGTGAGCAGTGGAAATATAGAGATCAAGAAATTTAATGGTTAGAGTTTTGAGTTTTGGAAGCTCAAGATGGAGGATCTTCTGGTGGATAAAGATCAGTGGATCGTGGTAGATCCAGGTACTAAACGAACGGCAATGTCAGATGAAGACTGGAAGAAACTGGATCAGAAGGCTAAGAGCACAATACGATTGTGTGTCTGAGATTCAGTATTGTTGAATGTATCTGGGGAAGCTACGATGAAGAATTTGTGGGAAAAACTTGGGACTTTGTACCAATCTAAGTCTCTGGTAAATAATTTGTTCCTGCAGAAAAAGCTGTATAACCTGAGGATGAAGGATGGAGACTCTGTGACAGAGCATCTGAATGCCTTCAATACTGTGGTAAGTCAGCTGTCATCTGTTGATATTAAAATATCAGATGAAGATAAATGCATCAGTTTTTTGTGTTCTCTACCAGACTCGTGGGATAGCCTAGTTATTGCAATAGGTAGAAATACAACTACCTTGAATTTTGATGACATTGTCTCAGCCTTGTTTTCGGAAGAAATTAGATGAAGAAATATGGAGGGCCAAAATAGAGATGCCTTATCTGTACCAGGAAGGTCCCAAAACAGAAACAAGAATAAGGTTTCGAGTGGGAGATCAAAATCTAGAGGGAGATCTAAATCTCTTGGAAAGTTTTGTAAAGGTATGTTGGAAATGCGAAAAGGAAGGGCACTACAAAAGGGAGTGCAGATCTAAAGCTCCTGAGAAAGGAAAGGGATCTGATGATGCTCCTTCTGCAGAGGAAAAAAACACCTCGGATGAAGGCAGGGATGTGTATTTGGATTCTTCTTCAAATACACATGTAGATCATGAGTCATGGTTGATTGACTCAGGTGCATCCTTTCACTTCACTCCCCATCGGGAGTCGTTCTGCGAGTATGAGAAATATGATGGCAGTGATGTATTCCTAGGGGATGATAGGAAGGCTAGAATTGTCGGACGTGGAAAGGTGAAGCTGAAGTTGCAAGGTGGAAGGATTAGAACACTTCCTAGTGTTTTCCATATTCTCGCATTGGCTAGAAATCTGATTTCTGTAAGCAAGATGGATGATGCAGGTGTAAAAATAGTGTTCAAGAAAGATGCCTGCAAGATGGTTCGGGGAGCACTGGTATTAATGCGGGGAGTTCGGATTGGAACTATGTACAAGCTACAAGGTAGCACTGTTATTGATGGGTGTAACAGTTAAACGTAGCTCACGAATCATCCTTGAAAAGACTTGCGACATCTCAGGAGAAAAAAGACCCTTTATGGCATCAAAGGCTTGGAAATATAGGAGAAGGCTTTCGGATACTACATAGAAATGGTATGGTGAAGATTTGTTCTAATTTCTCTTTAGTTTTAAGTTACTTGTGAACATTGTGTATATGGGAGACGAATCGGTGAGTTTTCACACTTCTGGTTCTAAGAGCGAACAAGATATTAGAACTTGTGCACAGTGATGTGTTTGGACCTGTGTCAGTTCCATCACTGGGAAATTCTGTGTACTATGTTTCATTCATAGATGACTTCTCAAGGAATACATGGATATATTTCTTGAGGAAGAAATCTAAAGATTTTGAAAGATTTAAAGAATTTAAGGCTCTGGTGGAAAACCAGACAGAGAAGAAGATAAAGGCGCTAAGGATAGATAATGGTGGGGAGTTCTGCAAGAAGGAATTTGAAGAGTTCTGTAAGAAGTGTGGTATAGCACGACAGAAGACTACTCCATACACACCTCAGCAAAATGGAGTTGTAGAAAGAATGAATAGAACACTGATGGAAAAGGCAAGAAGCATGCTCAGTGGTACCGGGTTAGGACAAGAATTCTGGGCAGAGGCAGTGGAGACTGCATGTTACTTAGTTAACAGATCACCTTCATCAGCGTTGGAGGATAAGACTCCACATGAGGTATGGACTGATAAGAAACCCTCTCTTTCACATCTAAGGGTATTTGGATGTGATGCATATGTACATGTTCCAAAGGAGAAAAGGACCAAGTTGGATAATAAATCTGAAAGGTGCATCTTTATTGGGTATAAGGATGGTTTAAAGGGTTACAAGCTTTGCAATCCAGAAACAAGGAAGGTTGTGTACAGTCGAGATGTGATGTTTAGAGAAGTGAAAGATGTTGTTAAACATGAATTCCTACCAAAGGCACAGGAAAATGAAGTTTGATCTAAGGGAGGATGGATGTCAAGCTGCCCCAACAGGAAGAATACTCGGAAGGGGAAGAACCTAGCTCCGGTGACGAGAAGGTCAGCTTACGGGAAAAGAAGTCAGCAGGAAAAGGTATAGATACGCTAATTTTTGTTCCAGGGTACACGCCAATATAATGATAGTGATCCCGGACATAGGGAGGCAGTAGATTCAGAGGATGGAAAACTATGGAAGGAGGCCATGGTTGATGAAATGGCATCCTTGCACAAAAATGATGCATGGAATTTGGTGGAGTTGCCGGCTGGAAGGAAGCCCATTGGGAGCAAATGGGTGTTTAAGAAGAAGATGAATGTAGAAGGCAAGGTGGAGAAATACAAAGCTCGGTTGGTAGCGAAAGGTTATTCCCAGGTGCCGGGAATTGATTTTGGTGATATTTTTTCCCCTGTTGCCAAAGTTACTTCTATTAGATTACTTTTATCTGTTGCTGCTGCATTTGATTTTGAGATAGAACAGATGGATGTGAAGACAACATTTCTTCACGAGGATCTAGAAGAGGAGATCTACATGAAGCAACCTGAAGGCTTTATGGTGAAGGGTAAGAAAGAACTGGTATGCAGGTTGAAGAAGTCTCTGTATGTGTTAAAACAGTCACCAAGGATGTGGTATCAGAAATTTGATACCTATATACGGGGACTTGGCTTCACCAGAAGCAAGGAGGATCACTGTGTTTATTTTAAATTAATTGGTGACCGTGTTATTTATTTGGTCTTGTATATGGATGATATTTTGTTGATTGGAAATGACAAAGAAATTATCCAAGATTTGAAGACCCAACTGTTCTCCAAATTCGACATGAAGGATCTTGGTGCTGCAAACTATATTTTTGGCATGGAGATTAAGAGAGATCGGGCAAAGAGGAAGCTCTGGTTAAACCAAAGGAAGTATTTCAAGACTATATTTCAGAGGTTCAATATGCAGGATAGTAAAGAGGGCCACTAAGAGAGGAGGTAATTTCTAGTCCACTTGAAGACTATTTTCAGATCTTGAAGAATCTATTTTGAGGTTTTTGGTCTTCTGAATCCAATGGAGTGGGTTGTAAATCCATTGGATCATTGTAGGTGCATGTAATCAGAGAATTGACCATTAATCCAAAGAGGGCCTAGCTAGTTGAAGCAGGTCCATGGAGATGTAGCCCAGGAGGGGTGAACTCCATTATCAGCTACTAAGTAATGTGTTTGTTGTGTGTTATTTCTCTGAAATTTACTTTTTTTACATGTGATTTTAACAACTATTTTACTTAATGAATTTCTCATAAAAGACATAAAACTTCACACATAAACACTCACATAACTAGCTAATTTGAGATGATCCTAAACACATTTATTTAATACTGATGAGGGAGCTAGCACAACAAAACTAGTTTGCCCATATTTAGATAAAATTGGTATAAGAGCTCATTTTAGCTCATTTTAGCCCTGAGATAATTTTCCAAGGCTAGCTAGAAAATTATCTATTGGTTTTGTAATTGTGCAAGGAGAATTTAACTGTGTGCAAGCTTATATGTGTAAGTTGAAGAGAGGAGAAGGTCAAGATTAAGGACTCATCTCTCAAATCACATCAAATAAGATTTGTATGCATTGCAAGTGTGATGGTAGCTTCATCAAGCATTGTTTCTATTCAATCTTTCTTAGCAAGATTATTTGATAAAGAAATGTTGCAGAAGTGCTACATCATGAGTGCTATGGTGCAAGAGATGTATGAAGATGAGAGGGATCCTCGAGCATTATACTTCAAGAGAAGTTGATTACCATGAAGGAGGAGAAGCAAGAGCTTCTTGAAAATATGGATGAGATGAAGACTCAGCTCCATATTGCAAATGAAAACCTAGCAAGGATACATGAGATGGAGACTCAACTCAATGATGCCAAAGGAAACTTAGCCAGGTATGTGCATGAAAAAAGAGGTATGCAATTGAATTTTATCTTCTATTTCCTCTCAAAATGAATGTGTAGGTTCTTTTTAAAGACATACTATATGAATAGGGTCTAAATTTTTGATGAAGATGGCCTATGAAGGTAAAGGATTGGGAAAACATGCACAAGGCATAGTTGAGCCAATTTTTGTTGAGGAAAGGCCTAGGTATTTGGGTCTTGGTTATGGACAACAAGATGGAGAATTCTCGAAATCCAAGGAGCCACATGAAGGTGTTCCAAGAAGGAATTTCATTTCATGTTCTTTACCTCAAGCTTGTGAAGTTTGTTTTCATGAGGAATGCAAACATTTTACCCCCACTTTGCAAGAAGATGATCATAGGCATGCAACTAAGGGAAATGGAAAACAATAGGATGTTGAAAGCTCTAAATTTATTGAAGCCATTGTTGGTATTTTGAAGAGATCCAATACCTCATCAAATTGACCTCCTCAAGAAGGCGACAAAGGTGAATGTTCAAGGTATAAATCTGCCTTTAATCAAGTTGCTTTTGATTATGATAAACATGGTAAATATTCACATAAGATTTGGATAAAGTTTACATGTTCCTTTTGTGGTTTGAATAACCATAATGTTTCGACTTGTTGAAAGAGGACATCCATGCAAAGGAAACTTAAAAAATAAAGGTAGCAGAAAGCCAAACGTCCATTAAATAATGGAAACCATGTTTAAAAGACGATGCAATTATTTTGCACTCATTTCCATAAGCAGGGTCATCTTGTAGACAAGTGTTGGAATTTGTATCAAACAAGTCATCCACGACATTTAAATAAGGTGGAAAGAGATATTGACAAGAATGGAAAAGAGAATTCCATAATTGATGTGGGTCAGGATGATACACATCATGAAGTGCAATTGAAACAAGCGCCATTGATATGGTTTGGAAAGAGATGGTTAGATTTCTTAACAAATTAAGGCCTTGCATTTCTTTTGATAATTGATGCATTTATTTTCCAGTTGAATGCATTTATTTTCTCTTGAAATTATGTTGCATGTTGCATGAAGAAAGATGTTGGAAAAGTAGAGTTTTGTTGACTCAATTTGATGCAGCAAAATATGGCAATTTTTCATGTTGCATGTTTACACCAGGAAGGTGTTTTGAAAGTGGAGTATGTTGACTCACTTTATTGATGCAAATTTGGTCATTTCAGCTCTTTAAGTACTTTTACAAAAAAATGGGATTTTTGTACTTGTGATTGTACTTGCGAGAGAGTTGAATAATTATATACATGCATGAGAGTTTGTGTGTGTGAACAATGGAATTGTTTATATTTTCATTGTGCTTGAAAATGCATGAGTGATTGACTTGTGTTGGTCGATTGCTTTGTTTATCATGTATGTTTGTCAACTTGAGAGTGTTTATCATTTGCACATGCATGAGTGTCGACTTTTGTTTGGTCGATAAGTTTTTACACTAGGATGTAAGAGTACATGGTGATTTTCACATGATATGACATTTTTTTTCTTTGAATGAGCAAAAGGAAGAGGTCATCAAGTTGTGTTTCTTGCATGATGTGTTTTTCAAGATTAATGGTTGTGCTTGTGATAAGATGTCACACGACTTTGGAAGGTCCATTCTTGAGCGAGAGGCTCATGATTAGCCTTCATTATCAAATCATGGAATGAGAATCATGCCAATACTAGAGGATGATGGAATCAAGAAGCAGAAAGTGGAAAATATGCCAAAAATATTTCAGCCAAAACAACAACCATTGTAGACCAATTGATGTGTTGATGCCAAGAATCGAAAGAGATGGCGAATGCATTCTTCCTGATGTGTAATTTAGAACAGTGGAGGTAAAAAGAATGGTCATTTATTTTCTTATGATTACTAATATTGGAACTGATTGTTGTAGTTCACTCAGATGAGCTTAACTTGGAAAAGTGGTTTCCAAGGAGAAGCTTGCATCGAATGCATGTGTGTGCAAAGGAGGAACATGACTCTCAGTGGGAAGGCCATCAGTCATCTTTCCAAGCACCGAGGGATCGCTTTGGTACAAAAAAGTGTTTTATCATTCAACAAGTAGCGATCAAGTGTTGGATTGGGTCAGAAGCGAAAGGAGAACATTGGTTGAGGTGCCAAGCCATTTGCAAGGCAAGGCATGTAAGTGAACCCAAGTGATTGTCATGGAGATTTTTCCAAGTTGAATCAAGTTGATAGAACTTGGGAAAGAGAAAATTATTCAACTCTCATCATATAACCAACTTTTGTGGGTCCAAAAGCCTGTCAGTAGGAAGGAGTGATCAGAATTTGGATTGGGGGAAAAGTTTTGCTAAAAATTCAATTTTCTTAGAATCACTCAAAACTAGAACAACTCAATAGGTCTAGTCGACAGGAATCTAGCGCAATTTGTTTCACTCAAAACAGAGTTTGTATGAGGAAGATAGATCTTGTTGTTCATTTTCCTAAACAGCTAAAAAAATTGTAGAAAAGTACAAAAAGGTGACATGTCAGCCTAGTTAGTATAAAGAGAATATTCTGAGAATATTCCTTCATTTTCGCTAAAATGACATTATGCCAAGTTTCAATCTGTGGTTGGATGATGTGTGGGTGATTTTTTGCATTTATTGTTTTGTGGAGGAGCCAATGGGAAGAGGACACGTGGCAAGCCCGGAGGCCGCCATGTGCCCCCCCTCCAAGGCCTAATTTAGTTAAGTGCTAAGGTATAATTTTAAAAAATGGTAGAAATCTCATATATGAAAGGTCTAATTTCAACATGTTTCATAGTCTGAAATTTTTATCAAGTTTCAAAGGTCAGGCATATAATGTATTGTGGAGCAAAATTATAAGCGGAAGGGCAGAGGACGGGGTCGACGTCGCGACCACCCCTGCACTAATCCCAAGTCTTACCACCATACCATAAGCAAGAAGGGCCATCCCTTACCACAGAATTGTGGCTTGTGACCCATGGCATAGGCCAATACTAATGGCATGGGTTTAGCATTTAAGTGGGGTTTAATTAACCTTAACCACTTTTCATTAGTGCTAATCTGATTTAAATCATATTTTTGTTAATTGTGCTTAGAGCGCTAAACCTCTGTTAATTGCACTTAAAATTTAATTAAACTGCTTTTATCTTGGCAGGAAAACTGAGAGAGCCCCTAATTTTGGCACCACTTCCACATTTGGTGGTGCTAACTAGAGTTTCTTCATACTTAGTGGAGGTTTCCTAGGCCATAATTGAATGAGGCGTAACTAGAGTAATTTTCGACAAAATTAGGCTTAGAAAGAGTCATTCCTAGATGATCTAGATGCCTTGAGCATGATGGTGTAGGTTTCATAGGCATTGGAGCACTTTTGTAAGTGATTTTTCCACTTTGAAGATTAAATAAGCCCAGGGCCACCAGGAGAGGAGGTCATGCCTAGTCCACTTGAAGACCATTTTCAAAGCTTGAAGAGTCTATTTTGAGGTTTTTGGGTCTTCTAAATCCAATGGAGTAGGTTTCGAAGCCATTGGAGCACTATAGGTTCATGTATTCAGAGAATTGAACATTAATCCAAAGAGGGCCTAGCCAATTGAAGCAGGTCCATGGAGATGTAGCCCAGGAGGGGTGAACTTTGTTATCAGCTACTGAGTAATTTGTTTGTTTTGTTTTATTTCTCTATAATTTAATTGATGTACATGTGTTTTTAATAGCTATTTTACTTAATGAATTTCTCATTGAAGACATAAAATTTGACACATAAACCCTCACATAACTGGATAATTTGAGACGATCCTAAACACATTTATTTAATACCGATGAGGGAGCTAGCACATTGAAACTAGTTTTCCCATATTCAGATTAGGTATATGGGAAGTTTCAATATCGAGGAATTGGCTTAATAGGGAACTCATAAAACCGTATACATGGCATATGACTTTAGTCATAAGAATCCCAAGAATGTACTAGAAGAGACATTGACAAGGATGGAAGAGTAATCCATTGATATCTCTCAAAACATGGACATGTCCATGACATATCTCACAAATAAGATTGGACCTTTAGGGAAGGTTATTGGATTTAAATTAAATTTATATTAGATGTGAAATTGTGAGATATTAAAGACTTACAAAATCAGTAGAAAAAAATCCTTAAAAAGAGAAACCAAGTTCCATTGCCATCACTCCTTCACAACCTTTGTCTAAAATGGTAGCAAAAGTGGACATCAAAACCTACCAAGTTGAGATTGATACGTATGTTGAATCATTTTTTCAATAGCTAGAAGTGTATTTCAATATATGTAATCTATATAAAGAGTATAAAATTTCATATGCTTGAATACAACTAGAGAAACATACACTAAGCTAGTGGGAAATCCACATGGGGAAACTTAAACTTGAATATGATCTACTAGTAACTAAATGGGGAGGTGTTCAAACCCTTATCAAGACATATATCTACCCCATTGGGTATGTAGAGGACCATTGCATACGTTTGCATCACTTCAAGTAGAGTCATGAGTAAAATGTGCTAGAGGACTAGAGGAAATTTTAAGAATTGAAATTTATATTAAAGTGTAGAAACCTTGACAAATATTACTAGTACTTAATATGAAAACTACAAAAAAATTGGAGATATTTTTTTTTTAAATATTCAAATTTATAATGATTCTATATAGTCAATATAATTTTTTCATGATTTTTAAGGGAAAATAATTTTATTCTGTAAAATTTGGGTGAATCAGTTTTAGAAAAAGAAAAAAAATGGAAATTGGTGAACCCTCTTTGGGGAAAATCATGGAAAATTATCCCACCTACGAAATTTAACCCCTAAAATTTTCCTTGAAGAGAACACCATTGAGTTAATGAAAAAGAATCATGTTGAGTATCTTTCCCTAGAACCGAAAAGTACTCCTCAATTTTCTATGGGGTCTACATATTTATTTATAAAAGTAATTGATGCTCTTGAAAAATAGGATCACTAATGAGGACTATATATAAAGCAAAATACCTAGAGAGCATATGAAATAAGAAAATGTGGCCATCTCATTTTAAAAATAAATACCAATAAGATGCTTCTAAGGAGGGTAAAGAATGTTGGAAAGGAAAATACAAGAAAATGATAGTTGTTGAACATAAATGCAAGGATATAAGAAACCATTGCAACAATTATAATATCAATGGTAACTAAATGATAAGTGTTAGAAGCTACATATATATTTGTAACCAAAGAAATATATGAGGGAAGAAAAGAAGAACTCGTTAGCCACATATTCGAGAAACCTAGTAGAAATAAATTTAGACTTCGACGATAATATTTTCTACATATAATGCACTAGAAGAGATGAATCTAAGTAGAATTAATCACAGGGAATAGAAGGAGATGATAAATAACTCTTCCATTTTAAGATCTAGGTCAAAAATGCGAAGGTAGATGTTCTATTAAATTCCAAATTATGGGCCAACCTTATAACATCCAATCTAGTTAGCAAGCTTGGGTATCCATAGGGATGTTTAAATAAGGATGCAAATATTAATCTCACAAAATAGTGTAAGATCAAGTTTTCAATAGCCACATATTTTATTAATGTATTGGAGTTAGATGGAGTCCCCTTTGACATGTCTGGTGTATTATTTGCAAGGTTGTACATGTATATGAGGGATGTAATATTCATGAGGAACGAAAACTAGTACAACCTAATCAAGGATGCTAAATATTAAATCATCATTACAATAACCATAAGTCGATATCTATAGTAAGTGCCAAAGAAACAAAAAATTTGATTACTTCTAGTAGGAAGTATGTATTTCTTTTCCTAGGAGAGAATCATCAGAATCATGAGTTGGTACGAGTAAAAAGTATCCATGGTGGGATGTATTAAAGAGAAAAAGTATCATGTGTATGAGTTGTTATAGGATTATAGAGGCGTGGTAAAAGAGCCTAAAGGGTAATCACCCAAACATAGGGAAGTGAAACAGGATGCAATTTCTACTTGACTCCCCACACAACATATGGAAGTAGATGAAGTGAAGAAACAATTGCAACAATTATTAAAGAAGGGATTAATTCAACCAAGAACCTCATCTTATAAGTCACCTATCATCATAGTACACTTGAAGGATGGGACCTATAAAATGTGTATCAAATATAGAGCTTTGAACAATATCATACTAAAGAATCAATACCCTATACTTAGATTGTTGATTTTTTAGATAAATTGTAGTATGACAAGTATTTAACCAAGTTGGATTTCAAATCAGGATACCACCAAGTAATATTAAAGAGGAAGAAACCTAAAAGACACATCCTCAAGAGAAGGAAAGTCTATATGAATTATTGGTTAATCTCTTTCTTTATGTAATGAACCAACTACGTTTTTGAAATTGATGGATTATGTATTGCATTCATATTTAGATTCATTTTAGTTGGTGTATTTGAATCACATACTAGCTTATATTTCTACCTAGGAAGTGAAAATATCACATGTTAGAGACTCTAGAAAAGAATCGAATACTATCTAACCTCAATAAATGTGAGGTTGTTCAACAACCCTTAGTGTATTTCAGGTATTTAATTAGTGGAGGAGACCTAATATATATCATGAGAATATGGAATACATCATCAAGTTTCCAACTCCTACTTGTGTCACTAAATTTAAGATCTTTGTTGGGATAGTGGTGTACCTACCAAAGTTCATATATATTTTTTTCAATATTATTTGTGCATGTTCATGCCATAATAAATAGTGGTAAGGGTTTCTAGTAGGGAAATAATTAAAAAAAATCTTTCAATGAGCTAAAATAGGAGATTAATAAAGCACTAGTCATTGGATTTCCCAACTGTTTGAATTGGAGATGGATGTGAGTGGATATACTATGGGAGAGGTTTTAACATAGGTAGGTAAATTGATATGCCATCATATTGGCATGTTTCATGGGAAAGTCCTAAACTACCCTATGTATGATAAGGAACTCTATTCCCTTTTTCAAATTATTAAAAAGTGGAAGCATTATCTAATTGGAAAGGAAAACATTATCGACAATGCTCACCAACCATTAGAATGTCTATAGGCCCAAACTATGCTTTACAACACTAAAATTTGTAGGTGAATGGGTCTTTGCAGTAGTTAATCTTATCGTCAAATATAAGAAAAAAAATCCTAAAAAATATATGCTCTGAAGGTCACCCACATCTAAGGTTACGACATTGGAAATTATTATGCATGTGGAACATTTTACACATGATGAGTACCAAGAGGCATGCATAATAGAAGAGGACTTTAAACAAATAGGTGTTTTGATTGCTATAAGGATATATTTTTGTAAAAGAAAGTGATGGTAATGCTAACTATGATATCCAAAAGGGTTTTCACTACAAGCTTTATAAGCTATGTGTCCTTAAAGGTGAAATATTATAGCTTGTTAGAGAAGCTTACACCTCGAAGGTTGCAAGACATTTTGGTGTTGAGAAGAAAATTTCCATTGGTGAAAATGTGAAGTTGGGTTACACTTTTTGCCCTTTTTTGAGAAAAAATATCGTTTTTTTCTGTTCTTCAACTTTCTGCAAGCAAAAAAAAAAATTATGCTTAGAATTTCATTTTACGATAAAACTAAAAGTTGTCAGAAATTTTATTAGCTTTCTATTACTTATTTTTTTGGAAATTTTGTATACACATTTGATATGTCAACTTAACATTTATTTGATTGTGTGTTCTATAACAATCAAAGGATTCATAAAAATTTATTTTCAAACGCGTTGCTGTATTCTTTGAAAACTTTGTATTTTTGAGAAACAAAATGTGTTACAACATTCTAGACAAAGTCTACTTTGGTTTCGTTATATTTACAAAACCAACTGATGCATATCATAATTACTAGAATTTTTTGAACTGATCCAATATGACAAAACTGCATATTTTGAATATGTTTCGGCTCACACAAAATTTCTCAAAATATAAGTTATAAACTAAAAATCTAAAAACTACCCATTACAGATGATGGACCAATGTAATGCACCATAATTTTTTCAATTTTTTTATAGTGTATTTTGGAAGATACAAAATATTGATTTCATTGGATCATAATGACCTTCAGAAATTGTTTTCACCCATTTTATTACAAAATTAATTAAAATTGGTAAATATTTATGAAATTCCATAAAAGTTGTATTTCCTGAAAGTAGATTGAATTCTACAAATGCTTGTCTTGGTTCCGACAGTTAATTCATAAAGTTTCATGTAGTTTAATCAGTCCAAAGTTGAATAAATGTGTTCAGAGCCCATCTATTGTGTAATTGGAGACATGTTAGTTCGGCCGAATTATTTTTTGTCCCGACAGCCCATCAATTCTAACTACACAAAAGTTCAGCTGAAGTTTTTACAAAAGTTTGGCCGAACTTTTAATCGACTTAACGTCGGCTGGAAAATTTGATGAAGCCACTCCAAAAAAACATTTCGCAGCTATATAAATAGCCGAAAACGGAATCATTATTTTCGCATAATTTCGCACATTTCTTCTTTTGGGCTGATTTTGCGAAGGACTTTTTTTGGGATTAATTTTCAAAGGACTCTTTTTGGCTAAATATTCAAAGGACATTTTTGGAGGTATGTGATATTTTTTTAGATGTTTTTTGGGCTTAATTTTCGAAGGACATTTTTTTGGAGGTATTTTGTTTTTAGAGGTTTTTGGGCTTAATTTTCAAAGGACAATGTTTGGAGGTATTTTGTTTTAAGAGACATTTTTTTAGAGGTTTTTGGGCTTAATTTTCAACGGAAATTTTTTGAAGGTATTTTTTAAAGTGACATTTTTTAAGAGGTTAGGCTTAATTTTCAATGCACATTTTTTGGAGGTATTTTTTAAAGTTACATTTTTTTAGAGTACATGTTCTGGGTTGAAGTAAATCTTTTATAATGATTTTTTAAAATGAGTTTTTGTCTAACTTTTTAAATGAAATTTTTTTGCAAGACTTGAAAGGAAATATTTTGAGCTTCATTTCATTTTTAGAAGATATTTTTTTCTCGGATTTTTTAAAGTAAGTGTTTTGGGTTGAAGTATGCCTTTTGTGCAAAAATTTTAAATGATTTTTTTTTAAATTAAATCTTTTGTGATGCTTTTTTTTAATTGAGTTTTTGTCTAAATTTTTGAAGGAAATGTTTTGAGATTCATACTCAATTATCACGGTAAATCGAAGGAATTGCAAGAGAAAATATGATCGAACAAGAGGCCCTGGGGAACGTAGAGAATAAGGGAGAGAATATCGCAAAAAAAAGAGACAAGAACGTTCAAATATTGAAAGGGAAAATCAACCTCAACTAGAAGTTGAAGCAGATATGTAAATGTAAATATTATAAATTTGATATTTAAAATTTGCTTAGTGTATTGTGAAACTTAATTTTTATTTGATGAAATAATTTGAAAGATATTTTGCAATGTAAACAAAGAGAGATATTCCTCAAAACATTGATGATGAGATACAAAATTTTGAAAGAGAAAGTGAAAGAGATATTGAACCAATGATTGAAGATGGTGAAAATGTTGAAAGAAATTCAAGTGAAGAAATTGAATCACCAGGTATGTGTATATATATGTTGAACACATGTGTATTATTGAAATTATACATATTTATTAATTTAGCTATTTATTGAATATGTAAACTTATTATGTACATTTAATTCTAATATGTATAGATGAAATCAATATCGATGATGAGATGTTAGAAAATGTTGACACTCACACATATGGAGCTAAAAAAGCTAACGATGTTATACGATATTGTGTTTATCACATTATTGATTCATTCTTCAAAGATGAAACTATGGAAGTTCAAGCTCAATTGTTGAAAATTCTCTTAACATCAAGGAAATTAAAATAAATTATGACTTTATTGGGTATTCGAAAATCAATAAAAGATAAAAAAGTGAAGGAAAATGTGATACAAAATATAAATAGTGCTATAAATTCAATTAGAAGATCTAGAAAGAAAAGTGTTTTAGATGCACATAGAGAAATACATATGGTAGTGGTTTCATCAAGTACTAAAAAGAATCGCTTGGTAAAATCTATGGCACGAGCATTAGGAACCTCACAAAAAAATTTGCACAGACATCAGAAATTTTGATTAAAAATAGATGTAAATGATGAACTCGCTTGTTGGATAGCTATTTGTAGGCAACCATACAAAGATATACTTGGGGAAAATGTTAAAAAATAATATATGAATATTGGATGAAAAATTCACATGCTTCACCAAAATCAAGGGATGTGATGTGAAGAAGAATAACATGAAATTAGTACGAAGAACATCCAAAACATTCTTGGACACCACTCAGATAAATTTGTTCAACAATTTCAAAGGAGAGAATCATGAAATTGATTTCTCAATCAATGCTTTTGTGCAACAAAAACCATGGTATGTAGAACCTATCACTGTACGCGACAATTGTTGTTATCGTTATCATGTGGAATTTTTGTTATATTATGACACATTCATTAATTTTGGTAAGAAATTTTGGAAAGATTCACCTCCTCCTTCCACTAACCATGATTTCATATCTCAAATTCTATGTGGAAGATAAATCCATGAATTATTTTTCCAAAAGAAATGTGTTGGTGGTAAAAAATGTGATGATTATGGAAATTTGACTAAATTTCAAAAAAAATATTGTACTGATATAAATTATCAATCATTGTCCAACATGAAAGTGAAATGGAATAGATATGAATATATTCATACATCGATACAAGGTTCAGGTGCTAAAAGAATTCATTTACAAGAAGAAGATTTTTTTGTGATAACTTTTTTGAGAAAGTTTGAGGCAGAAATTTATAAATACACCGAGCATTCCCATATAGATCGATGGAAGGACTTGCAATTCAAAAAATCTCATGAATTTTTTCCACCAGGGACCATTTTGTCAGTAGTTGATTTTGCAGAAAACTACACATTTGTTCCACAAAAATAAATTCGGAGTGAATACTATCATTATGACCAAGTATCAATGTTCATCCATACTCTATATAGACATGCTGAATAAAATGTTGATCATATAGAAAGCAACAGTGAAAATCGGCATGTTATTAAAGAATATCACTTTTATATCAGTGATGATCGTACACATGATACATATTTTGTACAACATTGTTTTGAAAAGATGTATGGTTCCTTGAAAAGTCATGGAATAAAATTCAATGAACATTGGATATGGTCAGATGGATGCGCATGTCAATTCAAATATTCACGATCATTCTTTTGGTTGTGTCGTCTTCATATTAAGACCCACATTAAACATTGTTGGAATTTCTTTGAGACTGGTGATGGAAAAGGAGAACATGACAGTGTAGGGGCATGCATAAATCAAGCGCTTCGAAGATATCAAATGGACCACTCTGCAAACCAACTTGTCTCAGCTGAACAAGTTGTTCAATCGTGCATTTCTGCACTTAGCCATGAGACTAACCGATCAAGGGAAGTACAAAGGTACATTCAATTTAATTTTTATTGGATTTCTAATTTTAAACAGTACATTTATCACAATGATTATCTTTGATGGTATTTTGATATCATACTTGTATTCTTCTTTGAATTTTCCATATAGGTTTTTGGCATATTGGGGTCCAAGATGTAGATAGATCGATTGGAGATGATGTTGAAACAATAAAATGGACTCGAAAATTGTATTCAATTAAAACAAAGTTGTCCACAAATGTGTTTGCATTGGATAAAAGAAAATATTCTTGTTTTTGTCATGTTTTCATAGACAACAAAAAATTCAATGATGTTTGTGAAAACAAAATGTATGTAAAATATTTTCAATATACATAACTAAATACAAAGGGAAAAATTTCTGTTGCAATCTTTGAAGAAATCAAATCAAAGGAGACTACAATATCATCTGATGGTGATCAAGTTTCTGATCCTGTTAGAGAAGGTAACATTTCAATTTCTTTCAAATGATAGAGATATAGAAATAGATAATAAAATCAAGTACACATGTTAATTTTAAAGTTACTTTTTCATGTTAATCATGATCTAAATTTAAATACATAAGTTTGTTTTATTGTGTAGGAGATGTTTTTTTTTGTAGTTGCACCTACTATGAACGATGAAAATGTGAAGTATTATTTGATGCATTGCACTGAACGAAAGATGAAATTATTAAAAAAATATGATAATCACGGGTTTACATATGACAGAGGGTCTATTATACTGAAAGGTTATTTTTTCAAACAAACTAATCAAAGTGGGGATTTTGTTTACTTTCAAGACTATGAACTTGATTTCATAAGTTGTCAATATAGTCGCTTGGTGTGTGCAACATGCATAAAGTTGATAGAAGTTCAATCAAAGAAAAAAATGAAAATTAAGAAATGGAAAATGTCAAAAGCTGAATATGAATGGATCATTGAAGATGGTATTCCATTGGAATTTTTTTTATTGAACTTCCCAACAATTTCTTCTCTTTGAATTAATCTTTTAGAACTTCCATAACTCAACTAAAAATGGAACTGCCTTTTTATGTTATATGTACAAGTTTTTTCACATGTACATTGTTTTGGTACATGCACACAAGTAATTTATACACGTGTACACATACACATGACTAGATTATCTGGTCTAAATGAATTCATACATTCTCTGGTACAATTTTTCATAATGTCATTATTGCAAAATGTACATATCTATGTATTAAGCATAGTTGATATAATGCAAATTTGAAGTTGCACAATTTTGTTTTAGACATGTGTCTATTAAAATTAAATTATAATATTCATTCTTGAATGCAAAATGTACGGTACGTGTTTTGTAATTTCCAGTTTACTATCAACTGAAAGTAGCTTTTCTATGTATATTAATGAATATGTTGTGTACTGGATATATATGTTCTAATGCAATTTTAAAATTTTATGATTGTTTGACACATATAAGAACACCTAGAATTTTATGAATGTTTTTAGATATATACATCGATATGTATTGTACTTAAATCGTTTTAACATATATTCAAACATGTAATTCAATCATTTTTATGTACATATATTCATGTGAACTTTTTTTTTTTTTGTAACTTGAGCTAAACTATATTAAAAGCATGAAAAATTGTACAGAGGCAATGTGCAGAGATGGCAAGAAGTGCTTAGCCTATCCCTACCTTACTAGTGTTCAAAATAGACCAAGTTTGGGGTTGCCTCTGTTATCACTCGGATTGAACCTTAGGCTGAATAAGGAAATTTCGAGGTAAACTGAAACCTCGCTTAGCCAAGTAGCTAGCCCTACTATGCCAGGAGAGGGCTCTCTCCGTAAAGATCCCAGCCAAGATGACTAAGGAAATAATATTTTAGGCTAGGTATAGTAGCTCATGGTTTTTGATTTAGATTATGTACGGTTTTGTTGGATCAGGAGGAGTCAAATAGTCAAGGCAAGGAAATTAGGTCAAGATTTGCAGGGTGTTCTATGGGGAAAGGTATGTAAATTTTTTATCAATTTAGAGTTTTCATTATGGGATGATCAAGATAGGTGAGGAGAAATAAAGAGCATGGTGAATTCATGGTTTCTTTCTAAGTGGAATAAATTACAAAGTATGAATGTTTACCCAAAACAGAGCATAGAAATTATGGATTATGTTCATCTCACTTGAAAAAAATCATTCAATAGAAATGAAATGATGAATGAAATACACAAAAAATTCTAACATATGAGCACAAGAGAAGAAACTGAAACGAAGCACAATACCACATGGATCCCATAAAAATAGCTGCAAATTTGATTAATGTCCAGGCCAAAACTGATACAAAAGTGTGTCTCTTGAGAAACCAAACCTCTAAATGAATCCAACCATTACAATGACTGAGAAAATACATCATATAGACCTTAAAACAACTCTCCCTAGCCTCAAGAAGTCACATCCATGAGATAGGAATCAGTTTCACCTACTCGCAAACAAGAAACTGAAGACTAGGAAGACCCAACAATTTCCCTCTAAAAGAGAGGAAACTGATTCATTTGACCTCTAGAGGACTCACTTAATGTATCTACCTTAGATGAAAGTAAAAACATGAAATTTACATTCACCATGACCATTTACATCAGTAATTTCTTAATTTTCCGAAGTAAAAAGTCAAATTGGAGTTAAACTTCAAAATTTGTTGAAGACGGTAAAAATGCAATTTTCCTCGCAAATGTGGAGTGCCCTAACAGGAAAAATAGCTTCTTTTGTAAGCAATGTTTGGAGGCCTTCCCGGTGTCCAAATCAGCTCCAAGATAGCACATTGGAAAGATATCTGAGTCTAGTTTCCAAATATGCCTCCATATTCCAAAATGGTTCTCATTTTCCCTATCAAAAATTGAATCTCCCAAGACTTGTAAATGCGCAGTGCCTAGTTCAAAAAGGAGGCAGAAACATGAAATTTTGGTGTTTTTTTGCACTTTTGAGAGACCAATTCTCCTCCAAATTTTCTGAAACTTTCTAGGGTTGATATCTTCATCATTCTAAACATTATGGTGGTGACCATTTTTCAGTTTTATACACCAAAAAAGAGTGCAGTGCCCAGGGCACTGCGCGTTTGGAAAATTTTCTGAGTGCAAAAATACTCAAAAAAACAGAATCTTCACCTTTTTGAATGCCACATTTGGAGGCCTTCTTGGTGTCCAAAATGGGTCCAGGATAGTTTTTTGGAAATATATTCAAGCCTCATTTCTAAATATACATTTTATTTTTTTATTGGAGTTTATTTTCCTTGTCAAAAGTTTTATTTCCCAAGACTAGTCAAAAAGTGTTGAATGAGGGTGCAAAAATGCTAAGTGCTGGTGCAAGAAACATTTTTGGGCCTTAATCAACTCAAAATTGAGCTCATGATATCTCATTAGAAATATCACTCTCTCTATTTATCATTTGACTGATCAATAAATTCATTTGGATAATCCAGCTATGAGAAAACGTTATTTTCCCAAGGCCACTCCAGAAGTGCAACAACTCTCCTGTGGCACCTGTATTTTTGACATTGCTCTAAAACCATGACACCTGTGAAAAAAATGAATGAGGTTTTCCTTCCTTGACCTATTATGAAAAAAAACCTCTCTAATTTTTTTCAAATTCATCTCTTTTTGGTCGGAAACACATTTAAAAAAAAAAGACCCTATGACTGGCAAATGACTTGACTCTTGGAATCACTTCTCAAAAAATGTTGGAGGCATCATGTTTATGAGCTGAAATGGCCTCATACTTATTGATATTACCTACCTTATGGCTCCTCTACTCAAATTTCTCATTTCCATAGCAAATCCTAGCTCAGTGGGAGAGGAAATTAGGGTTTGTGAAGCATTCTAACTCTATTAGCTCTTTTGTGGTTGTTGGTTCATATATGATGAGTTTTCCTCCTTTATTACATGATTTATTCTTTGGTTTTTGTTCCTCACTGACACTTATGTCCTCCTCTTAAAAAAATTTGAATTTTGAAGGCTTTGGAAACCCTGGGTGAATGGAATGAGATGAAGGGAGTGAGAGATGAGATGACTAGCTTAGGAAAATGGAAGGAATGAATGTAAATGAAAACCTAGGTCTATGAAAACCCTAGGATTTAAAAATATTTATGATTTATATGTGTTTAGGGACATGAATATTGGATATGGTGCATAAAAATGGGAAGGAAATGAAAGCTAGGGTTTCATAGCAATAAACACTTCAAATCTTCTTATGGAACACAAAATATATTAGACGAGAGGTGTCTTTAGGTTCTACTTACTGATTTAAAGCCTTATAAATAAATTGGTGAGGAGATGAATCTTTCTGGAGGTGGTGAAATGATTCGAAACCCTCCCTTTGCAAATGCACAATGTTCTGGAGGAACGCGTAGCACCCAGGAAAATGCACAGTGCCTTAGGGTATGCATTCAGTGCCTGTATATTTTGGTCTGAATTTGTCAAGAAAATGTGCATCGCCTCTGGGTAAATGCGTATTTCCAAAGAAAAAGTGCAACACCTGGGTGAAAACGCGCAGCACCCTAAAATTTGACTCAAAATGCTCAAAAAACTTGAAATTTTCTCCTCTGCTGGAAACTTCATATGGTTGAATGGGCGCAATGACTTGCTTTGAGGTGTTTTGAAAGGATTTATAGCATGGTGGATTTGAAATTTTAATTTTAATCACCCACTTTTCTAATGTTCACTTTTCCCTTTGGTCTTTGGCACTGATACTCTTTAACTTTCTGACTTATTTGCATTGCAGATTGATCAAACATGGAGTTTGGATTTATTTGCTCCATTTAGGCTAGACATGATTGAATTTGATAGTTTGGGATTGAATTTATTACATATGAGAACATAAATAAATTACATATTGAATTTTATATCAAAATGACATTTTGATATAAAAATCATTAAACTGAACAAAATACACCTTTGAAAGTATGAATATTACATCATGATGATCTTATTTAGTCCCTCTCATATATGAGCTGACCTCATCTGAAATGAAGGAGTGACCTTGAGAAATATAAAAAACCTAATGACCTAATGGGACTACTTTACACCTGACTTTCATGAATGATATTTTGACTTAAAAGACTTCGAAGTGAAATAGAATTTCCATGGGTGTGGTTATGCTCAAGGAGACACGAGAATGAGTAAGCAAATGTGAATCTTGGAGGGAGAGTGAATTTTATTGACAAGGACAACCACCAGTGGAACAATTTTATATCATGACCTAATGGAATGATGAAAAATTTATTCAGAGTGGAACACCTCAGATGCACATGCAAAATTTGTTTTGATCCCTAGTGGAAGTATAGAAATACTGAAACTAACATTGGATCTAGCTGGGGATGGTAGCTCCTTGGAGGTGCCAAGAACACCGTAGAATAAGAATAAAACACAACTGATAAACTAAAAAAAAATGCTAATAATTGAGCTTATTAAACAAAACCTACTCTAACTGATCGATTCATCACTTGATCAAGTGAAATAGAACAACCAATGCAACCATGTAAGCATTCTGGCTACTGTTTGAATTCTCTGCAAGTGATTTCTTATGAGAAAGAAGAAAGAACTACGAAAAGGCAACTCCCATGAAAACTTGTCAACAGATTGAATTTGGATGAAATTGAAAAGCACGAGCCCACCGACTGACCTCAAGAATGTTGCAAAAGGATATTCGTAGGAGTACATATTGAATTCCAGCACATCTAATATTTTACTGCTCTGCTCTAGGTAGTCTTCGTACCTTGGTTTTAAAACTTTCCTAACATCTGTGATTTATTTCTTTGATGACTGCAGCAAGTTGACAAAAGGATCCTGAAACTCGTGAATAACTATTTTTTCCTGATGATCAAAAACAAAACAAAAATCTTCTTCATTACTCTCGTGATATGACTGCAAATCTTGGTATGAGCTTCGTAATGAAACACCTACTAAAAAAAACAATGAAGTTGGTTGTCGGATCAAATTTATATCAACACTCTTTTCAGGCTCACAGTTAGTTAATGGAGAAGGAATTTTACTGCAGATATCATCCAACACATCAGCTATAGGGTCATGAAAAAATTGAAAAGATTGTTGCAACGTATCCATCAGTTTTAATGATATTGCATGACACTCTACAGACTGCTCATCCTTTTATTTATATATATTATGAAAATTTTTCTTTAAAAATTGAAATGCTTCAAAACACAATGGTACAAAATCATCTTGCATCATTTGATCATGTTTTTCAACTTCCAAGCCTTCATCTGCAACTTGAAATTCAATGGCATTCGATGGATGCGAATCTGGAGCTAAGGAGGATTCTATGTCGCAAAATAATTTTCTCAACCAATTCAGGAGAAGGTTTCTCATTAAAAATTTGATCAAGAAGTTCATTATCTACCTCAACCTCAACATCAAAACTGAAATACTGCTGATTTCTGATTGCATGAAATTTATTTAAGATGAACTGAAATGAAGTAAAACAAACAGGCAAAGATCTTTCACTTACTTCCAAATTTTCTAGACTTTCCTCATCACTATCATAGCTGATATGCATCGGCTGATCACTGTGTTCAAGCTACTGAAACTGAACGTCCTCCCACAAACTAACTTTTGATTGCTCTGCAAGATTATATTTTGTTTGGAGAACACAATCATCATCATACTGATCAAAATTTGGCAAATAATCAATATAAGTAATGTCACCAATCATACACATTATATTATTAGATTTTTTCTCCTTGGATTGATTTGAAAAAAAAAAAATTGATCTATGGTGTGTCATGATGATCTTGCAATCTCTTCTTTTTCTGGGATAAGTGGGTCATGATGATCTTGAACGGAAAATACATCTCTCATGTTGATCCTTTGCATCATTTCCTTTATTGTACTCACCAAAATGTTGAGCTTTACTCTGAAGATGTCAGGCACTCTGCAATGTTCTTCTTCTCTTATTATTTCAACTTTGCCCTTCTGATCAGCAGATTAGCCTCTACATCTATTGCATTTTTTCTGAATCTTTACAAGTGTTGCAAGATTCCTTTCTCTTAGCTGAAACTCCATTTCTGGATCAAAGGCATTTTGGTAATGTAAAAGAGCTGAGCCAGGAGGGGGACTTATATCAACAGGTATCGAATAATGGACTTGATTGAATATGGCAGAATTTTTTTGTACTATCTCCCCTAGCTGTCTTTTCAGCTAATCATACTCTTTTATAATTAGGAAAGGGTTTTTTTTTACCACCCACCTATCAAGGAAAACTTTGACGAACTGTGGGGAATCTGAGATGCTCGCAGCATGAAATTTTTTGAACCAACTCCTGACTCTTCCTTGCAAAGAAAGAGAAAATAACCTGATACTAACATCCTCTTCATCAACCTCAAAAAATGTCAAGGAAAGTCTCAAAATTCTGCATATGTCTCTCCGCAGTGATGTTGTCATTTTCACCATCAAACCTTGGGAGATATAGGTAATGATTTTTAGGAAAAGCATGGAGTATAGGAGGTAAGATGAGTGGTTTGTATCGATCTGGAATTTTACAAGGTGTACGAGTATGTACAAAAGTTGTAGGATCAGTCTTGATCTCTTTAGGCTCATCAATTTGAAGATGGTCATCTTAAGATTCAGAAAAATGACGTGGGCCAAGATCAAAGGAAAAATAGGTATTTACACTTCTTGAATAGATAGTATCAAGATTTTGATCATCTTTATCATACAACAAACTCCAGAAAACTTTCAGGATAGTTTCAGGAAAAGAAAAGAAGTAATTTACAAGAAAGCAGATTAGATATTGAATACAATCCCACTTTGAAAACATGACCTTTGTGTAAGATCCTTCCATTTTCCTGCTGGCAAGGTCAATCCTCCAGTGGAGTCTTTACATCTAGTTGGAGTCGCCAAGTGAAGAGTTCAACCTTCATATGCATCTGATTGTTGTCCACCATCAGCAATCAGATCTAAACTTTGTCATTCTTTCCCAGGGAAGATATGATCTTTTTCTCCCCAGTATGGTTGCCAAAATGTTATCACTCGGATTGAACCTCATGCTGAAGAAGGCAATTTTGAGGTAACCTCAAACCATGCTTAGCCAAGTAGCTAGCCCTACTAGGCCAGGAGAGGGCTCTCTCCATAAATATCACAACCAATATCACTGAGGAAAGAAGATTTTAGCTAGGTATAGTAGCTCAGGGTTTTTTATTTGATTGTGTAGGGTTTTGCTGGATCGGGAGGAGTCAAACAGTCAAGGCAAGGAAATTTGTCAAGATTTTCAAGGTGTTATATGGGGCAAGGTAGGTACAATGTTTAACACTTTAGGGTTTTGATGATGGGATGATCAAAATAGGTGAGGATCTAGAAAGAGCATGGTGAGTTCATGGTTTCATTCTAAACTGAAGAAATTACAAAGTATGAATGTTTACCCAAAACAGAGCATAGAAATTATGGAATCTATTCATTTAACTTGAAAACATTCATTCAATAATAATTAAATGATGAATGAAATACAAAAAACATTCTAAAATATGAGCACAAGAGAAGAAACTGAAACTAAACACAATACCACATGGATCCCATAAAAATAGCTGCAAATTTGATTAATGTCCAGGCCAAAACTAATACAAAAGTGTGTCTCTTGAGAAACCAAACCTCCAAATGAATCCAACCATTACAATGAATGAGAAAATACATCATATAGACCTAAAAACCACACTCCCTAGTCTTAAGGAGTCTAATCCATGATATAGGAATCAATTTCACCTACTCCCAAACAAGAAACTGAAGACTAGGAAGACCCAACAATTTGCCTCTAAAAGAGAGGAAACTGATTCATTTGACCTCTAGAGGAATCATCTAATGTATATACCTTAGATGAAGGTCAAAACATGAAATTTACATTCACCATGACCATTTACATCAGTAATTTCTTCATTTTCCCAAGTAAAAATTCAAACTGGAGTGAAACTTCAAAATTTTATGAAGATGGTAAAAATGCAATTTTCTTGGCAAATGTGCAATGCCCTAACAGGAAAATAAGCCTCTTTTGAAAGAAACTTTGGGAGGCCTTCCCAGTGTCCAAAGAAGCTCCAAAATAGCACATTGGAAAGCTCTCTAATTCTAGTTTCCAAATATTCCTCCAGTTTCAAAAATGGTGCTCATTTTCTATGTCAAAAAGTGAATCTCCCAATATTGGTAAACGCGTAATGCCTAGGTCAAAATGGAGGCAGAAACATGAAAATTTGGTGGTTTTTTGCACTTTTGAGGGACCAGTTCTCCTCCAAATTTTGTGAAACTTTCTAGGGTTGATGTATTAATCATTATGAACGTCATGGTTGTGGAAATGTATCATTTATATGCACCAAAAAAGAGCACAGTGCCCAGGGCGCTGCGCATTTGGCAAATTTTCTGAGTGCAAAAATACTCAAAAACACAGAATTTTCACCTTTTTGAAGAACACATATGGAGGCCTTCCTGGTGTCAAAATTGGGCCCAAGATAGTTCGTTGGAAATTTATTCAAGTCTAATTTCCAAATACACCTTTTTTTTTCTGATTGGAGTTGATTTTCCTTGTCAAAAGTTGTTTTTCCTAAGACTAGTCAAAAAGTGCTGAATGAGGGTGCAGAAATGCAGAGTGCTGATGCAGGAAAATTTTGGGAGCCTTCCTAAAATAAAAATTGAGCTTATGATAGCTCATTGGAAATATCTCGCTGTATATTTATCATTTTACTCATCAAAAAAGTCATTTGGATGATCCAGCTATGAGAAAAATTGAGTTTCCCAAGGTCACTCCAGAAGTGCAGCAACTCTCTCGTGGCGCATGTATTTTTGACATTTATCTAAAACCATGAAAAATGTGTAAAAAATGAATGATTTTTTCCTTCCTTGACCTATTATGGACAAAATCCTCTCTCATGTTTTTCAAATTCATCTCTGTTTGGTCGGAAACATAGTTTGAAAAAACTGACCCTATGACTGGAAAATGACTTGACTCTTGGAATGACTTCTCAAAAAATGATGGAGACATGATATTTATGAGCTGAAATGAACTCATAATTACTAATATGACCTACCTTATGGCTTCTCTACTCAAATTTCTCGTTTCCATAGAAAACCCTAGCTTAGTGGGAGAGGAAATTAGTGTTTGTGAAGCATTCTGACTCTAGTAGCTCTTTTGTGGTTGTTGGTTCATATATGATGATTTTTCCTCCCTTCTTACATGATTTATTATTTGGTGTTTTTTGGAACAGGGTCTCCTACAAACTACAAAACTGGTCCAATTTTGTTATATTTAGTCTAGCGTAGGGGTTTTGGGGTGGGTCAAAGCCCCGAAAGCATTGTAATGGGAAAAAGGGTAAACCAGGGGTCCGAAAACCACAGTTTGTGGACCATAGGAAATTTTAGGCTATATTGTTATAAATAGAGGAATATTTTGAATTATAAGGCAGATAAAGAAAAAGATATTGATGCGAATTATGGTTTAGTAAGTCTGTGTGGATTTTTGGGAAAGGACTCCTGCTAGCTGTGTGCGCGGAGATCCAGAGTGCTGCTATGTGCGCAACTTCTGGAATTAGAGGAAGATTAGTTTATTGCTATCTTTCATCAGCGGGTTCATAAGGCTTGCGATAAAGCCTGGCATGATCGACATATTCACTAAAAGACATTCGTAGCAGGCGACCTAGTCCTCTTGTATGATAGTCAATTTGTGAAACACCCAGAAATTCCGACAGCAATGGCTTGGTCCCTACACCGTTAAGGAAATCATGACTGGTGGAGTAGTCTGACTAGCTACCCTGTACGGTGACATATTACCAGGCTATGTCAATAGTAGTCGGCTTAAATTATACTGGTCCAAATGACTATATGGCTGGAATAATTGGCTCAGGAAAGATCGCCCCACCTGGGATAGGACGTGGACACACAAGCAAGATACGCACACTAGTCATCAAATAGTTCCAGGGGTGGTTGGAAGACTTGTGGCCACCGTGACTCAGGACGAGTCATAAGATTGTGTTGGGGAACTGTTGGAACAGGTCTCCTACGAACTATGAAACCGATCCAATTTTTTTATATTTAGTCTAGTGCAGGGGTTTTGGGGTGGGTCAAAGCCCCAAAAGCATTGTAATGGGCAAAAGGGTAAACCACGGGTTTGAAAACCATAGTTTTGGGACCATAGGAAAGCTTAGGCTAGATTGGTATAAATAGAGGATCATTTTGAATTGTAAGGCAGAGAAAGAAAGAGTTATTGATGCGAATTGTGGTTTAGTAAGTCTATGTGGGTTTTTGGGGAAGGACTCCTGCAGGCTGTGTGTGCGGAGATCTAGAGTCCTGTAGTGTGTGGACCCTCCTGCTATGTGTGCAAGTTGGGAAGGGTATTGTAAGAGGAAGTTGATGAATTAATGAATACAAAAGGCTGATTGGGAATTGAATCTATTGTTTATGTGAATCTCTGGTAATTACTGTCTTATCCGTATTTTGTATTCAGCTGCAGAAGTTTTGTGTAAGTGTTTTACTGCATCTAGGTCTGCTCTGTTCTGTTTATGCCATGTTGAGCTATTGTCTTGAAGTATATTATTATTGAGCCCCTTAGTACAATTAACCCTGCGCATGTGGATGCAGAAAGAGGCCCATAATTCCTACTCGAGGAGATCTAGACATCTCGAGGTAGGGCGCAACTAAGCTTGCATTACCTATCCTTTCTCAGGGTGTGGAAACCTGGCTCCAGCACCCACCCATACTACTTCGGGTGAGACTGTGACCTGCGCAAGTAGGTCACTGCCGAAAGGGCCAGTAGTATAGGGGTTCGTTGGTAAACCTTGAACTCTGAACCTAGGTCAGGACCCCTTCCTTACTGACACTTTTGTCCTCCTCTTCAGACATTTTGAATTGGAAGGCTTTGGAAACCTTAAGGTAAATGGAATGAGATGAAGGGAGTGAGAGATGAAGTGACTAGCTTAGGAAAATGGAAGGAATGAATGTAAATGAAAACCTAGGTGTATGAAAACCCTAGGATTTAACAATATTTATGATTGATATGTGTTTAGGGACATGAATTTTGGATATGGTGCATGAAAAATGGGAAGGAAATGAAAGCTAGGGTTTCATAGCAATAAACACTTCAAAAATTCTTATGGAACACCAAATATATTAGAGGAGAGGTGTCTTTAGGGTCTACTTACTGATTTAAAGCCTTTTGAATAAATTGGTGAGGAGATGAAGCTTGTTGGAGGTCGCAAAATGCTTTGAAACCCTCCCTATGCAAACGTGCAACGTTCTGGAGGAATGCACAGCGCTCAGGAAAACACGCAGCACCTTGGGTAAACGCGTAGTGCCTGTGAAATTTGGTCTAAAGTTGTCAGGAAAATTCACAGCGCCTTTGGGTAAATGTGCAGTGCTAAAGAAAACACCCAACGCCTGGGTGTAAACGTGCAGCACCTTGAAATTTGACTCAAAATGGTCAAAAAAATTGAAATTTTCTCCTCTGTTGGAAACTTCTGATGGCTGAATGGATGGAATGACTTTCTTTGAGGTGTTTTGAAATGATTTATAGCATAGTGGATTTGAAATTTTAATTTGAATCACCCACTTTTCTAATTTTCACTTTTCCCTTTGGTATTTGGCACCGATACTCTTTAACTTTCTGACTTCTTTGCATTTCAGGTTGATCAAACATGGATTTTGGCTTTATTTTCTCCACTTAGGCTAGAAATGATTGCATTTGGAAGCTTGGGATTGAATTTGTTACATATGAGAACATAAAATTACATTTGGAAAAACATAAATAAACGACATATTGAATTTTATATAAAAATGACATTTTGATATAGAAATCATTAAAATGAAAAAAATACAACTTTGAAAGTATGAATATTACATCATGATGATCTTATTTAGTCCCTCTCATATATGTGCTGACCTCATCTGAAACAGAGTGACCTTGAGAAATATAAAAAACCTAATGAATTAATGGGACTACTTTAGACCTGACTTTCATGAATGAGATTTTGACTTTAAAGACTCCCAAGTGAAAGAGAATTTATGTAGGTGTGGTTATGCTCATGGAGACATGACAATGAGTCATCAAATGTGAATCTTAGAGGGAGAGTGAAGTTTATTGACGAGGAAAGCCACCAGTGGAACAATTTTATATCATGACCTAATGGAATGAAGAAAAATTTCTTCAGAGTGGGACACCTAAGATGTACGTGAAAAATGTGTTTTGATCCCTGGTGGAAGTATGGAAATACTGACATTAATAGCCTCAAAGGAGGAAAAAATCCCCTTAAGAGTGTCATCCAGTCTTGTAATAAAAAATATTCATTGGACCATATAAAAACAAAAGAGTTGAAGTATATCATGTGGTGAAAATCATGGAGTCCATTCATCTTTGTCTGTCACCTAGTCCTCTTCCTCTATCAGACACCTGTATTCTCTAGCAATGGCTTCCTCCTTAGGTGTGGGAATTTGAGGAGGCTTCGGAGGGGTTGTATGGACAATGGGACAGACTGGGTACTCTACATCATAATCTCTGGTCCAGAAACCCTCCGAGTCCATAACCCAAATGCATATCTCCTAGATCTTGGGCTCATAACCTGGAAGCGGGTTGGTTTTTCTGGGTAAAGGCTACAAATATTGCAAAATAGTAGATTTCCTGCTTCTTCTACCCATGGTATTTTCTGGAGGAAAACCAATCTCCCCATGAATGTTATCAAATGCTCGAGGAGCCAGCACATCATGGCTATCACATGCAGAGCCCTTGATGGATTCCAATCGCTGGTCATTGCCACGGTGAGAGAGGCCTGAGAACACACCTTTGTAGCTGCCTCTAATGGGTTTCTGACGCTGGTGCGAGGCCATGGTATGGCTTCTAAACTGTACAATTTATGATTGTTTTTAGATTTTAAAACATCGATATGTATTGTACTTAAATATCACCTAAATAATAGATGTACATCCTAAAATTATATAACATTCACACACATGTTCAAATGCATAACATGTACCAATGTATGTATGTCTTAAATGTAATTTGAAATTTCCATCTAGATTCATTTTATATTTAACAAATATAATGCCAACTTCATTTTATATTTAACAAATATAGTGACAACTTGAGTTTTAAAAACAAAACATTATATCACAACATGTGATCACATGCGAAATGTAGTTCAACTATCTAAAATATACACATCTACACATGGTTTGTAATTCGAAATTTCCATGTAGAGAGATTCATTTTATATTGTTAACAAATTTATAAAATGACAAATTTTTAAAAACAAAACATTATATCACAATCACATGCCAAATGTAGTTCAACCATCTAAAATATATACATTTTGAAAATGTAATTTGAAATTTCCATCTCGAGATTCATTTTTTATTTAAAAAATAAAATGACAACTTGAATTTAAAAAAAAAAAAACATTATATTTTAAAAAAAACATGATATCACAACATGTGATTACATGCCAAAAGTAGTTCAACTATCCAAAATATAAACATGTATGTACATGGTTTGTTATTTGAAATTTCCATCTAGAGAGATTCATTTTATATTTAACATTTATAAAATTACAACTTTTTAAAAACAAAACATTATATCGTAAAACAGAACATTATATCACAACATGTGATTACATGCCAAATGTAGTTCAACTATCCAAAATATACACATGTATGTACATGGTTTGTAATTTGAAATTTCCATCTAGAGAGATTTTATATTTAACATTTATAAAATGACAAATTTTTAAAAACAAAACATTATATCACAATTACATGCCAAATGTAGTTCAACCATCCAAAATATACACATTGTGAAAATGTAATTTGAAATTTCCATCTATAGATTCATTTTATATTTAAAAAATAAAATGACAACTCGAGTTTTAAAAACAAAACATTATATCACAACATAAGATCACATGCCAAATGTAGTTGAACTATCCAAAATATACATGTGTTTTGTAATTTGAAATTTCCATCTAGATTTAAATTTTATATTTAACAAATAAAATGACAACTTGAGTTTTAAAAACAAAACATTATATCACAACATGTGATCACATGCCAAATGTTGTTCAACTATCCAAAATATACACATGTACATGTGTTTTGTAATTTGAAATCTCCATATAGATTCATTTTATATTTGAAAAATAAAATGACAACTTGAGTTTTTAATACAAAACATTATATATCACAACATGTGATCACATGCCAAATGTAACTATCTAAAATTTAAAATCATTACTGATAAAAGTAAATGTAGTTTAAAACTATATCCAAACAGTAAAATATGTCCAAATTTTATATCACACGTGAACAATAAAAGTAAATATATATCTAGTTCAATGTATAGTATTACAAGTATCTGTTGGAAATATGTTTCTGGTATCCTATTATATTGAATTGATTGTCCTTGATGGAAACTCTCTGACAAAGGATGCAGATAATGACTGTATGAAGAACTCAGAAATCAGTGATAGTTAAGAAACCCGGTGTTGGGTTTGATGGTGCTCTGTATACAGTTAGAGGTACCAATGTCAATACGGTCGACTATGTATCCCGACTGGTAGACAATAAACCATCGCGTGATAACCCTCTGTATTATGGAGTAAGGTGTTTATCTATGTTTCGAATGGTGGATCGAATGCACACAGAGAATCGAGTCGAAGAGTTCCTAAGGATTTCATCGGAGCTGTATAACAGTATTTTGGTTGTATGATCTAATAACGCGAAGAAACGAATTGGCGAAAGTACGCAGACGGAACTTGGAGTAGAGGGGCGAAACCTTGCGAATGAACAGTGAACGCAGTTTAAGGCTGGAAGTGGTTTTTATCGCACCACCTTTGCAGCGAAAGTGGTATTTGAGAAGCGGGAGCGATTCCATAGAACAGTCGACACGTGGCGTCGGGCGAAGTTCCAAAATCGCCATCACTATGCGCCATTGCACGTTAACGATCGACCAAGGAGGCCGCGCGATATTAATGAGCGCCGTCGATCTGGAGGGAAGCCATCGAACCACGGTCGTATGAAGAAGATGCGCGAAGGATAACCAAAGTACGACGCGGTAATTTGATTGGACTATTAATCATATACGTGGGGCTCGGAGTCAAATGTTTATTAACCTTGGCTATAATATTATATGGCGGAAATAAAAATTACCTTTGGGTCGATTCATGCATATGGAAGAATGTAGGTTGGGGTTCCAATTTGGATTTTTTTTTAATACGTGGGTTGATATTAAAAGAGAATTTTTGTATGCCTTAGGAAGGTCTTTACTAAAGAAGAAAGTTGGATTAATATCTCAATCTCATATTGAGATATTAATAAGACTTGGATTAATTATCTAATTGCCAAAACCAAGAAAATAGATCAATGAGAAATTGTTTGGGGCTTGAGTAGACCCCGCTGGATTATCTAATTGATCCCGTCCAGGAATACCATCAGCAGTTGGGTGGTTTTGACTCATGGTATTAATAAAGGATAAAACTATATAAGGAGAAGAGGACTATAGTATGATGTGTGCATGTCGAGGGGTTGTTAATGAATAAATCTCTTTAAGAGATATCTGCATGATTGAACTATGTTTTCTGAAAACGCTGAATCTATAATGCACCTATGGAGTTGATGAAGTTTCAAGATCTCTAGATCTAGAAATGATGAATCTCCAGGAAGATTTGCAAAGAAATCATGAAGACCTGACGCAATTCTGATGAAGAAATTTGGTGGATCTAAGGGTTGAAGTCTTCAGCATGAAAGTGGAAGCTTTCTGCCAGTACAAGCTGGTGTTAAATTTAGGGGGTTGGAGCTCCCTTCCAGTAGTGACTGGAGAATGAGAGAAGGTTGTAGCCTTCTGCAGGTGGGTGCCTGCATGCTGGTATAAGTCTGCACCAGCACAAAAATTGTAAGAAGTTTTCTTTATAATAAATATTGAAGACAGAGACGACATCAGTGGTGGTTTTCTTCCAAATTGGGTTTCGACCTTAAATACTGGTGTTCATGTGTGTTGCTTATTTGTGATGGCTAATTCTGTTATTACTGCACATGCTTACTGCTTATGAATGAATGATGCAATAATCTAAGTAAAGAATTAAAATAAGATCTCTGATAAAAAGTTTTTCAGTCAGATCAAAGTACTGATTCACCCCCCCTCTCAGTATTTTTCCTAACAATTGGTTTCAGAGTAGGTCCTTTTGAAAAGCTTAGCCGTTAGAAGGAAGATCAATCAAGATGAGCAATCAAGATGGAATAGCATCTATCAGGCCTCCGCTCTTCAACTGAAACAATTTAATCTTCTGGAAAACCAGGATGAGATCCTATCTTCAGTCTCTGGGTGCAGATGTATGGGCTATTGTTGAAGAAGGATATCAATATCCAGCCGCAGTACCAACAGATCCAACAGAAAGAAAGAATTATGAAACAAATGCAAAGGCGGTTAATGCTCTATTGGGAAGTCTAACTGAATCAGAATTTGTCAAAGCATGCGGCTGAATACAGCAAAGGCAATATGGGACAAAATCATTCTAAGTCATGAAGGTGATGCAAAGGTAAAAAGTGCTAAAATCCAAACTCTCAGAATTCAATATGAGAACCTAAAAATGCATAATGAGGAGAGAATTGCTAATTTCTTTTTACGTCTTGATGATATTGTAAATCGTATGAGAAATCTGGGAGAAACAATAACCGAGTCTACTTTGGTTGAGAAAGTTTTAATATCACTAACAAAAAAATTTGAGTCAAAATTTTCTGCTCTTGAAGAAAAGAAGGATCTTCAAAATCTTACTGTGGTGAAACTTCATGGCATACTAACTGCATATGAGATGAGAAGAGGAGGACCATCTGAAGTCAAAGAAGCCATCTTTAGAGCTTCTACAAAAGGGAAAGAAGTACAAGAGACAGAAGGATCAGGGTGTATCTCAGAAGAAGATGAGGTAAATTTTGTAAAGAAACTCCAACTTGGTACAGGACGGTTCAAAGGTAAGCTTCCTTTAAAATGTTTTGCTTGTGGAAGAGTTGGTCATTATGCTGCTAAGTGTCCTCACAAAGAAGTACATGAAAAAGGAAAGGAAGTAGCAAGAAGGAATAAGAATCGGTTTAGCACTAGAAAAAGTTACTATACTCATGAAGACAGTGATGGGTTATCAGACAATGAGGAAGAATGTGAACAAGATCTTAGACTTCTCATGGAATTTGTTAGTATGAATCCTTTGTCGAATTGTACGAAAAAGGACCACTTTAGCTACGCATAACTAATAGCCCTAACAACAAAAGTGGCTGCCAATATCTTCAAATCTGCGGTTAGTTAGACATAAAAGCGCTGCAAAAAACCAGATCTATGCATGGAAAGACATTAAGCAGAAAAAGTAAGGGTTTGCTCCATATACCAATAGACAAGTCAAGAACAATTTTTTGAAAGAATTTTTATATTAATGGGGCACCTGGGAGGAAAACAAGAGGGTGTATCCAATTCTCCTCAGTGGGATGGGTTCTTGGAAGTCCTCAGCACTTCAGATCTAAGATTTCTCTCTCTTGTTGGTGTAGAAAACCCACACAAAGAATGGAACTCAAAGGGAGCTCACACAACAAATGGCAGAAAATGGTGACCAAGTGTATAGATCCAGAGTGATCTAATAGGCAACAAAAGGTGAAGAATGGTAGGAAAAACCCTCCCATTTATAACAAAATATTGGGTCATTCTAGATCTTGGTGCATGGGTTAACCAGATCTAGATCCACTTTTTATGGAATATTTTATTATATTTGTTGGAGGGAAAAGGTATTTGACTTGGGTCAAATCCCTTAATTTGTAAAAAATAAATAAATAAATGATTTATTTATCTTTTTAAGGAAGCGGTTAGAAGATAATCAAATAAATAATGATTTATTTAATTATTTAAGGAGGTGGTTGAAAGATAATTAAATAAATAGTGATTTATTTAATTATTTGTGGGTGATTTTGTCATATTTAACAAGGAATATCATCTAAATAAGGTTTAAATGATTATTCCTAGAAAATAATAAGATAAATAAAGGTTTATCTAATTAATTTCTTTGATTTTGGGTTAAACATGACTGGGAATAATAATTAAATTATGGTTTAATTAATTATTCCATGAGGAAAATCAATCAAATATAGGTTTGTTTAATATTTCCTTTTGGGGTTTCCTGTTTTAACATAGTGAAGGCAATTTTACTTAGGGTAAAATTGGTCTTACATGGTGTACTTTGGTCCATCTAATGATAATAGGTTATATGACCAAAAAATGGTGTAACAGATTGCCCCCCAGCGTGCGAGTGTCAGGAGAAAATCGTATGACCGAAGTACGTTGTAAGAACTCAATCACTAGACAACAAAAAGGAAGTCAGAGAGAGAAATGCAAGGTAGATAGTGTGCTGAAGAACTAGACCCTGAGGAGACGAGACTCGCAGGTGCAACAAGTCTCTTTTTTATGAGAGGGTACATGTGCTGAAGGCGGCGGGGGAGGCATACCTATGCCCGCCGAGACAAAGTACAAAAGAATAGTGTGTCCAGTAAACAAGGGACCGAACCATAAAGTACAACCGGCATAATCATGAGCCAGATAAAAATACAATGAGGAATCCCATATACATGTTGTGCCTGGGATAACAGCCAGGACTTGTACAATAATATCTGAGTACATGAGATACAAATACAACCCAAATGCCCCCTGTAAATGGGGAAGGGCTCACAAAATCTGACTGATATATGCAAGTCGAAGAGGCCCTGCAAGTGGCTATGGCCAACATCATTAAATATCTGGAGCTGCATCGAAGGCCGCAAAGAAGAGGTCATCCGGGCATGTGGGGGGCTACCTGCAGGGCCACCCCCTCATGAGGGTTGAGACATCTCACACACACCCAGGAATCATCAAGAGCTGCTGCTGGATCACTGGACCATCAAGTATACGAATCTCGATCATGCTGAAAGGAGCTGGAGAAACAATCAAGTCAAAGGGAATGAGAGATCCCTTTGCCTAATCCGAGGCACCGAACAAGAGTGGAAGCTGGAACCAAGGTACACCGCCCTCTAGACCTGGCTTCTGGAATGAAAGTGCTAATGTCGACAGAAGGAGGTCCGCCATAGTTGAGGGAGTGAGATGTCCCCAACTAAGGCACGAGAGAAAACAGTAGAGCGACGGACAGACTGACACTAATGATGAGAGTGAAATGGAAAGGACTGAGTAGCAAATGGACGACTTCCCTTGTTAGAGCATAAAGGGCATGAATGACATGGCAGCGACTGACACAATATCATATGGGATAGGGGATAGTGGGACTGAAGGTCATAATGTGCGACACAAGAGAGAGACCAAGCAATGAAGGATGGAGGGCTATAGTGGGGTACAAAGGGACGCGGTATAGACTCCATGGAGGGAATGATGACACATCTTGGATGCTCTAAACAAGGGTGACTCGATGGTGCTGCCACATAGTAAAGGCCCCAATGGGGGACCCTGGGAACATGAGTACATGATGGGAACTCATGACGGAAATCGACACGAACGAAGACAAGTAAGGGGGCAAGATGGTGCCCCAAGTACAAGTGTCGTAAGTGAGGAAATTCGATTTTAAGGAGAGGTGAAGTGATCCTTCTTGGACAAAATAGCTCCTGGTGAAGGATGAAAGTACAAAAAAGATGCTGGCTATCTAAAAGAACCTAAAACACGCATCTCAAAAGGGAAATGCTAAGGGTAATATTTCTTAAGATAGAGTATTATGTAGATTAAAGAGGATTTGAACCAAGTCCCCTCTATATGCCCGCTTACCAAAGACCCTACACTGAGACGAAGGGCCTATTATAATGAGTCGGCCTCGGGACCATGAAATCATGGACCTGGTCACATACTTGAACAGGTGTGTTGGCTCTTGAGGCTGACGTTTCTTGATCATATATTGAGCTTTATGTGCTTGGCGCTTCCATGGTTTGCAATGCAACACCACTTTGGCCTTCGTAGGCACGTCAAAGGATAAGTCGTTGTTCTAGAGGTTGGGTGTCGTGGAGAAGTTCGACAGCCGTATGAAGGGAAGGGATGTCACACTCGATTGGTACGACAGCCTCCTCTCTGGAAAACGAGGTGAGGAGGGTTATGGTTGAGGGGCATAGGTGCCCCCAAGCATGGTGTGGTCATGCCAAAATGTATTTAGAAAAAAGGGAATCTAAACACATTTTAATGATGTGGTGTGCCATTTGTTTTTGTTATGGTTATGCAGTTTGAGAAAGGAAATGGAGGATTACCAATCTCTTTTAGTACTGCATATATGACGAAAATGGAGTTTATGTTTTCAGGTTGGCATACCTGGTGTCACTATCCCAAAGAGAGGATTTGGAGATAATGAACCGATGCTCTCCTAGAAAACCCATAGGTTGGTCAACAACAATTTCTAAGAGATTGGGTTGCTGATGGAAGATGAGGGAACGATAAGGGGTATCATCCCTAGAGTGATATGAAGTGATATGGGACTCTAGAGGTTCTTTGAAATGTGGGAAGAACATCGGGGACTAAATTCAACATGACCAGATACACTAGGAGAGTTGTGGAGAATTACTTCTCCTGGTCTCTCAAATATGGGTGCCCCCTTACCCAAACATTCGGTTGCAATGTAATGGCCACAAGGTGTATGTGGTTCGAATGCATGGTTCCTCGATGTAAGGGGGAATAGATAACATCAGGGGTGGGGATTTTTTCCATAATGTCGTCATCGTGATAGAATATGGGGTGACTAGTGGAAGAAAGACCACCTGACGTGGTGAAGTGACCTTAATCATCATCATGAGAAGAGAGGTTCACATGCACATCGTCACAAGGGGTGACCGAAGAGTAAGTAGATGAAGGATCTACTGATGTTGAGCCCAAGATGATCGCTGAAGGAAGGTCAAGCGAAACAACAGGGGAGGATTTAGATGGAATGTTCCTCGAGGGTCTCATGGATGATGATAGGCAAAAAATGTTGGACGAAGGCTCCGTCATCTCGACATCAGGAGGGGGAATTTCAATGGGGGAAGTCATATCTGGTAGTTCTGCTGAAGTAGAATGCGCAAATAGGGGAGAGCTGGACTCATTGCACTTGGCCTCAAATTGGTGGACCGCGGCGATAGAGGTGCGGAAGTCCTCGAGGCGGGGACAAAGATGGGTGTAATGGCCATGGAGATCACACAAAGCACAGGGGTGGTTGGTGTGAATATTCTTGGGGTTCTTGGCCGCGGTCGCGGAAGGAACAGAGGCTTCTGGGACCGCAGACTCAGGGAACGTGACATTAACCATGGGCTTGAGATGAAGCAATGCAGGACAGGTATGGGAGGCGTGACCGACAACATCACACAAAGAACACTAGATGGTATGCTTTGGAGGCTGAGGAGGAGCAGGGTTTTTCGGGGCAGCCTTTTCCTTTAATGCCCCCTTGTGAGCTTTTCCCTTCTTACCCGAAGTGGTCGCAACAGGAGGTGGTTCCTGTTGAGGTGACTGAGGCACTGATGCAGCGGGAGAAGGCATGGGGACCGATTGAACCGGGGTCAAAGCAATGTAAGTTTTGGGTTGACCAGGCAAGGTGGGGGCTGGAGGATCAAGGTACCAAACGGGAATCCCAAGGGTCACGTTAGGAAGAGAGAGGGTGGCCATGACCGGTACCGTGTACACTCCTGGTGGGGGAGCTAGGAACGGTATCTCATTAGAGGGGTAATGGCCAGGTGGGACGGCTCCTAAATGGCTAAGGCTTGGAGGAACCATGCCAGGAGGATAAAGAGGCTCATGAATACCAACTGTAGGTGAAGGGCTAGGAGCAGGTTGCGGGGGGCAAGGTTGCTGACTAGCTGAAGCAGGTTTCTTGAGAGCAGCCCGAGACGATTGCATCATGCAAACATTCGATGAGGTGGGGTCAGAGATAGGAGGAGGAGGAAGACCAAGGAAGGTTCCAAGCAAAGAGGAGTCTTTGTAGACGCCAGGAGAGACACTGGTCAAGGAATCGACGGTTTTCTTTTTGGCTACAGAAGAGATGGTCGTCTCCGGTGAGGTCTGAGATTTTGGCTCATGATATGTCAACTAGTCAATGGTGACTATCTTTCCATTATGAGGGAAAGACATCTTGCGGAAAACCGCAGATGGGACAGCAGACATAGCATAGGTGTAGCTTCGCCCCAACAGAATGTTGTAGTCTAGCGGGGCATCGATGACTTCGACGTCAACGCAAACTGTCTTACCGGCAAGGGTGATAGGACAATTACGGAAGAGGCCAATGGGCTGGGAGGCGTGGCCGTCCCACGCTCGAAGGGTGATCGTGGAAGGGGCCAGCTCAGGGGATCCAAGTTGCTTCCAAACCGAAGCGGACATCACGCAGGTGGATGCCCCCTCATCAATTATACACCGGGATACATTGGCGTTCCGGATTTTGACTGGGATTTGGAAGGCAACGGAAGGAGGAAGAGGAGGATGGTCCGATTGAGTGGCGTCGAAAACAATCATTTGGTCATCAGCAGGATCTACAGCGCCCACGGCAGATAGTAGAGCCTTCTTTTGGGAAGGGCACGACTGGAGGAGTTCCAGTGTGGAAATGGCAGCAGGAGATTGCACCAAATCATCTACTATGCTATACGAATGAGCAACTCGACCAGAAGCAGCATTTCGATGTAACGGTCCTTTAGGAATCTTGGTATGGACCTCAACTTTGGGTTGAGGGATATGTAAGGGACCATTGGTTGTCGAAAGAGGCTCTGTAGAACCGGAAGAAAAGGACTCGGGGGCAGACTGAGAAGGAGGCGTGGGGTACTGGCGAGACCGAGTTTGAAGGTTAAGGTTGACGGTTAGAGGTGGATCAGAGTTCATCATGAGGATCTGGTAATTGGAGGAACCAGAAGGGGAAGGTGGAGTGGCCACCTGTCCATTAGGTGGTTGGGTAGCCATGAATCCCTGCTGTGCATCCACCGGCTCTTGAGGGGGCGGTGACGGCTGTTGCAGGGGTTGAGAAGGCAAGGGAGGCGAAAGCGCATATGCTGGAGGAGCTGGCGCACCAGGCTGCGGATGAGGGTAATGGTTAGGTTGGGCAACATTGAGGTAAGCAGGAGGTTGGGAAAAAGGATGAGGCATGCCGTATCCTGGATGCGTGCTACCGGGAGGGGGAGAAGTGTAGGGAGTGGTGCCCCCTCCCCCAGGAAAACCATAGCTCATGAGAGGTTGAGCGGATGGATGAGAGATAGATCCAACGATACTGTCGGCGGCATGAGGTGCCCCCGGTGTATGGGCATCACTGGGTTTGGGGAGATCAGGTAGGACAGTAGGATCATAACCTGTCTGAGCGTAGATCAGGTCATACTTTAACGCCATTTGGAGGGCATCTTCTTCGGTTTGAGGAAAATGCGATGCGACATCTTTCCTGATAGGGGACAAGAGAGATCTAAGGAACCAGTCCATGTAGACACGGTCTTCGAAGGGAGGAGATTGGCATAGGCTCCGTCTTCTTCGCCATTCCTGGACATGGGTAGAAAGGCGGGTCGAAGAGGTTTGCTTGAAGGAAGTCAAGAGTTCGATACCAGTGTCATAACGAAGGGGAAGTTGGAAGTAAGATAAAAAAGCCCGGGCAAGAGTTGCAAAGGTGGTATGGGAGGAAGTGGGCTGATCAACATACCACTTAGAAGCTTCGCCTGTAAGCGTGCGTTGGAACAATCTAAGATGAACAGAGTCATCGGTAATGGAGGTAGATGAACACCACATGTGGAAAGATCGTACATGATTGGAAGGATCTTCTCCAGCACGGCCTTCAAACTTTGGGATGTCGGAAGGGAGCTTTGTCGGCATAGCAGGCCAACTAGCGTCATGGTGTATAGGGTTGTTTATCAACCGGTCCAAATCGGGGAGGCTGAGGCCTGCCAAGAAGGGGAGCAAGGGTGCAGCCGAGGTAGTTCCTGTGGTGGTTCCGCTAGTAGTAGTCCCGGCATTAGGGCCGGGATTCCCGCTAGTGTTAGGCCCTGGACCAGACATAGTGGAGGTGACAGGGGGAGAACCAGAAGGAAAAGGAGAACCCAAAGAATCAGAAGAGGAGTCGGAGTGCGGACTCGGAGGAGGAATGGCTCGACGATGGCGGGTCGGAGCAGGTCGATCGACCGGAAACTGAGGGTGAAGGCCAAGAAGTCTCCGGGAAAGGCGCCTTGGGGGCGCAATGATGACGGGAAGAAGGAAACCGACAAGGGCAGAAAGGGACAGAATCAAGTGAGGTCAAGGGCAGAAAAGGTGCAGTGAAAATTGATTTTAGAGTCTTTTCCAGGCGGTGTTAACCAGGCGCTTCTTCACTTAGGGTCAGTGTGTGGCGTGTGTTAATTTTAATTTTTAAACCCTTTCCGTTTTGAGAGCAAGAAAAAAATGTGTTGCGTAACTGAAAATAAATCTGCAGAGAACAATATATAATTGTTGAAATAACAGAAAATTAACAGCTACTTGTGCATCTATCTAACCCAAGAAGGAGGGTCTCTCAAAACTAATCTAAAAAAGGTGAAAAATCTAGGCAAAACACACAGAAAAGAGGCCAATAGATCTAAGGTCAAAAGGGACAGGGATCTAAAGGATAAAGCTGCTGAAAAGAGGTGCAGATCACAGCCAAGAGACAGAGGCAAGGTGGCTGGAAAAAAGCGGCAAAAAGCGAAAGGACGAGGAGGAGGTCTGCGAGAGGGTCCAAACAAAGGCACCGGTGATTTGAAGAAGGAGCGATTTAAGGGATGCGAAAAGGAGGATGGGGGATGCGAAAAAGGAATGGTGAAAACTGCGAAAATTTGAACACTTACGGCGGTACAAAACTCTTCCACAAAAAGGTGGAGGAATGCGAGGTAGCAAGGGCTAGATTCACTGATTCAGTAAAAACGAGTGAGAATAGGTCTAAACGTCAATAGTCGAGATCGCGAGAAAACACGACGAGAGGCCCAACGCAGTCAAGTGAAATTTCGGAAAAAATTCCGAAACAATAAGGTATGATTTGCTTGTTTTTCGCTCGGGTAGCGATTTTGAAATTTATTTTCCGCTTCCAGTTGCCGAATAATGGGATAAAAAGTGCGACACAGGTTGATCGCGGTTCTGAGCCGAAAAATGCGACACAAAAACTCACGAATGTCGTGAAGATTTCCGAAAAAGTTGTCGTCTCGATTGCGGCTCCAGTGGCAAAACACTGCGCAATAGGGCCAGAAACACACGGAAGTTAGAAATTTTGATGTTTTAAGGTTTTATGTGAGAAAAAAAACATAAAAATAGGAAAAATAAACCGCTGAAAAGAAACCCTAGGGTCTGAAGTAGCTGGATATGCAGGAATATGAAAAACAACAGCGGTCGTAAATTAAAACCCGTGTGGAGTCGCCATTTGTTAGTATGAATCCTTTGTCGAAGTGTACGAAAAAGGACCACTTTAGCTACGCATAACTAATAGCCCTAACAACAAAAGTGGCTGCCAATATCTTCAGATCTGCGGTTAGTTAGACATAAAAGCACTGCAAAAAACCAGATCTATGCATGGAAAGACATTAAGCAGAAAAAGTAAGGGTTTGCTCCATATACCAATAGACAAGTCAAGAACAATTTTTTGAAAGAATTTTTATATTAATGGGGCACCTGGGAGGAAAACAAGAGGGTGTATCCAATTCTCCTCAGTGGGATCGGTTCTTGGAAGTCCTCAGCACTTCAGATCTAAGATTTCTCTCTCTTGTTGGTGTAGAAGACCCACACAAAGAATGGAACTCAAAGGGAGCTCACACAACAAATGGTAGAAAATGGTGACCAAGTGTATAGATCCAGAGTGATCTAATAGGCAACAAAAGGTGAAGAATGGTAGGAAAAACCCTCCTATTTATAACAAAATATTGGTTCATTCTAGATCTTGGTGCATGGGTTAACCAGATCTAGATCCACTTTTTATGGAATATTTTATTATATTTGTTGGAGGGAAAAGGTATTTGACTTGGGTCAAATCCCTTAATTTGTAAAAAATAAATAAATAAATGATTTATTTATATTTTTAAGGAAGCGGTTAGAAGATAATCAAATAAATAATGATTTATTTAATTATTTAAGGAAGTGGTTGAAAAATAATTAAATAAATAGTGATTTATTTAATTATTTGTGGGTGATTTGGTCATATTTAACAAGGAATATTATCTAAATAAGGTTTAAATAATTATTCCTAGAAAATAATAAGATAAATAAAGGTTTATCTAATTAATTTCTTTGATTTTAGGTTAAACATGACTGGGAATAATAATTAAATTATGGTTTAATTAATTATTCCATGAGGAAAATCAAACAAATATAGGTTTGTTTAATATTTCCTTTTGGGGTTTCCTGTTTTAACATAGTGAAAGCAGTTTTACTTAGGGTAAAACTGGTCTTACATGGTGTACTTGGGTCCATCTAATGATAATAGCTTAGATGACCAAAAAATGGTGTAACAGCATTTGAAAAGGAGTCTAGAGAAGAAAAGGATACTTTTATGGATGCTTTATAGGACAATGATATTTTTGATGAAATCAATCAACTCAAAATATGCTTAGAAGAAAGTAAAATATCCATAGAGACTCTGAAAAACCAGCTTCAAGAAAAGGATAAACATAATGAGAAATTAGAATGTGAAATAGTAAGTCTAAGAAAAGAAATTGAGAAAGTAAAGACTTTGAATCTTAGATTTGCTAAAGGATCTGAAACCTTAGATGAGATTATCAAGGTACAACGTTCTCCTCTTCTAAAGACAGGTCTTGGATATATCAGAGAATCTTCTCAAGCTTCAGCACCAAATTATCTAAAAGCAGCTACAGCCAGTACACAACATTCCTCCCCACAGCAAGGGAATAAAGAGTCTGTACAGATAAAGCATGACCATCTCAATTCAAAGAACACTAACAGGAGTACCTTTCAAAGAAACACTAATCAACAGGTAAATTCAAGTAGAAGATTTCATGATCGCAGAAATTTCTTCTTCAATGGAAAATGTTTCTCATGTCACAATTTTGGTCATAAATTTGTTCAATGTGTTGCATATAAAACCATCATGACAAGAGAAGTAAGAAATAAAAGGATTGATATTGGAACTAAGAAGAATACATATAACAAATTTTCTCCTCTTCAAAATGAAGTTGAATGTGCTTATTGCAATAACTTTGGCCATGAAGAATCTGAATGCAGGAGCAAAGTCCAGCCAAAAGAGCATCTTCCTTCAAGCTCCAAAGTATGGAAAAAGAAGGAATTATAGGTTGAAAATTGTGGCATAGATTTATTTACAGAAGGAGAAGAAAATCAATGGTACATTGATAGTGGATGCTCAAAACACATGACAGGTGAAAAAAACAAACTTCTTGCATATAGTGCTCTAGAAAAGGAAAAGAATGTTACATTTGGAAATGATACTCTTGCTGTCATTAAGGGAAAAGGATCTGTTTTTCTAAAAGAAAAGGTGAAAGCTAATAATGTCATGTATGTGGATGGATTAAAGCATAACCTGTTAAGTTTAATTCAAATGTGTGATCAAGGAACTGAAGTTGTAATTAGTTCAAAAGAATGTGTGGTATGTGATCTTGATACAGGTAAAACAATTATAAAAGGAAACAGAACTCCAAGCAATCTGTATGTATTAAAGAACTGCAAAGAACAATTTTACATGAGTAAATCTTCAGAAAACTGGCTATGGCATAGAAGGTTGGGCCATCTGAGCTTCTCTCAAATCAACAAATCAAGCAGACTTAAAGCTGTTCGTGATCTTCCCAATATTACACCACCTGAAAGTATCATATGCAAATATTGCCAATTCGGTAAGCAAACCAAAGTGAAATTTAATGCCAAGGAAGGTTCATCAAGTAAGCCTCTTGAACTCATTCATACTGACATATGTGGACCTGTGAAGAAAAAGTCACCACGTGGTGAACAATACTATATCTTATTTATTTATGATTTCTCTAGAATGTGTTGGATTGGGTTGATTAAACACAAAGATGAAGCATTTGAGAAATTTCAAATCTTCAAAGCACTGGTTGAAAATGAATTAGATCTAAAAATCAAGTGTCTTAGATCTGATCGAGGAGGAGAATATACATCCAATGAATTCCTTGAATTTTGTGAACAACATGGCATAAAAAGGCAGTTTTCTGTAGTTGGCACTCCACAACAGAATAGCGTTGCAGAAAGAATGAACAGAACAGTTCAACAAATGGCTAGAGCTATTCTTGATGATTCCGGAACACCTGACACATTTTGGGGAGAAGCAACACATACAGCAGTAAACATTCTCAACAAGGCACATTTTCATGTAAATAGTGATAAAACTCCATATGAACTCTAGTATGGTAATCCTCCCACTATAAATCATTTTAGAATTTTTGGAAGCAAATGCTTTATCAAGAATAATGATGAAAAAATTGGCAAGTTTGAACCCAGAGCAGATGAAGGAATATTTCTTGGTTACTCCTCTAGGAGTAGGGCATATAAATGTTACAATAAAAGACTTCAGAAGATTGTTGAATGTATTGATGTTGTTATTGATGAGTCTCCTACAGCTCCAAAAGAAGAAAAACAAACAACAAATGAAGACGATGATGACATATATCCTTCTACATCTAATAGGAATGATATAGACAGTGAACCCAATGAAGAACCCGAAGATGATTTATCTGAAAAAGCTCCATCCAGATATGTTCAAAAGAATCATCCAGAATCTCAAATTTTGGGAGAAAAGGGATCAGGTGTACAAACAAGAAGGACTCTTATGGGATCTTCTAGTTACCTGGGATTTCTATCCACTATTGAAACACAAAATGTCAATCAAGCCAGAAAAGATGAATGTTGTATTCAAGCCATCATTGAAGAGCTTGATCAAATTGAAAAGAATCACACTTGGGAATTGGTACCAAGACCTCATGACAAAAATGTCATTGGAACTAAATGAATATTCAAAAATAAGTTAAATGAGAATGGGGATGTTATAAGAAATAAAGCTAGACTTGTTTGCAAGGGGTACGCTCAACAAGAAGGTATAGACTTTGAAGAAACTTTTGCCCTTGTAGCTAGAATTGAAGCCATAAGAATGTTTCTTGCTTTTTAAAGCTTCCAACAAATCAAAGTTTATCAAATGGATGTTAAATCTGCCTTTCTCAATGGTGATCTAGAAGAAGAAGTTTATATATAACAACCAGAAGGATTCATTTTGGGAAATGATGAAAAACTTGTTTGTAGACTTAAAAAGGCTCTATATGGTCTCAAACAAGCTCCAAGGGCATGGTATTATCGTCTTGACAAATATCTTCATCAACAAGGATTTTCAAAGGGGTTTGCTGATAGCAACTTATACACAAAAACTAAAAATGATAAACTATTGATTGTGGTTGTATATGTTGATGATATCATTTTTGGAAGTAATGAAGAGTCTATGAGTCAGAAATTTGCTTCTGATATGCAACAAGAATTTGAAATGTCTTTACTTGGGAACTAACATTCTTTCTTGGCTTGCAAGTGCAACAAGCAACAGATGGCATATTCTTATCACAAGAAAAATATCTTAAGAAAATCTTGAAGAAGTATGGCATGGAGTATTGCAAACTTGTAAGTACACCAATGATAACCGGATGTAATCTCGGTTCTAATGATGATTCCCCCACGGTGAATCAACCAGAATACAGATCTATGATAGGAAGTCTACTTTATCTCACTGGGACAAGACTAACCATTATGCATGCAGTTGGGATTGTTGGACGATTCCAAGCTAATCCAAAAGAGTCTCACCTTCAGGCTGTGAAAATAATATTCAAATATCTACAAGGAACTCAATACTTTGGACTATGGTATCCAAAAAGAATGTTGATCTTACTCTTCATGCTTACACTGATGCAGATTGGGCTGGAAATGTTGATGATCGGAAAAGCACTAGTGGTGGTGCCTTCTATATGGGGCCCCGGTTAGTATCTTGGTTCAGCAAGAAGCAAAGCTCTATTGCCTTATCTACAGCAGAAGCAGAAGATGTGGCTGTCGCATCATGTTGCACTCAACTTCTTCGGATGATGCAAACCTTACAAGACATTCAAATCAAATGTTCACCTCCTATCTCCATTATGTGTGATAATACAAGTGTCATCAGTATTTCAAAGAATCCTGTTATGCATTCCAAGACCAAGCACATTCCCATCAAGTATCACTTCTTAAGAGAACAAGTGCTTGAAAAAAAGGTGAAGTTGGAGTATGTTCCCTCCAAAGAACAAGTTGCTGATATATTTACCAAACCTTTACCCAGGGAAGCATTCGAATATCTTAGAAAAAAGCTGGGAGTAGTCTCTGCCATGCAAAAGATCAGATCTGCTTAACTTCAAAAGATTAAATTGGATACGCTCCCGTTGAAAGTATTCAGGATGCACAGGCTAAAGGGGAGAATTGGTCATAGGGCAAGGATGCATTGTTGGCATTTTAATTATTTGTTGTAGTCTGATCTCATACTTGAGAATCTGTGATCTTGTGTGTATAAGTCATTTCTGTTATTTCATTAAATATTATTGAAAATGCAGCATGATCATAGGGGGAGCATGGTATTGTCGGTACAAAGGATCCTGATCTATCCTTTGCCCTTGATGTCAAAGGGGGAGAATATTGCTGAATGTATTTCTAGTCATGGTTGCCATCAAGTCCAAAGGGGGATATTTTTGGCAATATGTTTTTGGTATCCTATTATATTGAATTGATTGTCCTTGATGACAACTCTCTATTATGAGATCCGGAACAAACAATGTATGAAAAATTCAGGAGAGTAGTATTGGAAGATAGAAACCCGGTGTTGGTTTGATGGTCCCTTTCATATACCAGTTAAATTACCAATATCCAATACGATGAGTCTCTGTATCCAGGCGGCAGGCAAGATTGTTTGGCGTAGTAACACGTGTATGGGTAAGGTGTTTATCATGTTCGAATGGTGGATCGAATGCTGACAAGTGAACGATTCGTAAAGTTCACATCGGGCACATATAATAGTATTGTGGTTGTACATGATCTAACTCACTGTAATCTCAGCAGTGCATCTGCAGGCGGAACACGGTAGGCGAAACCTTGCGAATGGCAGAAACAGTGGAAACATGGAGCAAAGTGATAGATTTTATCCCACGCCTAAAAAGCCATTAGTATTTAAAGAAATGGGTTATTCATAAACAATCGACTGCTGATAAACGTGGCGAAGTTAACATATCTGCAGCATACATCGCACGTTAACGATCGAACAAGGAGGCCGCGTGGTATTAATGAGCGCCGTCGATCTGGAGGGAATCCATCGGACGACGGTCGTATGAAGAAGATGCGCAAAGGATAACCAAAGTACGGCGCGGGAATTTGATTGGACTATTGATCATATACGTGGGGCCCGAAGTCAAATGTTTATTAACCTTGGCTATAATATTTTACGGTGGAGATAAAGATTACCTTTGGGTCAATTCGTGCATGGAAGAACGTAGGTTGGGGTTCCAATTTGGATTTTTTTTTAATACGTGGGTTGATATTAAAAGAGCATTTTTGTATGCCTTAGGAAGCTCTTTACTAAAGAATAAAGTTGGATTAATATCTCAATCTCAGATTGAGATATTAATAAGCCTTAGATTAATTATCTAATTGCCAAAACCAAGAAAATAGATCAATGAGAAATTGTTTGGGGCTTGAGTAGACCCCGCTGGATTATCTAATTGATCCCATCCAGGAATACCATTAGCGGTTGGGTGGTTTTGACTCATGGTATTAATAAAGGATAAACTATATAAGGAGAAGAGGATTATAGTACGATGTGTGCATGTAGAGGGGTTGTTAATGAATAAATCTCTTTAAGAGATATCTGCATGATTGAACTCTATTTTCTGAAAACGCTGAATCTATAATGCACCTATGGAGTTGATGAAGGTTCAAGATCTCTAGATCTAGAAATGATGAATCTCCAGGAAGATCTGCAAAGAAATCATGAAGACCTGACGCAAGTCTGATGAAGAAATTTGGTGGATCTAAGGGTTGAAGTCTTCAGCATGAAAGTGGAAGCTTTCTGCCAATACACGCTGGTGTTAAATTCAGGGGGTTGGAGCTCCCTTCCAGTAGTGACTGGAGAACGAGAGAAGGTTGTAGCCTTCTACAGGTGGGTGCCTGCATGCTAGTATAAGTCTGCACCAGCACAAAAATTGTAAGAAGTTTTCTTTATAATAAATATTGAAGACAGAGATGACAACAGTGGTGGTTTTCTCCCAAATTGGGTTTCCACCTTAAATACTGGTGTTCATGTGTGTTTCTTATGTGTGATGGATAATTTTGTTATTACTGCACATGCTTACTACTTATGAATGAATGATGCAATAATCTAAGTAAAGAATTAAAATAAGATCTCTGATAAAAAGTTTTTCAGTCAGATCAAAATACTGATTCACCCCCCCTCTCAGTATTTTTCCTAACAGTATCAAGTTATATAGAAAATTAAATATGACTGCATAGATAAACTATATATAAAAAAGTAAATTTAAGACTAGATCTATCAAATATAATGTTGCACACATGTGCATCATCAATCAAATATAGATGGATCTAGTGTCTCCGCTAGCAAAATCTCGATCCTCATGTTATCCTGTGAAGAGTGGGGAACCTGTACGCAATGTGTACAAACATTAAAATTTAGTGTTTTAAAATTGAATGAGAATATAGAACTGAATGTAAAAAAACAAAATGAAAAAAAAAATCATGCAATACCTCATGTGGTTCCCTCTCCATTGTCTTTTGTTGCTCGTCCATTAAAACATCCTCTATAGTAACATCTTCCATAGTAAACTGTAAAATATATATATATATATATATATATATATATATATATATATATATATATATATATATATATATATATATATATATATATATTTTTTTTTTTTTTTTTCTTTTTTCTTTTTTCTTTTTTTTTTTCTTTTTTTTTTCTTTTTTTCTTTTTTTTTTCTTTTTTTTCAAATGAAAATGCATATAAACTAATTTTCAATGATATTAAAAAAAAAAGTTAGACAACTTGTTCAAATGGTGTGGATGTTTCTATCTCCATCATTCACTCCATCGCTAGAGTCTGTGGAGAACATAAATCATCTCCAAAAACATAAAATTCAAAAATTTTAAAAATATAAAATAACTCAAGATCTAGATCTCATTTTATAATAAAACTTTTAAACTTCAATTTATAACTTAAACATATAAGTGAAAAAATAAAAATTGAATACTTGTGATGGTGGATTGGGCACATATCCTAAGGGTGACTCGGAAATAAAAACTCCAAAAACCTAAAATTCAAAAAATTTAAACTGTAAAATAACTCAAGTTCTAGATCTCATTTTTAATGGAACTTTTGAGCTGCAATATATAACTTAAAAACATATTTAAGTGAAAAATTGTTCATACTTATGATGGTGGATTTGGCACATATCCCAAGGAAGAAGAAGGTACCTCCATCCCAAAAACATCAGACAGAATTGGAATAAGTTAACATTTAATTATATGCATGTACATGTGTACACAATTATTTATTTTAAAAATATGTCATCATGTTTCGATCTATAATAATAGATAAAAAATAAATTTACATCATCATGTTCACTTAAAAAACACTAACATGTGCCAACATATCATCTTTATGGTGAGAAACATCTTGATTATGTGATTGATTGTGAGAACCATCTTGATTGTGTGAACCAGAGGCTTCGACCATGATATTAACATCTTTTTTCATCAAGCGTGAGAACTGAAAATGGTGTTAACATATATGATACATTTTTGTTAGATTAATGTATACAAATAAATGTATGTATATATGTATTTATTAAAAATTGTACATGTGTTAAAGTAATCACCCTAGCCATTAACACATACCGATCCCATACCCTCTTCCTCATGAATAATTAGGGCCTACCAAGCATTGTGACAATTCTTTGCATATGTTCTGAGATATTCAACACTCATGTTGTCTATCTCATCATCTGTATGATACACAAAAATTAGCACGTGCATTCTCTCGTACTCTTTGTCGATTTAGACAAACATCAACTCCACTCAAACATCAACTCCACCCAGTCCACTTTGAACATTGTTAATGATAAAATCCCTTGCTTCTCGACTAATTTGAAAAGTGGCATCCATCTCTGACTGTAATGTTTCCACACGAAGAGGTCAACTAAGCAATGGTGGCTCGGGGCGAGGCAACTCAGCATCACGCTTGGCACTCCCATGATCACGAAATCAACCTTTCCCAAGACCAAAAAATTCAGAGGGAAGGTCATTATAATTGGGTTTCATTCCCAAAAATAATTTTGCATAAAAGACTTTTTCAAAATAAAGTGGAACCTCGTCGTTCTATCGGAGTCTTCCATAGGCAGGAAGGTTCCTATCATACAAATGGCCAGCGATATCAGGGTGCTTGAAATATTGTACCTTTAGTATCTTTCCTTTTATCCCTTCTTTGAAATTAAACATAGACTTGGCCATTTCAGTTGTAACTCCTTGTTTAAAAACCTTCCATGTATCGAGACCCATCACTGTTTCCTTTATTTTTCTCATCACTTCCACAAAAGTATCAGTGGTTGGTCCAATTGTTAGGTAAACATCTGCTAGTTTGCTTAAAGGGTGAGTAACTATTTCTAATTTTTTTCGACTATCAGCAGGGAGTTTGAAAGACACAAGATCTTTCTTCAATTTTGAATGAAGATGTTGACACCTTTGTAACATGCATTGCTGCATGTTTTTTTCCCAAGGTATATCGGAAATGTTAGATGGATAAGTTGTGGTTTGTGTACAACCTTCTTCTTGAATAACACGTTCTGTCCTATGTCTTTTTGGAGCAACATTTTCACCCTCTGCGTCAATATAAAAAAAATTGTATAAATAAAAAAACGTGTAAAAAAATTTGTAGAAATTGAATGAAAATAATATTTAGATTAATGGCCACCTCAATATGGTTGGTTAGCATCATGCCCACCCCGAGACTGCTGAAAACCAGAACAACCATCGATTGGTTGAGAACCAACACGACCATCCGTTGATTGGCCTCCGAGGGAATGCATATCATCACCCTCATGCAATTGGCCACCACCTATTGATGGGCCTCTAGGGGAATGTGTACCACCACCAATCTCACGTGACTTGATGGAAGCTTCATAAAAAAATATGAATTTTTAATCAATTCAAAAATTTATTCATACATATAAATACATGTACATATGGTTGATTAAATTGTGTGAACTATACCATGATTGCGTGAACCATGGACATGCTCCATTGATGGAGTAGATACTCTTATCTTCCTAACTCCTAAAATATAAAAAATAAAATTTATTAAAAACTAATTTAACTCACAAAATTGATAAAAAATCAATTCCATATGTATACATGTATGTACATGGGGATATATATATATATATATATATATATATATATATATATATATTCAATAAAAAAAAATTAATTCCACATGTATACACACATGTATGTATGGAGATACGATTATATAAATACCATGAAAATATCTCGATCTATGATCCCCCTCTCTCGTAGAGGCATGGGACTCTATTGGTCTCGCCTTTCATCCTCCATGATATATATGGATATATCTACAGTAGACATTTACAATTTTTTTTAAATTACTATTTAAAATAAACTCAAATGATTTCAAAAAATTAATGTAATTTAATACACAAATTATGTAAAACACAACTTTCAAAGCACTAATTGATTTGTGAAACTCAATTTAAACTAAAATTTGTTGAAGTTCTCACATTTTAATTTTATAAAAATGTGAATTTCACCAAGTTTCATTTTACATGGTGGGAGCACACTTGGTATATAATTGAAAAAAACACATGGTCATTAAAAATGACGCATTTATAAGTAAAAAAAACAAACATATCAAAGATATGTTACAATATCCATCAATAAATTTTGAAGGAGAGTGTCTCAACACTAATTCATCTTTGACAGATGAATCTTGAATTGGCATTGCCCCACACAATATATCACCAGACATCTTATTAACATTTTCACAATGTCTTATACTAAAAAATTGAAATTGTCTAACCATATTGTTTACTTTTCCATGCAATTGTTTTAGTCTCTCCTTCTTAACTTGGTACACACCTTTCATCTGGTTGCACACATGTTCAGAATTGGTGAAAACTATAATTCCATATGATCCATACTCCCTAGCTATTCCGAAGCCTTCTATCAATGCAATATAATATGCAGCGTTGTTTGTTATTATTCTCTGTATATTCATTTTCCTTTGGAGGACCTCATTAGTCACAATATTACAAAGCACATATGTAATCATTTCTTTTCTTGGATTGGGATAGCAAGAAACATCTATGCTCAATGTCCATTTTTCAACCATATTTAGTGGGTTTTTTTATCCCTGAAATAAACAAATTCAATAAAATATATTAAATTAACATTTATTGCAAATGCATGGGAGAAATTACATGTACATGGTTTTCCTTAAATTTTATGGGTGAAATTACATGTACATGGTCCCAAAAACACTAGCATTTTTTGTTATTGCAAATGCCTTAAATTAAGGCTAGAAAATGCCTTAAAGTTTATGGGAGAAACGACACATGTACATGGTTTGCCTTAAATTTGCCTTTTGGGAGAAAGGAGAAATGACATGTACATGATTTTCCTTAAAATTTTCCTTGAGTTTATGGGATAAAGCCATGAGTTCGTGGGAGAAATTACATGTGCATGGTTTGCCTTAAATTTTATGGGAGAAATCACATCTAGATATGACATGCCTTAAAGTTTTCCCTGCCTATATTTTAAGGGAGAAATGACATGTACATGGTTTTCCTTAAATTTTTCCTTTTAGTTTATAGGAGAAATGACATATAAATGATAGAGAAATGACATTGAAATGACATGCCTTAAATTTTACCTTGAATTTTATGGGAGAAATGACACATGTACATGGTTTGCCTTAAAGTTTTCCTTAAATTTTATGGGAGAAATGACATAGAAATGACATGTACATGGTTCCAAAAACACTAAAAAATGCCTTAAATTTTATCGAAGAAATGACATGTATATGGTTATCCTTAAAGTTTTCCTTGAGTTTATGGGAGAAATGGGGGAAATGACAAGTCTGTACATGGTTTTCCTTAAAGTATGCCTTAAATTTTATGGGAGAAATGACATAGAAATGACATGTACATGGTTCCAAAAACACTATAAAATGCCTTAAATTTTATCGGAGATATGGCATGTACATGGTTTCCAAAAACACTAGCATTTTCCTTATTGCAAATGCCTTAAATTAAGGCTAGAAAATGGCTTAAATTTTATGGGGAAAATGACACATGTACATGGTTTGCCTTAAATTTTTCCCTATGGGAGAAAGGAGAAATTACATGTACATGATTTTCCTTAAAGTTTTCCTTGAGTTTATGGGAGAATGCCTTGAGTTTGTGGGAGAAAATACATCTGCATGGTTTACCTTAAAGTTTATGGGAGAAATAACATCTAGAAATGACATGCCTTAAAGTTTGTCTTGCCTAGAGTTTAAGCGAGAAATGACATGTACATGGTTTTCCTTAAAGTTTGCCTTATATTTTATAGGAGAAATGACATAGAAATGACATAGAAATGACATGCCTTAAATTTTATGGGATAAATGACACATGTATGGGAGAAATGACACATGTACATGGTTTTCCTTAAATTTTTTCTTAAATTTTATGGGAGAAATTACATAGAAATGACATGTACACGGCTCCAAAAACACTAGTAAATGCCTTAAAGTTTATCAGAGAAATGACATGTAGATGGTTATCCTTAAAATTTTCCTTGATTTTATGGGAGAAATGGGAGAATTCACATGCATGTACTAGGTTTGACTTAAATTTTTCCTTAAATTTTATGGGAGAAATGACATAGAAATGACATGTACATGGTTCCAAACACACTAGAAAATGCCTTAACTTTTATCGAAGAAATGACATGTACATGGTTATCCTTAAAGTTTTCCTTGAGTTTATGGGAGAAATGAAATGTATGTACATGGTTTTCCTTAAATTTTGCCTTAAATTTTATGGGAGAAATGAAATGTACATGGTTCCAAAAACACTAGAAAATGCCTTAACGTTTATGGGAGAAATGGCATGTACAGAAATGGGTATTACAATGAAGAACTTCTATTTAGATATGTTCCAAAGATTGACTGTAGGGGCATTTACTGGATATGTCACCTTTGCGAAAGGACGAGATCCAAAGGCTACTTGGTTCTTTACAGATTCCGCCCTTAGAACTTGTAGAATTTAACACTCAACAGACAAACTCAAATCCTATGGAATTTCGGCCACTTTAGGTTCTCACCAAGGTTTTTAGGCCTTAAATTTTTCCTTGAGTTTATGGGAGAAAACCTTAAGTTTGTGGGAGAAATGACATGTGCATGGTTTTCCTTAAAGTTTATGGGAGAAATCACATTTATAAATGACATGCCTTAAAGTTTTTCTTTCCTAGAGTTTAAGGGAGAAATGACATGTACATGGTTTGCCTTAAAGTTTGCCTTATAGTTTATGGGAGAAATGACATAGAAATGACATGCCTTAAAGTTTTCCTTAAAGTTTATGGGAGAAATGTCACATGTATGGGATAAATGACACATGCACATGGTTTTCCTTAAATTTTATGGGAGAAATGACATATAAATGACGTGTACATGGTTCCAAGAACATTAGCAAATTACTTAAATTTTATTGGAGAAATGACATGTACATGGCTATCATTAAAGTTTGCCTTGAGTTTATGGGAGAAATGGGAGAAAGGACATGTATGTACATGGTTTTCCTTAAAATTTTCCTTAAATTTTATCTGATAAATGACATGTACATGGTTCCAAAAACACTAGAAAATGCCTTAAATTTTATTGGAGAAATGACATGTACATGGCTATCCTTAAATTTTGCCTTGAGTTTATGGGAGAAATGGGAGAAATGACATGTATGTACATGGTTATCCTTAAAGTTTTCCTTAAAGTTTGCAAAATTATTTTATGCACTTATTAAAAAAAACTAGTGGTAGTGGTTGATGAAGCTATGTCAAAAGTCACACATTGATGAGTTTGCGGGAGGAATGAAATGTACATGGTTTGAAAAATTATTTTATGCACTTACTAAAACAACTAGTGTTAGTGGTTGATGAAGTTATGTCAAAAGTCACATCTTGATGAGTTTGTAGGAAAAATGACATGTACATGGTTTGTCTTAAAGTTTATGGGATAAATCACATCTAGAAACCTTTACTTTGACATCTATAAATAGGCTAAGAACATTAAAAAGGAATTTTCAACTTGCATTAGTTATGTCCTTAATAAGAAGTATGATTTAGCACCTAACATATTGTCTAATAATATAATAATGTCATTTTTGGCTTGTACTATCATTCATCTTTTATTTGTACAAGAATTTTACAACTTAAACATCAACCTACACACTATCATCATATCAATGTACATAATATAGATTAGTAATATCCATTACATCATAAAACACTTCGCTTTTAACATTTTACAAAATTTGAAAAGTAAATTACAACACTAGGAGAGGAAGCATCATGGAAGGTGTAAATTTAGGTACATTAATAAAAAAATATTTAGCATCAACATAAATATGAATACAATGGAAAACCTATAGTAGCATTATGGTAAGAAGCGAAGGGTTTTCATTACTCGAATAACCATTTCTATCAATCATTTCTATTAACATCATGCCTCCAAATGAATAAAATGATAAACTATAGTCAACATGCATTTCACCTTTTTTATAGAATACCATTCAATTTCACTTCATATGTATTTCCAGTATTCATTTTTCCAACCACTATCAAAGGTATCCAATGTAATTATATCAACCTATAAGGAATGAATATTTTTTCACTTCTATAAAAAGGTAAAAGAAAATTGGTGTGCATCTACTATAGGAAATAAACAATAATGAAGCTATAAGAATCCATCCCATAACACATTGTTTTCAATTCTTTGAGGAAAAGTGATATATGAGAATCAAATAAGCTCTTATGTACACATGAATCAACCATATTTAGCCATTTCAATCCATTGTACACAATTATGTACACATGAATCAACCATATTTATCCATTTCAATCCACTGTACACAATTATGTACACATGAATCAACCATATTTAGCCAATTCAATCCATTGTACACATGGAAATCAATTTCTATAAGATTTTTTAAGTCAGAGAAATTTGTGTGCATCTACTATAGAAAATATACAATAAGGAAGCTATAAGAATCCATCCAATAACACATTGTTTTCAATTCTATGAGGAAAAGTGATATCTAAGAATCAAACAAGCTCTTATGTACACACGAATCAACCATATTTAGCCATTTCAATCCATTGTACACAATTATGTACACATGAATCAACCATATTTAGCCATTTCAATCCATTATACACCAGGGAATCAATTGCCTATTTCTATAAGATTTTTTAAGTCCCTCTAAAAGGGACAATATCTTATGAAATTCCATGTTTGCACCTAAAAGACATAACTCTAAGACATATAAACTTTTTGTGATGAAAAAAACTTCATAAAAACCATGAAGAAACCAATTTAAATGCATAAGACTCCAAAAAAATGAAAAGTATCACTAAATCAATGTTTGGTTAATTTTTTAAAAATAGCTAACCTCAATCCCAATAATTTAATCATCTCAATTACAATAAAACCACCACATCATCTAGTGAGGTGGGCCTAAAATCTACACATAGAAACTTATGATTGAAGTAATAAGTGGAAAGGGGTGAAAAGTTATTTTATACACTTACTTAAACAACTAGTGGTAGTGGTTGATGAAGTTATGTCAAAAGTCACACATACAACTCTACTCTTTGAGGCATTAGAAAGCTATCTAGATTAGGAAGCTTCAGTTCATGAATAAGAAAGAAAAACTTAGGTTTTAGCTTAGCAAGGAGTATTCAGGAAGATAGGAACTATAACTAATGAGCTCCGTCATTAGACATATTTGGAGGGGTTAATGGTCACCTTTTTTCCTTCTTAGATACATTTTTCTTGAATTTTTATTATTATTTGGTTTAATGATGCTAGTATAGGTGGTGATTGAGGCTAACATACTATGAGTGCCTAATATGAGGTTGAGTGCATAAAATCATGAATTACTAGCATTTTTATAAGGATTTTATCATAAAGACTTGGAGGAGATAGCAAGGAGAAATTATAGAAGGATTTTCCACCCTCCTTAACTTTCAAAGGCAGCCAAAGGATCCAAAATATTCTCTCCAACAATTTGAATTCCAAAGGCAGCCAAAGGATCCCCAACGATTCTCTCTAGCAATTTGAATTCCAAAGGCAACCAAGTAACTCAAAGAAGAGTGCACTCAATCTTTGTTTACTTGGAGTCAAGTGGAATCAATCACTATTTTCTATGGAGCTTTTAGTAGTTTCCATATAGAATAAATAGAGCAAAGATAGAGCTAGGAAGGGTCGAAGCTTTGTTGCAAGCTATTGAGATTTTTATTATTTTACTCAGTGATCAAAATTTCAGAAATGTATGAGGCTATTCTTTTATGAAATGAGCAGACTGATTTCATTTTAAAAATTTAAGTTTCAGAGAGCTAGGATTGTGGGTTAGGGCCCAATCCATGTGCCTCAACCTCTCTGCTGTATTTGTCCTCTGCTTTCTATCATTTCATTAGTTCCTCTTCTGATAATTTTGTTTATGTTTCAAGTTTTTGTTTAGTTTTTCTTTCAGTGTTCTATTGTAGGTTTCATTGTCTTGTGAGTAATATAATAGAGGAGAAAAACAAAAAAGGTTGTGGATCAATACCCCCTTCTCATCTCTTTCAATAGAGCTCGAGGAGGGCGAACCTTCCCACCAACCCAAAAACTGATTTATGTTCATTGTTTCTGAGATTAAAAGTAGAGTTGCATTACCATTTTTCAGTCTTCCTTTGCATTTTATTTTTACGCATTTGCCTATTTATTTGCACATAAGTTAGTAGGTTGATTGCAAGAATTATTGAAGTTAAAACCCCATAGCAGCTCTGTGGTGCCTCCCCGCTTCATTGTCCATCTCTATCTTCACAATCTGCGCACTATTGTTATGCCCTCCATTTCTACTTTTTCCCGCTTATTGTCACTGTCGCACCCATATTTTTATTCATAAAAACACTTAATCCATTTAGCCCGCCTTATTCTTTTGTTTTTATTAGTCACGATTTCCTTACCCTTTTTAACGCAAAACGCTTGAAAACCATTGGAATTCAACCTCCGCCCTTGCTCCTTGAACTTCTCGCTATCGTACTTCACTCCATCGCAAATCACAAATTGTCCAAGGTATTTGTTTATGCTCTCCCATTCCATGTCCCGATCGCTATATTTCCTTTGTTCCTTGTCATTTCCACTTGTTAATAAAATCATTCAAATACATTGGAAAACCCCATCCTTTTCCTTACCTTTTAACTTACCACATCTCCCTCTTGCCTTTTCGTAAATCACATTTCGCACTCTCCATCCACTCCTTGTTAACACTTACCTCTCCTGTCTTCCGATTGTGATATTGTCATCGCGCTCCACCACCGGTCCCACCACCACCTCATCCGACTCATCGCATATTGCAGCTCATTCCCGAACAACACTTCCGCCACTCTTCCAACCGCGCGATATTGTGATATTCCGATATCGCATATCTCAGATCGCAACTTTTGGCCTTTTTTGAAAATCACATTTCGCACTCTCCATCTACTCCTTGTTAACACTTACCGCTCCTGTCTGTCGATTGCGATATTGGTAGCACACTCTGCCACCGGTCCCATTGCCATGTTATCTAACTCATCGCATATCGCAGCTCGTTCCCGAACAACACTTCTGCCACTCCTCCAACCGCGCGATATTATGATATTGCGATATCGCATATTGTAGATCGCAACCTTTGGCCTAATTGCAATCGCATTTCACTCCCGCTCCCAAACTGTACTAGCACATCTCCGCCAGCCTGCGATATTGCGATATTGCGATATCACATATCACATATCGCACTACCAACCCTCCATCATTACTCTGCCATCGCACTTTTAAAATAATTTCGCTCCAAAGCATTTTTGTGCTATAATAAAGTTTTAATAAGGTTTAAACCCCCTCTTTCCACCTCTAAGCCTTGTTTCATGTGGTGAGCCCTCCATTAGCACCTTTAGTCCATTTTCCTCCAAATTGCAAGCCACACTTTGTCAATTTTAGATTATCATGAATACTTTCATGGTTAGAAGCATGATAGCATGGTAAATAGATCAGAGACTAAGTAGGGTGTGTTTAGTCGATTGTCCTAGCTAGGTGCAACTTAGTTTAGTTTCTTTTCACTCATTTTCTTTTTTCAGATTAAATTAGTTTCATTCTTGTCATTTCCTTTCTCCAATTTAAGTTAGTTTCATTCATGTCAGTTCCTTCGAGCAATTTACTTTCAATTTCTTATCATAGTTTAAGAAATAGCACCCCTTCGTAAATCAGAAGAGGATGACATGAGAAGAATGCATCTTCTATGTATATATCACTGTCACCTCCAATTTTTTATGAACCCCAGGTTGGTAAAGTAAATTAAGGCAGCCCCTGGGAGTTGCAGCACTCTTGGTGCAATACCATGGCTCACCACTTTTTGGCATCGTTGTCGGGAAGGTGTCTAGAATATGCTTTGATTTTGTTTTAGCATTCTCTTCTGATTTCCTTTATTTTCATGTCATTTTATAAATATTGAAAAAAAATATCTAATTTTCATGCCTTGTAGGAGTAGGAATATTCAAAGAAAAAGCTTACCTAAAACCCCCACATCACCTCCTAGTCACCCTTCACTCTTCTTTGGTGGTAGTGAGACTAAACTTCCTATAGGAGAGCCTTCTGAATACTCCGAGGAACCTATTGGGGAATAATAAGAAGACCTTGGTCCAATTGAGGGACCTGCTTCACCTATCTTAACCATGGTTGGGATCCAGAGATCCTTTCCCGTAAGAGAGGCAGAAGGGGAGACTAGAATGAAAAACATTAGTCCCTCATATCTTCCACACTTTCATGGACATACCTCTGAGGAACCTGACACATTCACATTTTAATTTGTTGTTGTTTGTAGGACTTATGACTATACCTATTATGATCATAATTTGAAGCTATTCTCATCCACCCTTAAGGATGTAGCCTTGCGCTGGTTCATGGGTCTACCTAGGGATAGCATCACTACCTGGGCAAAGATGGAAGAGACATTCAAAAACAAATTCAAATACTATTGTAGGTCCAAGGAAACCAAGGATGAGATATTTATGATGATTCTAGGGCTAGATGAATCCTTAGAGGACTATGAAGAGAGGTTTCAATTGAAATATAAGAGAGCCAACTGTACTCTTGATCCTGACTCACTTAAAATTGTACTTCTTTGACGAATCAGTGAAGAGATTATAGAAACCTTGAATATGCTAGTAGGAGGAGATATCTACCAAAAACCCTATGAAACAATCAAAATTGTCTTCTAGAACCATTCTAGGGCATTTAGGAAGAAGGGCAGAGCTAGCCAAAGTACATCCAATACCCCTTCCTCTTCCACCTCCATAAAACATGAGACTGGGAATATGTTGGAGGATGCTATAAGTGACCTGTTGCACACCCTTTCTTTGCAAATGGACACCATGCAGGTCAAGAGGAATCAAGAGGAAGAAGAAAGAGCCTTGGTTGTATTTTATCCTAGATGTACCAGGAAGCACCCAAGAAATGAATGTCCACTGAATGTCATAGAGGTTTTCTTAGTCTGTGAAGAGAATCATGCCAAAGACAAGTGTCATTCCTTACCTGGACTTAAGGTTGTATATCAAGGTGGGGAAGCAATGCCAGAGAAACTATGTTTCATCAACCAGAGAAGGCCTCAAGGCCCTAGGCCATATCAACAAGGTATGGCAGGTGCATCTTACTCTTATTATCACAACAATCAGAGTGCATCCATGAAACCTTGGTACACCCCCACTCCCCCATCCTAGTCTACACCTCCTACTTGGCCTTACAACCCTTCATATCATCCTCAACGAGTAAACCAACCATTCCAGTAGTATGTTCCACAAAAACATCAATGGAACAATCCATCCCAAGGGTGGATGCCTCAACAAAATCAACCACCTACTCTAATGCCTCCACCCCAAACTCAATCTCAACTTACTCATGTTGATCCACCTAGGCTACCTCAAATACCTGCGAAATCCAATCTAAACCTGAACAATAGACAGACACAATAGGCTCCCAGTAGAGAAACATCTTATCCAGCTTATGTTGTGGAGATACTGGAGGTTAATCTCAGGTCAGGAAGATTACTTCCAGAAAACCATCCTCCATCTCCACCTGTAGAGGTTGAGGAGGAAAAGGAAGAAGGTAACACTCAGATCCAAAAACCTCCTTTTACTGAGCGCTTGATCCACCTTAGTCAGCACACCCTAGAGGAGACTGAAATCCTGGGAGAATTGGAAAATTTGTGTGTAAAGATACCACTTCTCCAAGCCATTAAGGATGTCCCTATCTATAATAGGCTAATCAAAGAAAATTTCTTCAAGAAACCTGGGAGAAGGAAGAGATATACCCCCACCATCAAGGTGGTAGGACAACTATCTGACCTAATGCTGGGGAGGGTGATATTTTCAAAGTACTTGGACCCTGGTAGTCAAGTTGTTGATGTGCATATAGATGGTTTCATAGTCCCCAACACTCTGATTGATCTAGGGGCTGACATCAATGTCATGACCAACGAAACTATGTTGAAACTTAATCTCTAAGGGACTTTGAGGAAAACCACAATAGTTCTGCAACTTGCAGATTAGTCCGCAGTAACTCTGGAAGGAATTGTTGAGGATGTTATGGTTACCATTGAATCTTGGGAGTATTCTACATATTTCCTAGTCCTACAACCAAAAAAAAAATTTAATGGTTATCCTCGCATCTTAGGGATACCTTGGTTAACCACTGCAGATGCTTATATTAGTTGTCAGGCTAGAAACATGACTATCAAAAATGGGCCTTTGTCTAAACAATTAGTGTTATATCCTCTAGCCCAACCTTCCATTGATCATGATCTCCCTATATGGTTTGAGGATGAATAAGATGAGTTATATAGCACTTCCCCTATGTGTACCATAGCTGTTATTCTTAGAGGGGGGCATCTTGAAGAAGATGAACTCATCAACCATGCCATTCAAAACTAGTCCTCCACTAAAATTCATCTCAAAACCTTAGTCAAAGAGTCTGAAAGCCAAACTTGGATGGAAGTGAACTCAGTTGAGTCAACCTCTGAATCCACCAAGGCTATTGATTTTGGCCCATCCAGATCTCTGAAAATCAACCCAAACCTCTTGAATGAAGAAGAGAAGCAGCCATGCCAGCTTTTGAAAGAGAATCTAGATGCATTTTCTTGGGATTACAAGGACATGAAAGGAGTGCATCCTTTAGTGTCCAAAAATCATATTTACTTCAAATAAGGATGCAAGCCTGTGAGATAACCCCAAATAAGGATGAACCCGACTCTGAAGTACATAGTCAAAGGAGAGCTGCAGAAACTATTGGATGCAGGGTTCATATATCCTATATCTGACAGTGAGTGGGTATCTCCTCTTGTCCTAGTCCCAAAGAATAATGTGAAGTGGTTAATTTTTGTTGATTATCGAGAACTTAACAAAGCCACCAAGAAATACCATTTCCCTTTGCCCTTTATAGACCAAATCCTGGATGGCCTTGCGGAGAAGAAGTTATTTTCCTTCTTAGATGGGTTCAGTGGGTACAATCATATTCAAATTAGACCTAAAGACTAGGATAAGACTACTTTCACCTTCCCTTGGGGTACCTTTGTTTATAGAGCCCTACCCTTTAGGTCTTTTCTGAGTTATTCCATGACTCGGTCGAAATATACATGGATGATTTCACACCATATGGGGATGACTTCCAGGAAGATCTCTCCAATTTGGGTAAAGTACTAAGAAGGTGCTTTGAGATGCATCTCTCTTGAGCCTAGAAAAGTGTGAATTCATAAAGAAAGAAGGGGTTGTATTAGGACACTCCATATCCCAAGCAGGAATACAGGTAGACCCGAACAAAATCACTATCATCAAAAGGGTACCTTCTCCTCAAAATTAGAAAGATGTTTGGAGTTTCTTAGGCTTATTTGGTTACCATAGAAGGTTCATCAAAGATTTCAGCAAGATGGCTTCGCCATTATTTGGGTTATTGGCCAAAGGTTCTGACTTTATTTAGTATGGTCCTTTTCAAGAGGCTTTCAAGCTCATTAAGGAAAAGTTGACTACTGGCCCCATCCTTCGAGGTAAAAATTGGACTCTACCTTTCCACATCCACATTGATGCATTCAACAAAGTTTTAGGGGTAGTGTTAGGAAAATTAGAGGAAAAAATCCCTTATGCCATTTATTTCATCAGCAAGAACTTGTCCAAGGATGAGTTGAATTATACTGTTACTGAGAAGGAGATGTTAGCCATTTTCCATGCTTTAAACAAATTCAAGAATTATGTAGTTGGATAGCATACCTTTGTTCACACTTACCATGCAGCCATCAAGCATTTAATGAACAAACTAGATGTTAATGCTAGTATAATTAGATGGTTGTTACTTTTGCAGCAATTTGATTTGACTATTGTTGATAAAACTGGAAAGGAGAATGTTGTTGCAGATTTTTTTTCCAGGTTAGCTCTCCCTGCAGGTGAAGAAGGAATGGTGGATGACCAACTGCTAGATGAGCATCTCTTTTCTATATCAGCACTCTCACCATAGTTTTCTGATATAGCCAACTACTTGGTTGTTGGGAGAGTCCCTCCTAATTTTTCATTCAGGGAGAGGAGCAGAATCATCAGAAAAAGCACCCCTTTTACATGGATTGGGGGGAACATTTTAAAGCTAGGCCCTGATCAAATCCTAAGGAGATGTGTGAGGGAGGAAGAAGTTTTTTATATCCTCTCTACATGTCATGACAGCCTATGTGGAGGCCACTTTGCTGCAAAGAGAACTCCTTACAAAATTTTGCAGGTGGGATAATATTGGCCTACTCTTCACCAAGATTCCAGAAGATACACTAGCAGGTGTGACCAGTGCCAAATGATGGGGAAACACATGCAAAGGGATGAGATTCCTTTGCACCCTCAAGTGGCTCTTGATCCATTTGACAAGTGGGGCATGGAATTTGTTGGACCTATCGATCCACCATCCAGAAAAAAGAAGTATATCATAGTCTTCACTGATTACCTAACAAAGTGGGTTGAAAAAAAAGCAATGAAGGTAGCAACCAAGGAGAAAGTATCAGAATTTCTGAGGGAGAATGTGTTTTACAAGTTTGGGTATCCAAGAGAAATAGTCACTGATCAGGGAGAAAAATTCACCTCTCACCTAATTGAGAATATTTTGAGGAAGCACAAGATTAAGCACAGAACTTCTACTTCCTATCACCCTCAAGCGAATGGCCAATTAGTAGTAAATAATAGAGCTTTAGAGAGAATCCTCACCAAGGTTATGAGCAACAACAGAAAATATTGGGCAGACATATTGGTAGAAGCTACTTGGGCCTACAACACTACTTGGAAGACAACAACATGATTCACTCCTTATGAACTAGTCTATGGTAAGAAAGCTCTACTTTCAGTTGAGTTTGAATTCAATACTTCAAGAATGGAAGTTGAATTAAATATAGATCTATCAAATTCCCAAAAAGAGAGGTTTTTGCAACTAAATGGATTGGATGAGTTCAAAATGAAATCACTTCTTCACACAGAGGTAGTTCAGCTGCAAAGGAAGTTCTGGCATGACAAGAACATCAAAGAAAATATATTCCAAGAAGGGGATTGGGTGTGGTTGTATGATTAAATGTTTAAATATTTCAAAGGAAAGTTAATGAAAAGATGGTTGGGACCTTACACAGTGGAATTTTTTTTTTATAATGGCACAGTTCAAATCAGAACCATAGATGAGGAAGGAATCCCCTTGCTTTTCAATGGTCACAGACTTAAAATTTACAAGAAGCCTTTGTCAAGGGTAGATTTTATAAATTCAATAAGCAGAGAGGTGTATGTGATGGGAAACTCCATAGTTTCCCACACCTCCTGAAAAAAAGAGAAAAAAAAATACATATCCATGGGTGAAAACCTCTATGAGGCACCCAAGGCAGGCTTGTGGGTTGAAAAACTCGATGGAGGTAGCTCACTTGTTCTGAAAAAAAAAGGAAAAGAAGAAGAAGAAGAAAAAGAGAATAAATATCCATTGGTGAAAACCTCTCTGAGGCACCCAAGGCAAGGTTGCGGGTTGAAAAACTCCATGGATGTTGTGAAACCAGCTCCAAAAATAGAAGAAAAGAGATATCAATGCCTTAGAAATAAGCCACTTCGAGGGGGCAACCTCCAATACATTACATGAATGAAAAATTCTTTGATGATACAAATGACAAAACTTCCTTTCTATATATAGGAGTCCACGGGGCCACAATGTAATCCTAGCCGGCCTAACAATAATAATGTAAGTGCATAATAATAACAATATGGGGGTTACAGGGGTACAAAAATAACAATAAAAGGGTCTACACTAACATAATACAGGACTACACTATTAATATATGGACTTAACATGCCCCTCTCCTTAAAACAAGTGTTGTCCTCAATGCTTGATTATTTCTTGATGCTTCTATATAAAATTCTCATCCTCCCATGTGGAATCTTCTACAGGAAAGTTCTTCCACTTGTTGAGATACTCTAAAATTGATCGTACCTGTCGAGGTATTGTTTCAGTGACTGCTTCATAACTTCTTTCGATGTGATGTTGATCTTCCTATTGTTTCATTAGATTCTGCACCAAAGTTAGGTTATCCTTTGAGAGTTGGAGAACTTGTTGTTGATGCTCGATGTGATATTCCACTAATTTATCATCCATATTAGCTATTATTTTATCCTTAAAACCATCCAAATTATCCTCCATTTATGCTTTTAAACCATCTACGTCATCTTCATTTTCTCTTCGTAATATTGAAATTTGTTGCACTTGGTACCGTAATTTTGATATCTTATACTACAATTCTTCCTCTTCATGCGTCATAGTATAGATTTTTTAGGGCTTAATGGGTATGGAATTATTTTTTTGAGGCATTATAGAACCCAATACTGATAAAAATTCTAAAATATGACCTTGGAATCACTTCAAACTTCTTTTTCAAACAAACGTTATGCAATTTTAAAAACCAAATACACACCTTTTTCTTGCTTTTGAGAAGCTCGATATTGAAACTGAATTATCTATGTGATTTCACATCCTAAATAATTGAAATTTGGCCTTAAAGTAGCGCTCTGAATCTTATTTTGAATGCCATAGGTCTAACTTGATTTGGACTCTTCAAGGAAAAGTTATTTCCAATCTCCCACAATGACCTAATTATGGGCTGGTTCAGTAGAGAGAAATTGTATGACTTGCCACGTGTCGTTGTTTCCTCCTTTGGTTCTGAAATTTATAGACAGAAAACTACAGTCCATGTACTTCTAGTCACTTTTTGCATAATTCCAATCCGATGCTTAGAGAGAGAGTTATGAAGATTTTCCCACGATCAGCTCTTTGAGATGAAATTGGGGAGCCTGAAAAAGACCTAACTTCCACAGATCATATCTCCGAAAATATTGCGAACCAAGCTCTGAAATTTTGCGAAGATGTTCCTCAGGATTGTGGCTTCATGCTCTAAACATTTCAGCTTCTGAACCTTCGTAGAAACAAATTTATAGCGAAAATTCTGTGATGACCTTTGTAAGTGAAATCCAGGAGCCTGCAAAAAGCCCTAACTTCCACAGATCATATCTCCGAAAATATTTTGAACAAAGATCTAAAATTTTGTGACAATGTTCCTAAATATTTCCGCTTCGAACTCTAAAAATTTTAGCTTCTAAACCTTCACAGAAAAAAAATTATAGCGAAAATTCCACGATAACCTATTTGGAGCAGTGAAACCCTAGAATCCAAACCTCTGATACCAAATGTTGTGAAACCAACTCCAAAATTAGAAGAAAAAAGATATAAATGCCTTATAAATAAGCCACTTCGAGGGGGCAACCTCCAATACATTACATGAATGAAAAATTCTTCGATGATACAAATGAAAAAACCTCCTTTCTATATATAAGAGTCCATGGGGCCATAATGTAATCCTAGTGGGGCCACAATGTAATCCTAGCCGACTTAACAATAATAATGTAAGCGCACAATAATACCAATATGGGGGTTACAAGGGTACAAAAATAATAATAAAGGGGGCTACACTAACATAATAAGGGACTACATTATTAATATAGGGACTTAACAATGGAGGCAGCCCACTTTCTTTCAAAAAAAAAAAAAAAAAACATCTTCATCTTTGTATTTTCTATGTTTGTTGTTTTTCAGGTTGTTAATGGTTTCTAGAAACAAAGAGAAGCATTCATATTCTTTTCCCTTCTTCTATTTTACCATCCATCCCATCATTCACTCCAGTCATTTTCATAACTTCCTCCATCACCTCCATACACCACATTCCTCCATTCCTAAGCACAATGTAGCAAGGAAAGAAAAACACAAACTGCTACAGACATTAGGGAATTCCTAAAGAGAAAAAAAAAATTCATAAACAACAGGAAAAAATAGAGAGAGGAGTTGATAAAGTAGACCCCAGGAAAGACAAGAGTGCCACCCATGGAATCTGGAGCACCCCCATGCAGCATCTACAACGGGAAGAAACAACAAGAAAGATCAGCAGCTCACTCAAATATTTTCTCATTCAGCAAGTTCTTCACTCAGAAAACAGGAAAATAAGGAATAACACGGCATATAAGAGGCTTGTCTCCATCCATCTCCTGCAAACGCCATGAAAAAAATAGGTAAACTCAAGTATAGATTCTTACCCCTCGCTATGCATTCACAATGGATAGAAATAATTAAATTTGCAGACTAAGAGTTTAAGAGGCAAAAAGGTGGCTAGTTAACTTGCCCACCACCATGAAGTATGAATGAAAAAACTAGAATTACACACCACCTGGGCCAGCGAAAAAATTAAATCAATTGGAGTGGAGGAGGATGAGAGGAGGAGACATGCAGTATCAGCCAGTTAACAAGAATAGGGTCCAACTGTATACAACCAAAATTGGAGCTAAGCCACGTTACATAAGTGCTTCAAAAAATATATATATAGCTACACAGTCTAATAATAAAGAGGGCCTGTCTCATCCTTTAAAGGGATAGAGACCGACGGAAGCCCGTAGTGTAGCAACAGTGAGCTTTAGCCACATATTTTGGGACAACATGCAATAGCAGCAACAGAAAAATGTCACCCTACCCATGGTCTTGTCCTCTTTCGTAAATCTGAGAAGGGATGTTTTTATGGAAACCAACTCAAACAAGGAAGAATTCCACTTCTATCCTTAGAGAAGAAGAAGAGGAACCAGAAGAAGAACCAAAATAAGAAGAAGAAATAGTAAATGAAGAAGAACCAGAAGAAGAAGAAGAACCAAAAGAAGAAGAGGAAGAGACAAAGGGCGAAGGAAAAGCAGAAGAGATGGCAATAGAAGTCATAGAAGTAGAAGAAAGTGAGCAAGAAGCAGACTCATGACATAGCACCACATCCCCTCAAGACAAAGAGGTAGTTGCCACCTTAGCTCCTATGAGAAAAAAAAGAAAAAGGAAGACCTTTATGTATTTCAGAGCTGACAAGAGTCATAGGATAAGTCAGATAGAGATAGAAACTCCTCCCATGAGCCCGATTATCATTGAAGATTCACCAAGGGAGGAGGAAAGAATCAAAGAAACAATTCTAAATGAGCAGTTGTAGAAGGCACATGCTGAGAATTTAGCACTGAAGGAGAAATTGCAGTAAAAAAGGTAGCAAGTATCCACCATGGCAGACATATGCATAGAAGCCCTTCAGCGCAGATTCCCTTCTGACTCATATGATGTGTACCTCAAGGAGCAACAACTCCTTTTTCAAATCAAAACAATAGCCTCCCATGGATCACTATCTTTCAAAGATTGTAGGAAATTCATGGATTTCTAAAAGAAAGATAACATGGTTGATCAGGAAAAAATAGTAGAGTTTTATGTCCATAACCTTGTGCTAACAAATCTAGATACTTGGGGCCATAATTCCACAATGGGGGATATGCATCTAATGGCTCTAGTGCCTTGGATGATGAATGAGGACACTAGATCAAAACGGATATGGAGGGTCATGGGAAGAAGAAATAGAGAACCCTTATATATCATAAAAAAAAATTTCAACCCAAGAGGAGTCATCCTTAACCATCGAGAGATCGAAAGGGACCCTGCAGTAGTTGAAAGCTACCTTCAGACTCAAACACGGGTAATAGGCCACTTTGATGATGTTTCTAGGCAAATATAATATGAGTGCATTATGGCCAGCCAGAGGAGATGGAACAACCTCTCTCACAGCCTCAAGAACAGGGAGTACCATACTCTAGAAAGACTGAGGGGTGCATTGGAAAGGGCACCATTATAGAAGAGGGCCATGCAAGCCAAAAATATCTAATGGTTGGGACTAAAGATCATCCCACACAGATGCACAAGATAGAGAATGGGAGAATGTATAAAAGAATAATTGTTTTTACCCCCTTGCGGAAACTCCCACACTTCTTCCTAATGAAATCAGGGGGGTTGTCAAAGCCTTGAAGGAAATGCAAGAGGAGGATTAGTTGCTCAGAGGATGAGCAACCATTCAGTAGGGGCATGATGATGAGCTCCATCATTAGACATATTTGGAGGGGTTAATGGTCACCTTTTTGCCTTCTTAGATCTCATTTTCTTTCATTTTTATTATTATTTGGTTTTATGATGCTAGTATAGGTGGTGATTAAGGCTACCATACTCTGAGTACCTAATATGAGGTTGAGTGTAGAAAATCATGAATTATTAGAATTTTTATAAGGATTTTATCATAAAGACTTGGAGGAGACAGCAAGGAGAAATTATAGGAGGATTGTCCACCCTCCTTAACTCTCAAAGGCAGCCAAAGGATCCCAAAGATTCTCTCCAGTAGTTCGAATTCCAAAGGCAGCCAAAGGATCAGTAAGGATTCTCTCCAGCAATTCGAATTCCAGGGGAAGCCAAGCAACTCAAAGAGGAGTGAACTCAATATTTGTTTACTTGGAGTCAGGTTGAATCAATCACCATTTTCTATGGAGCTATTGGTAGCTTCCCTGTAGAATAAATAGAGAAAATCTAGAGCCAGGAGGGGTCAGAACTTTGTTGCAAGATATTGAGCTTTTTATTATTTTACTCAGTGATCAAAATTTTAGAAATGTATGAGTCCATTCTTTTATGAAATGAGCAGATTTATTTCATTTTACTGATTTAAGTTTTAGAGAGCTAGGCTTGTGGGTTAAGGCCCAATCCATGTGCCTCATACTCTCTGTTGTATTTGTTTTCTGCTTTTCGTCATTTCATTAGTTCCGCTTCTGATAATTTCATTTAACACATCCATTTTTGTTAGAATCAATGTTTCGAACCAATCCTCCATGGTTCATCATCAGGATAGATCTATCTTGATGATGAACCACAAAGGATTGGTTCGAAAATATTATTCTAACAAAAATGGATGCTATAAATACAGAATATTCTACACACAACACAAGTCGCAAAAGCCTCATATAAACAATTTCGTTTATGTTTCAAGTTGTTGTTTAGTTTTTCTTTCAGTTTGCTGTTGTAGTTTTCATTTGCTTGTGAGTAATAGAATAGAGGAGAAAAACCAAAAAAAAATTGGATCAAGACCCCCTTCTCATCTCTGTCAATAGAGCTTGAGGAGGGTGAACCTTCCCACCGACCCAAAAACTGATTTCTATTCACTGTTTCTGAGATTAAAAGTAGAGTTGCATTACCATTTTTAGTCTTTCTTTGCACTGTATTTTTATGCATTTGTATGTTTCTTTGGGCATAATTTAGCAGGTTGATTGCAGGAATTATTGTTGAAATTCAAAAGCAACTCCGTGGTGCCTCCCCACTTCATTTTCCATCTTTTTCTTCACAATATGTGCACTGTTGTTACGCCCTCTTTTGGGTCATAAAGGTGACTGTTACAGGCAGCTTCAATGCTTCTCATTTAATTATCAACCCAGGGCAAGTCTTGTTATTTCAAGAGTGTAAGCACAGTATATGCAAGTGATATCAAAGGACAACTACTCTAAATTATCAAAAGGAAGACTATCTAATTCTCGAAGTTCAATCAAATCAAATTGGAAGGGAATTATATAATGCTTTTGACTATTATGTTCTAGTATATGTAGAAATGACTATCCTAGATGAAAAGAGAAAACTACGATTGAACATCATACTGCGACGGATTGAGCAACAATCCTAATAAATTGAACATAAAATCTTAAAAATTGAACAACAATTGTTTATCTAAATTTTGCAATGGAATTCTCTTTCAAACCAATGAATGGCATCCCTCTTAATAAAAAAAAAACCAGACACTTCACAATGATAATGAGAAGATCCAACATTAAATATATGCAGAATTGAACAAAAATCATGGTAAAACTAATCAACAATTATAAAAGCATCGGGAAATGATGAAAGCATCAAAACAATTATGGAAACATTGATTGTAAGCAATAAAGGATGAATGATGAACTATACTAATGAAAGAGGAAGTCATAGCATCTTATGTTCATAATTAAACAATTAAATGATATCTTACGAAATGAAGTAGATGACTAGAGACGCAAGTTCTATAATTAAACGTATAGCATAGAAGTAGCAGAGAAACTTCCAGGGCTAGGCCCAAAGCCACCAGAAATCTACTACTAAGGAAAACTCAGAGATTGACTATTCCAAAAATGCCAAAATATTTATTAAGCTGGAGATTAATACATCAATATAACTTGAAATTTTTTTCCCGATACGTCTATTACAGAGGAAAATCTCTATTCCGATCTGTTTATCTCATTGGTCTTTGGGATTTTAAAGGCGAATTCAACAGTAGTAACAGGTAATTTACATATGAGATCCTACTGCTCGTGGCTATTGTTTGAGTCCTCCAAGCGTGGATGTTCCTTTCCATCTCCCACCAGTCCATAAGAGCCATCATGATCCTGTTTTCCTCCCTTGTCAGCTGTATTTCAGTTATCATCAGTTTAGCTAATTTTCTTCCCTATCAATAAAGATACAACAAGTCAATTTTCTGTTATTAAGCGTTCCTTTTATCATCAGTTCATTTTATCTTGACTTTACGTTAATTTCCTTTTCTTTATTGCTAAGATGAGGGGAAAATTCATAGAAGTACATAAAAATTCGTGGTAAATATAGGATGAAACGTACCTTCTTCTTAGCCCAACACCCTCCATTTCCACTTTTTCCCGCTTATTCTCACTACCACACCCACCTTTTTATTCATAAAAACACTTAAACCATTCAGCCCGCCTTATTCCTTTTTTTTTATTAGTCATGGCTTCCTTACCCTTTTTAACATAAAATGATTAAAAACCATTGGGATTCAACCTCCACCCTTGCTCCTCGAACTTCCTACTACCATACTTCGCTCCATCGCAAATCACAAATTGTCCAAGGTATTTTTTTATGCTCTCCCATTCCAAGTGCCAATTATGATATTTCCTTTATGCCTTTCCTTTGCCACTTGTTAATAAAATCATTCAAAAACATTGGAAAACTCCATCCTTTTCCTTACCTTTTAACTTACCACATCTCCCTCTCGCCTTTTCATAAATTGCATTTCGCACTCTCCATCCACTCCTTGTTAACACTTACCACTCCTGTCTGCCAATTGGGATATTGGTATCGTGCTCCACCACTGGTCCCACTGCCACATCATCCGACTCATCGTATATCGCAGCTCATTCCTGAACAACACTTCTGCCACTCCTCCAACTGCGCGATATTGCAATATTGCGATATCGCATATCACAGATCACAACCTTTGGACTTTTCGCAAATTGCATTTCACACTCTCCATCCGCTCCTTGTTAACACTTACCGCTCCTATCTGCCAATTGCGATATTGGTATTGCGCTTCGCCACTGGTCCCACCGCCATGTCATCTGACTCATTGCATATCGCAGCTCGTTCCCGAATAACACATCTGCCACTCCTCCAACCATGCGATATTACGATATTGAGATATCACATATCGCAGATCACAACCTTTGGTCTGATCGTAATCACATTTCGCTCCCATTCCTAAACTGTACTCCCACTTCTCCGCCAACTTGTGATATTGTGATATTGCGATATTTCATATCGCATATCGCACTTCCAACCCTCCATTGCAACTCTTCCATCACACTTTTCAAATCATTTCGCACCAAAGCATTTTTGTGCTATAATAAAGTTTTAATAATGTTTAAACCCCCTCTTTCCACCTCTAAGACTTATTTCATGTGGTGAGCCCTCCATTAGCACCTTTAGCCCATTTTCCTCCAAAATTCAAGCCACACTTTGTCAATTTTATTTTATCATGAATAGTTGCATGGTTAGAAGCATGATAGCATGGTAAATAGATCAAAGGATAAGTAGGGTGTGTTTAGACAATTGGCCTAGCTAGGTGCAACTTAGTTTAGTTTCTTTTTTAGTCATTTCCTTTTTGTAGATTAAATTAGTTTCCTTTCTGTAATTTAAGTTAGTTTCATTCGTGTTAGTTCCTTCCAGCAATTTACTTTCTAGATATTATCATAGTTTAATAAATAGCACCTCTTCGTAAAGTAGAAGAGGATGACATGAGAAGAATGCATCTGTTGTGTATATAGAACTATCACCTGCAAGTTTTTATGAACCCTAGGTTGATAAAGTAAAGTGGGGTATCCCCTGGGAGTTGTAGCACTCTTGGTGCAATACCAAGGCTCACCAATAACCACAAAAAAACACTCTGTTGAAAGACAAAGACAATGTAAAAAAGGTCCGAGGAAGCAACATAACACAAATACAACCTTCAAGCTTAAGAAAGAAGATAATTTTGAGTTGGTGCTCATAGGAAGAATACAAAGATATTAGATCTGCAGAGGTTGAAGGAAATAAAAGAGCTATTAGGGAAGGAAATAACAGAGCTATCAACCATCAGGAAAACACATACAACTCTACTCTTTGATGCATTCGAAATCTAACTATATTAGGAAGTTTCAGTTCAATAATTAGAAATAAAAGCTTAGGTTTTAGCTTAGCAAGGAGTATTAAGGAAGATAGGCATTGTAACCAAAAATAAACACTCTGTTGAAAGACAAAGACAATCCAACAAACTAATTACAATGACTAATATTGAACCTACTATGATGACACTGCTTTGCTACCACTCAAAAATAATTGGAATGTAGTACTTTCCCTTGAAAGGGGAGATCACATTTTCAATCTCTATTTGTATTGAAGTAAAGACATCCAAGCCGCATGGAATTACTCATTCAGAAGTTTAATCCCTAAGAACTAAAGCTACTATATGGATAAACAACAATTCATGGCTCGAACAAAACACAAATACAACCTACAAGCTTAAGAAAGAACAAATACAAGATTAACCAATAAAAAATTAAATAAAAACCAATAAAAATAAAAATTTCAACTATCAACTATCTTTGGTGACACATCAAGCATATATTTGGTGATAATATTTCTGCAATTTCTTTCTTTCATTAATGGGACCACACAAGAAAATGAAGCAAAGGAGTTTTTTCATCTACCTAGAAATTCAGAGGTGACAAGATGACAGGAAATGGCAGAAAACGACGAGGCGGGCTGCAACAACAGCAAACAATGAGGCAAGAAACGATGAGGTAGGAGATCATCTAAGACGCAGGTTATTTGTAACATGAAAACAAAAAAACAAAGAAAAAAATTAAAACCCATAAAAAAATAAACACAAAAATCAAGCCTTCTCACCTACCTGCCCCTGCAATAGAAAACACCAACGCAAAAACAAAACAACGATACAGACAGATTAGATAATGGTAATAAGGCCAAAATATTTTGACCAAATTTTATTCTACGGATCGGTATATTTATAAGAAATAGTTTGACCGAACTCTTTTCAAAAGTTTGGTTGGATTAATAGTCCGACCAAACTAATAGTTCGACCGAACTTTTGTTGCTGGTTTTCCAATATCTGGCCAAAAATATATTTACCCATGCCGTTAATGTAGATGCCATAATTAGTCTGGCAGAACTAATTTATAAACTTTGACTAAACTTTCTAACAATTCGGCCAAAATTTTATAAAATTTCAGACGAACTGTTGGAAAAATGAATTTTCCACCCGCGTTTCTCATGAAAGTGTAACCCACCTTTGCCTTTTTTCCCATAATGGAGATTTTACAATCCATTCAATGCGGAAGGTATCAAATTGGAATTCCACTGTTAAATTTTAAGGTCATTAAATGTTTTGGTGGACATAAACTTGTCACTTATTATTAGGGAAGCGAAGTAAATTATAGTGATGTTTGTTTCTATCTCCGATGATGGGTGGTGAGTCTACTCAAATTTTTGGATGAAGCTAAACCTGAAATCTAAAAATTGACCAAGAAGAAAACTATAGTGATGTTTCCTTTTGTCTTAAATGATAATGAATCTACTCTCAATATTTGGATGACCTTAAATATACAGGCAATTAAAATCCAAAAATTGACAAGATGTGGAAAGATACACCGCCAAATTTTGTCTCTGATGATGGGTGGTGAGTCTACTCAAACTTTGGATCAACTTAAATCTGATATCCAAAAATTGACCAAGAAGCAAACTATAGTGATGTTTTATTTTATCTTAAATGATAATGAGTCTACCCTCAATCTTTGGATGACCTTAAATCTACATGCAATTAAAATCCAAAAATTGACAAGATGTGGAAAGATACACCGCAAAATTGTAACTTTATGAAGGGTGGATGCTTCAACTACCCAAATTTTTTGATTTCAACTGTGTAATTTTAAAGTCATTCAATTTTTTTGGTGGACTTGTACTTGTCACTCATTATTAGGTAAGAGAAGAAAATCATGATGGGTGGTGAGTCTACTCAAACTTTGGATGAAGTTAAATCTGAAATCCAAAAATTGACCAAGAAGCAAACTATAATGATGTTTGATTTTGTCTTAAATAATAATGAGTCTACCCTCAATATTTGGATGATGTTAAATCTACACACGCAATTAAAATCCAAAAATTGACAAGATGTGGAAAGATACACCACAAAATTTTAACTTTTGGAAGGGTACATGGTTCATAGAAAGCCTTAAAACTACACGCAATTAAAATCCAAAAATTGACAAGATGCGAAAAGATACACCCCAAAATTCTAACTTTTGGAAGGATAGATGCTTTATTGACAACTTTGCAACAAAGGTAAAACTAAAATAGATATTTTATTATAACTGAAACAAATTTTGTAATAAAGCATTATGTAAATTGAATTTTTCCATGAAAATATTTTGCATGATTAATATTATTATTGCATTAAAATTTATTTGATCAAAATTCTCACTGGAAAGTTTTATTTTATCTAATATTTGTTTAAATTTAAAATATTAATTCTTCAAATATTAATTTTCGAAGAATTAATTATTTTATTTTTATTATATTAAACTACATCCATAATAATTGTAATAAAAAAGATAATAAATAAATACATTTTTATTTAATAATATTTATTAATTTATCTAATATAATAGTTAAATTTAAAATTTATTGGAATTTTATTGATTGATCTTGTAGGAAAAGATTCCAAAATTATTTAAAGTGCATAAAGAAAACCATAATATTTTTAGTAAATTTAATAAGTACTTCCATAAAGTTAGGTAGGTTTGAAATTTTATTACAAGAAAAAGACATAAGGTATGGTGGAATGATATCATTAAGGATTTTTTTAATTTTAAAATGTATAGTGGAAAGATATCATTAAGGATTTTAAAATGTGAATGATTTTATTAAGGATTTTAAAATTGTTTAATATTATTGAGTGGATACTTTCATTTTACAATCTAGTATGAGGGGATTTGTAAGTTTCTTTGTTAGTATGTTTTCCTTTAAAATAAAAATTATGTTCTAAATAGAAAAACAATATAACATATAATAAAAGAAAATGAATATGTTGTAAAGTAATTAAAATTTACAAAAATATTTGAACAAGAAATTTAAATAAACTATTTGAATATCTATATTAATTAACTTATGTCATATCAACCTGGTATATTAAAAAGATACTTAATGTGAGTTATCAATAAAATATTTTTATATGAAATTAATATTCACATATACTTAAAATATATTAAAATATTTTTTTTTAATTTGCATGATAAAATGTCTAGATATACATGTTATGTAAAATATTTTAGTTTCAATTAGGTATCATTTCAAAAAAGCTTGCACTTGAATAAATTTGATCACTCATGTTAGATCAGTATTTAAAATGGATCTTTGACTTTATGATATGCATAGTAAAAACTTAAATTACTTTAACAATTCTGCAAATGTTGCCATTCATTTTTGGACAAGTTGTCCTTGTATTGTTACCCCATCTATGAGGTCAATTGTCTTAGTCATAAAGGGGGAGAAACAACTCAGTTGCATGCTTTATATAATGTGATTTTTATAATATATTCAATGCTAAAGGTATGTACATTTTTGGATTTCAACTATGTAAATTTTAAGGTCTTTTAATATTTTTGGTGGACTTATCACTCATTATTAGGGGAATAAAACTACAACTAAGTTTTTTTGGTGGACTTATCACTCATTATTAGGGAAAGTAAACTACAGTTATGCTTGATTTTTTCCTTAATGATATATGGTGAGTCCATTCCAAATATTGAAAGACCTTGTAACAGACCTACTCAACCTTAAGTAAATACATACGGTAAATTTTTTTCTACTTTAACTATTTATTCAAGAAAATCAAGAATCAGTCCGATGTAAAAAATATTCTTGAATAAGTATTCATTATTTACAGGGAAAGGCAAACTGGTTTTAAAAGGGGTTTCTATTCCAATGAAAAATGGAATGGATAATCGTAAAGGGTGGCATCTATTCCATGGTCGCATTCGATATTGCAGAGAGTGGCTGGATAGAAATTACACTGCCAGTGCTTCACAGAGGTGATTTGCAAGCATATCTCTTTTTAGGTGGCTACGATGGGCAATTAGTGTTAATACATCAATGAATGAAACATGGAAGTATCCAAATGTAGAGGTTAAATGATGGTGGAGATGCTACAGAATGGCATGAACTGCATAATACATACATCCCAGAATGTCGTAAGTTTTATTTGGTGGTAGTAAAGAGCGAGTGGCTAATGATGGTTGACAGAGAAAATGAAGCAAGAATGTTTCTTCCTCGAGCTACCGCCAGGCCATAGCCTATTTGCAAAAATGAACGATCGAAGGGTTGTAGTTTGAAGACAGATAAGTTAATTTCTGGGAAAGTTTACTTATTCCTGTGCAAGTTGGAAAATGAATGAAGTTTCGCTTCAGCAATACTAGAGTGTTTTCCATCGTACTTCTCTCGAGACACCGTGGTTGGGCATGTTTATGTGATATATGCATCTTCACGAAGGCCATACAAATTATAAGAGGAGAGGACGCAGGTTATGAGAGATGAACTTGCTGATTGGTAAGTCTCATTGGTTTTAACAGTGAAAGGTATGGTTAACTATACTATTTTATCTAAAATGATTTCTTTATGAGACTTTGTTGTTTTTCTGCACAAAGATATAGTTAACACTGTGAACTTCTTTGGAAATATTTTTCATATTTAGTAAGTGTTATATCTCATAAAGGTTGTAGAAGTTTGTAGAAAGACTGTGCTAGTTTTTGGGAAAGCAGTAAATATTGCTATTATGTCAATCTTTTAGGAAGATATTGTTCTTAGTAATATACCACAGTGAAAGACATAATCCATGTCAGTTCTTGAAAATATTGGTATTATGTTAATCCTTTAGAAAGATATTATTCTTAGAGATATACCATGGTAAAAGACAAACTTACTCTACTAGTTTTTCCGAAAAGGAACCATGTGAGTTCTTGCAAAAATTGCTATATGTATCTTGAAAGATGTCTCAGTAGTAAAAGATAATATAAATAATTTTACTTGTCTTTATATATATGCATCTTCTGTAAGAAAAATGAGATGCTTGTTCTTTTTCTAAAAGAAGGGGATTTCATACATGAGTATGAAATGATAAGGAAATCCAAGTTCTTTTCTTGAAAATAAATATAGATTACGAGGGTAACTCTTGAAATATTTTCATGTGTAGTGAAGAAGAGAAGAGAAAAGTTTCTCACATTAATATTCTTGGAAGAGTTTTATAAATATGTATGTATATATTAACCATGTTGTGAGTATGTATATATAGATTACCATGGTGTTGGTAAAGATTAGTTATCTAATAAAACCATGGATAGATTAGCATTGTGTTGGTAAAGATTAGTTATTTAATAAATCCATGGATAAAGGAACTATTCAATTATATTTCTTTAGAAGAACAAATCGTGTGATTACTTTTATGTTATCATGATTATGATGTTGGTTTCTTTTGGAATAAGATCATGCATAGGCATGCAATATTTTTATTAAATTTCATTGGAAAGAATATACATATTTGTATGTGTGAAAGATAGCATGTTGTGTTAAACTACATTGGAAAGGATTGTTAGTATAATCTTTGAAAAGGAAGACATTTATTTGTATTCTTATTTACATTAGTATTACAGGAAAAAACTTGCGATTGCATGCTCTTTTGTGTTAAGCATTCCTTTGGAAAGACTTCTTTGGAATCTATATGCATTTGCATGCATGGTAACAACAATTGTTATGTTATATTTCCTTTAATGCACCAAAAGTAATAGCTTAAGGGTTATTTATTTTGATTAAATTTATGTAAATCACATGCACAAACATTGTAACTGTTATATCAGTTATTTTAAAGAAATGATGGGGAGATGTAGCTATTGTCTTGCAGGAATGTGTGCTTATGCGAGGGAAGCATTACTTAATGTGACGACTTATAACTAGCACATATGCAGTATATGCTGTTAAAGGGAGAATGTCAAGGTATTTTACTTTCATGTCATGAATATACATGAGTAGATGGAGAAGCTTATCTAGCATAGATTTATGAAATGGTTGATTAATATTTTATGAATCTTGACATCAATGTATGTTGAAGGCATCATTAGTAGGGAATGATGGTGAGATGTACAAAGGAAATATTATGCTTAACCTGGTGGCAGGTAAATGATTATGGTTCATGCAGATGAGTGTGAGTTGTCTTATGATCCAATGTGCGATGGTCCATTGTAGGTACATCCATGCCACCAAGATATGAAGATATGAAGATTAGTGGGTAAATGCTATCATATTTATTGTAATGGCTTTAAGCTAGATATTTGTATATTTCCTTGTAAGATTTATAAACGATGATTAAGGGATGATCTCCCTTATAAGCCATTGAGTAAGGGATGATCACCCTCATGAGCGTTTAATAATAAAATTAAATGTTTGCTCGTTTTCACCCTACGGGGTTTCTAGGGTATATTGGTGTTCAATGATGTGATTAATTATTCTGTCAGGTTGATGATGTCGTTTCCTTTCTTGTTGTGATGTTCATAATATTAAGTATGTGATGAATACAAGAATGATGAAATGATTGAAAGGTTAAATCATACAGTTTTATGTTAATGTACTACAATAGAGGTTCTTAATGGTTAAGTAATTTACCATTATTAAAACTAAGGTTACATTATGAACTGGTGAACATTCTAACTAATGATGTGTAAGGAATATTTAATAGTGATTCGAATAGTTACCTTTGGGTAACTTGTATAAAAAAATTTAACTCCTTGCATTTCCATGTGAAGTTATCGGTGTATGTTACAAGTGGTATCAGAGCTAAAGGTTGTAGCATTGGCGCCTTTGGGATTTGTTAAGAGAAAAGAAATTGAGGTATGCTACTAATGGACATCAATTAAGGTATGATTCTAGAAATGTAAATATTGATTGATATATGATTCTAGAAATCTACATATTGAATGATATATGTAGTAGTCTAATCTTGACATGAGATGTGTGATTCATGTTTATAACTACATTAAAGATTAATGAGTAATAAATGTTGTTGCAAAATGGTTTTCGTAACATTGGAATCATGTTGAGGATGAAAGACGATAAACCCTTTGTTGTACTTATGAACAACCTAAGTACTCACTAGTGAAAGTGAGAGTTGTTTATTAACAGTGGTTATATGACATATTACTCATACATTTAGTGAACATAACTAAAGTTACCATGCACTACTTGAAAAATAAAATTAATGTGTATAGTGATGGTGTGTGAAACTAATGCATGAATGCAAAAGGTGAGGGAAGTCCTTATATAAGATGATAGAGTGTTCTAAAATGAAATTGAATGTACCATTTCAAATGTTAAAAATACACAATGGGTCAAGTAGTGAGACTTGACTATAATGACTAGTGGAATTGAATGACTAGTTTTTGAATGAGTCGTGTCATGGAAGCATTAAGATTATTAATAACATTAATTAGTTATGAATGACTAACTAATGAAATTTATATGCACGGATTTTGACTAAAGCTATTTGAAAGTTGTGAACAAGTGATTATGGTAATTACTTCGTGTGTCAGTTTGTTGGTAACATAACATTGTGAGAATTGGAAATATTTGCACTCATACCCTAATCGTTATTGAAACATACACATTAATGAATATTTGTATATAATTGTATGCATGATAAAATTTTATGCAGGAAATTAAAATGATTGTGTAAGATAATATGTGCTTAAGAAATTCATATTTACGATTAGCATTGTTGCTTATAGTAAGCATGGGTAGCTTAATGGCAACAGAAAACCTGTGAAAATAAAACATCGCAAACATTGCAATGCGAATTGCAATAGTAAATGTTAAAGTATCATGTTATAATGTGCATGATTGTGTTATTTGGGAAATAATAATGTATAAACACATGGTATCATGTTTTAATGTGCATGATTTTGTTATTTGGGAAATAATAATGTACAACACATGTATGTTAGTCATGTTTCCTGTTAAACTAGATATCATTCGACCCAAGTTAAGGGCAAGTATGATGTATGATGTACAAAAAGTTTCTTTTTCTTTATGTATAATGTGCATAAAGTTCATTATGTAATCTACTATGGGAAAGAATGCTAAAATATAAATTTAACATGCCAAATAGTTGACAACAATTGTGAAAGGCTAGAAGGCCTTGGGTTGACAGTGGTTGCCTGCCCGGAGGGGTTGATGGCGCTTACCTACCCAAATTTCCTCTCCCTAGATATATATGATCTAAGTAGGGAAGAGAGTTGGCTAAGATGGTGAAGGGCAAAAACCTGAGACAACTCTATTTATTGTGGAGCCTGTTGGAGATGGCTCAAAATTCCTGATAGACAGGACGCTGTCAAAGGAATAGGAATGATGTTGCCAAGAGGAATCCATACTGGAATGGGAATGGTATTTTGTCAAATAATTGTCTGGATGTGAAAATGACTCGATTTGGTTGTGGAAACCAACTCCCATGGGTTGGGAGGAGAATTTTGTTTACCATTGTGGTTCTTATAGCAAAACAATTTAAGTAATCATTGATGTGTTATATTAAAATGAATTTTTATATGATTATGTAAATATATTATGTAGATAGTAAGAGGAAAGGAGCTTAGCGCTCGGAAAATACTAAATGTATAAGTTCATTTATTTTATTCTAATTTGTTTGAATGTCTTAGCAGAGGCTAGGATATGCCATAATGCATTGATTGACCATTGGTATGATTAGAGAGCTAGGTGCTCTCTGAGTACTTTTTGAAGTATTATGTGGATGTATTTAGCAGGAGCTAAGACAATGTGCACGTGATGCATTGATTAGAGGGTTGGTTCTCTCTGAGTAGTTGTGGAAGTACTCCGATTAAAACATCTCTTGATATTGCATGAATGTTTGATAGTTGCAAGTATTTCATTTGATTGAAACAATGTGACTAATGTGATTGAATTTGTTTGTTATACATTATAGGCTCTTTCCATGGAGTGTTGATGAGTTGTTCAACCATTCTCAGAGAGCTTGTGTAAAAGGCATCATTACTTCAAATAGTAATTGGTAAGCAATGGTAAGTTCATATAGAGAAATTTTCTATATTTTTATGAATTGAATAATGGATAAGTAGTTAAAAATGGAAATGGAATATATTTTGAGCTATACATGCTTATGACTATGGATAAAAACATTATTGTCTCAATTAATGGAATTTAAGAAAACGAAAGTGTTTCATTGTGAATGGGAAGGACCCCTTTGGGCTGTTTATATTATTATATCATGAGTATAAGTTTAATTTTCAGTGAGAGAAGCACACCGAGGATGGTGTTCTCTTCAAGGGGGGAGTATGTAATAGACCTACTCAACCTTACGTAAATACATATGGTAAATTTATATTTACTTTAACTGTTTAATCAAGAAAATCAAGAATGAGTTTGATGCAAAACATATTATTGAATAGGTATTCATTATTTACTAGGAGGGATAAACTCGTTTTAAAAGGGGTTTCTATTCCAATGAAAAATGGATTGGATAATCGTAAAGGGTGGCATCTATTCCATGTTCGCATTCGATATTGCAGAGAGTGGCTGGACAGAAATTACACTACCAGTGATTCGCATAGGTGATTTGCATGCATATATATTTTCAGGTGGCTACGATGGGCGAGTGGTGTTAATAAATCAACGAAGGAAATGTGGAAGTATCCACATGTGGAGGTTAAATGATGGTGGAGACGCTGCAGAATGGCATGAACTGCATAATACATGCATCCCAAAATGTCATAAGTTTTATTTGGCAGCAGTAAAGAGCGAGTGGCTAATGATGGTTGACAGAGAAAATTAAGCAAGAATTTTTGTTCCTCGAGCTACCGCCAGGCCATAGCCTATTTGCGGAAATGAACGATCGAAGGGTTGTAGTTTGAAGACAGATAAGTTAACTTTTGGGAAAGTTTATTTATTCTTGTGCAAGTTGGAAAATGAATGAAGTTTCACTTTAGAAATACTGGAGTGTTTTCCATCGTACTTCTCTCGAGACACCATGGCTGGGCATGTTTATTTGATATATGCATCTTCACGAAGGCCATACAAATTATAAGAGGACGCAGGTTATGAGAGATGAACTAGTTGATTGGTAATTCTCATTGGTTTTAATAGTGAAAGGTATGGTTGACTATACTATTTTATGTAAAATGATTTCTTTATGAGACTTGTTGTTCTACACAAAGATATAGTTAACACTGTGAACTTCTTTGGAAATATTTTTCCTATTTATTAAGTGTTATATCTCATAAAGGTTGTAGAAGTTGTTTGTAGAAAGATTGTGCTAGTTTTTCGGAAAGTAGTAAAGATTGCTATTATGTCAATTTTTTAGGAAGATATTGTTCTTAGTAATATACCACGGTGAAAGACATAATCCATGCCAATTCTTGAAAATATTGGTATTATGTTAATCCTTTAGAAAGATATTATTCTTAGAGATATACCATGGTAAAAGACAAACTTACTCTACTAGTTTTTCCGAAAAGAAACCATGTGAGTTCTCGCAAAATTTGATATATGTATCTTGAAAGATGCATGCAGTAGTAAAAGATAATATAAATAATTTTACTTGTCTTTATATATATGCATCTTATGTAAGAAAAATGAGATGCTTGTTCTTTTTCTAAAAGAAGGGGATTTCATACATGAGTATGAAATGATAAGGAAATACAAGTTCTTTTCTTGAAAATAAATATAGATTACGAGGGTAACTCTTGAAATATTTCATGTGTAGTGAAGAAGAGAAGAGAAAAGTTTCTCACATTAATATTCTTGGAAGAGTTTTATGAATATGTATGTATACATTAACCATGTTTTGAGTATGTATATATAGATTACCATAGTGTTGGTAAAGATTATTTATTTAATAAAACCATGGATAGATTACCATGGTGTTGGTAAAGATTAGTTATTTAATAAATCCATGGATAAAGGAACTATTCAGTTATATTTCTTTAGAAGAACAAACCGTGTAATTAATTTTATGTTATCATGATTATGATGTTAGTTTCTTTTGGAATAAGATCATGCATAGGCATGCAATATTTTTACTAACTTTCATTGGAAAGAATATACATATTTGTATGTGGGAAAGATAGCATGTTGTGTTAAACTACATTGGAAAGGATTGTTAGTATAATCTTTGAAAAAAAGACATGTATTTGTATGCTTATTTACATTAGTATTACAGAAAGAAAACTTGCGGTTACATGCTCTTTTGTGTTAAGCATTCCTTTGGAAAGACTCCTTTGGAATCTATCTGCATTTGCATGCATGGGAACAACAATTGTTATGTTAGATTTCCTTTCATGCACCAAAAGTAATATCTTAAGGGTTATTTATTTCGATTAAATTTATGTAAATCGCATGCGCGAACATCATAACTGTTATATCAGTTCTTTTAAAGAAATGCTGGGGAGATGTAGCTATTGTCTTGCAAGAATGTGTGCTTATGCAAGGGAATCATTACTTATTGTGACGACTTATAACTAGCACATATGTAGTATGTGTTGTTAAAGGGAGAATGTCAAGGTATTTTACTTTCATGTCATGAATTGATCCGAATGGAAAATGGCATCAACTCATGTTATTCATCTACCCATATTATCCATCTACCCATGGAATTTACCCATGGTATTGTAAATGGCATTGACCCATGGTATTCATCCACCCATGATATTTATTCACCCATGGTATTATAAGTGACCCATGGTATGTATCCACCCATGGTATTCATCCAGACATGGGATTTACCCATGGTATTGTAAGTGGTATCTACCCATGGTATTGGCCCATGGTATCCACTTATGGTATTGTATCTCAAAAAAGGCTATAAATAACAAGCCTCACTTTGTAAAATGACAGATTGTCCGCCACAATGTAGCTTCTACAGTTATTCTCTGTTTTAATAAAACAAGTTTCTTTGTGGTTTTATTTTCTTTGTGTTCTCTCTTTTTTTCTGGCATTATAATTTTGCAGATCTTGTCAGATCTATTTCAAATTTTTAGATCTTGGGGGCCTCCCCCCCAAGATCCGGATCAGTGGTATCAGATTCAGGTTACGCCTCCATGGGAATGAGGGTTTGAAACATATTTCAGTTTCAATGTTTTGCAGCAATCTTCAGCAAAATCCATGAATGTTTTTGGGTGGCGAAGTTGCAGATCAGATCTAAAACTTTTGGGAAAAAAATTTGCAAAAACAAAGACCAGATCTGGATTCCTTGCGAAAAAATACTCAAATTCAAAAAAAAAATCGGTCAAATTGGAGTTTGGATGAGAGAGATATCGCTAATTCAAAATCAGCAATGTTGAAGCAATTTTTCTGACGACAATTCATGGACGGCGGCTCTCTTGTCATTTTTTTGCCATTTTTAGTACAAAATTTCAGAGAAATGGAGATAGATCTGATCTCCTCTTGAAAAATCACCCAAGTTCAAAAAAAAAATCGGTTGAATCGGAGTCCGGATGTGGGAGTTATCGTTGATTTAAAATCAACTATTTTTTCAGAAATTTTGTGACGGCGTGCCATTTCCAGTGCAAATCTGAGAGTCTAGAGTCTCCAGATAGTGGTTTCAAACACATGAGATGATGCAGAATGATCATTCCATTTCCAAAAATAGGTTATAATAAATATTTTGAGTTATATTGACCGAGTTATGCTCATTTTAAATCTGGAGCAGCATTCGGAGCGGGTTCCATTTGGAGACGTGCCCTCCCACCCCGCTTTAGTAGGCACCTGCTTCACATTCATCAGTTTGATCATAGCAGCGTTCGGCTTGGGTTATTTGGAGACGTGCCCTCCCACCCCAAGCTATGTAGGCACCTGCTACTTCATCAACAATCAGCATCACATTTATGGGTCAACTACACAAAATCATTTTCATCGAAGTCCATTTGCTAGGCCGCACACTGTTAGTCACACAGTTGGTCACAAGCATTACAGGGTATCTCTATCCTCGGATCTTTGTTTGTCATGATTTTGGTTCATCCACAAACCCACACTTCATCGAAGTCCATTTGCTAGGCCGCACACTGTCAATATCACAGTTGGTCACAAGCATTACAGGGTATCTCTATCCTCGGATCTTCGTTCATCACGGTTATGGGTTAACTACACAAAACCCTTCTCTTCAGTGGTTCTTCATATTCAACAAAGGATTCTTAGGAGGGAACTTCACGCAATGGAGACCATTGCTTCTTAAGGAGGGAGGAATGATCCGAATGGAAAATGGCATCAACTCATGTTATTCATCTACCCATATTATCCATCTACCCATGGAATTTACCCATGGTATTGTAAATGGCATTGACCCATGGTATTCATCCACCCATGATATTTATTCACCCATGGTATTATAAGTGACCCATGGTATGTATCCACCCATGGTATTCATCCACACATGAGATTTACCCATGGTATTGTAAGTGGTATCTACCCATGGTATTGGCCTATGGTATCTACACATGGTATTGTAACTCAAAAAAGGCTATAAATAACAAGCCTCATTTTGTAAAAAGGACAGATTGTCTGCCACAATGTAGCTTCTACAATTATTCTCTGTTTTAATAAAACAAGTTTCTTTGTGGTTTTATTTTCTTTGTGTTCTCTTTTTTCTTTCTGGCATTCTAATTTTGCAAATCTTGTCAGATCTATTTCAAATTTTTAGATCTTGGGGGCCTCCCCCCCAAGATCCGGATCATGAATATACATGAATAGATGGAGAAGCTTCTCTAGCATAGATTTATGAAATGGTTGATTAATATTTTATGAACCTTGACATCAATGTATGTTGAAGGCATCATTAGCAGGGAATGATGGTGAGATGTACAAAGGAAATATTATGCTTAACCTGGTGGCAGGTAAATGATATGCTTCATGCAGATGATTGCGAGCTGCAGGATGATCCAATGTATGATGGTCCATTGTAGGTACATCCATGCCACCAAGATATGAAAATATGAAGATTAGTGGGTAAATGCTATCATATTTATTGTAATGGCTTTAAGCTAGATATTTTTATATTTCCTTGTAAGATTTATAAACGATGGTGAAGGGATGATCTCCCTTATAAGCCATTGAGTGAGGGCTAATTACCCTCACGAGTGTTTAATAATAAAATTAAACATTTTTTGGTTTTCACCCTACAGGGTTTCTAGGGTATATTGGTGCTCAATGATGTGATTGATTATTGTGTCAGGTTGATGATGTCGATTCCTTTCTTGTTGTGATGTTCATTATATCAAGTATGTGATGACTACAAGAATGATGAAATGATTGCAAGGTTACATCATACAGTTTTATGTTAATGTACTACAATAGAGGTGCTTGATGGTTAAGCAATTTACCATTCTTAAAACTAAGGTTAAATTATGAACTCGTGAACATTCTAACTAATGATGTGTAAGGAATATTTAATAGTGATTTGAATAGTTACCTGTGGGTAACTTGTATAAAAAAATTTAACTCCTTACATTTCCATGTGAAGTAATCTGTGTATGTTAGAGACCCATTCCAAATTTTGGATGACTTTAAATTTACACACAATTGAAATCCAAAGATTAACAAAGAAACAAACCATAATGATGTTTTTTTTTTTTTTGGGGTCTTGAATGATAGTGGTGAGTCCACCGGGGAAGATGATGGTGGCAATTCCACAAGAAAACTTTTGATAACCTTCATCAACAGCGAAATAAAATCCAAAAATTGACTAGATTCTAACTTTTGGAAGCGTAGATGCTTTATTGAAAATTTTGGTTTAAATAGATATTTGATTATAATTGAAATAGTTTTTATAATAAAACATTATGTAAATTGAATTTTTTTATTTGAATATATTACATAATTAATATTATTATTGTATTAAAAATTATTTGATTAGAGATTTGTTATCTAATATTTGGTTAAATTTAAAATATTAATTTTCTAATAATTAATATTTTATTTTTATTATATTAAAGTAGATACAACGCATAAAAAATTAATAAACAAATATATTTTTATTTATAATCTTTAATAATTTATTAAATGTAATGGTTTAATTTAAAAATTATTGGAATTTTATTGATGGATCTCATATGAAAAATTCCAACATTATTTAACGTGCAGAAAGAAGCCCATAATATTTTTAGTAAATTTTGATAAGTACTTGGGAGAAATGTTAGGTAGGTTTGAAATTTTATTAGTGGACGCGTTGTATATTCATGAGTGGACGCGTTGTCCTTGTATCGCTGCCCTATCGATGAGGCCAATTCTCTGAGTCACATACGGGGGAGAAACGGTGCAGTTGCGCAATTTTTACAATCTATTCCATGTGAAACCCCTATTTTAACTTTTGGAAGGGTGATTGCTTAACTGAATGCTACTTTTGGAAGGGTAACTGCCTCACTGAAAGCTCTGAAACAGAGGTGACGGTTTAATAGATATTGGATTGTAATTGAAACAGTTTTTATAATGTATAATTTAGGAAGTAAATTGAATTTTTTTTTTTTTTTAATTTAAGTAATTTTTTAAATATAACTAAATTTATTAAAATTTATTTGTCAAATTAATAGTGCAAAAGTGCATTACCCAAAATTATAGATTATTCAGGCAAGCTTTTGCCTGAAGTATCTGGGTCAACTTGAACTCTTAGCTAGTGTTAAGGCATACTCCCCTTCAATATTTTACACTATTATAATTATTATTAAAATATATTTTATCAAAATTCACATGGAAAATATTTATAATATTTTAAATTTTAAATTTCTAATCATTTAAAATTCATATTTTTTATTATATTAAAATAATTACACCACTATATATATATATATATATATATATATATATATATATATATATATATATATATATATATATATATAAAACTAACTATTACCCCAATATAAAGCTTAATGCTTAGATTTTCAATTTATTGATTAAGGTTATACCAAAAGATATTAAAATTAATTAAATTGCAGAAAGATAACTATAATATTATTCTTTTATTAAATTTAATAAGAATTTGGAGAGATATTAAGTAGCTTTGGAATTTGATTAAAAACATTATTTAAAATGTTTCAATTCTAAAACGTTTAATACTATTCAAAATTTGATTTAAATTTTATATTTATAAAAAATATGTAATTATATAGCTTAAAATAAAAATAAAAGTTACAAAGTTAAAACAAAATAAATTAACAATTTATAAAATAATAAATAAATATAAAATATATATATATATATATATATATATATATATATATATATATATATATTTCCTTAACCATATTAAATAAATAAAAAATCAATAAAATTTAATCAAAATATTTGTATAATAAATTAATATAATTTAATAAAATATTTACTATAATAGTATTATCAATTTTAAAAAAATTAAAATATTTATATAATTATAAAAAATTTATTTCCAAATTAATATTGTTGAAATATAAAATATATCATAATATAGTTAATATTCTTTTAAAACAAAATAAATTGACAATTAATAAAATAATTAAAAATATGAAAAATAATAAATAAATTTCTATGATGATGATGGTTATATATATATATATATATATATATATATATATATATATATATATATATAAGAATCAGAAGAGATGAAGGAGATTCAAGATAAAGAAAGTTGGAAGACTGCAGAGAAGAAAAAGTAAGCTACAACATCAATCTCGCCAACAAAGATGACAAGCTAGAGTTTGGTCTCAATGAACGTTAACCACCACCACCATCACCACCACCATCATCATCATCATCATCTAAAATATTCATCTCCTTAACCACATTAAATAAATAAAAAATCAATAAAATTTAATCAAAATGTTTGTATAATAAATTAATATAATTTAATGTATCAGTTTTAAAAATTTTAAAATATTTATATAATTATAAAAAAAACTATTTCCAAATAAATATTATTGAAATATAAAATATATTATAATATAATTAATGTTCTTCTAAAATAATGAAGTATTTTTAAAAAGGAAAAAAATGTTTTGATTAAATATTTTTTTACTCTATATTTGTTCTTATTCAAACATGACTTATCCATGTTATCCAAACATAGCTTATCCGATTGAATTTCTAGTTTTAAGAAATATGATGTCCCATATTCATCTCTATATTTCAATAGCATATTATTCACAAATTTTACATATATATATATATATATATATATATATATATATATATATATATATATATATATATAATTAAAATCTTTGGTGAAAATTACATCAAAATAGATTTGGTTGACGAATTTAGAACCAGCTAGTGTGGTTCATCATCAGGACAAGATGGAAATCTGATCAAGTAACCCCTTTAAATAGATCGTAAGGCTCCAACTAGCCGTTTGTAAAATAACAACTAGTTTGACTCAAATCAAAATAATAATAGTTTATTTATTTTATAAAGAATAAATCACATAATTAATGTTTATTTATTTTTGATAAAAATAATAATTATTAATTTAAGATATTTTTGAAGAATAAAATAAATGTTTACTATTTATATATATTTATTTTTAGAATAATAATTATTTATTTGTTTTTATTTTTTTATCGAATAAATCAAATGTTAAAAATAATTAAATAATATTTTTAGTTTGAATATATACGAAATTATTTTATTTTTAATAATTATATGTTGGTTGATTCAAAACTCATCACAACAATCATTTTATTTGATAATTAATTCTATTTAACTTATTGAATGAATAAATAAATAAATAAAAATAAAATAAATGAATAAATAAATAAATAAAATAAAAATAAATAAATAGATAAAAATAAAAATAAAAATAAATAAAATGAAAAATATAAAATAAATGAATTAAAAAAAAAGAATAGATAAATAAAAAATCAAATAAATAAATAAATAAATAAATAATAATAATAATAATAATAATAAATAAATAAATAAATAATAAGAAATAAAAAAAAAAAATATTAGGAATGAAGGGCAGGAATCCAGTATCTACTAACAATCCACCCATCATCTCTGTTGAGGTTAACCAGTCTCTTTTCGATTTCCAGGGCTTCTCTCAACTTGCGGTGGTAGAAATGGTCAATCCTCGTAATAACCTTAGCATCTTCAATGCAAATGTGATGATTTGTCTTCTTAGCATGCTCGGCTAGGGCAGAGTAGCGTGATCTATTATGCTTAAGGTCGGTGACATGTTCATGAACTCTTTGACTAATTGATCAACCAGTTTCACCAATGTAAGGAGTCCCACATGAGCACGGAATCAAGTAAACACCCTTACCATCCTTTGGGAAAATCGGGTCCTTAACCGATCTAAGCGAACTCCGAATGGTGCGGGAGGGCTTGAAGAAACATTATGTTTCTTTAGAATCCTGGCAATTTTATCTGTAGTACTTTGGATAAACAGAAGATAAACTCCAGATAACCTATCACAAGGATCTTTCTTACCCTTAATAATCTAAATTTTAAATTCACTAGTCCAAAATAAATGTTATTCTCATCCATAGTCTAAATCACAATATCAAAATTGTGTTCTCACTATTTAACACTCTCAGCTTTCACAAGTATGTTGCATCACCCATATTTGAATCACTATAACATTTATAATACTAATATAAAATAATAAATTTTTATATCAATAATAAATAAATTAAATTAAAAACAAAAAAATAAACAAAAAGTCTATTTATATTACAATAACGTATTCGCTCATTAAAAAAATTATAAATATTTAAACTAAAAGTGATAAAATTTGATAAAATAATTTCTAATAGGTTTATAAAAAATAATAATATACCATTTATATATTTATATTTTTATACTTTGATTTTCAAAATATTATTTTACATGTTTATTTTAATGATAAATTTAATTTTTTATTATATATATATAATAATTTTGGTAAAAAATATATTTAATAAAATTAATAAATGAAAAATAATAACTAAAGGTCAGGGGACATGTATTCCAAGGTTAATGTTGGGCAAAAATATAGTGATGGGATCACTTGTGATTAATTAATGTCAAAGGCTTTGAAAAGGTATGAGGCATTTATTGGCATTTTATTTATGAAAATAATGGAAAATAAGAGCAAAGAGAGGTGAAAGGTCACAGGTTGTATGTGATGAGGAAAATGAAGGAAAATAATAGAAAATGGAGAAAATATAGGCCTCATTAATAAAAAAAGCTTCTAAAGATATGTTTGTAGAATTTTTTCAGTCTTAGCATCAAGCTCTCTATTCTATTCTCTCTCTCTTTTATACTCTTGGACACTTAAAATTTTCTTGGAACACTCTTGGAGGAGTGTGGCATACTTGATATTTAGAGCAAGAAGGCACTAGAAGAGTAGGAAAGCACAAGAGGACATCGAGATTAGAAACTACAATAGGTTTCTCTTGCAGGTACCAAGTTGCATGTATGATTTCCTTGCTATTTTTGGCATGCATGGAATATGCATGTGGTTTATTGGTTATGATATGTCATTGGCATGGAGGATTACTTGGATTGGTGGTGGATTTTCCTATCCTTTCCAATTTCTAGGTAGTCATGGCATTATGAGTTTTATCCTTGTTTTATGGTTGATGCTCATGTTCCTTGGTTGTGGGTTGAGTTATTAGTTCCTAGAATCCTTGGTTGGACAAATGCTCTGGAAGCCATGTAACAGCTTGGGTTGACTTACTAGTCCTAGAATCCTTGGTTGGTAAAACACTCTGGGATTCCTTAGTGGGTTGAGTTACTAGTCTTGGAAGCCCTGGTTGGAAAAACTCTTTGGAAGCATGACAACAATTGTGGGTTGAGTTACTAGTCCTGGAGCCCTGGTTGGAACAAACGTTATGGAACCATGGATAGCTTAGGTAGATACCAATGTGATGGTGGTTATTGATTTCTGACTGTGACGTGGAATCAATGGTTGAGGGTTGAGGCAGTTTGGCCTTTGGAAGCCCTGGTTTGTTTTTTCTTTATTTGTTCCATGAGATCCCACATTCATGCTTAGAATATGGCACATGGGTGATTGGCTGAAAGAGAGATTTGGTTCAGCCAAATGTATGGTCGGGTGGTACGTGGAAGTCATAAACCTGGTTGCATTTTTCATATGTTAATAAGAGTTTTTTTCTTCATGTATTTGATAGGTAAATATACTTGTTCATATGTGGATTTTATGGATGTTATATATTTTTTATTTCTTTTGAATATATGTTGGTTACGAGGATGTTTTATGATAGACTTGATATATGGCTCTCATCATGTTTTGATTAGAAAATTAATGAATAATGAATATATGAGCTAATAGATTCTATTGCAGTTAGTATGATAAGACATCAATGCTTCTTAATGATTCTTAGATAAGTATGACACCCCTAAGGTCATATCTATTGTTATGACCTATACATTTCATATTTGTGACATGTTTGATGAAATGTATGTCATGGATATTAAGGTTCAGATCAAGTAATTATACCAATGATTGCATTAGTAGCCTTATGCCATTGTTGTTTATCGTTTCTGGAAGTTTTATGAATTTTTGGGCAGTGACCTAAGACCTAGCCCTGAAACGGTGGCTCAAAATTTGGGGTCGTTTACTCATTATTGCAGGGAAAAGTTCATAGTCGTTGACATGCCTTGTTGTGGGAGCGACTAAAAGGCATCAGTTGCATGCATGGCTTGTCATGGGAGCGTGTTAGGTCCCTATAATAATAGTGTTGCCCTTTATTATTGTTAGTTTAGCCCCCTTATTATTATTATTTTCATATGTATTCCCCATTTTGTAATTATTGTGCCACATAGAAGCCCACTATTGTTATTATTGTGCCCTTACATTGTTATTGTTATGTCAGCTAGGATTATATTGTCACCCCTTGGACTCCTATATATAGAAAGGAGGTTATGTCATTTGTATCATCCAAGAATTGTTCATTTATGTAATGTAAAGGAGATTTCCCCCTCGAAGGGGTTGATTTATAAGGAATTAATCTCTCTTTTCTTCTATTTTTGGAGTTGCTTTCATAACATTTGGTATCGAAACTTTTGGATTCTAGGGTTTTGTTGCTTCAAACAGATCATCGTGGAATTTTCTCTATAACGTTTTTTCTATGAAGGTTCAGAAGCTTAAAAAAACCCATTTGCGAAGAAATCCTGAGGAACTTCGTGTAAAAATTTCAGATCTTGGTTTGAAATATTTTTTGATATATGATCTGTGGAAGTAGGATTTTATAGGCTCCCGAATTTCATCTCAAAGAGGTGACCTTGGGAAAATCATCATAACTCTCTCTCTGAGCATTGGATTGGAATTCCGTAAAAATTTTCCAATAGTACACGGAATTTGGTTTCATTTTTATCAATTTCAGAGCTAAAGGAGGAAAAAATGACATGTGGCATGTCGTACAAGTTCACTCTACAGAACGAGTCCATATTTAGGTCATTGTGGGAGATTGGGTATAACTTTATCTTGAAGAATCCAAATCAGGTCTAACCTATGTCATTGGAAAGAGGACTTAGAGGGCTAATAAAATATGGAAATTCAGCTCTTGAAGATCCAAAATAATATAGAGAAATCATGTTCAATATAGACCTCCTAAAAAGAAAGAAAAAGGTGTGTATTTTTTAAACAAGTTTGCATAACTTTTGTTTGAAGAGTCAGTTTGAAGTGATTCCAAGGGAATATTGTAGAATAGATATCAGTATTAAATTATATAATGCCTCCCAAAAATAATTCCACACACAGTAAGCCCTCAAAAATCTCTACTATGACGCATGAAGAGGAAGAATTGCAATATGGTATATCAAAATCACGGTACCAAGTGCAACAAAGTTCAATCTTACAAAGACCAACCTAAGATGACATAGATGGTTTAAAAGCATACATGGAGGCTAAGTTGGATGGTTTGAAGGATCAAATAAAAGCTAATATGGATGATAAAGTAGTGGAATATCACATTGAGCATCAAAAACAAGTTCTCCAACTCTCAAAAGATAACCTAACTTTGGTGTAGAATAGAATGAAACAATAGGAAGATCAACATTGTAGTGAAAGAAGTTCTGAAGTGGTCACAGAAAAAAAAACTCGACAGCTACGAAATCGATCAATTTCAGAGTATTTCATCAAGTGGAAGAACTTAACAGCTGAATATTCCACATGGGAGGATGTGAATTTTATATAAAAGAATTGAAAAATAATCAAGCATTGAGGACAACACTTGTTTGAAGGAAAGGGGCATGTTAGGTCCCTATAATAATAGTTTAGCCCCTTATTATTGTTAGTGTAGCCCCCTTATTATTTTTTTTGTGCCTATATAGTCCCCATTTTGTTATTATTGTGCCCCATAGAAGCCCACTAGTGTTATTATTGTGCCCTTACATTGTTATTGTTATGTCGTCTAGGATTATATTGTCACCCCTTGGACTCTTATATATAGAAAGGAGGTTTTTTTCATTTGTATCATCAAAGAATTGTTTATTTATGTAATGTAAAGGAGGTTTCCCCCTCGAAGTGGCTGATTTCTAAGGCGGTTAAGGGTCCAGATCGAAAAAATGTCAAGTTACCTCCGGGATTGTTCACTTGGAAGGGTTGGTTGGCTCTTGAAGGTTTTGTAGCATGTGTAGAAGGTCATATTAGTTGTGTTTTTTTGGTTCCACTTCCTTAACTATACATGGGGAGTTGAATCAAATCATTGTAGCCTCTCATCACATGTTTACTCCAATGGACCGGTTATATTGAGTAAATGTGGGAGGATGGTGGTATCATAGCATGGTTCACCCCTTGGACTAGATGGGTGGTGTTTTGGTAATGCATATATGTAAGTTTCATATGTTTTCCTTATGCTTGTGGCATATCTGCTAGTTGTGTATGCATGGTGGTGGTCATGGTTGCAGTATGTCACCATGTGAAGATTAATTGTGATTGATATTGGATGTGTTTATCATGAGTATATTTCGGTTATGCATTGGTTATGCATGTCAGTGTTTGTATGTATTGTGTATGCATGTGTATCATACATATGTTGTTATGCATGTATTGTGTCTAGTTAGTGTTTCAGTTGTGGCATCATGCATGGTAATTGGATGATGATTGATATGTTGTCTATATAATATTATGATTATGATTGTACATGTATTCTGCTAATATGGTTGGTCTTGAAAAAAAATTATCCTCCCTGAACTATACTAAGTTATGTTGGTTATGTTTATGTTTTGGTTTTATCTGACATGGTATACTTGCGGGAAAGAGATCAAATATTACTAGCAAGATGGTAGACTACAGTTCACGAGATTCTCCCTATGGATTAGATGAGAAACATGGTGTTGGGAACTCTTCTGGCATAGTAGGCACATTTAGATGTTTAAAGGCATAAATAAGGAGTTGAAAAGAAGATAATGACTTAATCATTCAATCCCAAGAGAGACTTGCTAGGGCACAAGAGAAACAAGTAGAAGTAAATGCAGTTATCCTTTAGAGTTTGTCAGACTTGCAGAGATAGGGACCACTTTGTATCAACCATGGGAATGAGGATGGGACTAATGGAGCATATGGTAGTAGGTCACATGGTGGGCACAGGTTGGATAGAGGTGACATGGTCAGAGATGGGATATTCTTTGATACACTTGATAGACAAGGAAGTGTCCATGGGTGTTACTATAGTTCTATTTAAGAAATGTATCATGGTCATCATCATTATCATCCTTATAGGAGGAGCAATAGGGGATGGTTTCTAGATGAGTTTAAGAAGGAAACCTACATTTGATGGAGAAATGAAGAAGTCACAGGATGCAGAAGCATGGTTTCTTGGGAAGAATAATTTCTTAGGATTGCATGCTTACTCAGAGAACATGGAGGCCAAAATAGATACATTCAGTCTTAAAGGTAAAGTGGAAATTTGGTGCGAATATGTAAATAAATTCATAGGTATTCATGAACATGACTTCAATTGGAGTGAGTTCGAGAGACTATTCAGGAAGAAGTATCTATCGAAGAGATATTATGATGACAGGGCAAAAGAATTCTATGAGTTAAAGATGTGACCTATGACCGATGAAGAGTACACTAGCAGATTCTTGGAGTTATTGAGGTAAGTGCCTTAGCTCAAGGAGGAGAAGGCAAAGATTCAGCGATTTATCAGTGGGTTGTCGGTAGCATTCAAATACATGATTGAGTTTGATGATCCTAGATCATTGGTGGAGGCCATCTGGAAGCTAAATAATTTTTATGAGAAATCAGAGCCCAGATCTAATACTAAGCCATTCAAGAAAGGCAATGCAAAGAATAAAAGAAAATGGGACAAGAAGTGAACAAGACCTCAAGATACATGTATCAAAGAGAATGATACACCACCTAATAAGTTCAATGAACCTGATAGAGGACAAGTATTTTAGTCTGAGAAGCATAACAAGCGTGCCAATTGAAAACCTTTGAAGTGTTGGACTTGTGCAGGAGAGCATTTTAGGAGATATTTTCCACAACATCTGGGCAGTAGATCACAAATCTACAATGTTCAGGAGGCATAGATAGTGGGGGATGTTGGACAGATTGTTCCTCATATCTATGCAGTGCTAGATAATAGGAAGGTAGATTACCAAGAATATGTTATTGATATGGATGGTAAGCTTTGTGATCAAGTTGTTTCTATTTTGATTGACCCTGGACATAATTATAGTTATTTTAATCCTGACCTGGTGGAGAAGTGCAGTTTGAATAAATAAGTGCATGTAGAATCTTGGTTAGTGCAATTGGCTATAGGTATAAAGAAGAGAGTTCATCACTCGGTAAGAGCTTGTGCATTTCAATTGAATTGTATGCCTACATCAACACATTTGAATGTATTGTTGTTGGGGTCATATAGTATGTTGTTGGGTATGGACTAGTTGTATCTTCATATGACCAAGGTGGATTTTTATGACAAGGCCATTGATTTTTTATATGAAAATGGGGAACAAACAGTCTTACAGGGCAAGGAGAAGGAAAAATCCGTTAGAATGGTTTAGACATCTATGCAGGCGAAACGTAGTCGTAGAAAAGGGTGTGTATTATTTCATTTCATATTTATATTTACAAATGTAAGGAAGTTGAGGATGTAAATGTCTTGAATAGGTACCCAATTCTATAGTAATTTTAGGATGTGTTTCCAACAAATATTTCAGAGTTTCCACCTCATAGGGAAGTGGATTTTTCTATTGAGTTGGTACCAGTAGCAACACTAGCATCAAAGGAACCATACATAATGAGCACGCCACAGTTAGTGGAATTGAAGTTTCAATTGAAGGAAATGCTTTACAAAGTATAAATCAAGGCAATTGAATCACCATGGGGTGCACCAGTGTTGTTTGTGAAGAAGAAGGATGGTACTCTCAAGCTGTGCAACAATTACAGTAAGTTGAATAAGGTAACCATTAAGAACAAGTATCTATTGGCGAGGATTGATGAATTATTTGACCAGTTGAAGGGAGCAACAATGTTCTCGAAGATTGATCTGAGATTAGGATACCATTAGGTATCCATCAAAGAAGAGGATATATACAAGACTGCTTTTTGGACCAAGTATGGGCATTATGAGTTTGTTGTAGTTCCTTTCAGTTTGACTAATTCTCCAACTACTTTTATGTGCTTAATTAAAAGTGTATTGCATCCTTATGCGGACAAGTTTGTTATTGTATTCATTGATATTATATTGGTGTATTCTAAAAATGGGGAAGAACATGTTAAACATTTAGTAGCAGTATTGAGATTGTTGAGGGAGCATAAGTTATATTCTAAGCTCAGTAAGTGTAATTTATTTTAGACATAGGTACATTACTTGGGACATGTGATTTCTAAAGAAGGTATAACATTTCACTGAAAGATATGAAACAGAGGTGACGATTTAATAGATATTGGATTATAATTGAAACAATTTTTATAATGCATAATGAAGTAATTTTTTTTTTTTTTTAAATTTAAATATATTTTTAAACACTTTAAACTTATTATAATTTATTTGTCAAATTATCACTCTAATAATTTGCAAATATTTTAATTATAAATCTTCCGAGAAATCACATAAGGAATTTTTGGAACCGACCTGTTTCGAACTACCAACTATAATTCATCATTGAAATAATATTAGATTTGCAAATATTAGATTATAATTGAAACAATTTTTATAATACATAATAAAATAGATTGATTTTTTTTTAATTTAAATATTTTCTTAAACACCCTTAAACTTATTATAATTTATTTTTTCAATTAACAATGGAATAGTTTGCAACCAGTGTACATTAAAACAACATTTTCTCAAATACCTCTAGCTCAATATGAGCCCTTAGCTACTTATAAACAAAGTTAAAAAGACATACTCCTAACTAATATTTTACACAATTATTATTATTATTATTATTAATGTATTAAAAATTATTTTATCAAATTTCACATAGAAAATATTTATTTATAATTAATATTTAAAATATTTAACCTCCTAATTATTTAAAATTTCAATTATTATTATATTAAAGTAATTACAATACCTATAAAGTTTAATGGTTAGATTTTCAATTTATTAATTAATGTTATGTATTAAAAAAAAAAAAATTAAAGTGCAGAAAGAAAACCATAATATTAATTTTTTTATTAATAATAATTTTTTTTGTTAAATTTAAAAAGAATTTGGAAAAATATACCATAATATTAATAGTTTTATTAAATTTAATAAAAAAATTGGAGAAACATAATGCACTTGAAATGTATTATTAAGGATTTTTCTAATTCTAAAATGTTTGATATTATTTAAAATTTGATTTAAATTTTATATTTATAAAAAATGTTTAAATTATATAACTTTAAAAAAGCAAAAAAATGTATGTTATTTAAAATTTGATTTAAATTTTAAAAAAGAAAAAAAATGTATGTTATTTAAAATTTGATTTAAATTTTATATTTATAAAAAAAATTTAAATCATATAACTTTAAAAAAGCAAAAAAAAATGTATGTTAAAAAAATGAGCATTATAGTTTTTGTAGAGTTAAAATAAGTTAACAATTAATAAAATAATAATAAAAAATTGAAAAATAATAAATAAATATCTAACTTTTATATATATATATATATATATAATTAAAATATACGAATTTATAAAATTATTTAAAATATAAAATATTCTACTCTATATTGGTTGTTATCCAAACATAACTTATCCAAAACCAATAATTTAAAAAGATTGAATTTCTAGTTTTAAAAATGTATATATATGCCATATACATCTCCCTACATTATTCACTAATTTGTTATAAATTATTTAATTCCATTTTTTAATAATAATAAATTAATAATCTAAATTTGAAATTCACTTATCCAACTTGATCTCATCCCATGTCTAAATCACAACATCGAAATTATATACCCACTATCTTAACACTCACAACTATGTTGCATCACCAATATTCGAATCACTATAACATTATAATACTAATATAAAATAATAAATTTCTAGAACAATAACAAATAAATTAAATTAAAAACAAACAAATAAACAAAATTTCTATTTGTATTACCATAACACATACACTCATTAAAAAGTTTATTATATTTAAATAAAAAATTATAAAATTTGATAAAATAATTTATAATATGTTTATGAAAATTAATAATATACCAATTACATATTTATAATTTTATACTTTGATTTTCAAAATATTATTTTACATGTTTATTTTAATGATAATTTTAATTTATCATATAAATTTTCATATTCATTTATAGATAGTATTTTTTGTCAAAATTCATGTAATAAAGTTAATAAAGGAAAAATAATAACCAAGGTCATGCACACTTATTCCAAAATGAATGTTGGGAAAAAACATAGTAATGGGATCACTTGTGATTAATTAATGGCTATGGAATTTGGTAAAGGAAATGACACAGGCTTTGGAAAGACATGAGGGATTTATTGGCATTTTATTTATGAAAATAACGGAAAATAGGAGAAAAGGGAGGTGAAAGGTCACAGGTTGCATGTGAGGAGAAAAATGAAGGACAATAATGGAAAATGAAGAAAATAGAGACCTCATTAATAAAATGGTTTTTTAGGATCAGTTTGTAACTTTTGTCAGTTTTAACTTGGAGTTCTCTATTCTACTCTCTCTCTCTCTCACTCTCTTAGACACTTCAATTTTTCTTGGAGCACTCCTGGAGGAGTGTGGCATACTTGGGATTTGAAGCAAGAAGGCACTACAAGAGAAATAAAGCACAAGCAGACATCGAGATCAATATCTACAACGAGTTTTTCTTGCATGTACCGAGTTGTATGTATGATTTCCTTGATAGTTCTGGCATGCATGGCATATGCATGTGTTTTCTTGGTTATGATTTTTCATTGGCATGGAGGATTGCCTGGATTGACAGTGGTTTTTCCTAGCCTTTCCATTTCCTGCATAGTCATGGTGTTGTGGGTTTTATCCTTGTTTTATGGTTGGCTCTCATGTTCCTTGGTTGTGGGTTGATTTATTAGTTTCTGGAAGCCTTGGTTGGACAAATGCTCTAGAAGCCATATAGCAACTTGGGTTGAGTTACTAGTCCTGGAATCCTTGGTTGGAAAAAATATCTGAAAGTCTTTGGTGGGTTGAGTTACTAGTCGTGGAAGCCCTGGTTGGACAAAATCTTTGGATTCCCAACAACAACTATGGGTTGAGTTACTAGTCTTGGAAGCCCTAGTTGGAAAAAACGCTCTGGAGTCATGGATAGCTTAGGTAGAGACCAATATAGTGATGGTTAGTGATGTCCGACCGTGAGGTGGAATCACTGGTTGAGGTTTGAGTTGGTTTTTCCTCTATAAGCCATGGTTTGGTTTTGTTTGATTTTTTCCATGAGATCCCACATTCATTCTTGGAATATGGCGCGGGGGTGAATCACTAAAAGATAGATTTGGTTCAGCCCAATCTATGGTCAGGTGGTACATGGAAGTCCTAGACCTAGTTTCATTTTGCATATGTTAATAAAAATCATTTCCTCGTGTATTTGATGGGTAAATATACTTTTTCATACGTGGATTTTAAGGATGTTATATCTTTTTTATTTATGTTGAATATATGTTGGTTATAAAGATGTTTTATGAGAGACTTGATGCATAGCTTTCATCATGTTTGATTAGCGAATGAATGAACAATGAATATATGACCTAATATATGCTATTGTATCTATTATGATAAGGCAATAATGTTTCTTAATGATTCTTAGATAAGTATGAGACCCTTTGGTCATATCTATTGTTATGACCTGTAGATTACATATTTGTGACACATTTGACGAAATTCATGTCATGGCTAGTAGGGTTTAGATCAATTACTTGTACCAATGATTGCATTAGTAGCCTTATTCTATTGTTATTTATCATTTTTAGAAGTTTCGTGAAGTTCTGGGCAGTGGCCTGAGACCTTGCCCTAATAAAGTGGCTTAAATTCAGGGTCATTGGATTAGAACTACTGGGAAAAGTCCATAGTGGTTTGCATGCCTTTCTATGGGAGAGAATGGAAGACCTAATTCGCATTCATGGATTTTCATGGCAGTGGTTGAGGGTCGAGATCAGAAAAATTTCAAGTTACCTCAGGGTTTGATCACCTGGAATGGTTGGTTGGCTCCTGAAGGGAATGCTACACCACCTAACAAGTTTAATGCATCTGATAAAGGACAAAGGTTTCAGTCTAAGGAGAAGAACAAGGGTGTAGGTTGGAAGCATTTGTAATGTTGGACTTGTGGAGGAGAGAATTGTAGGAGAGATTGTCCAGAGCATCAGGGTGGTATAACGCAGATCTATAGTGCTTAGGAGGCACAAAAAGTGGGGGATGTTGGAAAAAGTATTCCTCATATCTATGCAGCAATGGATAATAGGAAGGAAAATAACCAGGCATATATTATTGAGATGGATGGTAAATTTTTTGATCAAGTTGTTTCTATTTTGATTGACCCTCGATATAATTATAGTGATGTTAAGCTTGACCTGGTGGATAAGTGTGGTTTGAATAAATAAGAGCATGTAGAATATTGATTTGTGCAGTTGGCTATAGATACACAGAAGAGAGTTCATCATTAGGTAAGATCTTGTGCATTTGAATTTAATGGCATACATACATCAACACTTTTGAATGTATTTCGGTTGGGGTCATACAATATGTTGTTGGGTATGGACTAGTTGTATCTTCATAGGACCAAGGTGGATTTTTATGACAAGGCCATTGAGTGTTTGGATGACAATGGAGAACAAATACTCTTTCAAGGTAAGAATAAGGAAACATTAGTTAGAATGGTGGCAACTTTGCAGGTGAAGCAAATTTGTAGAAAATGGTGTGTGTTATTGTAGTGCATATTTCTAATGACAAAGGTAAGGAAGTTGAGGAAGCAGATGTCTTGAGCAGGTATCCAGTTCTACAACAGTTTCAGGATGTGTTTCTAGAAAATATTTCGTATTTTCCTCCTCACAGGGAAGTGGAATTTTCTATTGAGTTGGTACCAGGGGAAGCACTAGAATTAAAGGAACCATATAGGATGAGCATGCTAGAGTTAGTGGAATTGAAGCCGGAGTGGAAGGAAATTCTTGATAAGGGATACGTCATTAGGTCAAGTGTATCACTTGGGGTTAACCAATGTTTTTTGTGAAGAATAGAGATGGTAATCTCAGGTTGTGCATCGATTAAAGGTAGTTTAATAAGGTGGCCATTGAGAATAGGTATTCGTTGCCGATGATTGATGACTTATTTGACCAGTTGAAGGGAGCAACAACATTCTCAAAGATTGATTTGAGATCAGGATACCATCAGGTATGCATCAAAGAAGAGGATATTTACAATACTTGTTTCTGGGCCAGGTATGGGAATTATGAGTTTGTTTTAGTTCCTCCCGACTTGACTAATACTCCAGCTACTTTTATGTGCTTAATGAATAGCGTATTGTGTCCTTATCTGGAAAAAAATTTTATTGTATTCATTGATGATATATTGGGATAGTTATAAGAATGAGGAAGAACATGTCAAAAATTTAGCAACAACATTAATATTTATGAGAGAGCATCAGTTATATACTAAGCTCAATAAGTGTAGCTTATTTTTTATAGAGGTACATTACTTGGGACATGTGGTTTCTAAGGAAGGTATAGTAGTGGATCCGGAAAAGATAAAGGCCATCATGGAATGGGCATATCCTAGAAATGTGGATGAGGTAAGATAATTCATGGGACTATTAGGTTATTATAGGAGGTTCATCAGGAACTTCTCGTATATTTCCTATCCTCTTACGTCATTGCAAAGGCAAGGTAATAAATTTGAGTGGACAAAGGAATGTCCAACCAATTTTGAATGGTTGAAGCAGTTGTTGACAAATTCTTCAATTCTAAAGATTGCATATCTAGATAAAGAGTTTTTAGTTTTCACAGATGCTTGCAAGAGAGGGCTTGGTGGAGTTCTTATGCAGGAGCAGTTAGTATGTTATGAGTCATAGAAACTAAATGAGCACGAGAAAAATTATCCGACACGTGATCTTTAGTTGGCAGTGATCATTCATGAATTGAAGATGTGGAGGCACTATCTTCTTGGAAATAGTTTCATACTAATGAGTGATCACAGTGGATTGAGGTATCTATTTGACTAACCAAATTTTCATGTGAGGCAAGCTAGATGGTTGAACACGATCAGTGAGTTTGAATTTTAGATCAAGTACATTAAAGGTAAAGAGAACAAGGTTGCAAATTCTCTTAGCAGGTGGATACAAGTATATCACATAGAATCTATGAATTCTTATGGGAAAGATTTAAAATATTGGATCCTACAAAAAGGTCAGCAGGATGACAGGTATAGAGAGCTTAAGCATAGGTTACAATAGGGTACATGTGAGCAGGATGTGTATTACCATATTACAGTGGATGGATTGGTCATATTTAGGGAAAGGATATATGTGCTAGATGAAAGTGAGCTCAAGAAGTTTATCTTGAGGAAATTTCATTCTAATTTGTATTCAGGTCACTCAGGATATCAGAAGACAATGACAATAGTGACAATTTTTTATTATTGACTAAGTCTCAAGAAGGAAGGCATAGAGTTTGTGGCTATATGCTTATACTATCAGCAAGTGAAAGCGAAATGTAAGCACCCAGGTGGTCTACTACATCCAATTTCAATTTAAGAGTGGAAATGGGAGATCATTTCCATGGATTTCATTACAGGTTTGTCGAGGAAATATAGACATCATGATTCTACTATGGTCATGGTTGAAAGGTTGACAAAGGTAGCACACTTCAACCTAGTAAATTTTACATATTTAGCTAATGGTGTAGCACAGGTATTCATAAGAGATTTGGTGAGGTTACATGGTGTTCTGAAGAATATTTTGTTAGACAAGGATGCTAAGTTCACTTCCAAGTTTTTGAAGGAGTTGTTTGCAGGTTTGGGTACAGAGTTTGCATTTGACACAACTTATCATCCACAGAAAGATGGCTAATTAGAGAGGGTCAAAAGGATATTGGAGGAAATGTTGAGAATATGTGTGATGCATCAGCAGAGGATATGGGAGGAGTTCCTTCCATTTGTTGAGTTTTCTTACAAAAATGAGTGTCAAGAGTCACTGGGGACGATTCTGTTCGAGGAACTATATGGATGTAGTTGTAATACTCCAATCAGTTGGAATGTTCCAGTGAATAGGGTGTTTATAGGATTAGACATGTTGGCACAGATGGAACATGAAATGTAGAAAATCAAGTAGAATTTAAACGCAACATAGTGTAGGAGGAAAATTTATCCAAACCAGAACAAGTTGTTTAAGGAGTTTCAAGTTCGGGAACAGGTTTATATTCACATCAAGCCAAAGAAAAGCTCCTTGAGGATTGGATCATGTGCCAAGCTGACAGCTCGGTATTGTGTTCCTTTCAATATTATTGAGAGGATTAGACCAGTATCTTATTGAATTTCACTGCCTTCGATAGTGAAATTCCATGATGTTTTGCATGTTTCATTGCTTAAGAAGAATTTTAAAGATGTTGATCATGTGATTGACTGATATGTATTGCAAGTGGAGACAAAAGGAGAAATCCAACCAAAAAACCTGGTGCATTTTACATAGAAATATTCTCATGCTTTGGAACCAAGCAATCAAGCAGGTTAAAGTGCAATGGAAGCACTTTGGACCCGACGAAGATACATGGTAGATGGAGGATCATATATGCGCTATATATCCTTCTTTATTCACTGGTTGAGAGAATGTTTTTGGTATATTTTTTTGTTTGATGTTTTGGTACATGTGCATATATGTATATGAATGTAAATACCACAACGAGTTGTGATATAAATCTCCAATAAGAGGTATGGGTGTCATGTTGTTATGTTTTCAATGTTGGTTATTTTGGTTTGCTTTTATTAGTTTCTTCGTTGTAAATAATGCAACGAGATAAGTTATAAATTTCCATGGGAAATATGTTTTTCTTTCAGCGGTCTTGTTGGTTGTAGGTGTCATTGAACACTGAGGACGGTGTTCCCCGAAGGGGGATGGTTCTATAACAACCCTAATAAAAAATCCATGTAATAAATTTAATAGAGGCGAAATAATAACCAAGGTCGTGGGACAGGTATTCCAAGATAATTTTTTGGAAAAAACATAATGATGGAAATCACTTGTGATTAATTAATGATTGTGAAAATTGGCAAAGGAAAAGGCAAAGGCTTTAGAAAGGCATGAAGAATTTATCAGAATTTTATTTATGAAAATAATGGAAAAAAAGGAGAAAAGGGAGGTGAAAGTTCACATGTTGCATGTGAGGAGGAAAATGAAGGAAAATAATGGAAAATGAAGAAAATAGAGGCCTCATTAATAAAAATCCTTTTGAGGATCAGTTTGTAGTTTTTTGTCATTTTTAGTTTAGATCTCTCTATTCTACTCTCTCTCTCATACTCTTGGACACTTGAGTTTTCTTGGAGAACTCTTGGAGGAGTGTGGCATATTTGGTATTTGGAACAAGAAGGCACCATAACAGTAGTAAATCACAAGAGGAAATTGAAATCAACAACTACAATAGATTTTCTTGCAGATACTGAATTGTGTGTATGACTTCCTTTCTTGTTTTGGCATGCATGGCATGTGCATGTCATTTTGTAATATCCCAAATGGAAAAATGACAGTAATACAAGCAATAATAGACTAAAATTTTAGCAATATGGAAAACACATTAAAAAAATGCCAGAAAAGAGCCAAAAAATGCTGAGCCATTTTATTAAATATGGAGGTGAAAAACAAATACAACATTGCCAAAAATAGATAGAAATATAATCGGCTAAAGATGGTTGAAATGACCCTCAGGTTTGCACACTAAAACACTGCTCTACTGCTACTGCTGCTAGACTCTTCCTCTGCATTGCCCTACTGGAAATGCCGCATCTGGCCAACTTCGGACTGCTAGTTGGGATACTTCTACTGCTCATAAAATTCTAGGAATTTGGGAAGGTGATTCTTTCGCAAAACCCAGAAAACCCAGAAATGGTTTTCTCTAATTCTAACTTTCAAAATCTTCTTTTTTGCCTAGCTTCCTATCACTGCTAGCTAATTAGGGACTACGTAAATGGGTTGAACTGCTACTCAAAAAATTTCAGGATTTTAAAAAATGAATCTACTCTAAAAACCCAGAAAGCTTTCCCCCAAAATCCAACCTTCATAATTTGGCCTTTCTATGTTGGGCCCTCTTCTAATTTAAAATTATGCTAGGTATGCAGAGCTGTGGGTTGAAATTAATGAGAAAATGTCTGCAACTACTCCCCAAAGCTCAACTATTATAGCGTTGACCCCTTCATTGGATTCCAAGCGGGAATGCTATGGAATTTGACCCTCTCCTAGATCTCTCTATTGCTAGATTGTGTAATTCACTAAGTGACAGCACTGCTATAGAGGGGATGAAAGTGGCCTGATGCTGGATAATAAAATCAACTCACGACGGATAGTAGGAATCCTCTCCTGAAGCTCCGTGAAACTCCTGAATGAAGTCTCCTCAAAAAATCCTCTCTTGAGAGGGCACTCAAAGTCCCCTGAGGATGAGGTTGGGATCTCTACTCGGAGACACTCATGTGCTAAACAGCACTGCAGACTTAGCTAAAAAGCTCAAGTGTGCTCAATTCGTAAAGACCATAAAATCAAAATAATCAAGAATGATTTCCATAGCTACCCTCACCCCCTTCTTATTCTTGTGAAACCCTAACAACCTTGGGTCCACTCAATAAATGCGCTATCACTTGGCCCCTTGGCATTCACACATGTTGCACTTCTTTCTTGGCCTCTTGGCCCCACAAGATGTTTTTTTGTTCACACTAGCTATGGAAAAGAGGTTTTATTCAAACTGTTGGGTTTATGGGTCCCTTCACCCTTTTATTCACCTACTAAACTTAATAAAACAAAATTGGCAAAATTTAATATTCTTAATTAGCTATCAGCTAATTAGGAATATTACAATCCTCCCTGCCAAAAATTTCTTGTCCTCAAGAAATTCCTGAACAAGCATCCTCCCTGGCTGACACTCCCCCATGGTCACTAAAAAATTTTCCCAGGTCCCAGATGTGCCACAGTAACATCCCTAGTCTCTGCATCACCCTGATATGAAGAGATCTCTCAATACTAGGATTCCAATCCATCCTAATCAATGTGAAGCACACCTTGTTCCACTCGTTATCTGACTAGATACAAGTACTATAAGCCTTCTGCATACCAACAGTAAATAAAGCATCATAATCATATAAAGTACTATATTTCTCCACGTGAAATTACTCTACTAATTCATCCATGCCATGTACTCCAAGGGTGGGAACCTGAAGATAAAATCGGATTCCTATGGAAATAAATCCTTCCCTACATGAGCTTCCCGTGAACTCCCCCTATTGATCATCACTCCATGTTAGTGAAGTCCCCCATGCTAATAAAGAATCATTAAAACCGACTGGAAGATCTGAACGATCTTCCCCTTCAAGAACTAGATCACGCCTAAGGGAAGTTAAAACATGAAACCCAGTCATGCCTAGATCCCATGCAAGTCTTAGAAGGGTTCCACCATGTTGATGTTGCACCACTCTAACTATGGCATAAGGCTCCTCTCCTGGAACCTGATGGCGAAAAATCTATGAAGACCAAGCTCATCTTGCCCTAACATCTCCATGATATAAATGTCTGTCCATATACTGTCAACATTAGTCTGGAGCAGTAACAAGAAAAATTGGCCTTGCAATGTGACGTAGGCCTCAGTGCTCCTCCATATGTAAAACCAAGAGTGATATGAGTCACTCTTTGTCCTGATCCTGCTCATCACAATACAAAGTGTTCCATCAACCAACTGTCTCTTACCATCCTCCTTGGTCTTTTTTCTCGTGATGTGAGCATCAAGAGATGATATCCAAGTCCCCCGTGTCAGTGTGCAATGCTAGATAGTGATAAATAGAAACTCACAATCAATGTTGTGGTCAACTCACTCTCCAAATATGAGTGTTCCAAAACCAATGGTGTGCCTGATCTCCTCGTCCGAGGATCTCTCTATCGGAAACACTACAACCACCTATCATGCATCATCATCATTTGTTGCACTCAAATACGTATCCCTACACTCCTCTGCATAGCACTGAACTCTGTGGCACAACTCCATGAACCACTGGATGCCAATGCCACCATGTACCATAGGGCGTCTCATATGTGCGCATGCATCCACCACTTTGCTAGTGAATCCACCACGATGTGATCTACACATCCTCATCTTCCTAGGTACACCTAAGTGGCCCAACTCCTCACATGCAATCAGGAATAAAGCTACCATGTCAAACCTCAGTAACTATAATTCTCAATGCATCAATGAGAGAGAAGTTTCTCCATATAATGCTCTGTCCATAAGCACCCTTGGAGACAATGCTTTAGGAGCCCAATGTGTCGCACCATATGCCACTACATACCACCAAGTGTCCCTGTACTCAACGACATGCCACTGTGCCCTACGGCCTATCCCTATGCACCATGGGATACCCCATGCCACTGCTGGACCATCATGTATCATCTCATATCTTGCATGTGTCACTGTACCTGTCACTCCCCATATGTACCCAATGCGATGTGAGGCACTCCTACTCCACAACGCAGTCCAACATACTAAAACACACCCCCGTGCATCTCTATGCTCCTCTGCAGGCCACTTCTCCTCGCTGCATAACCCAAGTGTATCATATACCCATGAGAGGGCATCGTTTCTATGTACTGCCATGTCTGGTGGCCTGTCGATGCCACCTCCTCTGACCAGCTCCTACCAAAGTAGGTTAATCACCTTGTAACTCCATGCACGGTCGATATGATGAGATAGCTCCTAAAAAGGGTGTACACTCCTGTCGAACCATCCTATCACTAGGGATGTCTAGGGCTCCGATAGAGATCTGAAAATGTATGTGCCCTAACATCAAACCCATCGCATAATGACTACTATCACCTACAGACTCTATGATGTGATGGGAAATCCCACCTGGATCCCAACAGTAATCTGGCCTTCGTGTCCCTTTGGTAATCCATGGACTCTGCTAAAATGTGGCCATGGATGTATCTAGCTACCTAGCTTGCTCCATGGGGTACCATCTCAGTACCTCTTGCCATCCAACCCCGATAGAGGAATCAAATGCAAGAATCCCCGCACATAGAACAATCCCTCCATCCTGCGAGTGCTCCACCCTACACAACTCATGTCACCTCACCTCACCATCCTGGTCAACATATGAGACCTGACTAGGTGGCTCAGTCCCTCTCTTTCTAATGGGAAGATGTGATCTAACAGTGTTGCTAGCCATGTCTATGTATGCCTTAAGGGGGCTGCTCTGACACTCCCCTATGCTCTGCAGTTGTACCATTAAGGAGTCCAATTGTTCCCTAATGTGGGACAACTTTGCCGCTGAATTGGCACGAACCACTCTCGTGCCCTCCAGTTCTTTGTTTTGTAACAAAATATCCTATCATACTAATGTGGCCTTCCCTTTCAAAGCTAAAATTTTGGCCTGAAGTTGATGGCACTGTTGTGTGCAACCATCGTCCATTACCTCTATATCTCCTAGCGCCTCCTCAAGGGCTAGCCCAAAGGATGGTTGCACACCCTCCTCCACAAAAACTCCAACACACAAGACATGCTCACTACTTAGCTGCATGTGATTGTCATCTGAAAATTCTGTCATAGACCTGGAGGCCTCTGTACCCATTGGCTCCTCAACAACAGTGGAGTTGTCTCCTGACACCTCATCAGCCTATGATGTGTTGCTATCATCAGAGAACTCGGACACAACCCTAGATACCCAATAAATGGATATCTAAAAAATAGGTGGTGTCTCCTCCCAAGCCTTTTCCCTACTCTTTGATGACCCATCAAAATTAGGCAAAATAAGTCTACCCACGGTACATTGTAGGTCATTGCCCTGCGTGTACCTTCCTCCTCTGTTATAGCTACGAGGTCTTGAGTTATCCTTAATCTGGAAAAATTCTTGGAAAGTCAGATGGTCTCTGAAATCCTAGGTATGAGATTGGTACTCCGTGAAATAATCACCCAAATCCTCCTCCTCCTGAGGTCCTCTAGCTCCTGTACCCACTCCTAAGAAAGTGGGCATGGTGGAACGATGTGATGCATGTGACACCACTGGTTGCTTCTCCCAATGGTGAGAAGTCCCCGATCCTTATCCATTTTGGAACCCCCACAAGATTTCCCTATGTATGTCTATTCTCATTTCTTTAATTTATCTAGCTATCTCCTGCACTGATTTGAGGACGAGATTACCAAACTCCTTCTTTCCATTCTCTACTGCCATTGGTGTCTTCCCTTTATTCTGGTCTTGTCATAGAATGAATGGTTTCCCACAATTTGGGCCAAGATTATGCTTTGATACCATTGTAATGTCCAAAATGGGAAAATGAAAGTAATACAAGCAATAATAGACTAAAATTTTAGCAATATGGAAAACACTTTAAGAAAATGCCATAAAAGAGCCAAAAACTACTAAGCCATTTTATTAAATTTGGAGGTGAAAAAAAATACAACATTGCCAAAAATAGATAGCACTCTAACTAGTTAAAGCTGGCGAAAATGAACCTCAAGTTTGCACACTAAAACACTGCTCTACTGATGTTGCTGCTAAACTCTTTCTCTGTGCTGCCCTGCTGGAAATGTTGCAACTAGCCAACTTCAGACTGCTGGTTGGGCTACTTATACTACTCAGAAAATTATAGGAATTTGGGAAGGTGATCCTTACCCAAAACTTAGAAAAACCCAGAAATGGTTTTATCTAATTCCAACTTTCAAAATCTGCCCTTTTTGCTTAGCTCCTATAGCTATTGGTTGAGTAGTGATTGCATAAATGGGCTGATATTCTGCTCAAAAAATGTCGGGATTCTAACCATAGACTCTACTCAAAAAACCCATAAATGGTTTTCTCTAATTCCAACTTTCCAAATCTGCCCTTTTTGCCTAGCTCCTATCGCTACTAACTGGGTAGGGACTGCATAAATGGGTTGATATGTTGTTTATAAAATACCAAAATTTTAACCACAGACTCTACTCTAAGAACCCAAAAATATTTCCCCCAAACTCCAATCTTCAAAATTTGGCCTTTCTATGCTTGGCCCTCTTCTAATTTCGAATTCTACTAGGTATGCAGAGCTATGGCCTGAACTAAAAGAGAAAATTTCTACAACTAATCCCCAAAGCTCAAATATTGAATGGTTGACCCCTTCACTAGATTCCAAGTGGGAATGCTATGGAATTTCACCCTCTCCTAGATCTCTCTACTGTTGGACTGCATAAGTCACTAAGTGACTACACTGCTATAGACGGGTTGCAAGTGGCCTGATGCTGAATAATTAAATCAGCTCATGACAGATATTAGGAATCCTCTCCTGAATCTCTGTGAAACTCCTAAATGAATTCTCCTCAAAAAATCCTCTCTTGAGTGGGCACTCGAAGTCCCCTGAGGATGAGGTTGGGATCTCTGCTCGGAGACACTCGTGTGCTAAATAGCACTGCAGACTCAGCTAAAAAGCTCAAGCGTGCTTAAGTCATAAATACCGAAAAATCAGAATAATCAAGAATGATTTCCATGGCTGCCCTCGCCCCCTTCTTATTCTTTTGAAACCCCAACAACCTTTGGTCCACTAATTAACTACATTATCACTTGGCCCCTTGGCATTCACACATGTTGCACTGGCCTCTTGGCCCCACAAGATGCTACGCTATTCACACTAGCTTTGGAAAAGAGGTTTTATTCAAACTGTTGGGTTTATGGGTCCCTTCACCCTTTTATTCACCTACTAAAATTAAGAAAACAAAATTGGAAAAATTTAATATTCTTAGTTAGCTATCAGCTAATTAGGAATATTACACATTTCTTGGTTATGATTTGTCATTGGTATGGAGGATTTCTTGCATTGAAAGTGGTTTGGCCAAGCCTTTCCATTTCCTCGATAGCCATATTGTTGTGGGTTTTGTCCTTGTTTTATGGTTGGTGCTCATGTTCCTTGGCTATGGGTTGAGTTATTATATCCTAGAAGCCTTGGTCGGACAAATGCTTTGGAATCCCTATAATATCTTGGGTTGAGTTACTATTCCTAGAATCTTTGGTTGGAAAAATTCTCTGGAATCCCTTGGTGGGTCGAGTCAGTAGTCATGGAAGCCCTAGTTGAAAAAACACTATAGAATCCCGGCAACAGTTGTGGGTTGAGTTACTAGTCCTCGAAGCCTTAGCTGGAACAAACACTTTGGAGCCCTGGAAAACTTGGTTAGAGACCAATCTGGTGATGGTTAGTGATGTTCGACTGTGAGGTGGAATCCCTAGTTGAGGGTTGATGTGGTTTGGCCTCTAAAATCCTTGGTTTGGTTTTTTTTGGTTTTTTCCATAATATCCCACATTTAAGCTTGGAATATGGCACGGGGTTGATTGGATGAAAGAGAGATTTGGTTGAGCCCAATCTATCATTAGGTGGTATGTGGAAGTCCCAGACCTGGTTGCATTTTGCATATGTTAATAAGAGATATTTTCTTCTTGTATTTGATGTGTAAATATACTTGTTCATATGTGGTTTCATGATTGTTATTTCTTTTGAATATATGTTGGTTATGAGGATTTTTTATGACAAACTTGATGGATGACTCTCATCATGTTTTGATTAGCAAATGAATGAAAAATGAATATATGACATAATAGATTCTACTGCAATTGCTTTTATAAGACATTAATTCTTCTTAACAATTCTCAGATAAGTATGAGACCCCTATGCTGAGATATGCTGTTATGACCTATAGATTGCATATTTTTGACATGTTTGACAAAATTCCTGTCACAGCTAGTAGGGGTCAGTTCAAGTAATTGTATTAATGATTGAATTATTATCATTATTCCATTGTTTTTTATCATTTCTGGAAGTTTATGAATTTATGGGTAGTGGCCTCAGACCTAGCCCTGAAAACGTGACTCAGAATCTGGGGTAGTTGGCTCAGAACTGCTGGGAAAAGTCCACAGTGGTTGGAATTCCTTGTTGTGGGATTGACTAGAAGGCCTCAGTCACATGCGTGGATTTTCATGGGAGCAGTTGAGGGTCCATATCAGCAACATGTCAAGTTACCTCAGGGGTTGGTCACCTGGAAGGGTTGGTTGGCTCCTGAAGGTTTTGTAGCATGTGTAGAAGGTCATATTGGTTTTGTTTTGTTGGTTCCACTTCCTTTATTGTACATGGGGAGTTGAATCACATCATAGTAGCCTCTCATCACGTGTTTACCCCAACGGACCAATTAACTTAAATAAACGTGGGAGAATAATAATAATAATAATAACAACAACAACAACAACAACAACCAAATTAATATTATAATTTTTAAATCAAAGCTTTATAACCAATATATTAATATTTTAAACTTAAAAAAATGTGCTACAACAATCTATTCAATCACTATAACATATAAAATATTATTACAAAAATATATTTTCACAATAAAAGTTCAACACAGATTAAATTTTGAAAAAAAAATTTATATTACTTCCACAATTTTCGTAAGTTATGTATAGTATTATAAAATATGATAAGTTTATTAGGATGTGAAATTTGTATATTTGTACTTTTATAATGCATGCACTAAAATGTTAATAGTGCACAAATTTTTTTTAAAGTATTTTAGATAAATACTTTTTTATTTAGTATCAAACTTTTTGTAGAGATGTGGATTGAATCAAGATTACTTTTAGGTTAAGGATTTCATTATTCAAAATATATCATTATATAATTTTGCATTAATTTTGATATTTTGTGGGAGGAAAATTAGAGGAATTGATTTGCAAACCCATTTTAGTGGCAAGTTGTAGCTTGAAGATTTATGGTTTCAAACTTTCCAGAGACATTTTGAGACACCAAATAATATTTTTAAGGGTTAGATATTTGCAAGAATAACTGACATCCCTTAAAAAATTTCTACATATTGATATATTTACAATGATACAAAAATCACCCTAATTGAAGTTTATAAATGGAATTTATGCCTCTTGCAAGTTGATTTACCTTGTTGACCACCTTCATACTAAGTGGATGCCATGTTATTCCCCATTACTCCTGTGCAGGAAATTCACATGAAGGAAATCAAGATTATTCTAGAAGGTCCAAAACTTTACCTCAAATTAAGAGTTGAGGTATGTAAAAACCATAAACCTAAGTGGCTATCATACTATGTTAAATACTAGGCCACTAGGATAGGGAGTTCAACTCTTTTAGCATTAGACTTGTTCCATAGTTATATAGAGCTTATAGGAGTGGTATTTGAGATAATAACATAAGAAGAAGATGGTTCAGATTATATAAGGAATTACAAAAAATATTGACAATTAAAAAATGTCACAAGTGCATAAAATAAATAATATAAAGTCACATGAAAAGAGTTTAATTATTTTTTAAATGTAAAAATATCATTGAACTTCATCATGAGAAAAAAGTTCATTCTTTTACAATATTGAAGGTCCACATTTTTATTATTCACAATGTGTTTTAATTTAGAGTCAAGCACTTTCATATATGTCCAATATTATGGGTAAATACCATGGACTACAAAAACCATGGGCCAATACCATAAATCACTATGGTAAAACTTAAAGAATCTTTATATAGGGTAAGAGCTAATTGTACAATTATATTTTTTTGTTTTCTCCTGCCTCTCGAATAACATGGGTGGATACCATGGCTTAGCAAAAACATGGTATTAGAAACCACCAATAGTAGAAAATATATATTGATCCTGGTGATTTCAAGGATGTGGATAGCCGCCAATTTCCAGTCAGATCAAAAGAATATTTTATTGAAACCACTCAAGCCATAATGTCAAAGGAAATTTTATAGTTAGTGTTCCTTTCTTTGTATTTGCATTTTCGTAACTAAAGAAAAGACAATAGAACACAAACCAAACCTCACCTTCTAACTATGTTTACTCCCATTTTTAGCTTCCCATGATATATCTTGTATTCATTTATGTGAATGATTTGTTCATTTTCTTTTTTATTTTAGTTTTGCATTTCAATTATTTTTATAAATTCAAGCATAAAATTAGTGATAATAAATATAAGACGAGGAATTTTAACATAAAATATGGGCCTAATAGGAAATTCTATCAAAATAACCATTAAAAGAACCAACATGGTTTAATATGGTGATGTCAACCACAAGGTAAATACTTTTGGAGGGAAAAAACAAAAATGTTTTTTTCATGATATTTTTTATGTATCTCCCTGTAGGTTTACTCAATCTTTAAGAAACATGTTTATTCATGTATTTTTATTTTATACTACCATGGCCTATCAAAAGTATGCAAAGTTTTATTTATTTCCCTTTGAGAATCCATCTCTTATTTTATTATTTTCCTCATGAGTCCCATTTTAGACATCAAATTTCCCCTAATGTTATAGGGAAATAAACCTACATAATAAAAAAATTAAAATTATACAAGCCTTGTTGTGAAAACTATTCCAATGGAATATCCACGATAATTTGTAGATCATATTGGAATCAGAATAACTTACTTTCGGGTATATTGGAAGTTTCAATATTGAGGAATTGGCTTAAGAATGAAATCATAAAATCATATACATGGCGGATTATTATAGTCATAAGAACCCCAAGGATGTACTAGAAGAGAAAATGACAAGGATGGAAGAGTAAGCCTTCGATATCTCTCACAACATGGCCATTTTCATGACATCTCTGACAAACAAGACTAGACCTTTAGGGAAGGTTAGTGGATTTAAATCAAATTTAGATTGGATGTGAAATTGGGAGATATTGAAGACTTATAAAAGTAGTACAAAAAAATCCTAAAAAAGAGCAACCAAGTTCCAATGTCATCACTCCTTCACAACCCTTGTCTAAAATGGTAGCAAAAGTGGACATCAAACCCTACCAAGTTGAGATTTATATAATTATCTTGAATCATTTTTTTCAATAGCTAGAAGTATATTTCAATGTATATAATATATATAAAGAGTATAAAATTTCATATGCTTTAATATAACTAGAGAAACATGCACTAAGCTAGTGGGAAAGCCACATGGGGACAATTAAGCTTGAAGGTGATCTACCAGTAACTAAGTGGGGAGGTGTTAAAACACTTATCAAGATCATATCTACCCCATTGGGTATGTAGAGGACCATTGGATATGTTTTCATCACTTCAAGTAGAGTCATGAGTAGAATGTGCTAGAGGACTAGAGAAAATTTTAAGAATGGAAATTTATCTTAAAGTGTAGAAACCTTGAAAAATCTTACGAGTTATTAATATGAAAACTACAAATGTTTGGAGATATTTATTTTTAAAATATTCAAAATTATAATGACTTTATATAGTCTATATAAATTTTTGGTTATTTTTTAAGGGAAAACAATTTTATCCTATAAAATTTGGGTGAATCATTTTTAGAAAAAATAATGGAAATTGGAGAATCCTCTTTGGGGAAAATCATGTAAAATTATCCCATCTATGAAATTTAACCCCTAAACTTTTCCTTGAAGAGAACACCGCTGAGTTAGTGAAAAAAAATCATTTTGAGTATCTTTCCCTAAAACCCAAATGTACTCATCAATTATCTAGGGTGTCTACATAGTTATTTTTAAAAGAAATTTATGCTCTTGAAAACAAGGACCACTAATGAGGACTATGTATTAAAAAAAATACCTAGAGAGCATAGGTCATAATAAAATGTGGCCATCTGATTCTAAAAATAAATACCAATAAGATGCTTCTAAGGAGAGAAAATAATGTTAGAATGGAAAAGACAAGAAAATTATAGCTATTATACATCAGTGCAAGGATCTAAGAAACCATTGCAAAAATTATAATATCAATGGTAACTCAATGATAAGTGTTAGAAGTTACATATAAATTTTAATCCAAATAAATATATGAGGGAAGAAAATAAAAACCCACTAACCACATATTTGATCAACCTAGTAGAAAGAAAATTAGATGTCGATGAGAATATTTTCTACATCAAAATGCACTAGAATAGATGAATCTAAGTAGCATTCATCACAAGTAAGAGAAGGAGATGATAAAGAACTCTTACATTTTAAGATCTAGGTCAAAAATTCCAAGGTAGATGTTCTATTCAATTCCAAATTGTGCGTGAACCTTATAACATCCAATTAGTTAGAAAGCAAGCTTGGGTATCCACTGGGATTTTTAAATAAGGGTGAAAATATTATTCTCTCAAAGTAGTGTAAGATCAAGTTTTCAATAGACACATATTTTATTAATGTATTATATTTAGATGGAGTCCCCTTTGACATGTGTGGTGTATTGATTACAAGCTTCTACATGTATATGAGGGATGAAATATTCATGAGGAGTGACAACAAGAACTACCTAATTAAGGATGATAAATATTACATCATCAATACAATAACCATAAGTCAAATATCTCTATAGTAAGTGCCAAAGAAACCAAAAATTTGATTAGTTCTAGCAGGAAGTACGTATTTCTTTTCGTAAGAGAGAATCATCACAATCATGAATTGGTAAGAGTAAAATCATCCATGTATGGATGTATTAAAGAGAAAAAGTATCATTTGTATGAGTTGTTATAGGATTATAGAGGTGTGTTAAAAGATCCTAAAGGGTGATCACCCAAAAGGGAAGTGAAACACAGGATGAAATTTCTACTTGACTCCACATACAACATGTGGAAGTAGATTAAGTGAGAAAATATTTGCAACAGTTATTAAAGAAGGGGTAATTCAATCAAGCACCTGATCTTATAAGTCACATATCATCATAGTACCTTGGAAGGATGGGACCTAGAAAATGTGTATCAACTATAGAGCTTTGAACAAGATCATACTAAAGAATCGATACCCTCTACTTAGGATTGTTTAATGTTTAGATAAATTGTAGCATGCCAAATATTTAACCAAGTTGGATCTAAAATCGGGATACTGCCAAGTATTATTAAAGAGGAAGAAACCTAAAAGACACATCTTCAAGAGAAGGGAAGTCTATATGAATGATTGGTCACTCCATTTCTTTATGTAATGAACCAACTGTGTTTATGAAATTGATGGATGATTTATTGAATTCCTAATTAGATTCATTTTATTTATTGTATTTGAATGTCATACTAGTTTATAGTTCTACCTAGGAAGTACACATATCACATGTTAGAGACTCTAAAAAATCATCTACTACTAGCTAACCACAATAAATGTGAGGTTTTTCAACAACCCTTACTGTATTTTAGGTATTAAATTAGTGGATGAGACTTAATATATATCATGAGAATATGTAAGCCATCACTAGGTTTCCAAATCATATTAATGTAACTAAATTCAAGATCTTTGTTGGGGTAGTTGTGTACCTACAAAAGTTCCTTTTTTTTTTCAATATTATTTGTGCCTCTTCATGCCGTAATATATAGTGGTAAGGGTTTCTAGTAGGTAAATAATTAACAAAAAGCTTTCAATGAGCTAAAATAGGAGATTAATAAGGCACTATGAATTGCATTTCCTAACTCTTTGAATCAGAGATGAATGTGAGTGGATATAATATGGGAGAGATTTTAACATAGGGAGGTAAGTTGATATGCCATCATATTGACATGCTTCATGGAGAAGTATTAAACTACCCTATGTATGGTAAGCAACCATATTCACTTGTTAAAATTATTAAAAAGTGGAATCACTATCTAATTGGAAAGGAAAAAAATTATCGATTATGCTCACCAACCATTACAATGTTTATAGGCCCAAAATATTCTTTACAAAACTAGAAGTTGTGGGTGAATGGGTCTTTACAGAAGTTAATCTTATCATAAAATATAAGAGAATAAATCCTAACAAATATATTCTCTTAAGGTCACCCACATCCAAGGTTACAACATTGGAAATTCTTATGCACGTGGAACATTTTACATGTGATTACTAAAAGGCACACATAAAATATGAGGAATTTAAATAAGTAGGTGTTTTTATTTCTATAAGGATATATTTGTGTAAAATAAGGTGATGATAACGTTAAATATGATATCAAAAATGGGTTTCACTACAAGCTTTCACTAGCATATTTGGCCCAATTTCCGACAGCCAAAATGTCTTTATTGCGACACATAGGCATCACAAGAGCAATACTTTGAGGTTGGAAAAACAACGTTTCCTGTACCGTCGCATATGCGACACTTCTAATAAATATTGGAATAACGACATTAGACATGACATGTGTCTTCATTTAGTCAATCTTTGAATCGTGTCGTTTATTGTCGCTATTCTGACATCATGTGGAGACGTCGGTATTACGACACCGATGCATTCCCAGAATGTGTCGGAATACCGAAGGCCTGTCGTCGGCTCTATTATTTTTCAAGTGACGGAAACAACCGTTGGAATTGCGACGTGAAACAACCGTCGGAATCACAACGGAAACAATTGTCAGAATTGCGACGGGACTCCTAGATATTGTTTTTGGGGGAATAAGTAAGCCTAAGATGATCATCCACTTTAAGAAGCAACTCACATTTGGCTTATGGCATGATAGAAATATTTGATAAAGGAGAAAGGAATATGTACAACCTCCCAAGCGAGCTAGGATGCAAGACAACTATCTCAGTTGTCTTGCATCCTAGCCTAGCTCGCTTGGGAGGCCGTCAATCTTCATTTCTCATTTATAAAATATTGGCATCATGCCAGAAGTGAAAGTTTAGTTCCTTCCTAAAGTGGATGATCATCTCAGCCTTAATTTTTCCCCAACAGAGGTATCCCCAGTAAGAATTTGGTACCTATTTATAATATAAAGGGCATTTTCATTTTAAAAAAATACCTTTGGGGTGGGTCTAACAAGGCTTGGTTTTTGAGACTAGGCTCACATAGTTGATGAACAAATGATGCACGTGAACTTTTTGGTAGGAATTAAATGGTTGATAATGTATTTTTGAGGTGAAAATATATTTGGAAAACAAAATTTTCTTCAAGAAAAACATGTTGGGGTGACTCCAACAAGGCTTGGCTGTCAAGACTAGACTTCACAGAGTTGGTGTTATGAACTACACATGCATGTTTTACAGTATGAATGGAAAAGTTGAGCGTGTATTTTGGAGTTGCATGTCTGCCATGACATTTTAGGAATCGTCTTAGGTTGAATTTAACTACATTTTTACTTCCCACTTGTTTGGAAAGGTCCTCTCACACTCAGATGATAAGGAAAACTGTAAATTTTTTATATAACATGATTTGGTTGTCCACTATTGGATCTCTATGGAAATACAAGTGTAATGATACTTTCAATGAGGAAGCAGATTTTGTAGCTGACTGTATAAGAAATTATAATCCAAATGAAAATCATCAATCATGAGTAGTTTTCTTACGTAGGGAACATGTCTGAGTAACTAACACAATCAAATATATACCATGTGGAATTAATACCAATAAATAGAAACCAGCAAATGACTAACCATTTATTCAGGGGTTAGTTTTACTTAGCTGATTTTTAGATGATATTCCATAATTGTCTATATTAACTAAAAGATGGAATCACGTCTAATTATTAACATGTAGTTCATTACCTGTCATTGTTCAGCGAATAGAGATATGGCATTATTCATGATTGACCACTTAGATTCAACACCAGATATTTCATCACTAGAATGTTACACTCCTAAAGAAGCCCTTTTTTCAGTAGCAAGAGAAAGGGTCATGGAATAGTGCAATTTTTCCTTATAGTTCCAATGTTGACGTGCCCATGAAGTGAACCCTTTGAAGCAGGTGATTGGATTTCAACACTACCATCCTATGCTTCATTTCCTTTCTTTGAAATTAGAAATGTACCCTTGCTACTTTGTGTTGTACTATTTTTTCTTGGATATGTGCCCTGATTCTACACTCTTGAGTTTATGATCAAAGGAAATGCATTTCCACTACTTGTACCATTTTTGGGTGTCTTAGGTTGCTTGAAATGATGGTTAGGTGAGATTCTGTTTTGTTGCAATAAAGGAGAGGAACACAAATTCAATGTCATTATAAATTTCATGAGCCTAACAGTTTGTAAGAGAATGTCAAGTAATATAAGTGAACGTGTATAGAATATATAGCATAAGAACACAAAAAATACCTTGTTGATAGTTCAATTCTCTTCATTTTCCAAGTTGGATTCATACTTCCTTTCACCTATCACTTCAAAATTTTGCTGCTCATCTTGTGATTCCTCATTGCTATTGTTGTTAGCTTCACCCATTAGTGTTTCTTTAAAAAAAATTCTCTTTGTAGTCCTGTCAGATTCAAACTCTTCCAACATATCCACTTTTGTAATGTATGTTCCTATATTTTCATCATAAACCAAGTTTTATTTTCCAAGCTTCCCTAAGTTAGAAGAGAGATGAGAGGCTGAATCATCATATAAAGAGTTATTTTCATGATATTCATTCCCATACTAAACCATTTTATTTTCCGTTTTGTGACCTGCACCTTCTCCATTCATAATTCTCTTATAAAAGTCTTTAGTTCGTACAATTTCTTGAACAGATCCTAATTCAATCATCTTTGGAGAAAAATTCAATTCACTTGTTCCCAGAGCTTCTTGCAACATACAAGGCCACACAATCAATTCCATAATTTTTTCAGCCTTTGCAAAAATTTTCTTAGTAAAGGATTTGAAGATAAGTTACCACACATTTAATAATATCATTTTCAGCAAGTAAGAACAAAAACATGCACATTCTTTCATTGAAGTTTTGTACAATCATACAACGATTAGGAAAACATTGAACAATAAACTTGTTCACTAGCATTGAAAATTAAAATTGAAATTAATATTCCTTGAATATCATGTATTAAAAAGTTAAGAAAGTGGCAAGTACATATGTCATACTACTTTCAAAATTGACTAATGCCTTTCGAACACTAAAGGCAGTAGTCCATTTCACTTCAATATATATTTTTGTACAAAAAAATTTCAGCAAGAAAAGAGTGTCGAAATCCCTTCACTGCTGGCTTGTCCTCTCCTTCACAGTAAACCAAAAGCTATTTTTTGTTTTGAGTGCATGAAGGTGTCAGGTAAGTGAATGATTAGAGTTTTGTGGGAAGTTTTTATCCTTACATTTTTGGGACTTTTTAAAATGAAAACATATTTTTTTGGGGGTGAAGGATGCAACCCCAAGGTACTCAAATGCACCTAAAAGCAAGGTTTGGGTACCTATTTTGGTTTTCCATCCCTAGTCACCTGCTGGGAAGATCCCGATTAGTTTCAGTTCATGAGATGAAGTCCCCATCCCAAATCCAATATGGGAGACAGAAACTTGGGAAAGGTTTGGTCACCCCTTGACCATGGTGCAAATACCCATCTAACATAGTCCTTGGAGGTAACCCAAGGTGGAAAATTGTAGAATACAATTAAAATTCTTTCCAACGAATAAAATTTGATCCTTAAATTGTGGAATAATCAATAGGTACTCACATACAAAATCTTTAGAGACATCATTGGAAATTTATTTAGTTTTCCTATGCCATAGAAGCATAAAGATTCAAAACATACTTAAAATTGGAAAACTCGGTTTCCCACCATTTTGGAAGAATGATGCAGGGCTAGCCTGCAAATCCCAAGATCTTTCTGAAAGTTGTGCATGTAAAAATACATCTCCAAAATTTAGTTCTAAAATTTCAAGTCCTGGATAATTTCATAAACTTTCATTCTGAAAGCTTGTAGTTTCATATCCATACAAAATGTAATTTTAATCAGATTCTCCTTAAAACAATGGCGCCCTCCATAAGATCGATCCATCAAGTTAAGGTTCTAACACTGATTCTCATCGAGCTTTCGGTTCAATCCCTTCATCATGCACAAGACCAACTGTTATGATAACAATTAACCTTACACCAAAACATTTATCTGTAGGTCCACTTGCAACCATGACTGCGCCAAATCACTTCATTTGCAACCCAATATCAGTTTCAAAACATTCGACAGGCAAACACCTTTAATTCGACCCATATGGAATTCTTCGTTATATTCACGTTCTCATTATTGCATTTAGTAGATTCATAACCTTCTATTTTTAAAGAAATATGGATCGGTCACAAACTGGAACATACCTCTGCTGTATTTGCATTCACAATGGACCACCGACAGCTCCAATCGATCTCTGTTTTTCGAATTTAATTTGCTACCAATCTTCACTTTCGATAAATAATGCAGCGAAAGATCGGTCACAACATCGCGCAAGATACTCTTCTGAATCAACAGCACATTGCAGCCAGTGGCCTTGACTTTCTTAATTATCCCGAGAATATCATTAAAACAGCGTTAAAATGCTTTCAAACCAATTTCATATATACCTAAATTGCAGCAACCCAGATGTTATTTATTCGATGCCAAATCGATTTACCAGTTGTTGTATTACAATATGCCACCAGAATTTGAGCAATTAACCACAAATTGATACGGTATCTTCTCAACTGTAATGCGCTCCAATCTTCGATCTCCACTGACATACGCCAATTCCACAAACGCCGATGTAATTCTCCACTACTCCGTCCAATTCCACAAACGCCGATGTAATTCTCCACTACTCCATCCAATTCCGACTCCATACAAACTCCGTTACACCAATCCGATAAGATTGGTATCAGAACTCGCAATGAATTGAACGCCAAGTTGTTAAGAACTCAACAACTCCGATCCGATCCAATCGGATCCCGGAAATCACATTTGCAAGCGCGCTTTCACCTTTTTAACTCATCGCTTTTCCGATCCGATTGGATGGTTAACCAAGGACTCGATTTACCATACATTGACTTATTTGAAATCCGTTTAAAAGGTTCCAACATAAAAATTGCCCACTGCTCTGTGTTAACTAATTTTCCAGCTCGTTAATTTTGACAGCGCCGGGGCCGGAATAAACACAGAATTTATACAATTTTCAATAGAAACAACAATTGAAAACCACTTCGATCGATTCTCTGATCAACGATATTCAAATCCAAAATATTTTTTATTTGAAACTTCACATAACAGTTTATATTTATAAGAACTACACAGTGATCGGATTTTTAGCTCCTTTACGCTACAAAAGACCACTGGTTCACACAAAACACAATCTTCTCTACGAATCTGAGATTTCGCTCCACACAAAATCACACTCTTAAGAATCTCTCTGCAAATTGAGCTTTCGCTCCACACAAAATCACACTCTTAAGAATCTCTCTGCAAACTGAGCTTTCGCTCCACACAAGGACCCCCTCTAATCCTTCTACTCATTCTACCTAAAAAACCTCTCACCTCTCTCGCTCTTATCAATATCTTTATTGTTACTCATTCTTCCATCAAAGAAATCTTCTATTTCTAGAAATAGTAACAGAAATCTGCTATTTCCTAGCTTCTCAATACACATATACAAACAATCTTATCACTAATCTAAAATAAGACAATTCTCATTTATTACAATAACAAACTTATTTGAGAAGTTTATCCTCCTCAGTAAAATCGAATTCGTCCAAACAGTCAATGAATTTCACTTTGTTTAGCCACAACATGTGACCATTCCATCACATTGCTGGCTGGGTCTAGATGCTCCTGCATCAGACTCCCAAAGTTTAAATTAACCATGATCTCTTGATCATGCACTTCATGCCTGTGTCCTCCTGGATCCCATACTTGGTTTGATATTCTGTTTTTGATTACTGTTGTTGTTTGTCCTTCAAGTCTTCTGCCTTTGTGCTGTAATTCCTTACTAGTTGCTGCTGTCCCTTTCACATATTTCACTGCTGCTTTGCTCACTCTAATTTGCAAGTTTCCATTTCCTTCGCCTGTACCATTTCTTCCAGCCAATATTCTTTTCTTATCTTGTCCTGCATTTGTTTTACTGGAATGCTGTAGCATGAGTTTCCATAACTCATCCAATTCTTTGTCCATTTCACTTCCCATGTGCTGAATACTATTCTGCTGCAACTGATTGTGTTCTTGAATTAGAACATCATAATCTCTATGCCAATAATCTTCCATATACATTTTTGAAATGTACAAATGCCTTTTCCTAGGTTCTTCTTTTGGTTTCTCATTCATGACTTCATCATTCCTTGCTTCAAATTCCAGCATACCTTCCATTAATCCGATCTGTTCTTCTTGGTTCAGATCGACTTCACACTGCCCTTTTCCTGCATGTAAATCTTCATCAAAATTAATCAACTCAATAAACACAATTGCTTTACCTGGATTCTTCATCAAAAGATTCAACTTATGCCATAATTCTGCCATTTCATCTGGAAGTTCTTTCAAAAGTTCTGCACAATCTTTACTAACTGCATTGTCCACAATTTCGGTCTTTAATCCTTCTTCACTCTGGCTTTCTTCAAGACCAATGATCTTCAATGACTCAGTGTATCCTTTGAATTCAAAAATTCTTTTGCCATCCTCCTTATTCTGCATATGACTATGAGTAGTCATTTCTTCAATAGTCTTCAATAACTGTTTGTCTTTCCTCAAGTCAATGTGACCTGCAAACACACAACAATCTTCAGTTTTCAAAATACAATACCTTCCATTTTCTTTTGATGCTTCAAGCACCAATCCTCCATCATAATTCTTTTGGATTTTAGCGGATCCTTCTTACTGTGACCCCATTTCTCTGAGTCCTTCCTTCTTCAACAAATCAATATAAATTTGTTCAAGTTCCCTGAACTCATTCATCAGCTTTCCATTCCACCTCCGTTGCAATAGCTTCCACTTCACCCTTTTCTTCAGTCTCCATCTGTATCTTCGGTCTTCACTTATCTTTCTTTGTACTGCCAGACCAATTTCTGATTCTTCATTCTGCTGCCAGCTTCTATACTTCTACAATTTGATGCCTTTCTCAAATTCACTCTCACGTAGCTGATCATTCCTTCCAAATTTCTGGTTACTTCCATATTCATCTTGCTGAGTTAATATTTCTGTCTCCTTCATGCCTCTGGGAACATAACTCCTTTGTTGCTCCTGATCCTTCATCTCACCTTCAAATAATCACTGTTCAATTTCTATGATTTCAGCATCATATTTATTAATGCTGTCTTCGACACCTTTTCCTCCATCAGGTTCTGTAAGCTTCGCTTCTCCTTTAGGTTCCTTGAGTAACCTCTCCAAGAATTCTATCTCCTTGTGAAATCTTTCCAACAGATCATCACAATTTCCATTCCCAGCTTCATTCTTTTCTTGGCAATCCTCCTGAGTTAACCTGTTTTCCACATTATCACATTGCAAACATCTTTCATCAATTCCATTAAACAAATTCATTGGTTTACCTTTTTGTAGTCCCACTATGGAATTGTCTTCAGACTGCTGGTCTATATCAACCTCATCTGACTGTTTCACACCAAACAGGATTTCATCTATGAACTCCTTCTGTTGCAAATGATCAACGCCTCCTTCCTCTAAAAAGGATTCTTCATCATACTTTACCTCAAGAGCTTCATTCCTGGTTGTGACAACTTCAACCAACTGTGAATCATCCTCTGCATATCCTGCAAACATACACAAACTGTAAGAATCAAAATCACAAGGCTTCATTGCCTCGTCTGCTTCCTTTGTCAACATATCTTCGAATTGTTCTGAACTCTGCCAATAATCCATGATATCTTCAGCTGACCTCTCATTATCCTCTTCTCCCAACATCTCACCCTGTTCTGGTCTGCAAATGGAAACTTCCAATTCTACCTCTGCTTCTCTGAGTTTCTCTGATTCCTCTTGAGCACTCAATATCTGCTCAATCTTTCTCAATTCTTCTACTAGCTCTGACTTCACTTGCTGATTTTTCCTTTCTCGTAGCCTTGGCCACTTTACTCTTTTCCTCATGGTCCAAACACTTTTCTGCAGCATCTTCATCAATATTCCAATCTGGAAATCTATCTCAGCTTTCTCTCGGTCAAACTCTTCTTGACTTATCCTCATGCCATTTGCTTTGGCATCTTCCCTTCTGCTGTGGCTTCCTTGTGAACTTCTGCTATGACTATCTGTAGTCATTTTCTGCTCCTCTCTTTCCATGAGCTCCTCGCACCTCTGCATCAAGCCTCTGCAACAGTAAGTCCTCCTTACTGCAATCTTACCTCACTAAGCTCTCCTCACTCAGTCTTTTGGTAAGCACGATCCCCTATCTGGAATCTTCTCCTGAGCAACACCTTTGCTCCCTCTAGGCTTCTGCAATCTCTCACTCTCACTTTCGAAGACACTTCAATTGTCCTCTCTGTCCAATCTCTTGTTGGATTCTTCAGGTTCACTGCCACTTCTAAGAACTTTCCTTATTCTTCCTTTAAGAACGCATCTGGTTCTTCTCTCACAACTTCTCTTGATTTATATGGCTGCAGTCTTTACTCTTTCTTATGCCGTCCCTGTAATCTGGTACTAAACTTCATTCAGGAAAACAAACTTATTCAATTTCAACAGAGCCAAGCTCTGATACCAAAATGATGCAGGGCTAGCCTGCAAATCCCAAGATCTTTCTGAAAGCTATGCATGTAAAAATACATCTCCAAAATTTAGTTCTAAAATTTCAAGTCCTGGATAATTTCATAGAATTTCATTATGAAAGCTTGTAGTTTCATATCCATACAAAATGTAATTTTAATCAGATTCTCCTTAAAACAATGGCGCCCTCCATAAGATCGATCCATCAAGTTAAGGTTCTAACACTGATTCTCATCGAGCTTTCGGTTCAATCCCTTCATCATGCACAAGACCAACTGTTATGATAACAATTAACCTTACACCAAAACATTTATCTGTAGGTCCACTTGCAACCATGACTACGCCAAATCACTTCATTTGCAACCCAATATCAGTTTCAAAACATTCGACAGGAAAACACCTTTAATTCGACCCATATGGAATTCTTCGTTATATTCACGTTCTCATTATTGCATTTAGTAGATTCATAACCTTCTCTTTTTAAAGAAATATGGATCGGTCACAAACTGGAACATACCTCTGTTGTATTTTCATTCACAATGGACCGCCGACAGCTCCAATCGACCTCTGTTTTTCGAATTTAATTTGCTACCAATCTTCACTTTCGATAAATAATGCAGCGAAAGATCGGTCACAACATCGTGCAAGATACTCTTCTGAATCAACAGCACATTGCAGCCAGTGGCCTTGACTTTCTTAATTATCCCGAGAATATCATTAAAACAACGTTAAAACGCTTTCAAACCAATTTCATATATACCTAAATTGCAGCAACCTAGATGTTATTTATTCGATGCCAAATCGATTTACCAGTTGTTGTATTACAATATGCCACCAGAATTTGAGCAATTAACCACAAATTGATACGGTATCTTCTCAACTTTAATGCGCTCCAATCTTTGATCTCCACTGACATACGCCAATTCCACAAACGCCGATGTAATTCTCCACTACTCCGTCCAATTCCACAAACACCGATGTAATTCTCCACTACTCCGTCCAATTCCGACTCCATACAAACTCCGTTACACCAATCCGATAAGATCGGTATCAGAACTCGCAATGAATTGAACGCCAAGTTGTTAAGAGCTCAACAACTCCGATCCGATCCAATCGGATCCCGGAAATCGCATTTGCAAGTGCGCTTTCACCTTTTTAACTCATCGCTTTTCCGATCCGATTGGATGGTTAACCAAGGACCCGATTTACCATACATTGACTTATTTGAAATCCATTTAAAAGGTTCCAACATACAAATTTCCCACTGCTCTGTGTTAACTGATTTTCCAGCTCGTTAATTTTGACAGCGCCGGGGCCGGAATAAACACAGAATTTATACAATTTTCAATAGAAACAACAATTGAAAACCACTTCGATCGATTCTTTGATCAACGATATTCAAATCCACAATATTTTTTATTTGAAACTTCACATAACAGTTTATATTTATAAGAACTACACAGTGATCGGCTTTTTAGCTCCTTTACGCTACAAAATACCACTGGTTCACACAAAACACAATCTTCACTACGAATCTGAGATTTCGCTCCACACAAAATCACGCTCTTAAGAATCTCTCTGCAAATTGAGCTTTCGCTCCGCACAAAATCACACTCTTAAGAATCTCTCTGCAAACTGAGCTTTCGCTCCACACAAGGACCCCCTCTAATCCTTCTACTCATTCTACCTAAAAAACCTCTCACCTCTCTCGCTCTTATCAATATCTTTATTGTTACTCATTCTTCCATCAAAGCAATCTTCTATTTCTAGAAATAGTAATAGAAATATGCTATTTCCTAGCTTCTCAATACACCTATACAAACAATCTTATCACTAATCTAAAATAAGACAATTCTCATTTATTACAATAACAAACTTATTTGAGAAGTTTATCCTCCTCAGTAAAATCGAATTCGTCCATACAGTCAATGAATTTCGCTTTGTTTAGCCACAACATGTGACCATTCCATCACATTGCTGGCTGGGTCTAGATGCTCCTGCATCAAAGAAGCAAGGCCTCTTGAAAGCTTTCATATCTTTCATATAGTAGAAACAAATTACAATTAATTAAATTTCCATAGAAATTTCTTATGGTCTACCTTCCAAGCAATGTAAACAAGGACAATCCCACTAATCACATACAAATTCCAACAATAGTCTAAAGCCTATACACTTGGGAATGAGATTGCGAGTTAAACACACCTGAGGCTAAAACAATTGCAAAATTTTAGTTGAGAGCCATTCAAATTGTATAAATTTCTGGTTGGACAGTAAACTTTAAAATCAACCACTCATAATGAATTTGACTTGTGCAAGTCCATGGAATTTTGAGTATACAGTTGTTGAATTCTTAATTCTCAAGAGAAATAAAAAATGCTGGCATGAAGTAGCGCATTCTGCGAAGTAAAGGAGAGACTCGTGGGTTCAATTCCTGCAAGGGAACTTCACATATCCATTATTTATGGAATGATAAGTATGAAAAATAGCAGCAAACATTTGAAGAATACCAGACCTTTCATTTTATTGAAAGGCTTGGTATTAATATTCAATTAAGCAATATATGATAACAATCCGTCAAAGTATTATACTTAATATAACCTAATAAGCTCTGTGGTGGTTGAATGACATGGCAGTTAGATGCCACTGAGAGAGGTAAAACACTTGAAACAAAATGAGCCTGCATTCAAATGCTACACACCAACTCAATGAATTATTAGACAAGATATACAGTATGGATTGTCTCAATGTACTTAAGCTGTTACAAAATCAAGAAAGCATTCGTTGAAATTATATATATCAAAGAATACTATTAATTCCCAAACAAAGGCTTGGGTACATCCAAATAAATCAACTTGGGATCATGTGCATGCATTTTTATGACCTGATGACCTGCACAGAAGAAGGAGAATATCCTATGAGGAAAAAATAAGAAGCATAAATTTTTGCAGGCTAATTCTAGCCCCTAGTTGGATAAAAGCATTATGGTTCATCCATACTTCTTTGAACTTATTAGTGACATGTGAAAGATAATTAACCAAAAAATATCACTCTAATTACTTTCAGTTTCTAAAGTTTTTCTCATAATTTCTTCTCCTTGTAAAGAAATTGCACTTGCTACAGGAAAAACCACATGACCATAAGTATTGCAAAAGCTCCATAAGTCCCTAAAAAAAAGGGGCTATAAATTCTAAAATCCCATCCTTTAAGAAGCATATTTGATACTATCCTAAGCTTAATTTATAGTGTACCATATATGGAAGGGATTAGTAATAGCATCTGACTCAAAAATTTCATGATTTGAAACATGACATATAGCAGGAAAAGCCCTTTAAATCACATTACCAAGCCTAAAAAATCATTAATTCCATCAAAATGGGTCGTTTCAAAATGATGTCGTAGTAAAATATACCATGGAGCTTACAAAACGTTTAAATAAATTTGAAGCAGGACAAATTGCAACTTACAAAATGTTTAAGACAATTAATGGGAAGCCATACATTGATATCTATCATTCAAATGGCTTGTTCTTCAAGGATATTCATGGTGATATTGAATTTAAGATGTATACTTCAGGTATTCAACATGGCCTGATGTTGAAATGTTTTCCGGGTTCTCACCGAGAATACCCAAAGGCACCACTGCAAGTTTAGTTGGAGAGAGTGGAAAATACCCAGAGTTGCAACTTTCTGGGTTCTCTAGGGTTTTAAACTTCATTTACATCCATTCTTTCATATGGCTCCTTAGAATATCATAATGAAGATCATAAATATATTTTATAATCAGTCTAAAATACCTATGGAAATTGAAGGAATAAAATGACATGGTCTAATCATTATACGTTTTGAAATTTTTGTCAGACTTTGGTAATATTGTTTTTGGTCAAATCTTAATCTTTGTTGTTTAAAATTTGCTTTTGATTATTTATATATAAATTTAGCACCCTGAAAAACCTCTTGGGCACTCAGATTGTGGAGATTTCACAACTTATATATGTGGTTCCAACAAATCAATGCAGGATTATGGGAAAATTAAACTAGAAAATATGTTGGAAAAAACATCCCAAACATATAATATATCAAATAAAATAAACATGTGACATTTATTTAACTTGCTTTTTTTCTCAACTAGCAAAAAAAATTAGAAAAATTAGGTCTTATGTTCAACTATATGTTTGTGCACCTACAAGGAACAGAAAACTAGGTGCCTCGCTAATTAGCCAACAAAATCATGTTCATAGAAATTCTTTAGTTCATAGTCAGAAAAAAACCTTGGGAAATGGGCCAACTCAAAATGGCTACATTCATTACTAGTGAAACCCTAACAAACGCCAAGCCCTTGGAACTACATTATTATAAATTATAATAGCCAGAGATTCTTTGTCCTATTCATCAGATAAGTGTTTCAAAATAGATCTCCATCTCTTTATACTGCATTTCAGTCTGAGGCTTTCAGGAGGATCACCTTATAAATCCTTCTGGTCCTTTGTGATGGGATAAACAAGAGTGATCAACCCATCTCAACCCAAGTTATCCTAAATTTCAAATCCATGAGGCCTACTCTTCACGACCCAGAGATTATAGTGCAAAAATAGCAAGAGAAATCAACTCTAGGAGGAACTGAAGTCAGGTTTGGCCATCCAACACTATAATCCCCCCATGCTCCACATTTCTTATCCATGACTTCGAAAGTTGGGAGATTTAAGCCTCTTCATGAGATGAGTGTTCATAAATAGATCTCCATCTCTTTGTACTGCATTCCATTCTGAGGCCTTTAGGAGGATCACCTTATAAATATTGCTTGTCCTTTTTGATGGGAGAAACAAGAACATGATTTGACCCATGTAAATTCAATTTACCTTAAATTCCATATTCATGTGCCCTATTCTTCACAGACCAGATATTATAGTGCCAAACCAGAAAGAGGGATCAACTCTAGGAGGAAACAAAGTCATATTCGACCATCCAGCACTATAATCCCCATTCTCCACATTTCTTATCCATGACTTCAAAATTTCAGAGAGTTGGGCCTCTTAGACTTGCACCCTCCCAGATTATGCAACCAAACCCCCTCAATGCCTGTAATTTTCCTGAGGGAATACCATCTGCTAGTGCAACATCCCTTTCAAATTTTTTGATGAGTTGGATGAGGAGCTTAACAACAATCACTGTTAACAACACGTCAGTTGAGTCAAGAATTTTTTCACCAAACTTTCTTCATGAACTCGCAACTCTAAATACATCACAACTTCAATACAACTATGAACTAGAAATTATAATTCCCTCAAATTACAATTAATAAAGTTTAGATCTAAATTTTACCCACATTCCCTACAGTATAGCATAACAAACCTCTCAATTCCTAGTCTAAGCATAAACACAAACTGAGATGACAAAAATAAAAACCTCTCAATTCCTAGTCCAAGCATAAACACAAACTGAGATGACAAAAATCTTCCAAAGTGTAATATTGATCCCTGTCAGTGGAGCTTTGAATATTTCTGAAATAGAATATTTAAGCATCATATAAAGAAATGTAATTTCTGAATTATGGGATGATTTGTTTCGCAATATAGCTATTTTATCTCAATATTTCATGTATGATTAAGCATAAAAATAATTAAAGTTCAGAACAAAATCATCTATTTTCAAAACTACAAGATATACAAATAGTTGATCCTCTGTGACTGGCTTTGAAGTTTCAACAACTTTTCCCTTACAATTCATTTTTTCATCAGTAAGAGGCCTATGGATGTAATTGTCCCTATCGATTCCTTTTGAATGAAGGAATACAAGTTTTTAAAGAAACATAAGTTGCACATATCAAACATGCAATTTCTCCAAAATTACACAATAAAACATCAACATTCAAACCTATAAAATCTAATATAAAAATTTTACCCTCTGCAAGAAACTGGTTTTCAATTTTCAACAACGTTGCACTTAGAATTCAACCTTAATTAGTAAAAAGGCCTATAGAAATAACTGTCCCTCTAGTTAACTAACTATTTATGTTATTTTTCATTGCATAAATACAAATCATTGAAGAAACATATGTTGCAGATAATGAACATGTAATTCCTCCAAAATGATCATTAATGTACATGATACATGTCAAGAAAAGCTTATGACCAATGTTGTGGATCAATTACACAATAAGACTTGCTACTGAGTTTTAAGTTGTAACATTTCAATGACTTTTCACCTATTTTGGTACAATTATTTCAATTCCATATATTATCAAAAGAATGCTCTTAACTTTTTATAGTCCTCAATCCATTCAAAACACTTCATAATTTAACTACAAAATAAATTCTATTATGTTTAGCCTAAAATAATCAGGTACATTGAACACACTAGCTACAATAACCATTACCTATTGTTTACTTTATCTAATTAGCATTGATTTTGTTAGAATATCTATTACCATTGCCTTATTTATTTTTGTTGCTCTACTTTTATCTCAAAAATTATGTTTAGAGAGATTAGAAAGATACCATTTTTTTGCGAAGTTAAGCAACAAATCCATCTCTTCCAAATAAGGCAGCTCTCCCCATATGAAATAAATGTAAATTGTGTGAAGAATTATTTATTTTTGTATATGCTACCAAGTTGGTCACAAAATTCGTGACATAAGGAACAGACAAATATTTTATCTCCCCACCAGTGTCATCCTCTGTGAAAGCAATAGTAAGCCACCCTACAATGTTTGTGATAGTTGATACTATTAGTGCCTTTTTACAACATAGAAAATGAATGTCAAGGTTTGTGTTCATGTGTAAAATGAAAAATAAATAAATCAATTAATATAATATGACTTGTTATCATCTGTACAAGAATCATAAATTTTTCCATAATTCACATATAATATCACTGTGAAATCCGGAAAAAAAAACTCACCCCTTTCTTCCCAATGTAATAAGAATTTTTCCCATTGGATATTTCCCTAATCATTGTGCCAACATTAGATGGTGCACCAAATAGAGAGCACTGCCAATTATTTAATATCAGAACATAATAGTAGGAAATCTGCCAAGTGTTAGAAATGTAACTAGTTCTTTCCTTCATAATTATTATTTCATTATGTAAAAGAAAGAAAAGGAAACATGATGTTTATCTTGATCTGCATGATTATAGAACCATAAGGGTCAAAATTAAATCATTATGAAGCAAAAAAAAATTATTGTCATATACTAGAGTCAAGATCCAATTAGGACTTGGCATTGGATTCAGAAAAGGAATTTTATTTGGGTCAAAATGATGAAAAATAAGTTCAATTGCATCTCCTAACCCTAATGGAAAAATCAGACTCAAGTCGTCCCCAAACTAGCACCATAAAGGCTATAAATATGGAAGAGGTCGAGGTCATTTGAAGAACTGCACTTTGCTCTCACAACTTTGCATATTTCTGGGAAATTCACATACAAATGGCTAGCTTCTGGATTTTGAATATTCTAGATTTCTGGGTTATAGATTTTGCATATTCTGGGATTTTGGATCTCGCATTCTCTTTGGAGTTTTGAATCTCTGGATCTCTCATATCTCATTGATCTCTCTTAAAGAAGACTTGTTGCAGGAATACCTTTTTGCTGGAAGATATTGTTGCAGGAAGACCTTATTATCTCTTGAAGAAAAACCTTGTTTATCTCTTACCAAAAAAAACTGTTGATGCACATCCTATTGAAGAAGACTTGTTGCAAGGATCTGATATTAGCTAGAGATATTGTTAAAAGAGCATTCTAAAGGAAGGTTTTTTTTCTTGACATCTTGAAATGGCCTGAAATTGTATTGAGGAATCTTAGAGGTCTTGATTTACACCTTGGATGTATCTTTGATCTGAAAATATATAAGAAGAAATGAAAAGATTTCTTGGGTTTTCCCCATTGTGGGGATTTTTCCTGGTTAGAAGCCTACATACTACATAATGTGTTGATTTTCATATTGTGTTTCTATTGACTCATGATCATGGTTATTGCTTAGTGATATGAAGATAATAATAATAAGTCCAACACACAAGTAATAAGCTAGTCTCTTCACTACATGAGAATCCTAACATGGATTCATAGCAAGGGTGAAGAGATAGCTTGAAGGATATCATGTATTGGAACTCTTGAGAGAGTTTAAAGCAATTAAAAATCATCAGTCTTAAGAAAGTATCATCACACAAATAATTTTCTATACCTATGAAAGTCTTATCTCTGAAGAAACCTTAATCAACAGTTTTAAATATTGCAAGGGATGAAGCCATTCTTGAAGAAATTGTTGGAAGATATTCAAAAGGATCATATATCTTGAAAATTAAGTACTCTAATGTTCTCTTTGGCTCAATCTACTTCTATGGCTTTTTTATGCAAGGAAAGAAATAAGTTGGTTGGATCATCTAACTACAAAGCTTGGAAGAAGAAGATAGAATTGATACAAAAAAAAATGAAGTCCTCACTTATGTATTAGGAAAGGTTCCCCAACATGATCAAGATAAGGATCAAGATGTTTCTAATTATAATAGAGGATAATCTCATAGAATACTTCTTGAATCGATCAAGGATAACCTTATTATATATGTTTCAAGATTAAACACAGCAAAGGAGATTTATGATAAGTTGGCAAAGATATACTCTGCCTCTGCTACTGGTCAAAGAATAAATTTAAGGAATCAAATCTACAACACAAGAATTGGAAAGGAAGAAGAGGTCTCCTCCTACTTCATGAAGATCTCCAAGATAAGAGAAAAATTACAAGAACTTGGAGAAGTAGTAACTGATGGAGAATTGGTTCCATGTGCACTCAATTCTCTCCCTCAATATTGAAATAGTTTTGTAAGAAGCATCTATGCAAAAAATGAAACCCCTACACTTGATGACTTGTGGGCATGATGTGCATTGGAATAATTAACACTAATGGAAAATATGTGACAGAACCTTAATCTGAAGAATCCCAAGCCTTTGCAACAAATTTCAAAAGAAATCCTTGAAAATTTGGAAAGCTTGACCTCGCCGAAAGTTCAACAATCACCACAATAATCAATCAAATGGGGATCTTGATATGGAAAAAAATTCAATGCTATGGATGTAACAATTTTGGTCACTATAAGGAATGTCCCAAAAATCTGGTAAACATGAAGGAAAATAGAAGGAAAGGGGAGATATGAAGCTAATGTTGTTGAGGTGAAGAATATAAAAAGAATCCAAAGAAGGAAGATAGAAAGGACCTTTATTATGACTTTAACAGGTTTGCATGGTAGTTTTTATTCTTCACATCTATCCAGGTTAGTTACAATTACTTTGATAACATAAAATACTTTTCAAGTTTTTTGCAAATCTTATGCTATGGATTTCGTAGAATAGATTCTCATTTGAGTATGAAAGTAAAAGAGGCCATTGATAATGATAGAAGCCTTACAGATTTGTGAATACTCTACTCTTGGTAATATCAATAGGATAGAGAAGTTTGTCATCGAATATTTTTGTAGGATTTTTTGGTCTTCTTGTGATCATCTCGATGATATGATTTTTGAAGACTCTGTATTATGAGGCTTACTGAAGGACTTGGTTGTTAATGAAAGCACTATTGTACCTATAATGGCTATAGTAGCAGTTAACTTTAGAATTTTTGGAAATATTTTTATAGTTGTAATGGTCGTAACAATAGTTGTCTATGGAAGAACTGTCTTTTTGAATGGAAGCATTTTTGTAGCTATACAAGTGGTAAACAATGAACTCTTTGAAAAACACTATTATCACATTAATAGTTGTTTGTTACAGAAGTCCTGTTGATATAGTTGTATAACTCCACTATCCACTTAAAGGATGGATTCATTATTTAAGTCTCTATTGATGCATATGAGTGAGAACAATGAAAGTTAATAAAGATCCCCTTGAAACATATATGATCATGATGTTTTGTTATAGAAACTCATTACTTGTTGTAGAATGTCGATACCTTGATTAAATAAAAAAATGAATTGGCCTCATGATGATTTAAAGTACTTACTTGTTGTGCAGGTTCAAGACTGAGAGAAAAACTAGTTCTCTTTGTTTTTATTTGATTTATTGATATCTTGATACTCTTATCCATATGTTTTCATGATAAATGTTACAGGTCAAGACTAGTACTATATATTGACAAGCAATATGGAATCTATACAAGAAATTTTTTGCATATGTGCACTCAGCTAGATGGCAGCATGAAGAAAAGAAGCTCCTACACCTCATATGGAAAGGGGGAGCTACAATGTCCTACACAAGGGTTGGATACAAGGTCTAGATAGCTGATGATGACAAGAAATAAATGACCAATTTATAGTCGCATCCTATGACATGTAGATATGGAGCTATTGTACTGGAAACTAATTAGTTAATGAAGACAAATGTCAAGATGCCCACAGATAACACAATTTAAAACAATTTAATGAGGAAGGGCTATCTGTAAGCCATGATAGAATTATACATAGTATAATTCAAAAATTGAGATTGCAGAATGATGCCACAACTAAAGAACACTCTTGAAGATTAATGCACCTTGAAAAAAATTTCAATCTAAGAACACCACAATATATTGATGGTTTGCATTGTTTACTAACTTTTTGAGAATCTAGAAAAAATAGATTGAGATTAAGGGGGTGAATTTTGAGAAAAGAGACACAGGCAACAAATATTTTTAGCCAAAAATGTAAAACTATGCGGTGGGTACTACAAATATTCATATTCCATAAGATAATATACAAAAATGACATATATATGTATTCTATAATGACATATACACACATGTGTATTTTCTCATATGGACATGAGTTTATCACTGTTTGGAGTGACTTTGATTCACTTTGTGTCATGCTCTGCTCACTTGATCTTGTGATAATCTTAACAATGATGATGATATGATGACCATGGAAGTAATAATTAATTCATGCTTCATATCCTCAGTTAAATGATCCCTCAATAAGGGAAAAATGAAATTTTCACGTGGTTAGGTTTATTTTGATCAACATTCTCATAAGAAAATATGAATTCCATTCCAACATTATCAAAATTTTCTCTGTAATCTTTCTATTATAGATAATAAAAACATTACATATTGAAAAAAGTACGATTATACCTATTTTTCTATAGATAAATGTTTTCTTTGATTGGAACTTGATTATCGAACAATTATTGTTTGAGAAAATAAGAACATATGCAACTCATTTAGATGATTATGCATCTACTCCAAATGTCTTACCCCGTGAATCATTACTTAATAAGTTTATATATAGTTCTTAAGTGTTGAAATTCTCAGCTCACAATTAATATTAATGAAAATGGAAGTAATTTGGCCTCAAAATTTCAAATTATAATTGTACAACTCTGAGGTTGCTAAGTTAGAGTAAAAGTGGCAAATAATATTCATTTTTCCAAGCCAATATGAGTTCAAATAATAAGGTATATATGTCGTTGTGCAAGTAAAATTAGGCCATCATGAAATTCAAGAGGTTGGTAGTCTTCCAAAAAATATATATAAAGAGACATTAAATGCATTGTATTTTGTACTTTGTAGAAACAAAATGAGGCTCCAGATTAACATTTATCGGATGCCTTCATTTATCCCATGATGAATTGGTAAAGACATTTTTCTCACTTGGGAGAGGTGCAAGGTTGCAATCTATTTTTGCCCCAATGTTAAAATGGATATGCCATGAGTTACCAAGTTGAATATCATAGATCCCCACTACTCAATCAACAAAACATAAGATGGCATCTTTTGGATTTTGGTACATTTTTTATTGTCATTAAAAGGATACTGAATTTCCTTGCATTAACCTAAGTTGCGTATATCCAACTCAATAACAAGGCATTGTATTGTCAAGGTTCTAATACTATCATTGGAGATAGAATATATATATAAGGCATGTAGAGAATATGGATATGTAATTTCTCTTTTCCCATTTAGGGAGAAGTAATTTTCATGCCTATGCCTTCCCCTACTGATGTATTTTGTAATGTGCATTAATGAAATATAAGATGAATTCTTCAAAGAAGAAAAAATAAAGGTGGCCTAGTGGCTAAACACTCTCAGAAGGTTTTACTAATAGTAATAGGTGCAAAGGTAGTGCCCAAGACTCCAATCAGCTGATAGACTGACTCGCATGACAAATTAATTTCTTTTATATATAAAATCTGGAAGATTGATACATTTCTATTATATTAACAAATACCATATCTTACACTTGTATGTGAAGGCCATAAATTTGTAATGGAACTTCAAAAATGTACAATGGAAAAATGATTTAAAAAAAATAATTTTTTAACTATATCTCAGTATCATGCCAGATTTTTGATGTTCATAATATTTTTATATTTCTATGCTGAACTGGGTGATTATATTGGGATAAACACAAAAAATTTTAATGCAGTACATGTTGATTTAGAAAACATGAAAATTTATGAAAAACAACATATACTCTGCAACGTATACATTCTATGGTATATATGTTATCCTATGTACTAAAAAATACATTTCAAAGCACATATTATATAAAAATATTAGACTACACTGATTTTTGAATGCTTGACCAACACATCTCATAAACATGGATTTTATTCTTTAAAATTAATACATAATCTCTCATATAAACATGAGGGGTATCCATATAATACAAAACACTACTGTTATATAAAAAAACCATGATCATGTGAAGAAATTTTGCCTATACCTGGAAGCCTTTTCATAGAAATTTCTTCTCCACTAGGCATAACACCCTAGTATACTACTCCTGCTCCTCCTTTTCCTATAATGTTTCTTGCCTTCAACCTCTCAAGCACATCATCATACTAGTCTCTGGAATGCAATCAATTTCCATTCCCTTGAAATATTTTTCTTTTTTAGTTCTATTTTTTATAACAGCAGCAATTGCAAAGGCCATGGAGAAAATGATAAGCCCTATGCCCAAAATAAGCTTAAAGGTCGAAGAAAATGGACCTTTGATATGGAATTCCATTCCTTTGATATAGATATGTCATTGCAATGTCCCAAATATGGTATACATAGCTCAGGATTACCCACAAAGGAAGTTGCATTGAAGTAATAAAACTGGACAGTACTAGGAACTAAACCTAAGAGATTTTTGTAGGAGAAATCCACAGACGATGTTAGGCTTATCATGTCTTCAATCTCTAAGGGAATGCTTCCAACCATCACGAATGGTGGAAGTTGCGACACTCTCAAATTACAACTTGAGAGTCTCGTTATATTCCCCATTATTGATGTTAAAGCATTCAGAGCTCCTTCGCGTACGCTGCCCCTGTTGACCATCTCTGAACCCCTGAAAATCCCCTCCACCTCTTACTGTTTTACTGCAGGAAAATATTGAGCCTTGTTATTGATATTAGTAGTTGTGGTGTTGTTGTAGTAGAAGTATCCACTAGGGACAAATGAGGTCGTCAGATCCAATGCCCTGCCTTGATCACTAGAAGTGAGAGAATGGAATGTAGATGATATCCTACCACTGCCACAATTCGATGGCTAAAAAAGTGAAGGAATTGAAATCTAGATGGGAGTGGGAGGCCACTAGTGAGGAGAAGCCGTTTTTGAACATTCCCTACAAACAACAGAATATTTTTCCATGGAGGACACTGTCACTACCTCGACAAGCATATGGGGATGTGGACTATTCCTATTCAGTGCACTGTAAGATTAAAACCTTGTGATTTAAGCCACTCATATAGGGCACAATTTGAAATTGTATCACAGTGGCCATGTACCCTAAACTCACATTTCTGCATTTTCATTTGGTTCTATATTCTGTAGGTGGTATCCTCCGATTCAACAACCCACCCATCCTCTTCTGCCAATCTCGAAGAACCTAATTAATGTCCACCTGAGGAGGGATATTGAACCCTCTATGTTTTTTGAGACCCTAAAATATTTCCGTTGCAATAAACCACCTGTTTTTCTCTCTCAAATTTCGTCTTCTCTTGCTTGGGTTCACCCTACCCATTTTATCTTTTCGAGTTGTGTTAAAATTCCTATTTCGAGAGCATTAATGGAGGATAGAAAAGTGAATGTATGGCATAAATTCTCGAATTTGATGCAAATAAAAGGGCATCCGCCGTGCACTACTATCAAAAACATTGTTTTACAATATGTGTTTGCAGAACAAAGGGAGTTGTGCTAAAATTCCTATTTCAACAGCTATAATGGAGGAGAGAAAAGCGAAGTTATCACATAAATGCCCGAATTTGATGTAGAGAAAAGGGTGTCCACCCTCCACTGCTATTAAAAACCTTATTTTCCAATATGTGTTTGCAGAGAAAAGGGTGTCTGCCCTACACTGTTATATCAAAAACCTTGTTTTCCAATATGTGTTTGCAGTGGGTGTTATGAAAATATTGACTAGTGATGACAACCTAGTTCTTTTGCAAAACCTAAAAACTATTATTTCGCGCTACATAGAGCTTAAAAATAATAACTAGTATAAGTATATATATAGTTGGAAGGTTTCATTTGTATTTATCATTGATAAATAAATAATAAAAAAATATAATTACTTTATATATACTTGGAATATTTCATTTGTATTCATCATTGATAAATATATAATAAAATATATATATATTATTATTAACTATTGCACAAAAATATTGTTATTATTATTATTAATTTTCATATTAGTCGATATACCGATGCACATAACATGGACGTCACTATTGTGACACCCTAGCCGGGTGGTTCACAATAGCAACGCTTTTTCGTAGTGTCGCATGAGAGACAACGTCGCCATGAGGGTCGCAAAAGTGACACCGCGTGGTGAGATTAAAAAAAACTGAGAAAAATTGGGGAACTTTCTGATAATAAGTCAAAACTGTCAGAACAAAAGTGTCAGAAAATTGACCATATGTACTAGTGTTTATAAGATATGTATCCTAAAAAGTAAAATATTATAGCTTGTTAGAGTGGCTTACACCTCCAAGGTTGCAATAAATTTTGGTGCTCAGAAGAAAATTTCCAAATTAAAAAGGTATGGCACATATGCATTGGCCAAATTACAAGAATATGTAGCTTTATATATTAGAGAACGCATAATTTATTATACAAATAATACAAGTAATAGACATCAAGGCTTATACCATCCCTTTCCTATACCAACTTGTCCCTCGGAAAGCATTTCCATGGATTTTTTAGGTGTGTTTCCAACAACCAATAGGAGACATGACTAATATTTTATGGTAAGTCATAGTTTATCAATATGTTTATTAACATTCATTTTAAAAATACCATATAAGGACAAGGAATAGCAAAAATTTTCTTTGAATAGGTTTGGATGGCCTTGGGATACCAAGGAGCATCACCTCAAGTAGGGATAACATATTTTATCAAGGTCTTTTGAACTTTAGAAGAATATGGGCACCAAATTGAAGAGATATATAACATTTTTAACATACATGGTACCCTCTATCAACCATTTAGCATATAGGATAGCTTTGAATTTCACAAATTTTCCACCTCTATACTTTGATACACATATTCTCTTTGTTAGGCTATAAAAATTATGAATGCATTTAATATGATATGTAGAGTTATGTAATTATAATTATAACATTTCCCCGAATGTGGGTGATAGCAGAAGTACACATGACAACTGCCTCTCCACGCCCAAGAGGACGAAGATCTGCAATGCAAGTCCTCACTTGATGTGGAACCACACTCTAACAATCATCCGCATGAGATGACAAAGATAAGGCATAATGAAGAAGTGCTTGGACAACACCACCCCCTCCAAGGTACCTCTCTGTCACCATCGTTTTTAATGATCACCTGGATTGACATGCCACTCAGTCGTAACACTTCACACGTGCCTTCTCTTGAAAATCGTTACAGCACACAGCTATGTGTGAGGCACAATAATTCTCAGCCTCTTGGCATGTGTCATAGGCCTATTAAATGGAAGGACCTTCAGCACAAAGAGAAACACATTCTTCTCCTTCATGTTTTTATGTTGTTACAGTTCTTTCCCTCCTGCCACCCTCCTGCATGCCCGGTCTGCCATGCAGCATCCCCCCTAGTGTTGCGCTGCACAAAATTCCTCAGGCTACACTCCCCCCTGACTACGCGCCTTACCCCAGCTCCATCTGTCCTGCTAGTTTCATAAGCCTGGGTGCACCCATTATCCTGCACCCCTTGTCGCACATTCCCCTTCAACGCTCCTCCTCGACCACTAGCCCCTTACTTCGCACCTCCCCCCGTGCCATGCATTCCCATTGCTTCGCACCTCCTCTACTTTAGATGACCATGGCACCTAGGTTGTGACAAAGAACCATCAGAGGAGGCTAAAGAAGTGTTCTCCCTAGTCGCTACCACCGGGGGGCGGATAATCACTTGGAATCTGTTAAAGGCTCATCCTTGGGCAGTCACACTAGAGAGGCTCCCCAGAGCCCAAAACTTGACGAGGAGGACGAGGCCCCTTCTTAGGTTTCACATAGAGGCAGAAGTGGACCACGAAAGTCCACCATTGTGCACCAAGAGCACCCCTTACCACGCAAGACCGAGCCTCTTCCAGCTCAGAAATATGATGGGGATGACACAGATGTTTGGATAATGGACTCAAAATGTACCTAGACACGTGTCCCAGATGAAAAATACCCGGTGACTCCCATCCTCTATGCACTGGTCTCCAAGCCACCACATTTTCCCATCGTTGAAGAGGAAGTTGTCGCGCAGGCGTACACCTGTCCCATAGTGGAGGATGATCCAGACAACGATGATGAAGCTGAATACTAATGGTTGTGCAGCAAATTAGCTCTTCCTTGTTTTTTTTCATGCTTGCTATTACCACAAAATTTCTATTTTCAATAGTGCTATAGCACATTTTGTAATTTTTTGTTTCATGTACTTTTCGGGCTAGTTTCCTTCACGGTGGCAGCCACTTATCTTCACAACAAAGGCTAGGATTGGTTAAGCGCAACATACCAACCCAGCCTGTAGCATATCTACTATTTCTATTTTTGAATTAAGATAGACTAGCCTCATTTACCAAAAAAAAAAATTATAATTATAAAATTAATAAATTACTAATTTAGATTATTCATGCAATGCACAAACATTAAAATACATAACATACATAGAATTAACTCAACATAAGTACAATGAACCATAACATTTACTTTATGAAAACAAACACCAACTAGTTGTTGTCACAATAATAGGATCAACATTCCATGCAATATCTATATAATGGACCACACCCAAGTTGAGGCTATGATTCTATGAGAATGAATTCCTTATGGCTGGTGAATCTTGTCACACAACCCAATTTCCCAATAAATCATAGCATGTAAACTCCAACAGAAATTTTCATCAACCAACTCTATTTCCTTTCCAACCTACACAACATAAGGAATGGGATCCCACTCTCTACCCTACAGTCCCTTGGGTCCAACATAATTCAATCAATAAATATCTCTTTTAGGGACTCCAAGAATTCCTAATTTGTAATGGATTTTTCTTAATGGAAAATAATTCCTTATGCACAAAAGCATGATTCCCACATGTAATTTAAAAAAACCATAATCATTTTTGTAACATCCCTGGTGAAAATTCCATGTAATAAAAGTTAAAAATAGAAACCACAGTTGATGGGACACTTATTCCAAGTTGAATGTTGGGAAAGACATCCTAGTGGGTGTTCATTTTGGTTATTATGGCTAAAGGAAATTGGAAAATGAAAAGGAAAAGACTTTGGAAAGGCATGAGGAATTAATTGGAATTTTATGTATGAAAATAATGGAAAATAGGAGAAAAAGAAGGTGAAAGGTCACAGGTTGCATGTGAGGAGGAAAATGAAGGAAATAATGGAAAATAGAAGAAAATAGAGGCCTCGTTAATAAAAAGTCTTCTGAGGACCAGTTGGTAACCTTTTTTCAGTTCATTTTTGGAGCTCTCTCATTATTCTCTCTCTCTCTCTCTCTCTCTCTCTCTCTCTCTGTCTCACTCTTGGACACTTAGAATTTTCTTGGAGCACTTTGGCATTGGAGCAAGAAAGGAAAAGGAAGCAAGGAAGAGCAGGATCAAGCTTCTACAACATGATTATTTATAGGGATTGATTTTCATATGTGATTTCCTTGCTACATCTGGCATGCATGGTATTGCATGTGGTTATTTTCTATCTTGGCATGGGTTTTTCTAGGTATGACATTGTTTTTTAGCCTAACCTGTCCATTTCCATATAGCTTTGATGAGATGGGTTTCTCATACTTTGGTTGATTTGGATTTCTGGATGGATTCAAAGTTGATTGGGGTGGATCTTCAAAATGAAAAACACATGGCCTTGTTTTCCCTGAACCAAACTGTGGATCATGGTAAATCCACTAGCCTAGTAACCCCTGAACCGGACTACAGGTTGCGGTAAAGCCATATTGTGTGCCTCGGTGGGCCTAGGGATCCTTGAAAGTGAATGGAAGGATATACGGTAAAGCCAAGAGGTGAATTTCTCTCTGTTGGGCCTAGTAATCCCGAGATGGGATTTACGATAAATCCTAGAGAGTGGTCTTGGTGTAGGGCCTAGTGATCCTTGGATCAGATAGTGGATTACAGTAAATCCTAAGATACCTAGGAGGAACTCAAATTCCTCACGGTGTAGGCAAATAACTCTAGTAGCATTCATGCTTGTTTGGTTATTTTTGGTTGGTTATGAGTCCCACATTCATGCTTGGAATAAGGCACGGGGGTTATTAGCTAAATAGAGATTTGGCTCTGTCAATATATGGTCAGGTGGAACATGGAATTCCCATCACTGATTGGTTTCTACATCCATTAATGAATAGCTAATTCCTTTGGTATTTGATGTATAAATGTACTTTTTTATAGGTAGATTCTATTATTTTTGAATCCATTGTATTTCTGTTGTTATTATTCTATTTATAAGCATGCATTTTATTAGTGATGATGTATGGCTCTATCCATGTTTTTACTTGTAAATGAATGTACAATGTATCTATCATCAAATAGAATGTATTATAGCTAATTATTTAAGGGAGCAATGCCTCTTATCGAGTCTCAAATAAGTAAGAGACCCCTATGTTTAAATATGTTGTTTACACCTGTAGATTCAATGTTTGTGACATGTTTGAAAAAATGTATGACATGGCTATAAGGGTCCAGATGAGTTCTTATTGATGTGATTGCTTACGTATCATTTTCCTATTTTTATTTATCATCTGTTAAGTTTTCATGAAGTTATGGGCAGTGACCTGGGCTCCAGGCCTGAAAAGGTGGCTCAAATCCTAGAGTCATAGGCACAAAACTGAGCATTTAGGGCACTAGCTACTAACATGTAGTTTTATTCCTGTGGCTATAGCCTCCTAGCCCCTTAAATGCATTGTTGTGCATGCGGATATGGCTCAAAGGGGGTCAAAATATCAGTGTGACCGAGGGGTAAGAAGCTTGAATGGTTGGGTTACCTCCTGGGGGTGTTTTCATTGTTGTACAAGGTATCTATGTTGTGTTTTCCATCAGTTCCAATTCCTTAAGGTCACATAGGAGGTTGAATCTCATTATAGTAGTCTCTCGTCGCATTTTTACCCCGGTTGGTCGATAACTTGGGTAGATGTGGGAAGGGGGTGTTACAATTTTATTTATTTCATATTTTTGCATCCTAGGATATTTGGTAAACTTTGGGGATAATGAATGGAAAAATATCCCATATTATCAAAAGTCAAATATTATATTTACATGTCCCCAACTCATCAGTCGGTAATTAATCCCAAGGTCATAAAACTTAGGAAAACATAAGATAGGTATTTAGGATAAAATCACACAAATTGTTTGGGAATAAAGTATTATTATTTACTTTAGTTCCCCTTGAGCTCCTAAGGCCGCTATAATTCCTCTTTCATGGAATCATAACCCCCCATGTTCTTGTCCTTTTTTTCATAATCAATGATGATTTTTTTATAATTAATGTACAATAATTACATTTTATGTAAGTTGGTTTTTGTACATTCATCATATAAAACAATTTCCATTACAAAGCCAATGATAAAAGCTAGGTTGTTGTATTCCTCCCCCTTAAATTTTTGCAATATCTTAACCACACATGACCATGCAGTTCTAGTACATAAAAAAATTTGCATCAAAATATCAGCATAAATATAGGAATTCCTCCAACATCACATCTCTTAAATCCCATGTCACTTCTCATTAGACATTTATGTATCCTATGGATCCACTCTAGAGCTCCATGACATTCCTATCTAGTATGTGTGTTGGTTGTACCTAGAAGTCTCCTTTAGGCTCCACCTAAATCAAAATCCAATCAATGACATGGTTATCATGCGTATGCTTTTTTCAATAATGACAAATGAAATACATTATGAACTTTGATGGAAGAAGAAAACGAAAGCATGTAAGAAACTAGTCCTATTTTATCCAATATCTCAAATAGACCACATAATCTTATTGCTAGCTTGGTGCAACTTCCCACCTTCAATGAATTCTTCTTTGGTTTCATTTTTAAAAATAAATGTTCACCCACTTAAATTCCCCAAATATCCTACCTTTATTTACATAACTCTTTTGTCTATCTTATACTTCCAACAAATTTTCCTTAATCCTCTCTTCCATTTCCTTTAAGAATTATAATCCAAATACTGCTAATCTATGGGATAGTCCCAACTCACAGAGTATTACATTCTTTTCAATATAAACCTTTAAATAAACTTATTTTTAATAGAAATTGATATAGAGTTCACTAAAACTATGCGACAAATGTGACGCTTTATAAGATATTTGGTTATAATTGAAACGATTTTTTATAATGAAGCATTATCTATATTGATTTTTTTTAATTGAAAATATTTTACTCAATTTTTATTATTATGACATTAAAAATTAGTTTATCATAATTGATTTTGGTAGATTTGGTTTATATTTAATGCTTTATTAAAATTTAAAAAATTTCTCTCATAATTCAGTAAATTGTTTCATTCATTTTCATTATATTAAATTAGTTTCAATCATCATTATTATTAAAATAATAAATAATAGAAAATTTATCATTTAATTTTTATCTTTTTAATAATTTATCAAATTTAATGGTTAAATTTCAAACTTATTGAAATTTTATGGATTAACCTTATTATAAAATTATTGAGTGTGGAAAAAAAATCATAATATTATTTTTTTCCTAGAGCGAAGTTGACAAGAATTTTGGAGGACTGTTAGGTATGGTTGATTTTTCATTATAAGAAACTTAATGTACGGTGATATGATATCATTAGAGATTTTTTTAACTCTAAAATGGTTTGTATTATTTAATTATTGATTAAATTTAAAATTTATGAAAATTTTATTATAAATATTAAAAAAAATATTTATGAAAATTTATATAATTATATAACTAAAGTTATAAAAAATAATTTATTTTACAAACTTAGCGTTGTATTGTTTTACCAATTTAAGAAAAAATAATAATAATAAATAAATTTGTAGGAAATATTTAACAATATAATATAAGTAAAATATATGAAATTATGAAATTACGTATAAAACATTCAACTTTTAAAAATTATTATATAAATAAAAAAATAAATAAAATTTAATCGAAAATTTAATATCGTAATTCAATATACTTTAATAAAATATTTTGTATAAAATTAAATATTTGATAAAAATATTTATATAAATATAAAAAATCAATTCCAACAAATTTATTATTAATATTGTTTTTAAATAATGAAGGACCAAAAAAAATCATTTTGTTTAAATAAAAGTTATCAAAATATGATTCCAACCAAAAACTGATAATTCACTATATAAAGTTGCAATACTGACCTTTTTAGCCTTTTTATAAGGAGTTCTGGAGGCTTCTTTCCAAACTTTTTGAGCATAGGAATTAAATCTTAAATCAAACTAAATAATTCTTTTCTTTAGGTCTGATAGACCAAACATTGGTCTATAGTGGACGTTAACCACCACCATCATTATCATCAAAAAATCATTTTGAAAAAATATATATTTATATTACAAAAATATTTTCACCCATTAAAAATATATTCATTTAAACAAACAGCTTACAAAATTTAATATAATATTGTTTAGTAGGTTGATAAAATTAAACCAACATATCATTTATTAGTTAATAATCTTATATTTTGATTTCTAAAATCTTAGGTTATATATTTATTTTAAAGATAAGTTTGATTTTATATATTTTAATCACACATTATTTACTATTTTATAATACAATTACATAATTTTATTTTTTATATATTTAATTTTTTCAAGTAGTTGTTAAATTAGTAACCAATTTTTAAAGTTATTTGTATAATATGTTTATTATTTTTTGATATTATACTTATTCACTATGTAAATCATGGCATCAAAATTTTGTATTTCATATGTTTAATAATTATACTTAGAGGTGTTTTACAACTTAGTCTAAGAGATATTGTTACAAAATGTTATATTTAAAAATTACAAAATAATATTAGCATTAATTAGAAAATATTATGAACATATATTTTATTGTGTATATACAAATTGTAATTTTGTTTACATCTATGAAATTATTTTTTTTACTCTAAACAAAATACTAATAACAAAAAAGTCATTTTTGACCATAAATAAAATATTTTAATTTCCACTTTAATATTATATCTAATTTTATATATAGATAAATTTAATTGAAAATAAAAATGAAAATAATAATAATAATTTATTCATTCACCACTTAACATGGAGTTAACAAATAGTATGTGAATATAATATTATTGATACTGCACATGTGTAGTCAATTCACTGTTAAGTTGGAATGTAATATTTAAAGCTAAAAAAAAATTCTATATTCAATTGAAATGTAACATATATATATAACTGTTAGTTATAAATAACATAATTTTATAACAATTTTATAGTATAATTTATTTTAATTTTAATATGGATTCCATATATAATATTTAAAAAAGAAAGAGAATGTTTATTTATTCCATTAATAAGGTTTTCCTAATTGAAGGTATGAAGATTTGTAATTTCTTCGATGTTTAATATAAAGCTCATATGTAATGTTTTAAAAAATAAATAATAAAAATGTTTTTTTTTTATATATTATATAAAACAAGTAAAAATAAAAAAATTCTTACATTGAAAACATTTTATTAGTGTTATTCTCAAAATCAACATGCATCTATAGAAATAATCTCTAAAGATATGAATCTTTATTCAAATTTTACATTCAAAAAAGTTTACATCTAGAAAAATAATATAAATCTAGACTAGTTTAAACTTCCACAAATATATTGCATTACCAACTATTCAATCCCTCTTACATATAAAATATTATTATAAAAATATATTTAAAAAAACTTGAAAAAACCAATATTTACATTACAACAATTTCAATCATTAAAAAAAAATTATTGTATTTAAATAAAAAAACTTACATAATTTGATATGAAACTGATTAATATATTTATAGATATAAAATAATATACAATAATTTATAAGAAAATAATATATAATAATTTGTAAAAAGCAGGTATATATATTATATATATATATATATATATATATATATATATATATATATATATATATATATATATATATATATATATAATTTATATTTACTATAATGTACCTAAATACTGGTTGTTTATTTGTGGATTGTGTAATATTTAAGTTATATTCAAGTTTATTTGTGGATTGTGTTTGTTGTTTTTATTCTAAATCGAAGTTACAATATAAAAATTTTATACTTAATATCTTAATATTTTTAGTTTTGTTTTAATCTTATTCGTGGCTAAACAAGAAAGGACTAACCCCAAGAGCATGAAGGAGATTTGACCTCATGACCTCGCAAGTGAAAAGATACTTAGCAACAAAAACTCGATCAATTAACCTACTTAACAACAAAATCTTGACCAATTGACTTAACCCTCAAAATTGCTCCTAAATTTATTATATTATCAATCATTATAAATTATATAATATTAATATTAAAAATCATATATATTTTCACAATAAAAAATTAATTAAAATATTTCGAAAAAAATATTTTTATATTATACTAACATTTTCACTTAATTTTGTTTAATATATTTATAAAAACTAACTAATATACCATTTATATATTTATAATTTTACATTTTAATTTTAGAAATTTTATCTTATATATCTATTTTCACGATAATACTTATCTGTGTATCCCTCACACATCATTCCAAAAACATATATATATATATATATATAAAATTCGAATCATGACATCAAAACTGTGTAACCAGTATCTTAAACTTTAAAAAATAGGTTGCATCACCAACTTTTAAACCACACTAACCTAAAATATTAATATAAAAATATATTTTTACAATAAAATTTGACCTATTAAAAAAATTATTACATTTAAACAAAAGGAGTCACATAATTTGATAGGATCGTGGCTAATATATTTTCAAAAATTAAATAATATACCATTCACTTATTCATAATTTCATTTCTTTCATTTGATTTCCATAATCTTACTTCTTTTAAAGATACAGAGTGATGTATTATACCATTAACATATTCATAATTTCATATCTTGATTTTCAAGATCATACATCACATCTTTTAAAGAGTAAAGATTGAGATTTGATGTAGCACACCATGTAGATGTATATGAGGTTATAATAAAGAGTAGTTTTGATGTAACACACCATGGAGATGTGTATGTGATTATAATAAATGTGATGATAAGCTTATATGTGTGTGTGTTTTAGAGTATTTTATATACATATTTGTTTTTTTATTTGATATTATTTTTGTTTAAATATGGATTGAATTAAATTAGATTGTGATTCAAAATATATTATTATTTAGTTTTTTATTTATTTTGGTACTTTGTGGGAGGAAAATTGGAGAAATTGACTTGCAAGTTTATTTTAGTGGAAAATTTTGGTTTGGAGATTTAGGATTTAAAACATTCCAAAGACATTTTGAGGCATCAAATGACATTGTTAAGGATCAAATATATGTAAGAATAACTCTGATTCCCTTATTATTTTTCTACATATTAAGATCTTTGCAATGGTATAAAAATTTCTCTAATTAAACTTCATACATGGAAGGCATGCCTCTCTGAAGTTGATCAACCTTGTTGACCACGATGGTACTAAGTGGATTCCATGTTAGTACCTATTAGTCATGTGTAGTACTAGTCACATGTGGGAATTATAGAATATTCGAGAAGGTCCAAAACCCTAACTCAAATTGAGAGTTGAGGTATATATAAACACTTACCCTAGGTGGTTATCAAACTATGTTAAATACTAGGCCATTGGCAAGAGAGGGAATTTCATTATTTTAACATTGTACTTGTTCCATATTTGAATAGAGGTTATAGGAGTGGTATTTGAGAGAATAACATAAGAGAACAAATATTTTGTAGCAACCACTTAAGACTTAGTGTCAAACAAAACTCCATAGTTAGTGTCCATTTCTTTGTATTTGCACTTCCATAAATAAATAAAAGAGAGTAGAGAACAGGCTTCACCTTCTAGATGGTTTTACACCGATTTTAGGTTTCCCATGATATATATTGTATTCATTTGTGTGGATGGTTCATTCCTTTGCTTGTTCTTTCATTTTTACATTTCAATTCTTTTATAAATTCAAGCAATAATCTAGTGGCTATAAATATGAGACCAAGGTTTTTTAGATAAAAATTATCCTATATATATATATATACCAAAATCATCCCTAAAATAATAAATATGGTTTGATATGATGATGTAAATCATAAGGTTAAATACTTTATAGGAAAAAAAAAAGAAAACTACATTTTTCATCATATTTTTTATGTATCTCCATGTAGGTTTAATCAAATTTCAAGAAACATGTTTTTTTTCATTTATTTATATTTTATGTCACCATGGGCCTATCAACGGTTTGTAAAGTGGTATGAAATTTTTTCTTTCTTTCCATTTGAGAATTTATCTATTATTTTATTATTTTAACTATTGTTTTATTGTTTTCCTTTAGATTTTAGACATCAATTTCCCCCTAGTGCTCTAAATAAATAAACCTACATAGTAAAAAAAATTAAAATAATACAAGCCCTATTGTGACAAAATAAGCCAATGGAAGATCCATGATAATTTGTAGATCATATTAAAATCAAAATAGTTTACTTTGGAGTGTTTGTGGGAAGTTTCAAGGTCTAGGAATTGGCTTAAGAAGGAAGTCATATAACCCTATCCATGGTGGATGAGTCCAATCATAACAACCCTTGGGATGCACTAGAAGATACATTGAAAAGGATGGATCAAAAAGTCATTAATATCTCTCACAACATGGCCCTTTTCATGGCATATACGAAAAACAATTTGGACCATTTGGGAAGGTAGCTAGCTATAAATTAGAAGTTATATTGGATAGGAATTTGAAAGATAATGAAGACATAGAAAAGATGTAGTAAAAAAACCCTAAGGAAAAGCAACCAAGTTCAATTACCATAATCCTTCACAAAAATTGTTTAAAATGGTAATAAAAGTGGACATCAAGCCCTACCAAGGTAAGACTAACACTATAAAGTTGAATCATTGGTCATAATAGTTATAAGTATATTTCAATGTCTATAAATACAGAGTAAAAAAATTGATTTGATTGATTAAAAATATAGGACCATGCACTAACCTAGAGGGAATTTCACATGGGGACACTTTGGTTGGATGGTGGTCCGCTAATAATGAAGTGGGGAGGTGTTCAAACCCTCATTACGGCCCAATTTTACCATAACAGTATGTAGAGAACTAGTGGATATGTTTGGATCACTTCAAGTAGATTCATGTGGGTAAAGTATGTAAGAGGTATAGGAAAAATTTTAAGGATGGAAATTTATGTTAAATTGTAGAAACCTTGACAAATCTTATTAGTCGTTAATATGAAAACAAAAAAATATTTGGATATATTTGTTTTTAAAATTCAAATTTCTAATGATGTGACATGTTTTTTTATAAAATTTTGGTGATTTTTAAGCAAAGGTAATTTTATCCTATAAATTTGGGTAAACTATTTTTAGAAAAAAATGGAAATTGGTGAATTTTTTTTTGGGAAAAAACATGGAAAATTAGCACATATATGAAATTTAAACCCTAAATTTTTCTTTGTAAAGGACAACACTAAGTTCAAAAAAATAGAAATCATGTTACTTATCTCTCACAAGAACCTAGGTGTGATCCTCAATTCTCTACATAGTTATTTATAGAAGTAATTGATTCTCTTTAAAATAAGGACCATTAATTACAAATATGTAAAATAATAATACCTTGAGAGCATATGCCATAAGAAAACATGGCCAAGTGGTTCTAAAAAATTCCAACAATATGCTTATGAGGGAAAAGAATGTTAGAAAGGAAAAGTAAAAAAAATGGTAGCTACTACACCTCAGTGCAAGGATCCAAGAAACCATTGTAACCATTATAATATCAATTGTCACATTGAAGATAAGTGTTGGAGGCTACATCTACAATTGAATCCAAAAAATGATATAAGGGATGAAAAGAAGAAGCCACTAACCACATATTTAGGAAACCTAGTAGAAATAAACTCAAATGTGGTTGAGAATATTTTCTACACCACAATGCACCAAAATGAACGAATTTTAGTGGCCTTCATCACAACCAATATAAGGAGATGAAAACAAAAAAACCTTCTATATTAAGATCTAGTTCAAAATGACCATGACAGATGTTCTCTTCAATTCCTATTCATAGGTCAACCTTATAGCATCCGATTTGTTCAACAAGCTTGGATAGTATGCACATCATCATCCTAATTCATATCCACTATGATGGTTAAATAAGGATGTAGAGATTAAGGTCACAAAATAGTGTAAGAACAAGTTTCTATAAGTGCATATTATATTGATGAATTGGAGTTAGATGGAGGCCCCCTTGACATGTGTGGTGTATTTTTTGGAAGCCCGTGTACATATATAAGGGATGCAATATTCATGAGGAGAGAAATATAGTATTGTGTAATCAAGAAAATGAGATATTACGTCATTAGTACAATAAATATATGTCAAACACCTCTTTGGTAAGTGCCAAAAAAAATTAAAAAATGATTATTTTTAATAAGTATGTATTGATTTTCCTAAGAGAAACGTCAAAATGATTAATTGGTAAGAGTAAAAGCATCCATGGAGGGATGTAATAAAGATAATAAACATTGGTTGGAGGAGTTTTTGTAGCATTATAGAGGTGTGGTCCAATAGCCCAAAGGATTACTTCCCAAAAGGGGAATGAAATATAAAATACAATTGTTAATTTACTCCCTATACAAAATATGGAAGAAAATGAAATGAAGAAATATTTGCAACAACTATTGGAGTAGGGAGTAATTCAACCAATCACCCCATGTGATTGATCACCTATAACCATAGTACATATTAAGGATGGGACTTAGAAAATTGTTATCAACTATAGAGCTTTGAACAAGATTATAATAAAGAATCAATGCCCTCTACTTAGGATTGTTGGTTTGGTAGATCAACTGTAGCATGTTAATGACCTCACCAAGTTTGATCTCGAATTGGCGTATGGCTAGGTATGCATTAAAGAGGAAGAAACCTAGAAGACCTATATTTAATAGAAGGCAAGGTCTGTATGAATGTTTGGTCACATATTTTCATTTATGTAATGCACCAAATACATTTATGAAATTTATGGATGATATATTGCATCCCTATTGAGATTCATTATGGTAATGGTGTATTTGGTTTACATATTAGTTTATAGTTCTACCTAGGGAGATCACATATCAAATTTTCTATAGATGTTAGTGAATCTAAAAAAGCATCAGCTACTACCTAGCATCAATAAATGTGAGGTTTCTCACCAACCCTTGGTGTATTTGGGGTATGTAATCAAGCGATGAGGGATTAATATATATCATGTGAATATGGAGGCCATCATCAAGTACCAACTCCTACTAATTTCACTAAAGTTAGGAGCTTTGTTATGACAGTGATGTACCTACAAAATTTTATATAATTTTTTTCAATATTAGTTGTGCCTCACCATGCTATACTAGATGGTGGTAAGTGTTTCTAGTGGATAAATAATCAACAAAAATCTTTCAATGAGCTAAAATAGGAGATTAATCAATCATTATTCCTTTCATTTCCTAACCTGTAGAAACCCTTTCAATTGGGAATGTATGTGAGAGGATATACCATGGGAGAGGTATTAACCAAAAGAGTTAAGTTGATATGCTATCATATAGACATGTTTCATGTGGGATTCCTAAACCGCCCTATGTATTATAACTAACTCTATGCCCTTTTTCAAATATTAAGAAGTGGAAGAACTATCTAATGGGAAAGGAAAGCATTATCCACAATGACCACCAACCACTACAATTTTTATAGGCCCAAAATATGCTTTATAAAACTAGACATTACAAATGGATGGGTCTTTACAATAGTTTAATCTTATAAAAAAATATCAAAAGAGAAATCCTACTAAGTTTCCAAATATGTTTTCAAGTCCACCCACATCAAATATTGCAACATTTGGGAATTCTTATGCACATGGATCCTTTTACACATGATGCATACCAATAAGCACACATATAATATGAGTAATTTAAATTGGGGTTTCAATAGATATATGGATATATTTGACTAGAATAAGGTGATGATAAGGCTAGTTATCATCTCTATAATGGGTTTCTCTACAAGCTATACAAACTTTGTGCTCTTAAAGCTGAAATATTATGGCTTGTTAGATAGGCTTATACCTTTGATATTGCAAGAAATTTTATTGTTGGATTGATAGTTTCCAAATTAAAAAGGTTTGTCACATATGTACTAGCCAAATTACAAGAATATGTAGTTTTACATATTTGAGGATTTGTGATTTATTATGACAATAATAGAAGGAATAAACATCAAGGATTACATTGTCCCTTACTTATCCAAACTTGTCCCTAGTAAAGAATTTCCATGGATTTTGTGGGTGGTTTCCCAACAATCAAGAAGAGACATGACTATTTTTTTGTGGTAGGTGATAGGTTTAGAAATATGTGGAATCATATTCCTTTTAAAAAGGCCATCTAATGACAAGAAGTAGAAAATATATTCTTTGAATAAGTAAGGATAACTTTGGTAAACCAAGGAGTATCATCTAAAATAGGGATAAGATATTTTCTCAAGACCTTTTGAACTATTGATCTAGGTGGATTTTGGTGGCCACCCACCTATTCCACCATGTTGAGGCCTCGGAATTTTTCTGTCGAAACATGGGGGAAAACCACCCAGTCTAGACCTTAAAGAAACTCCTTTTCTGTTTGGTGTAGTGGCTCAAACTGGGGATGATGGGACCAGTTTCCCAATAAGGATGATTTTTAGGGCGTTGTGATTATATAACATGCAAATGGAAAATTATTTTAATCTATCATATGCATCTATCTAAACTATTTATTCTACTATATACCCGGGGTGATTCTTCCTTTATGTGATTTAAATAGATATCCTTTAACTCTTAGTAATATATATCATTTAACAGTTGAAGAGATGAAAATTATGTAAGATGATTCTTCTAACAAAGTATTTTGACTAGAATAATTGTGAAAATTATATTGCATTCATATGTGTGATTATACATTCAATAATAAATCACAGACAATTATTAGAACAAAAGTGCATGTAACATTCATCTATAATAATGTTTCAAATATATAATGCAATAAAAAGATGACTATCAATCTATAAAGCAAGATTTAATACAAGTGAATAAAAGTACCATATGTATGAATGTATACTCATGTAAACTGACAGTAATTGATCTTCTCCTCTTCACTTTCAAGTAAATTAAAGTGTACAATAGTGCAACATCAGTTAAACAGCTTTAATCGTCAAAAGATAACAAATGTGTTCCAATAATTCATCAAAGCATTCACAAACTTACAGTAGTGCATTCTTTGCAAATACTTTTGACAAATTTCTAGACCCTTATCTAAATGTATGAGAGGGGTTGAAATACTAAACTAACTATGTTCTAAAATAGAATATTTCCAAAATATAGAGGAGGTTTCAAACAACCATCCTCGTAAGACTAACTTAAACTACAATCTAGGAAAATAAAGTAACAATATGATTTATGAATTATTTCCTTTCTTTTGGATTTGGTCATGAAGTCGAAAAACATCTAGCATGGGCTTGAGCTGATCTGGCTGTGAAATCCTCAATCCGATCTGTCCTTTGAATACTACTTTTGAAACTACTAACTACGATCTTATTGTTGAATCTATTAAAGACTGCAGGATCTGATATTGGTGATAAGGTTTGATAAAAAAAATCCAATAATTTTCTTGATCAAACTCATTTACCTTTTTAATTGTTTCATCCTGTGTGTCTTCCTTTTGCTGCCACTGTGATTCTAGTTTTTTTACTTCTGAGAACACTTTAGACGTACTCTTTGATAAGTTCTATTTTCACCAGTTGTTCACATACACATTCAATAATTTCTTTTGATAATCTTGATGCTTTCGTCACTTCTTTCTCTGCCTACTTTATTTGTGCTTATCAATCCTTGAATAGGATCTCCTTATGAAACTTATCTACCTAGGGTAGATTAGCTTCCTTTCCTGATTCTGATGCTTGCCATTGAATGTGTTCGTTGATTTTCTTCTCGAGCTTCTCACATTCAAGTTTCTAGATAGCTACTTGCTAGATTAGTATTTATTTTGAGTCACAATAAGAGTCAATAATAGAATATTGTTGGAAAAATACTTTATGTTGTTGCTTTACCTTAGCATTTACATCCAATGCTTCTTTTATGAATTTCTTTAATTATGGTTGACTTTGTAACCTGGTCATTGCTACTTCCAGTTGTGCTTGTTTTTCAATGATTTCTTCTTGATGCTATAATTTAAGATTTTCAAAATCCTTTTGAAATCGGACCATATTTGATTTCACTTGCTCGTTAGAATTATATTTTTCTTGATCTAACGGTCTCTCTAGTTCTTGTATTTTGTCTTCCTTCTTCTTCAGAAACATTTTAACCTCAATAGCTTTATCAATAGTGGAATTAATAGATGCCCCTGCATATTGTGATAATTTAGTTAAATTTTTAGTAGGATCAGCTAAGGAATCCTTCCACAAAACGTCAACAGATTCATCTGTGAGGTTTGAGACTGTTTCATCAGTTCTTCTCCTTTTATTTCTTTTGACTACAGCCTTATAACTAGGACTGTAGAAGATATCCAGCAACGAAATTTCCTCAAATTGTAAAAATATTTGTTCTATAGGGTAGGCTGATATGATCTCTCAATCATGAGTTTCTGGAACTTACTGAGTGGGTTAATAGTTTCCAATATCTTTTTGGAATGTTCAGGTGTTTGAAAACTAGTTACTTGATTAACATTGGGATTGGCTTTAGAATTTTTAATTGCTTTAGAAAAATCATCCCATTCACTACTCAAATAATTTGTTTGGGATTTTTCTGACTAATCAAGTGTGTCATGACTGTGCTGAACTTCTTGAGAAGTTGAATTTGTTCCATTACCTTCCCTTTTATCCTGCATCTCTATCTCTTGGATTACCTGATCAATTATCTTTTCTGGGCTATCCTTTCTAGATTCGAGTTCATTTTATGAATGATCTGAATTGTGAGATTGATGCTCTGACTAACCCAATTCATCCTCAGACATGTCTTTTGCTTCATTATCCAAGCTGATACTTGGAGTAGGTCTGTTGAAATCTTCAATAGTTAACAAGTTGAGAGGAACTCTCTCGAGTCTCTTATTTCCTGTGTATTTGGAAGGCTTCCAAATCATCTTGGTTAAGTTGACTGGTTGCAAACTTAATTCTATCTGAAAACTTTTCCATACCTTGGAAGATATCATCAAATCCATCTATTTCCTTTACAAAAGGCTTCATTTGAGATCTGTGATGTAGTTTTTAATTACATCATTTGGATCATACACCCTCTTTGGCATTACTACCAAATTCAATAGATTAATCTTTGAAACCTCCTTGTAGGTATGGCCAATATCAAAAAGTGAAAAAGTACCGCATTATAAAGGGAAATTAGGCCAAATGGCCTTCTTAGCATCTTTCAGTTGTTTAGTAATACCATTAACAAGCTGGTAGGTTATCTCTCTTACAAGTAACTTATCAGGAACATAATATGGTAGGACGTGGGGAGAAGCATAACTCCCGAATACTATGACATATGTAAAATTCTCCTCTACAAACCACCTAGCCATAGAAATAATGTATGCACTTGCCTCTTTGGAAACCCTAGGGGCTTTCCTATTGAATATCATCTGGTGCATAGGAAACATGACTCCATGAATTTTTTTATAAAAATGCAGATGGAAGTCTGAATCTCAAAAGGCTCTGTGGTAAATGTGGATTGGGGTAGGGTCTTGGGTAGACCATTTCCATCCCATGGTAGGAAAATTAGAAGAAAAGAAGATTGTGTCCATGACATATGCAGCCATATAAAAGGGAGGTATTTCTCTAGATGAAACACTCCTTTTATTCCTATATTTTGTGATGTGTTTGGCTAAACTGTCAAATAGGATATTTTCCCAATTCAGAATTAAGGAATTGACAATTGTGTCCATCAATGGAACCCAATATACTAAAAACCTAGTGGCATCAAGTTTTGAAAACAATCTACAAAACATACCGGCAGCATAGTAGTAAGGGTAAGAAATTTGGGCAATTGGGTACATACCGAGTTTATCTCGCTTAAGCTTTCCCTGGTCTTCCTTCCATTCTTTTATGACTTTCATGAGGTCTGGATGCTCTACTCTAAAGCTTTGCAGAAAATCCTTGTTATATTTCTGTTGTAAGGAGGGTAGATGGTACATTCCTAAAAGACCCTATGTTTTCTCCCTTCGAATCTTTGAATGTTTTGTCTTCTATGCTTAAGTGGTCAATTACCCACTTAACCATGTATGTGTAAGGGAGAATTTTTTGGCCTTGTGGCTAGCTTGTGGACAAATGAACATGCAGCATCAAATTAAGTCGCGTTCGAAGTAGTTTTCATGTGTGTTGTAGTCACTTTGGTTATTACCCATGGATTTTCGTCTTTGAAAATCTTATACATTTCCTCCCATGATAAACTGCCACAATCCTTGCTGCAGGTGGTGTCTAAAAATAAGGGAGACATGTCTGAGTCTTCAGTAGACAACGTTTGACCAATTTCTTTGCCTTTCTTCTTCATTTCAATCTTCCTCACTCCGTTAAGTAGTTTCCTAATTTCAAGTAAACGAAGCGAACATTACAAGTATAGAGAACAGAGAGACAAATCCGTCATTTATATCAAACATGCACAAATAGATATGAATCTATTAAGACCTTTATTTTATTGAATGTTATTAATCATCGATAATTATTTCAAAATCAAATATCTTACACCTTTTCACGAAAAAGATATTAATCAACTTAAGACATTAGATATTGCATTTCGGTTTGATACGACATAAGTAATTTCGCATGCTTAAGTAATCAAATTCCATTTAGTTTTCATATCGCAACTTATAAATTTTACCATTTATGATGTTTACCCATAAATTTTGCGAAATGAAATCTGCGCAAATCGCACATCGCAATTCTTGTGCAGTAAATGAATTCGCTTTTGGTTAAGTTGTGTGAAAATAAATTTGTGCATTCAAGAAGTCAAGCGGTCGTGCTTTATGGGACTTTAGAGCTTTATGTTTATTTCTTTTTTGGCTCGTCGAGTCCGTGTAATCGCAACTTATGTTGAATTGATTTATAAGTTTGATTGTTTAAATGAGGTGTGATATGATAATAGATTATAACAGTGATTGGAGTGTTTGCAAGTTTTAAACATAACTTCAGAAAAAGGCTTAGTGAATTTTGCAGTCTACGTGGCCTAATGGATTTCAAGTCTTTTTGGTTGTAAGCTATGTGGTTTGCGATGCGCACTAAGGAATAAAGCAGAAAGCTCAAAGAAAAATGTATTTCCTAAAGTCTTTGTTTTTAAATGTAAAATTAAATTTCATATTTGTTTCTAAAGATTACCCATTTATTAGATTAAATGGGGGGGTGTTGTATAGCACAACAATTGGCGATTCACTTGGGAGAACGAGCTATCTCTGACTAACTTTTTGAAATTTCTAAAACTTATTTGAAATAAAAATAGTTGCAGGAATGAATTTCAAACAAACAATATTTTACTAAGAAATGGAATTTCTCTTATTTATAATTCATAAGAATCCCTCTTTTAAAAATATAAGTATGAGAATCTATATCAATCTTTACTCAGTTCATAAAGATAATGTAGGCGACTCTCACAGATCAGCTTTATAAATATTTACTCTTTTATCACAGGTAGAGCCTTTGTTCCAATAATAAATTTAAGATTTTGTCAGGGTTACCTTTTACCCAGCAACGATTCATTGTCCCATCCAGTGTTTCTTACAATTTCCAAAAATAAATTCTAATTTTTGAAACTTTTCCTTTTGTATCATATTTTTATTTACTTAAAAGCCATTGTCTTGGCTTGGTACCCAAATGATGAAAACTCCATTCACTAGTTGTAATTAAACTAATCAAGTTGCCTCTTGATGAGACCCCTTGTCCTCTTGATATAATCTCAAGTCATTACCTTGTTTTGGTAGGCAGTATTGGTAATGTCAGTTCAACTATTTCCCTATGAACATGGAAAACAAGCTCATGATGGGACTTTTATCTTTCAAGTTTTTCTTTATAACCTTTTTTTAATTTCTTTCAAAAATTAATAAGTTTCCCCGGATGGGGTGAATCATTGGTCCTTTTGAGGATTCTAGATGATAAGATTGAGTTTTAGATTTCTTTTATGTAAAAGAGTCTTTACTATGTTAAAGATTCTTTTCTTGACTGATAAAAGAATAATCATGCTACATAAGGATGAGAGTTCATCAGAGAATAAATAATTTCAGTGAAATTGCATCTTTCAGTGAAAATAAAATCTATTTGTCTTTCAAATATTTTGATTGTTTCCTTAACACTTCTTATTTATATAAGTGATAAATAAAAAAGGATCATCTGAGATTTTATTTTTGAAAAGCCAAAAATTTATACGAAGAAACTTTTATTTTTCTAAGAAAAAGAAAAAAAAAGGAAAAAAACACTAGTATACAGGGAATAGAAGGGATTACCTCCTATGAAAAGTATTTTTTCAAAATCTGCCCATTAACAGGAAAAGAATCATTTTTTCCTGATAGATATTGAGATAAAAATGTCGACGGGCCTATTTCTTCAATTATTTGAAATGGACCTAGCCAGAGTTTTTGAAACCTTGTGTGTTTACCTTTTTCCTCATGCGCTTTGTCCCATTTCAATACCAGATCGCCAATTTGAAAATTTTTTGGAGTAACAGAAGTTGAATCAAATGAGGCTTTTACTATCTGTTGATGATGTGCATGAGTATGTTTAGATTTTTCTCTTTCTTATTCTAAGTTAATAATTTGACATTGTCTAAGTTGTAAAGAAGAAGCAAAAGATTCATCAATAAATTGTACTAAGGAAAGAGAGGGAATAACTATGTTGGTAGGAAGTACGACTTCTTTTCCATAAACAAGATTTAATGGAGAAGTGCCAATAGAAGCTTTATGAGTTATTTGATCTGCCCAAAGAGCAAATATTAATGACTTATGCCAATTTTGTTGGTTTTGATCAACAGTTCTTTTGATTATTCTAATCTAGTTCTTGTTTGTAGATTCTACTAAACCATTTCCTTGAGGGTAATAATTCACAGAATACTTAATTTTAAAACCTCTTTTAATTGTAAATTCCATTATAGCAGTTCCTGAGAAGTAAGATTCATTATCAAACATTAAATCAGTAGGTAAGCCAAACCTAGTTATGATATTTTGGTTAATGAAATCAATGATATTCTTAGAGCTGGATACCTTTAATGGAATTGCTTCCACCCATTTAGTAAAGTAATCTATAGCTGTGAGAATATATCTATGTTTTTTGGAAGAATTAGGAACAATCTCATCGATTATATCTAATCCCCATTCTTCAAATGGTTGTTCCATATTGACTGGTTGTAATGGGAATGATGTTTTCCTTTGTCTTCCAGATGTACTTTGACACACTTTGCATTTTCTTGAATATTCATGAGTATTTTTGAAAAGTGTAGGCCAGTAGTAACCTACATGCAGAATTTGTGGGTTATCATATTTCCTCCAAAGTTTCCTCCAGCTGGTCCATCACGGAGTTCCTCCAAGAATTTCTCTGCTTCAGATTTTTCGAAGCATATTAGTAGTACAGAATCAAAATTTCTCCTAAAAATACATCATTGATTAATTCATATTTTTTTCCTTTAAGATTAAATCTTGTTTCCTTTTGTAACTGAGTTGATTCGGATTATATCCATTCTTCAATTAGAGTGTAAGATCAACGTATTGAGATTGTGAACCTTTGAGGCTTACCTTTCATATTTTCACATTGTTACCTTATTCTTCCTATGATGATAGATGGGATGATTCTGTAACCATTATGCGAAAACCTTGACCTCTAACAATTTAAGAGGGTCTAATTTCTACATCATATTCTTGTAAAGTGGTAACCCAGTTAGCCCTTTTCTCTCATAATTCTATTTGCATTAATAGTTGTCTCACTGCAAAGGATGGAACTATGATTTTGGTGTGATTTTTTAGGAGAAAAGGCCTAAAATTCTTTATAGCCTTAAAGACAGCAAATGCTTTCTTTTCGACAGATGAATAATTTAGTTTTACACCTTGAAAATTGGAACTAAAAAATGATATTGGTGCTTCAATTTGTTGGTCATTAAGTTGTGCTAAAACAATAGCATATGATGTATCTAATGAAAAGGTGTATCAAGTAAAAGGATTAAGAAAATTGGGGGTAGTCAGGAATGGAGCATTAACAATGGATTTTTTAATCAAATCAAATGCTTCTCTTTCATTATGTCCCCATTTAAAGATAGAAAGTTTCTTAATCATGTTCTGCAATAGTAAAACTATTTGTGAAAAGTCAGGGACAAACCTTTTAACAAAATTAATTTGTACAAGAAATGACTGCATAGCTTTGTTGTTATCATGGAAAGGAATTCTTTTAATTTCATCAATTCTTTCAGGATCAATATATATTCCTTTTTTTGACACAATGAATCCTAAAAAAATTTCTTTCATCTAATGCAAAAAATGATTTCTTTGGATTTAAAGAGATTTCATACCTTTTTCATTGCTCAAAGAATTGTTTTAGGTCATTCATATGACTATTTACCTGTTTATAAAAGACTGCAATGTCATCTAAATAAATAACCACTCATTTATTTATGAGCCCCCTAAAAGCTGTGTCCATAGCTCTTTGAAAAGTTGCACCTGCATTAATTAATCCAAATCGCATCTTTTGATAGGCATAAGTTCCCCACTTAGTCCTAAATGTAGTCTTTAATCTATCATCTGGATGTATGAGAATTTGGTTATATCCTAAGAATCCATCTAGAAAGGACATAAGTTCAAAACTAGCTACTGTCTACAGTACTTGTTCCATGGTTGGTAATGGAAAGTTTTCCTTCTGACATACTTTGTTTAAATTCCTAAAATCAATGCAAATTATAATATCTTCATTCTTCTTCCTGACGGGTACCAAATTTGATACCCATTTAGAATGCTTGACTAGAAATATGATTTTTTCCTTGAGGAGTTTGTTCAATTCAATTTTGATTTGATTTTCCATATTTGGATTAATCTTCCTCAATTTCTGTTGTATAGGTTTTTCTTCTGAGATCATAGGAATTGTTTGTTGAATCACTAAAGTGTCATATGTTTTAAGATCAATGTAATCCTAAGCAAAGACACTTTTGTACATTCTAAAAAATCTGATAAATGATAATCTTTCTTTGGAAGATAGACCAAGACCTAGATTGAAATTTTGAGGTTTTTTGTCAGTTCCTAGATTTACTAACTCAAATCTTAAGGTAAAAATTTGTGTTTTTGAGTTAGTCACTCTTTTAAACCTATCTTTCAGGTCATATAGGTCTTCTAATTTGAAAATATACTTAGGAATATAATTTTTGTCTTTTTATTTCTTAATCTGAATGTCATGTTCATTTTCATCCAAAATTTGACTATCATAAGATCCTTCATATTTCAAGAAATCTATGATATCTGAATCATTATTGAATACTCTCCAATTGGTAACATTATTAAGAATTGATGCCTAAAAATTAATTCAATAGAAAAACTATCAGGACTAAACTCTTGGGATGGAATTAACTTTGATGCTACATTAGCTAGTAGATATGCACTAGAATTCTGCATTATAGGTACAAAAGAAATGTTGAAGGCTAAGAAATGAATGGTTAATTCTTGGACTAATGATTGGTAATGCTTTAAATGTCCAGAATTAAAATGAATAGTATCTCTTACCTATCTAACAATGATTTATGAATCTCCTAGGAATTTCAGATATTTGATATTAAGATCAATAGCTTTGTACAAAACTTGAATGAATGCTTTGTCTTCAACTGTATTATTTGTACAATTGAATTCTAGTATGCAAGCTAACATGGTTTTTTCTCCTTCTAGATTTATTAAAGTACATCCTGTTGGGGTTCCCATGTTTTGGCCAGATTGGCAAGACCAAAATATGAGACAACATCAAACCACTTTCAGACCTCAGGATCTAGCCCTCCTAGGTCCAAAGAGGGATCTCTCTATGTTATATCAAAGGCATATACATCTTTGAAGCTCAAATGTTAAGATGTTAGGCTAGTTATAGGCACAAGGTTTGTTTGTTTGATTTGTTTGATTTGGTTGCTGGTTATCAGGAAGAAGGGTTCAATGTAAGACAAGAATGAGCAAAGAGGAAAAAGGCAGAGGTGAAGTATTCCAGGAAATATTCAAAACCATTGGGCAATGGATTCAAGAAAGGATTTTCTTTCTAATCAATGTGCAAGCTTTCAGTTGGGCTAGTCATCTGAAACATAGGATCTTAAAGATGATTGTGTGTTGTAAAAGGTAGGAAAGGAAGGAGATAACACAAATTCAGAGCACAAAGTTAAAGACCAGCTGGTCGTACAAGGATCCTAGTGGACAGGGCTAACTCTAATCCCCAGTGTTCCCAAATCTTCCAACTAAATCCTTAACAAGAAACATCTAAGAGCAGATACATTTAATTCATACATCAGAGAGTAGGCAATATCATCCACTGCACTGGTTAAATTATCTGAAATAAATTCTTAGATAATACATTCAGAAGAGAAACATCAATGGCAAGGAGAGTAGAAACATAGGGTACCTGACAAGGGTAAATCCTATGCCAATTTTCTGATGCAAGCCAGTAGAAATGAAATGAAATGAACATAAACACAAAGATAGGAAAACATCACCACTGCTTCAGATCAGGATCCAAAGAAATGTGCTTATCATATTAAGTAGTAATACCAATCAAGTACAACATTTCCAATAGCTGAATACTCAGTCTGAAAATATCTCCTTCAACCTATCTTACAACTTTACACCGAGACTGTGTCTCAAAAGAAACTACTTGCAGTTCACTGATAACTAATCAACAACCTTTACAATGAGTTTCTTTCTGAATTTATAGCCCTGGAGGAGCAGAGAAGGTAGGTGAAGAACTAAATGCAGTATTAAAACTTTGAAAAGAAAGAGGGTCGAAACCCATTCCGTTTAAATTCTGGGCATTCAATTCCTGGTGTTCTTTGGGTGAACGAATGATCTTCTTCAGTCTTCAGACTACCCTGATATAACTCTGATGTACTCTGACTGCAGTACTATGTGGTGCTATTGGTAAACAAACAAAAGATAAAGGAATGATAAAGAAGTCTGCCATACTGATGAAATAAATGCTCTGATAGTACTGGAGCTGTTTCAGGGTAGAAAATCTCTCCAGAACACAGCATAGATTGAACACTGCATGGGTGCTCTATTCTTTATGGAGGAAAAACATTCTGCTGCTGTAGAAAACTCCTGATATGCATTGATTTCTGCGTATTGTACCTTCTGCGTGATCCCTGGGTCTTCAATCTGGTATTTTTCCTCTAAATCTCTGAACATAAGGCTTATATATCTTCATTTGTGTGCCTTAAGCTCTCTACTGCTTAATTTAAATCTCTGACCGTGAAATCTGTGTGTCAATGGCACCAGGACATTTCACATAGTAAAACATTGGTCCTTTAATGCAAGTCCTATCATAGGACTTCCTTGGGCTTTCTTGATAATTTTCTTCCTCTGCCCACTGTATTTTCCTGCGTTTTTTGTCGCTGTGATAGAAACCTTGAATCATGGTAGCCATTTACTATTGGTAACCCTGCAAAACATGAAAACCTGTTACGAAAAACATGGGGGGTAGGATGATGTGGATGATCGTGAGGACGACAGAGAAATGGCAGAAAATGTTGTGGAATGGTGGAGAACAGAGATGGCGCAAGGTTGGCGGAATGCGGAACAATTATACGTGAAAACCTTATAAACTTAGACCTTTGAATGAATTTATGCAATGGGATGGCGGAGGTACGGTGGATACATGTTGAGGTGATGTGGCGAGACCGGGTGACGACGGAAAAGTCAACAGCGGGGGAGACAATCTGGACCGTCAGATCTGAGAGGAGATCGACGGTTGAACATGCGGCGGAGGACGACGAACGGTGGGCCAGGGGTACAGAGACTATGGGTTAAACCCCACGCGACCTCGTGGAATGGCGACCATTGGATGGGCCAGGGCAGATTTGACGGCTATTATGCATATTGCTCGGCATCCACAGACTAACTTTAACGCGCGATGAGAGGGTGGTTTTTCCATCATACACATGCCACGCGTCGTTTGTTGTATGGAATCGCTAGGCAATGGGAGAATACCGCCTACCGCCTGAACGCGGTGCGATAGATACCAGGCTGTTTTATGGCACAGTGCACGGTATGCACACTCCGAACCGTCGATCTGATGGGTAAAATGAATGGCAATGGTGCGATCGGGGGTTTGAACAAGGGAAACACGAACGTCGCGGGATTAACAATCGTTGTCTGATATATAAAGCTCGACGGCCAGGAGCGCTCCCGATGTATATTGGAGATTAGTGCCTTTCAGGCCAGAGTTTGGTTATAGCGTAGGGTTCTGTGGGAGGAAAAGATGCGGGGGCTAGGCCAAAAGGGGCTAGGACCGGACTATGAAGAAAATATGATTTTTGGCTCGTTTTAAAGCATTTTAAGGCCAGCCAAGGGTAACGATAGGGGAATGAGGGAGGTTTAGGAATAAACAAAGGAAGTAGGGATGTTTTAGAGGGGATTTCTGGGATGGAAAGGGGGAATTAGGGGGGAAAAGGGGACTTCGAGGAAAGGAACAAAGGGGTGAAAATGAAACAATTTGCAAGGGTATAACGGGCAGAAATAAAGCCTTTCGGGGCATAATTCTTTATCAACAAGGCTTATTTACTCATAACAGCAGAGGGAAACAGTCACAAGGCAGGGAACATGAAAAGGCTGCAAGGACGATGTGTTTTTAAAGGAAATGCATTCCTTGCAGGCTTATAAAACAAATTAGCCCCTTGCTTGCTTTGTCAAGGAAATTATAAGGGGCTAACACATCCAGCGCTTGCACCATCTTCAAATTTAGAACTATCAAAATAAAGAGTCCAAAATAAAGAATTGAATATTGTTCTATCTACAAAAATTATACATTTGGAACTATCTGGATGGGAAAATTTCTCAATATGAGAAACAACTACATTATCAAAGAAAGGTGATGGTTGAGAATTGAAATTTCCCAAAAACAACCCTGTTAAGTAGTTTCCAATAATGTTATTATTGAATGCTACTGGCTCATTTACTCCTTCAATATCAGTGACTATATGCTTCATGAACTTTGCACAGTCTACCCGAATTTGATTTTTCTTTCCATTATATGGTAACCACATATGCGACCAGTCTATTCTGAAATAAACATGAAGTTTTTCAGACCAGTCTCGACTTAAAATAAGTCATAAAATTCAGGAATATCAGCCACCAATATATCAATTATTTGAGTAACCTTGGGATTTGATGAAAATCTTATGGAAACAAAATTTATTTCTCCTACCACCTCTACTCTGGTTCTATCAAGTTGTATTATATGAACAGGGTAACTCTAAAGAGTTATGTTCAACTTATCACAGATTTATTTTGGCATTATATTCAAGGAAGCCCTTAAGTCTATTAAACAGTTATGAACATTTTTGTTATAGATATCATAGGTTAAGAGAAATGGAGGAGTATGAGAGATGGATCGATCACCTATCATAATCAAGTTTGTAGCATCTATTTTCGTTTAAGGAGAAGGTGCCTTACCCATCTCATTAACAGCTTGTACTATTACTGAAGCATGTAATTTTGAAGCAGGAATCACATTTAAGTCTCTAAGTAAGATTTTTTGTTGCTACTTTAATTTAGTAAGCTAGTGAATTGAAATTTTGGCCCTATTTTTCTTCATATCTTCAACTACATTATACTCAATGGTGTCTGAGACTACCATTTTCTTAGATGTCAGTGGATTATCTAAAGTAACGGGACTTGTTTGTGTAGCCTTTGAAGTATACTTTTTGCTTACTGATTTATCCTTAACAGGAGTTGAAATATTTTGCATTTTATTTGGCTGCGTTGCTTCAGTAGTATTTTTTCTCCTTGTGCTCACAGGTAAATCTTAATGTTGTTCTTCATTTGGTAGGATGAAATCCCACATTCCATTTAGTTCAACTTCTTCTTCTTCGTCGTCTTCTTCTTCCTCTATTTTCTCTACCTCTATATCTTGATCAGATTCAACATTAGATATGATATTTTTAGGTTTAGTATTATAGGAATGTCCTTTCTTGAAGTTTTTGAAAGTATTTTTTGAGCTCGAATTTTCAGCGACTTGTTTCTTAATATCTTCCATCTCGTTTGTCATTGTCTTCAAAAATTTTTGAAGAGCTTCTACGTCAAAAGGATATTTTGGCATCTTCTTTTTAGAATCATATTTGAAAGATACCTTCTTTGATATTTTATCCTCTTGATAATTCGTTTCTCAAGAGTTGTTATGTGTTTCTCTACAAATAGAGATTCCTTCATATTTTCTGCAAGTGTTGGCAGTTTTTCTCTATGAACAAAAATAGCTATATTGGATGGAAGAGATGAAATATACCACTCAATTTGAACTTCTGCACCAGGAAATGCTGTAGCAGGACTTTTATTAAGTAATTTATTAAATATTGAATTGAAATCTTTTATATTCTCACCTGTTTTAGCTTTTAGATTTGACAAATCATTGATGAGCATAGCAGTGGTCCCGTCATCCCCAAACTTAGCTAGAAATTGTTCTTCGAACATATTCCCGGTAGTTATAGAGTGGGAAGATAGTGAAAAATACTTGGATCCTGTGGTCCTTTTAGAGTATTTGGAAATAATATTATAACGCAATCCTCTTGAACTACTCCATTTATATTTACAACTAACATAAAATTGTGAATGTGTTCTTCTTTCGGAAGACCATCATCAGGATTAAATTTGGGTAACCATATTTCAGGTGATTTTGGCAGAGCATGAAGAGGAGTGGGAATATTTACAGCCCCTGGATTGTTCCATGGATTTCCTGCCATTATATTTTGAATGGGTTGGCTCGATGGAGTTTGAGTTGAAGAAGAGGCAAGCTGAGTGCTAGGACTAGTTGAAGGGATAGCAGTTTGAGTACTGGAACTAGTCAAAGTAACATTGATTGTTGGAATGGAAGCTATTGAAGTGAGAGGAGGTGAATGGGATAAGATCTCACTGGCGATTGACTCTAATTGAGTCCTCTTTAGTATCTTTCGAGTACTATCGATGGGAAATTCAAAAGGAATAATTCATGTCTTTTGACTTTTTGATCGGCTTAATATTCTTCGAGGAGTCCTCTTTAGTCTCTTTCGAGTACTATCGATGGGAAATTCAAAAGGAAGAATTCATGTCTTTTGACTTTCTGATCGGGTTAATATTCTTCGAGGCTGTAAAGAAGACAAAATACCGATATCCAATATTTGGGAAGATTCATGATTTTTAGCAGAAATAGATACTCTCTCTAAATTTTCTATTAAAGGCTTAACTTCTAAGGAAGCTTGATGGTAATTAGAAGATAGTATGGGTTGAGTATCACTAGGAGGCTGAGGAGAAGGATGATTAAATTCATATTTTAAAGATGAGGATATAGATAATTTTCTGGAAGTTGATGGGGATCTAGAGGGGGAGAGACTCTTAGATTTACCTTTATATTGATCAGATATTTTTTCTATTCACAAATCCCTCCTTCTAGCACCAGAATGTTGAGGCTTCAGAATTCTGCTACTTAAACATGGGGGAAGACCACTTGGTACTGAACTTAAAGCAACTCCTTTTCCATTTGGTGTAGTGACTTCGACTGGGGATGATGGGACCAGTTTCTCAATAAGGATGGTTTTAAGGTTGTTGTGATTACATAACATGAAAATGGAGAATGATTTTAATCTATCATATGCTTCTATATAAACTATTTATTCTACTATATACTCGGGGTGTTTATTCCTTTATGTGATTTAAAGAGATATAATTCAACTATTAGTAATATAGATCATTTAATAGTTGAAAGAGATGAAAATTATGTAAGATGATTATTCTAAAAATTAGTTTGACTAGAAGGATTGTGAAAAATATAACACATTCATATGTGTGATTATACATTCAATAATAAATTACAGAAAAATATTAGAACAAAAGTGCATGTAACATTCATTTATAATAACGTTTCAAATATATGATGCAATAAAAAGATGACTACCAATCTATAAAGCAAGACTTAATACAAGTTAATAAAAGTACCATATGTATGAAGTTCTACTCATGTAAACTGATAGTAATTGATATTCTCCTCTTCACTTTCAAGAAATTTAAAGAGTACAGTAGTGCAACATCAGTTAAATGACTTTAATTGTCAAAATATAACAGATGTGTTCCATTAATTAATTAAAGCATTCACAAACTTACAGTAGTGCATTCTTTGCAAATGTTTTTAACAAATCTATGGACCCTTATCTAAATGCATGAGAGGGGTTTAAATACTAAACTAACTATGTTCTAAAATAGATTATTACAAAAATATAGAGGAGGTTTCAAACAACCATCCTCATAAGACTAACTTAAACTACAATATAGGAAAATAAAGTAACAATATGATTTATGAATTATGTCCTTTCTTTTGGATTTGGTCATGAAGTTGGCAAATATCTAGCATGGGCTTGAGCTGAGCTAGCTGCGAAATAGTCGATCTGATCTGTTCCTTGAATATTGCATTTGAAATTACTGGCTACGATCTTCTTGTTGAATATTTTAAAGACTGTAATATCTAATATTGATGATAAGGTTTGATCAAAAAATTCCAATAATTTTCTTGATCAAACTTATTTACCTTTTTAATTGTTTCATTCTATGTGTCTGCCTTTTGCTATTACTGTGATTCTAGTTGTTTTACTTTTGAGAACACTTCATACATGTACCCTTTTATAATTTATATTTTCACCAGCTGTTCACATACAGATTCAATAATTTCTTTTGATAATCTTGATTCTTTTTCCACTGCTTTCTCTGCCTTCTTTATTTGTGCTTCCCAATCCTTGAAGGATCTCCTTATGAAACTTATATACCTGGGGTAGATTAACTTCCTTTCTTGAGTCTCATGCTTTCCATTGAATGTGTTCGTTGATTTTATTCTCGAGCTTCTCACATTCAAGTTTTTGTATAGCTACTTGCTGGATCAATATTTCTTTTGAGTCACAATAAGAGTCAATAAAAGAAGCTTGTTGGAAAAGTACTTTCTATTATATCTTTAACTTAGCATTTACATCCAATGCTTCTTTGATGAATCTCCTTATGAAACTTATATACCTGGGGTAGATTAACTTCCATTCTTGAGTCTCATGCTTGCCATTGAATGTGTTCGCTGATTTTCTTTTTGAGCTTCTCACATTCAAGTTTCTGTATAGCTACTTGCTGGATCAGTATTTCTTTTGAGTCACAATAAGAGTCAATAATAGAAGCTTGTTGTAAAAGTACTTTCTGTTGTTTCTTTAACTTAGCATTTACATCCAATGCTTCTTTGATGAATCTCCTTATGAAACTTATATACCTGGGGTAGATTAACTTCCTTTCTTGAGTCTCATGCTTGCCATTGAATGTGTTCGTTGATTTTCTTCTCGAACTTCTCACATTCAAGTTTCTGTATAGCTACTTGCTAGATCAGTATTTCTTTTGAGTCACAATAAGAGTCAATAATAAAAGCTTGTTGGAAAAGTACTTTCTGTTGTTTCTTTAACTTATCATTTACATCCAATGCTTCTTTGATGAATTGCTCTAATTGCGGTTGACTTTGTAACCTGTTCATTGCTACTTCCAGTGATGCTTATTTTTCAGTGATTTTTTCTTGATGTTGTAATTTAAGCTTTTCAAAATCCTTTTGAAATTGGACCATCTTTGATTTCATTTGCTCGCTAGAATTATATTTTTCTTGATCTAACAATCTCTCTAGTTCTTGTATTATGTCTTCCTTCTGCTTTAGAAACATTTTAACCTGAGTAGCTATATCAACAGTGACACTAGCATATGCCCTTGCATACTTTGTGATAATTATGTTAAATTTTCAATAGGCTCATCTAAGGAATCCTTCCACAAAACTCCAACAGATTCATCTGTGAGGTTTGAGACTGTTTCATCAATCATTCTCCTTTTATTATTTTGACTGCAACCTTATAACTAGGACTATGGAAGATATCTAGCGACAGAATTTCCTCAACTTGTAAAACTATTTGTTCTGTAGGGTAGGCCGATATGATCTCTTGATCATGAGTTTCTAGAACTTGTTGTAGTGGGTTAATAGTTTCCACTACCTTTTGGGAATGTTCAGGTGTTTTAAAAATAGTTACTTGATCAGCATTGGGATTGGCTTTAGGAGTTTTAATTACTTCAGAAAACTCATCCCATTCAATACTCAAATTCTTTGTTTGGGAATTTTCTGACTGATCAAGTGTGTCATGAATGTGCTGAACTTCTTGATAATTTGACTCTGTTCCATTACATTCTCTTTTTTCCTGCATCTCTATCTCTTGGATTACCTGATCAATTATATTTTATGGGTTATCCTTTCTATATTCAGATTAATTTTCTGAATGATTTGAATTGTCAGATTGATTCTCTAATTGGCCTAATTCATCCTCAGACATGTATTCTGTTTCACTATCCAAGCTGATACTTGGAGTAGGTATGTTGACATATTCAATAACTAACAAGTTGAGAGGAATTCTCTCCAATATCTTATTTCTATATATTTGGAAGGATTCCAAATCATCTTGGTTAATTTGACTGGCTAAAAACTTAATTATATCTAAAAAAATATCCATGCCTTGGAAGAGATCATCAAATATTTCTATTTCCTTTACAAAAGGCTTCATTTTGAGCTCTGTGATGTAGTTTTTAATTACATCATTTGGATCATATAGCCTCTTTGGAATTACTGCCAAATTCAATAGATTAATCTTCGAAACCTCCTTGTAGGTATGGCCAATATCAAAAAGTGCAAAAGTATTGCACTGTAAAGGGAAATTAGGCCAAACGGTCTTTTTAGCATCTTTCAGCTGTTTATTAATACCATTAACAAGCTGGCAGACTATGTCTCTTGCAAGTAACTTATCAGGAACATAATATGGTAGGACGTGGGGAGAAGCATAACTCTCGAATACTATGACATATGTAAAATTCTCCTCTGCAAACCACCTAGCCATAGAAATAATGTATGCACTAGCCTCTTCGGAAACCCTAGGGGATTTCTGGTTGAATATCATCTAGTGCATAGGCAACATGACTCCATGACAAATTTTATAAAAATGCATATGGAAGTCTAAATCTCAAAGGGCTCTGTGGTAAATGTGGATTGGGGTAGGGTCTTAGGTAGTCCATTTCCATCCCATGGAAGGAAAACAAGAATAAAATAAGATTGCGTCCATGACATAAGAAAACATATAAAAGGGAGGTATTTCTCTAGATGAAATCATCCTTTTATTCCTATATTTTGTGATGTGTTTGGATAAACTGTCAGATAGGATATTTTCCCAATTCATAATTACGAAATTGATGTTTGCGTCAATCAATGGAACCCAATCTACTGAAAACCTAGTGGCATCAGGTTTTGAAAACAATCTACACAACATATCGACAGCATAGCAATAAGGGTAAGGAATTTGGGCAATTGGGTACGTATCGAGTTTCTCGCTTTAGCGTTCCTTGGTCTTACTTCCATTATTTTATGAATTTCATGAGGTCTGGATGCTCTGCTCTAAAGCTTTTCAGAAAAGCCTTGTCATATTTTTGTTGCGGGGAGGGTAGATGGTACATTTCTTGTAAATATTCTGCCCTGAAAGACCCTATGTTTTCTCCCTTCGAATCTTTGAATGTTCTGTCTTCTATGCTTAAATGGTCAATTACCCACTTAGCCATGTCTATGTAAGGGAGAATTTTTGGCCTTGTGGACCTTGTTGATGAATGAACATGCATCATTGAAGTAAGTCACGTCCGAAGTAGTTGTCCTGCCTATTGTAGCGACTTTGGTTATTGCCCTTGTATTTTTTTCTTCGAAAAGCTTATACATTTCCTCCCATGATGAACTTCCGCAATCCTTGTTTCAGGTGGTGTCTGAAAATAAGGGAGACATGTATGAGTCTTCAGAAGATAGCATTTGAGAAATTTCTTTTCTTTCTTGTTCATTTCAATCTTCCTCACTCTGTTAAGTGCTTTCCTGATTTCAAGTTAACAAAGCGAAAATTACAAGTATAGAGAACAGAGAGACAAATCTTTCATTTATATCAAACATGAAAAAATAGATATGAATCTATTAAAACCTTTATTTCTATTGAATTCTATAATCATCGATAATTATTTCAAAATAAAATCTCTTACACCTTCACATGAAAAAGCTATCATTCAACTTAAGACGCTAGATCTCGGATTTCGGTTTGATATGAAATAATTCATTTTGCATGCTTGAGTAATTAAATTCCATTTAGTTCATTTATCGCAACTTATAAATTTTACCATTTATGATGTTTACTCATAAATTCTGTGAAATGCGATCTGCGCAAATCGCACAACACAATTCTTATGCGGTAAACGAATTTTCTTTTGGTTAAGTTGTGCGAAAAGTGAATTGCACATTCAAGAAGTCAAGGAGTCACGCTTTATGGGAATTTATAGCTTTATGTTTATTGCTTTGCTGGCTCTTCGAGTTTGCGTAATCACAACTTATGCCGAATTGATTTATAAGTTTGATTGTTTAAATGAGGTGTGATACGATAACAAATTATAATGGTGATTGGAGTGTTTTCAAGTTTTAAACATAAATTTAAAAAAAATCTTAGTGCATTTTGCAGTCTGCATGGCTTAATAGATTTCAAGTCTTTTTGGTTGTAAGCTATGTGGTTTGTGATGCGCACTAAGGAATAAATCGGAAAACTCAAAGAAAAAATTATTTCCTAAAGTCTTTGTTTTTAAAGATAAAAATAAATTTCATATTTATTTCTAAAGGGTCCCCATTTAGTAGAATAAATGGGGGGGATGGGGGGGAGGGGGGGGGGGGTGTTTTATAGCACAATAGACCCCCACCATTGTTTCTTTTTAGTTTCCTTAATTGTAGCACAACTTATTATTTTTTGCATTTTTTCAAGTCCTAAAATTCTGGACCCATTTTGAGGGACAAAAAGACATTTGAGCTTGGAATTTTCCGATCTATCCGTTTTCCCTCAAAACGTGTTCTACTCCCTCAAAATGGATCTGGAAGTTTAGGACACGGAAAACTACCAAAAATAGTAAGTTGTGTTACAATTAAGGAAACTGAAAAGAAACAATAGTGGGGTCCGAGTGGAATAGGCAAGTGGCCACCAATATTCACCTAGATAAATTATGATGGAGGAATGTAAACTGAGAGGCATATTGAATACTTCCCTTGTCAGAGCATGATATGCATTGTTGACCTAGCAGCACTAACTCGATTCCAAAGGGGATGGTCAATTACTCAGGCGGAGGCTTTTCAGAGATGGAAAAATATAGCTAGAGGCCAAAAGGTGGAAAAAGGGATGAATGTGATGCAAAGATGGATTGAATATTGTAATAGGACTTAATTGGACTTAGAATAGACTCCATGAATGAAAGGGTGACTCATATTGGATGCTCTTATCAAGGGTGGCGCGATAATTTTCCACATGGGATAGGTTTAGGGAGACCATAAAAAGCATGAGCAAATAATGGTTGCTCAGGACAAAAATCGACACATGAGCCGACAAGTGCCAAGGAAAAGTGGTACCAAAGTACAAGAAGCTCATATGAAGATATTCAATTTTAATTGGTGGAAAAGTGAAACTTCATGGACAAAATGGCTTTCGAGTGAAGTATCAAATTACCCAAAAATATGAATACCCATTATAAAACTCGATGAGAAATTTCCAATGTTTTTTATTGTTTTTCAAACTGAGCTACGGTTTGGTCACAATGGGTGATGAAAAAACAATATTTGTTCCAATAAAAGGGCTTCTTGCCTCCAAATACAATTCATTTGTATAGTGACTTTTGGAGAATTTGGAGAGGAGGAAAAGGCCCTAAATCTTGTGGAGATTTTATCAAACAAACTTACCATCAAAATCAGGATTTACAAGTTGTAGGTAGGTAGCCTAACTTTACTCTTCATTTTTTGTGGTTTAAAATTTCATATTAGGGCCTCAGGTCTCTATGGGGGACCCCTACTAAACCTCATGGTCACAACTCACTTTTTGGCCCTTGTTCTACATTTTGGAATGCAGGAACTGGGCTGAAAAGTGCATCCAACACATTTTTTATGGAAAAAATTGTGTCCTAGGCTGGGAGGAAAAGCAGGACTAGTGGTATGTGGGGAGTTGAAGCTAATGACTACAAATGTATGCCTTTGAATTTGAATTGAAAAAATATAATGGTATTTTGCAGGTATGGGGACATCATGAACTTTGTCATAAACAAGAACAAGGTCGCCTTAATGAAAGGTAAAAGGCTAGAATTTCCATTCATACTGAGCTTTGGTGTGCTTTTTGGCCACTTCAATGGTTTTCAATGCAACATGATAGTCTTCATTAGCACGCTGAAGCATGATAAGTCATTTTTCTAAAGGTTGGGTGTCTAGGAGGATTTCGACCACAAGGTGGAGGGAGGGGGTTTCACACTAAATCGGTAATACTGCCTCCTATCCAAAGAAAAGGTGGAAAGGAGTAAACCCAGTGGAATTTTTAATATAGGTTTTATATGCCCACAAGGTAGGGAAGAGCATAAGATGTGAGTTGGTATTTTTTTTATTCACCGTCCACTAAAGCATAGTTTTAAAGATTTTATTGACTACTTCAACTTGTCCATTTCCTTGGGGGTAATAAGACGATGAAGATTGATGTTCAAATCCCAAAAAAGAGGATAAATCATGCCAGATATCATCTTCGAAGTGTCGTCCATGGTCAGAAACCAATAGTTTTGGAACCCTGAATTGAGCAATAACATGGTTAAAGAAGAAGAGAGTTGTAGTAGCTGCAATGTTATTGAATGTGGGCATGGCTTTAGCCCATTTGGTAAAATAGTTGGCAGTCACGATATTATACTTGTGGTTATTAGAGGATGGGGGTCAGAACTCCATGAAGTCAATAGCCCATTTACATAAAGGACTAGCTACGATGACGTGATGAAGGGGAGGACCACACCTTAGGGGAAAATAGGTGATGATTGGGACATTGTTTGACTTCCTCAACACAATCACTAAAGATATAATGGAAAATTTGATCGGAACGCATCATTTTCTAGCTAGTGGCCATTCCAAAGAGATGACCACCACAAGTGCCACCGTGGAAGGCATTAGTCACTTACTCAGCTTCAACATGCGTGAGACAATGACAAAGGATAGTATCGACACTGTGATGATAGAGATTGTCACCGATGAGGAGGTAGCAAGGGAATTGATGTCAAATATGTTGTCAAGAATCATAGTTATTATGGAGGGTGAATTTATAGGTTCAAAAATAGGTGAGGATTTTTCCATACAAAGAATCATTTGAGGTGATAGCAAACAAGTGTTCATATGGAAGATCATCATTGACTGGAAGATCTGGCGTACCACTAGGAAATTCGAAAATGAACTTGGAAAGGGAAATTTCTTTCTTAATATTGGGTGTGACCAATTCAAGATCGAATTCTTGAATAATGGTGATCTAATAGGCATACTTTCCACTAATGGTCCGTCGATTAAACAGGAAGGCCATGGGGTTGGAATTGGTCACAACTGTAGTGATAGACGTAAGGATGTAATGACGAAGATTTTGAACAGAGAACACAACATACAACTCCATATTTTCTTCATGTTAATAGGAAACAAGGGGACCACTGAGGTTTTTACTGACATAGTATATGACATGCTCATTTCCAATAGCATCTTCCTAGATTAGGACCCAAGTGGCCAAATAGGCGAAAGATGATATATACAAGATGAAGTCCCTTTCAAAGTTAGGTGGATTGATCAAGGGAGCGGAAGTGAGAGAATGTTTTAGGGAATAAAAATACTATTGAGCTTGGTCATCCCAAACAAATGGAATGGTAGATCAAAGTAGTCTAAGAAACCCATGCACGGTAGTGGCATAGTCAGGGAAAAACCGACGAAGAAATTTGGCTTTTCCTTGAAGGCTTTGTAACTGGAGAAGGGTACGAGGAGGTGGAATTTTGAGAATGGATTAAAATTTGAGAGGTTCAAGATTTATATCATCTTTAGACACAATGAAGCCAAAAAGTAGGCTAGAAGGAACACAAAATACACACTTAAGGGGGTTGAGGAAAATGTTATACTTGTGACATCAAAGAAAAATGGTACTCAAATCGTGAATGTGTTGCACCCAGATTTTGGAACAAGCAATGAAATATAATATGTATGCAAGGATAATATGAGCCACTTCATGGAAAAAATAATTCATGGAACATTGAAACATGGCCCCACAATTCTTTAAACTGAAAGGCATGACTGTATAGGCGAAAGTTCCTTATGGACTAATGAAAACAGTTTTAAGCTGATCAGCATAACAAATACTTATCTAGTTATATCCGGAGAATCCATTCATAAAGGAAAGAACCCCATGCTTTGAACACTCATTAGTTATTTAGTCGATGAACAGTGTGGGTAAGTTTTCTTTGGGACAAGATTTGTTCAGATTGCGGAAGTCAATGCAGACATGAATGGTTCCTTATTTCTTGAGAATGGTTCCTTGTTCCTTCCAAACATTTATTTAGTATCTCAGTTTGACCATCGCATTGAGGATGATAAGATGAGCTATGAGCTAATTGAGTACCCAAACAAGAAAATAACTCCGTCCAAAAATTTCCAGTAAAAATGGGATCTTTGTCGCTCACAATAACCCTTGGGTTTCCATGTAGCTTTTGAATTGTGTCCATAAATGTAGTAGCAATTATACTTTCTCTTGTAATTTGGATATGTCATGTTGCCATTATTCATCTTCATGAGTCATAGTAGAGCTTTTTAAAGGCTTAATGGGTGTTGAATTCTTTTTAGGGACCATTTTAGAATCCAATACTGATATATATTCTACAATATTTCCTTGAAATAAATTCAACTTGATTCTTCAAACAAAACTTATGCAATTCAGAAAAAAAAAATACACACCTTTTACTTGCTTTTGAGGAGAACTATATTGAAATTGAATTATCTCTATAATTTCAGATCCTAAATTTCTGAAATTCAGCCCTATAGTAGCCCTCTAAAGCTTCCTTCAAATGCCACAAGTCTGACCTGATTGGATCAGCGAAACCCAAGAATCCAAAGCTCTAATACCAAATGTTGTGAAACCAACTCCAAAAATAGAAGAAAAGAGATATCAATGCCTTAGAAATAATCCACTTCGAGGGGGAAACCTCCAATACATTACATGAATGAAAAATTCTTGGATGATACAAATGAAAAAACCTCCTTTCTATATATAGGAGTCCATGGGGCCACAATGTAATCCTAGCCGACCTAACAATAATAATGTAAGGGCACAATAATAAAAATGTGGGGGTTACACGGGTACAAAAATAACAATAAGGGGGGCTACACTAACATAATAAGGGACTACACTATTAATATAGGGACTTAACAATCTAATAATTTGCTAAAGTTAAATATTGAATCTCTTCTACAAATCTTTGTGGAATTAAAAACACAATTGCTAATCACATGAACATGAAGAACGATCAATCACACACAACACATATTTTTTCCCAGGGAAAGATTATAGCTAAAAACCCCACTATCTTCTATTGTATATTATATCATGGATCATGAAACAATTACATACAAAACTCTTCTCGTAAGAGCTCTCAGTACATCAGCTAATTGTCCCACACTATCATACAAAAATTGGCAAATCCCTTAGCCAATTACTGCCTCTAGACATGCTTCCTTCACTGCACAATCCCTACTGAATGCAATCCCTAAATTGATGCAATATTGCCTGCCTTGACTGCGCAAGTATCATGGGCACATCCAATGTGTGTTTACTTGCATGTGTGCAATCGGATAAGGTCACAACTGATAGTCAACTTCCCTTTCACCTAGAACTCAACTGGGTCTCCACTGGATCTGACATGCATGTCGCCAATATTAGTAAATTTTTAGTTGCATGTGAGATCATTGATTGTGAATTAATTAATATTTAATGCACTAGATCTCTCACTAGTGTATCTTCAATTACAACTAGCACAACCGGGTTTAACTCACTTAACTGAGTTAAACTCTTTACAACTTGCACAAACTCATGCACCACTACATTTTCAACTCTATTACAACTAGAATCACTCAATTACAACTATAATTGCTCTGCATGTCCCACCAACCAACCTCTAACTTGAAATTCACTTAGCTAACTGATTTTTCCACTTCAGTTAACTATTTCAATTCCACATTTAGAATAGATTACAATTTAGTGTACATCTAAATTTAGGGATAATAAAAATATACATGCACCTAAAAATAACATGTGGGCCCCACCCTAGTATAGGTGCTTAATTTTCACTAGGATCATGGGTGCCAAAAATTTCTTGTTGAATCTCAAAACTCCCTCTCAACAAGAAAGGGATTATCCTTCACCCTGATCCTGTCTCTATGGTATTCTAATTTTCTCTTGGTGAGTGCCTTCATCATAATATTTGCATCCTGATCTTCCATGGGAATGTACTGAAGCAACATGATTCTCCTCAGCACACAATCTCTGAGATGATGGTACTAGATATCTATATGCTTGGACCTATCATGAAAAACAGGATTAATTCAAAGTTTAATGTGACTCTGATTATCACAATGACTCACTGTCGGATGCATCTAAGAACCAAACATACCAACCAAGATCTTTCTTATCCAAATAGCCTCACATGCATCTTGGCTTGATTCCATGTATTCTGCTTCCGCTGAACTAAGTGCCACAGATCTCTGCTTCCTGTTGTACCAAGAAACAATTGTAGACCTAATACTAAATCTCCCTCCTGATGTTCTCTTTCTGTCTGATGGATTTCTAGCCCAATCTGCATCCATGAAGCCATTAAAATTCACTCCATCCATTCTTCTGTACGATAGACCATACTCTGTTGTGCCCGTCAAGTATCTTAGGACACACTTCCCCGCCTTCAAAAAGAGCTTGGTAAGCTTAACCATAGCTTGACTCAACTGGTTAACCACATATAAAATGTCAGGTCTCGTGTTCACTAGATATATTAGTGAACCGACTAAATGTCAATAGATAATAGCATCCACTACCTCTCTAGAAGTAGCATCCTCTTTCCTCCAGTTTCCTGGAAGAGGAGTATCCATGGGTTTGTAGCTCTCCATGTTAAACTTACCAAGTATCTCCTTTGCATACTTGCCTTGAGACACAAAAATTTCACCATCCCACTGCAATATTTCCAATCCAAGGAAATAATGAAGGAGGCCCATATCCTTCATTTCGACTCCCTTACAATATCTTCCTTGCATGAGTGTATTAGCTGCTCATCACCAGTCAAAGTTAGATCATCAAGATAAATAAAAACGATCAATATCTTACCCTCAACCATGATCTGGTACAGGTTTGCATCTGCTTCACTTTTGGTGAAGCCTAATCCAGTGAAATAGTTGTCTATCTGAGTTTACCAAACACAGGGTGCTTGATTCATCCCATACAGTGCTCTTTTGAATCTGCACACATGCAACTCGTTGTTGAAGATATTGAAACCTTCAGGCTACTCTATGTACACCTCCTCCTTAATTATCCCATTGAGAAACTTAGTTTTCACATCCATCTGATGAATTCGCCAGCGCATTTTCACTGAGAGTGAAAGGATGGTCCTTATGGAAGAGTACCTTGCGACAGGCACAAAAGTCTCATCATAATATATCCCCTTGATCTGTGAGAAACCTCGGGCCACAAATCTGGCCTTTTATTTCTCCACACTCCCATCAACAGCTTTCTTTACCTTGTAGATACATCTCGAATCTACCACTGATTTGTGAACCGGTCTTGGGACAATTTCTCATGCATTGTTTTTGACAATGGACTCATACTCCTCCACCATTGCATCAACCCAAGTAGGATGTTTTTGATTCCTAAAATGAAGGTGGTTCAGTCAAAATACATTTTCTCATAAGAGCCATGTATCCATTAAATCATTCAAGAGACTGTCTCTTTCTGCGCTGTGAAGTAAGGGCTCCTACACTCTCTACAGCATCAAGTCTCAGCCTATCAACTTCCATGGTGCGCTTTTTTCCATTTCTGATGGATGGCTCTGCATGAGTGGCTTCCCCCCCTCCATGAACCTCCTCATGTGGCTGATCCACATCTTGAGACTCATCTTTGGGAACTAGCAGTTCCTCCTCTGCATGCAAGTCCAGCTCCCTCTCAAGGGAAAACCACATGGCTTTCCCCTCATAAAATTTTATATCCCATCACACAACAGTCATTCTATTTTTTGGAAAATACACACGATAATTATGGGTTGTTTTTGTGTACCCCACAAAAATCCCAACTTCAATAGTTGGTTCCAGCTTCTTCGTGGTGTCCTTGGTCACTGTTGAGTCTCAAAAGTGTTTTCCATATTCATACATATTTCCATTATGCCATTACCATTTAGCTCTCATTTCATAACTATCTGACCTAAAACCCTAAATCAAGTAACCATTTTCATAAATATATGGGTTAGGATCCTTGTCTTCCAAAGTTATTTATTTTATGTGTTTAAAGTGAATTTATGATTAGAAACTAGAAAATTAACATAGTTTCATATATCTATATATGTGTTATGAATTTTGTGACATGTGTAGGTCAAAAGGAAGCTTCTAAAAGACCTTTATGTGGCCTCCCAAAACCAAATTCGAATTTGAGTGGAGAAGATCATGGGATCATGAGGACATGTGTCTCATTTCTTTTTTGTATTGAAACTCTAAGAAGATATGTGTCTCATTTCTTATTTGTATTGAAACTCTAAAAATACATGTGTCTTATCATTTCCTATTTTGATTGTAACTCTAGAGATAGAGGGAGAGATTCATAGACTCTCATTAATGAGATAACTTCTCATATTTTTGTATAAATAGGGGAAGCTTTTTCCTATCAAGGGTAGTGAAAAATAGGAGAAGAAGAGAAAGGATTAGAGAGTGTTTTGTAACAAAACTTAAGATGGAATGGGATGTAGATTTGTGAGTTTATCAATAAAGAAGTTCAGTTCATTGATGTTGTTTTGATTACAACTTTAAGAAGCTGAAGAATTTCACCAAATTGGTAGCAGAGGGCCCCTGCTATTCGAGGAGGTTTTACATGTTTTCTAGATAAGTCATTTTCAATTTTGTTTTGTCATATTTCCTTACTTAGACTGCTTTCTGAAATCATAGCTTTTAGCATTATGTTTCATGTCATTTTCTTAGATAAAGGATCCTCATGATATTGTAGTTAGTCTCTTTCTCAAGCTCTTCCAATACATCTCTATTAAATGAATGGGATTCAATTGTGATATTCTGAGTTATTAGCATTTCATTTTTTGTTATTTAATTAAAAAGAAGATCATCATTATACTACAGTTAGTCTCTTTCAAAAGCTCTTCCAATAAACCTCTAATTCACAAATGAGACTTAGTTGTAATATTGTGAGTTATTGATTGTTTTGTTTCATAGAATATCCTTATCACATTATGATTAATCTCTTTCAAAATCTCTTCCAATAAACCTCTAACTCATGAATGAGATTTAGTTGTAATGTTATAAGTTGTTTCAACATTTCATAGGAGATCCTTACTACATTATAGTAATATTTTTCTCAAGCTCTTCCAATAAAATTCTATCAAATGAATGAGATTTCACTATAATGTTTTAAGTTATTGTTTGTTTCAGCATTTCCTTTTATGTTTTAGGAGATCTTCATTGCATTAAAATTAATATTTTTCACAAGCTCTTCTAACAAATCTCTAACTAAATGAATCAGATTAAGTTTTAGTGTTTTGAGTGACTTTTAATTTCATGAATGTTCATTTAGAAGCTATAATATCCATGGATTAGGACTCTCTGTTTTCATCATTTTCTAGTTAGGAATAGAATTTGCAAATAAACTTTGTTTTAATTCATTTATTAACATTTCCTTTTCTCCCTTTTGACATAGATCTAACTTCATATTTTTAGCATAGAGTAGCATACTAAACATCAAACATAAAAACCCCAAAACATCAATAAAACACTAAAAACAATGAAGTAAGAAAAATGGATACTTAAACACATATAGTGCATCACACTTCATCAGTTTACTAGCCCTGGTCGATAATTTATGTTAGCAATTTAGGACACTAAATTGACTAAACAGTCACACGCACATAAACATATGAGCCAAAAATATTAAAGTGTGAAACATCTGGTTTCTTACCAGTGAAAGCTTCTTCAAGTGTACTCATGCCAAGTACTCTATGAGGACAACAGTTTTTCACATAAATCGCAGTGTTTCATGCTTCCTCCCACAAATGCATTGGTAGGCCTTGATCATGCAACATCGCTTGTGTTTCACCCACGATTATTCTGTTATTCCTCTTCGCGACCTCATTCTTTTGTAGGTTATGAGGCGCTATGAGTTCTCTTTGAATTCCTTCTTTGCTACAGAATTTCTTCAATTCTTTAGAGATGTATTATCCACCATTATCGCTCCTAAGAGCCTTCACTTTCTTCCCCAACTCTTTCTCCACCAATGTCTTAAACTCATAAAACTTAGAAAATGTTTGATCTTTCTTCTGCATGAATAAGGTCCCGCATTTACGAGAAAAATCATCAACAAATATTACATAGTAATTATGTTTTGTTGTTGAAGCAACTAATAATGGTCCTCACACATCTGTGTGAACTCCCTCAAGGATACCTAAAGCTTGGTTCTCCTTCTCATGAAAGGTGGACTTTACATACTTCCCCATGGTGCAACCCTTGCACTGATCTAACTGATCAAGTGTTCCCATTGGAATTCCAATAGATATTTGTTGCATGACTTTCAAGGATCCGTGATGAAGATGGCCCAACCGCCTGTGCCATAATTCGCCCTCATCCTAGCTCACCACATTCTCCACCTTGCCCACCATGCCAGCATAGCCATCTACCTCTAGCTTGTAGAGATTATTAACTTGAATCCCTATCCTCCTGGCTTGACCCATTGTTTTAAGTCGCAGGAAATCTTTTCCATCACTAAAAACAACGTCATAACCTTTGTCCTCCAACATTGCGACTGAGACCGAATTTTTCTGCAGACGTGGTACATGCATTACATATTTTAATTGAAATGGTTTACCTGAATCCCTCTGAAAGGTAATGTTTCCAATCTCGGTAGCACTATACCATCCTTCATCTCCCATCTCAATATGCATCTGGAGATCTTTCTCCTCCAAGTCACTGAAAATTTCCTTATCTCCCGTCATGTGAAATGAAGCGCCACTATCCAAATACCACATCGATCCTAATGCACTTGAAACCATGCATGAAACCAAGAATAATTCAAGCTCAAATTGCGAGGGAAGGGTCTCACCATTTGTAGCTCCAGCAACCTGCTTTTTCTTGTTATTTTATGGACAGTTAGTAGCAAAATGCCCATGTTCGTAGCAGGGAAAACACTTCACCTTGGACATTTACTTCTTCTTGCCTTTAGACTCGGATTTAGAATGGAATTTCTTCCCCTTCCCATTCTTCGCCTTCGTAGCCAAAGTACAATCCTCTTCATCATTGTGCTTTTATGAAGAGTTATCTCTGGTGTTTCGCCTAAACTCCTCCTGCACCAAATCCAACCACAGTTGTTCCCAATCTGGAAATTTTTCTCGTCCATTGATAGAGTATTCATAACTGTGTGAAATCTTAGGAAGTCCTAGGAGATCCAAACTCGCCAAATCATCATCAATGACTATTATTCCCACACTCCCCAGTTCATCCCGACATTGGACAAACTTTGTGAGATACTTTGGAATGGTGTCTCCCTTTTCCATCTTGATCTTCCTGATTTTATATTTGAGAGCCAATTTCCTATGGTCGTTGCTACTTTGGAATAGATCTGTCAAAGCCTTCCACATAGCATATGGTGTGTCTTTCCCATGGAGGCTTGAGACAATGTGGTATCGTACTCCCTCCAACAGGATCCTCCTCACCTTTACCACTTTCTTTTTCCATGCATCAAGATTGGCAGCATCTGCAGCATCTGGCTTAGGAACATCTTTTTCAATGAATTCCTTCAAGCCATTGTCTTCAAGTATTGCCTCCATCCTGTCCTTCCAAGAAATTTAGTTAGAGTCTCCCTCGAGTGCATACTCTAACCTCAAGACATTGAAATTCATTTCGATCTTGAATCATCTATAGCACCAAGAAGATCTTTCAGCAAATTCGAATTTTAACCAGTCACAAACTCAACTCCTGCTTCACTTCTGCAATTTCCTGTGCTCTGATACCATGTAAAAATTATACAATATGCATGTATATCTTGGATTCACCTAATATAACAATTTTCTAAAGCTAAAAACTGAATCGCTTCTACAAATATTTGTGGAATTAAAAACATAATCGCTAATCACATGAACATGAAGAAAGATCAATCACACACAACACAGATGATTTCCCGGGGAAATATTATAGCTAAAAACCCCACTATATTCTATTTTATATTATATCATGGATCATGAAAAAATTACATACAAAACTCTTCTCACAAGAGTTTTCAGTACATCGGCTAGTTGTCTCACGCTGTCATACAAAAATTGGCAAATCCCTTAGCGAATTTATTGCCTCCAAACAACCTGCATTCACTGTGCAATCCCTGTTGAATGCAATCCTTGAATTGATGCAATCCTGCCTGCATTGACTATGCAAGTATCATGGGCACATCCAATGTGTGTTTAATTGTATGTGTACAATCAGATAATGTCACAAATGATATTCAACTTCCCTTTCACCTAGAATTCAACTGGGTCTCCACTACATCTAACATGCATGCAGCTAATATTAGTAAATCCTCAGTTGCATGTGGGATCATTAATTGTGAGTTAATTAATATTTAATTCACTAGATCTCTCACTAGTGTATCTTCAGTTACAACTAGCACAACTAAGTTTAACTCACTTAACTGAGTTAAACTATTTACAACTTGCACAAACTCATGCACCACTACACTTCCAACTCTATTACAACTAGAATCACTCAGTTACAACTAGAATTACTCTGCATATCCCACCAACCAACCTCTAACTTGAAATTCACTTAGCTAACTGTTTTTTCCACTTCAGTTAAATATTTCAAGTCCACATTGAGAATATATTATAGTTTAATGTCCATCTAAATTAAGGGATAATAAAAATAGACATGCACCTAAAAATAGCTTGTGGGCCCCACCCTATTGTAGGTGCTTAATTTTTACTAGGATCATGGGTGCCAAGAATTTCTTGTTGAATCTTAGCAGAAGGTTCAACTTAATAACAATAGGAAACTCCAAGGGAATCACCATACATCGATCCCATGGATGAAGACATGTAGAGAATATCATTTGTGTTATCCATTATCTCGACATCGGGAGGAGGAATCACAATGTGTGGTTGAGGTATCTCTTGTTCTGGCGCAAAAATGGTACGAAAATCCACAGGTAGGGAAGAGGTGGTTTCACTATGAGCGGCCTATATTTCACAAAGGGCCTAACCAATATCAGGAAAATATTCGATATAAGGACAGTGGTGAGAATAGTGGCCAAAATTATCATACAAAGCTCAAGGGTGATTCATGTGTAATGATCTGTTTTTATTAGCTGACTCAGGTAAGGTGACATGGACCTCTGGAATGTTAGAGGCAGGAAAGGTATCATTGACCACATATTTTAGATGAGGGAGTTTATGAAAATTATTGGTGGCATTCCAAACAACATCACACGAAGCACACAGAGGTGTCATATTTAGAGGCTTAGGAGGAGTTGGTGTTGTTTGGGGTGCCTTGTCTTGGTTCCCTTTTTTTGGGCTTTCCCCCCTCGCCAGATGCTTTCAAAATAGGTGTAGATACCTATTGAGATTTCTATGGAACTGAAGCAAAGGAAGAGGAAGGAACAATAGGTTGTACTGGGGTCAAAGTTGTGTAAGGTTTAAGTTGGTCAGAGGTTGTGTTTGTGGGGAGATAAATGTACCATATTGGGATCTCCAAGGTAATTTTGGGTAAAATCAACGTAGCCATGATAGGGACAAAGAAAATTCCAGGTGGGGGGAATAATAAATGTATCTAACCCAAAGGATAATGGCCTAGAGGAACTTCTCCTCGATGGTTAAGACCTACAAGAATGACTCCTAGTTGGAATGGACTAGGAGAGACACTAGTAGAAGGAAGTTATCCTTGAGGAATTATACATGCATAGTGAGTTGACTTGGGAACAATAGGTTGCAGAGGCATTGGCTATTAGATGGGTGTATCAGATCGCTTGTGAACATCTCATGATGCTTGCAGCATGAAAACAGTAGACGAGCTAACCTCAGAGGGGGTAGGTGGTGGACCGTAATAAGCACCAAGTAAATAAAAATATTTATAGACTCCAGGGGATACATTGGTGAGGGACAAGACACTCATATTTCTAGTCATCGATGAGATATTACAGGATGAGCCCTAGGATCATAGTATTTCAGTTGATCGATAGTCATTAGGGGAAATTTGAGGTCTAAAATGGGCCTCCTAAGAAAAATGTACAACCAAAATAAACTTTATGAGAACCAATAAAATTCAAAATGATGATGTTAACCATGGGGGATGATTCACCATTTTTGAAGTAAAAAATTAAAAATACTAAAAAATAATAAAATAACAAAACTACTTTTTCAACTCATATTTTCAGTTTGTCTCCCTAAGCATTACTCAAATTTCAAGAGGGATTACTTTTTGGATGCAAAATTTAATTTCTCATCCAAGGAGTACCCATGTTGCATACTTTTGATGGACCCTGTTATACGGAAAATGAGAAATACATGAAAAAACATGATTGTAGTCATGTTTTTCATGTATTTCTCATTTTTCGTGTAGAAAAGTCCATCAAAAGTATGCAACATGGGTACTCCTCATCCAACGAGTATTTCTACTCGAAATTTGAGTAAAACCTTAGGGAGATAAGTTCAAAATACGAGTTGAAAAAATAGTTTTTTCTTTTTTCCCTCTAAAATTTGATGACGTAATCAAATATTATTTTATTATTTCCACTATTATTTTATAATTTCCTTAGGAGGCCCATTTTAGACCTTAAAATTCCCCTAATGGATGATCTTTCCTTTATTAGGAAAGCACATCTTACGAAAAATTACAGATGTGACAATTGACATGGCATAGGTGTAACTACGACCCAAAAGGATGTTATATTCCAATCGGGCATCAATGACTTCAATTTCAATAGAGACAGTCTTGCCATAAACAGTGATAGGATAGTTGTGATATAATCCAAGGGGTTGAAATGGATGATTGTCCCATGCATGGAGAGTGATGGTGGATGGGGACAGGTCAAGTGAACCAAGTCTCTTCCAAACACTAGTAGCCATTACATAGGTGGAGGTGCCTTCATCAATAATACATCACTAAAAAATGGCATTTCTTATGGAGACTGGTATTTAAAAAGCAATAGATGAAGGAATTGGGGGATGTTATGATTAATCAATGTCAAATATGATCATATGATCATCAGAAGGATCCACACTACCGAAAGAAGAGAGTAGATATTTCTATTAGGATGGGCATGAATGGATGACTTCTAGCGCTGACATGGCCTAAGTCATCTACTATGCTATAGGTATGGGCGGTTTTAGCTAAAGCAACATTTCCACATAATGGACCTTTGGGGATATTGGTAATAACCTCTACCTTAGGTTGAGGGATATGTAAGATACCATTTGATGATGAAGGAGGCTCAGTGGAAACTTGAGGTCGGGACTCAATTATAGACTTAGGAGGTGGCTTGTCATACTGCCATGATCGAGTCTGAAGGTTGACCTATTTGGTGTTGACCTCAATATAATTCATAATAAGAATCTGATAATCACGGGGACTAGATTGTGGTGTTTTGGGAGCTTCCTCACCTATTGTAGGTTGGGTAGCTATATATCCTTGATGAGGAAATGGTTTGGTAACCACAATCAGTTGAGATGAAGCAGGAGTCGGAGGTAGTGAATCCATGGGTTTTTTTCCTCTTAGGGAAGCTACTTGAGCTTCCCATACTTGACACATTTGAGGTAAAAGGGTACATTCATGAGTAGAATTTCCATATATGTCGCCACATGCACAAGGAGTATTCATACAAAGGGCATTTACTTTCTTAGGTTATCCACCTTGTTGTTGGGTTACGAGATTAGGCTTAATTCCCTTAGGATCATTAGGTGGAGAACCCTGGTTACCCTCATTACCTTAGGATTTGTGGTTCTAATTACCTTTCCCCTTATTCTTCTTCTTGGGATTTGGGGGATTGGTCCCACTCTGATGAACATACACTTAACCTTGAGGAGGAGGTTTTTTTTATGGTAGAGGTTGAAGAGGCATGGGAAGTTGAGGTGTTTGTGCCAGAGGGGCTACAGCACTAGGTGGTGCATATGAAAAATATGGAGGAGGGGCAACATTTAGATAAATAGGTTGAGAAACAGCTAGCCTTGGAATTTATTGATGCGATTGGGAATATGCATATGACATGCTTTGACCTAGATAAGGGTTTCCTAGCGAAGGGGGGTAATTGTAAGAGGTATCAGTCCCCCCTTGGGATTGACCATAACTCATCGAAGGTGGAGAATATGGTTGTGGGTGAGGGTGTGAAATGGATCCAGTGATACCATCGGCAGTGTGAGATGCCCCCGATGCATTAGAAGCACTAGGCCAAGGTAGATCGGGAAGAACGATATAAACATAACCTGATTGATCATATATCAAGTCATATTTCAAATATACTTGAAGAGCATCTTCCTATGACTGAGGGAATTTTTATGCGACATCTTTAATTATGGGGGCAAAAAGCGATGTAAGGAACCAATCCATATAAACATGGTCTTCGAATTCAAGGGCCCTACACATGCTCCTCCTTCTACTCCATTCTTGAACATGGTTAGATAGGTGAGTCACATAATTTTGATAGAAAGAAGTCAATAGTTGGGTAGTGGTGTCATAACGGAGAGATAACTAGAAATAGGATAGAAAATCTTTGGAAAGAGTCACAAAAGTGGAATTAGTGGCGTTGGGTTGATCGACATACCACTTAGCAACAGCATGAGTAAGCATTCACTGGAATAGATGAAGATGAATGGAGTCTTCAATGATGGAATTAGAGGAACACCACATGTGAAATGAGTGAACATGATTTGTGGGATCTTCTTCAGGATTTCCTTCAAACTTGGGTATGTTAGAAGGAAGTTTGGTAGGAATAAATGGTCAGCTTTGGTTATGGAGAGGAGGATCTTTGATAAACTGGCTAAAATCAGGGAGATTCAAACCAACCATAAAGGGTGGCAATGAAGTAGGAGTGAAAATACTTGTTGAGGTTCCACCGGTGGTATTACCCGGGTTAGGACCTAAGTTACCCACCTGGTTTCCCACACCTGCGTTGGTGCTTGACATGGTTGTGATACAAGGTTGAGAATACATGGAATCAAAGGAATAATTGGATGAATCAGTAGAATCAAGTTCAGAAGTACTTGATGGAGGACTGGGAGTATGAACTATAACTCGATGGGGAGAAGTATTATGTCCTAATGGTAATTGAGGGTGAGGGCCTCGAATTCACCATGAAGAATGCCTAGGGGGTGCAATGATGTAAATATAATGATAACACTAAGGGCTGAAGGATGATAGGATAAAAGTATTAAAAAACAACAAGAAAACACCTAGTGCAATGGTTCCAATTGTAAACTAACTATATAATGATGTTAGTCTTAATACAATCAAACACATACTATCAAATAAAATTACCTCTAGCCTATAGGTGATCTATATCCTCAAAAAATCCTAAATATATTGTTCTATATGGCCTTCCAAATAACTTCTTACTTGACGAAATCTTGTCCCTCCAGTAGAATTGTCCAGAGAAAGGTAGGGTAGAGAACCAACTGCTTCCCAAATTTAGTCTTAAAAGTTATTTTCCTAAGATTGGTCACTATGGTTACCTTCATCCCATGGGGGTGGTCAAGTCTTGAGCTACTTGGTGATCATCCACCACACAGAATTCCATACCATAGGTTGGGTAGCCGCGAGGAGAACTGCTCACACGATGACCTAGCCTAACCCCCTCTGAATCAGGTTTCTGACGCACTCTGGCTTTGGACCATGTGATGGTGAAGGATTTTAATCTCCCTACAAATTCAACTTCTATGTTTCAATGTAAATGATTGATGGGTTTTATTGGAATCCTATCCCACTAATCCTACACCTAACTACATAGATTTTTTTTCCCTGATGCCCAAGTGGGCTTAATCTATGTGTGTTAGATTATTAAAATGTGATGTGTTTCAAGTATTTTTTTGGAAATGTTACCTAACATCACGTTCTCTTAGGGTGTGCAAATGTATGTGAAAAAATTTGTTTGGTGTATGATTTAATTGAGCATGTTTGATGATGTCATATGTTGTTGAAATAAAATTTTGAAATACTGTAAATAATTTTGTAAAATGACAGTAAAATAAACATCCAATCAAGCACAAACCCCACCCGAAGAAGGCTCTCAAAAAATAGACCAAGGAGAGGAAAAAAAGCTACTCCAAAAAACACAAAAGGCCTACAATATATATTGTCAAAGGGATTGGGATCTAAAGGCACTAAGCTGCTGAAAATGGTGCAGACAAATAACAACAATTAGAGGTGAAATATGCTGCAAAGGATAGGAAAGAAGCTCAAAAAACTAGGACACTCAAGGGAATCTTAAGGGGTAAGGCAAGAGAAAACTCAAAATGGAGTTAAAATGGTGAAAGAACTTATCCTAAAGGGTTGAAATAAAGTGGATCGGACCATGAAAACCAGAGGCTAAAATTGTTGAAACCCTAGACTCCTCACTCAACCAATCTCTTCCTAAAAAGGTGGAGGTGTACTACAAACCCTAGGGGGATTTTTTCTTCCTCAAAGAGAAAAAATAAGAGTATCCAAACCTAAGAGAGACTGAAACTTAAGTGAAAAAACCCTTCCTAGTACACAGATAGAACCCTCGGTAATGTTGGAAAAAATTTGAAAATTTCTCTGAAATTTTTCAAAATGTAGGTATTGACCTTAAATAGGTGTAAAACACGTATTTTGGGCCAAAAACTGCATTCTAGAGCTGAGAGCACAAATTTGGGGCTGAAAAGTTCATTTTTCTCATAGGATTCTCGATTGTCAAATCTCTCACGGATGTTGTCATCTCATGCTTGAATAGTACTTGTGACCTATACAAAAAACCAGAAAACGACCAAAATCTTAAATTTTTACAAAAGGATGGAAAAAAGAATATAAATAGAAATGAGAGGCTAAAACTAGTTGCATAAAACCCTGAAAAAGTTGAAGTTGCAATCACCCAGGAAACTGAATTGTGACACCAATGGAGTCAACATTTATTAGTATGCAATTTATTGGAAGGTGTACCAAAAATATCTCACTTAAGTCACATGTGACTAGTGACCCTAACAATAATTGTGGTTGCTTATACTTTAGATCTACAATAAAAAATTGAGAAAAAGCTGCAAAAAAATGGATTTATGTGATCTAAATTATAAACAACAAAACAAATTTCATGTAATAACCCAATTATGGAAAATAATTTAAAGAATATATATTTTATTAATAGCACCTGGTGAAGGAGATTTACAAAAGGGTCGTAAATCCCCCTCCATGGGATGAGTCCTTTGATGTCTTTGATGCATCAGTATTATATCTTCCTCTCTCAATATGTGAAAACCCAAACAATTTGTATATCTCTAGTGGGAGTTCGAAAGTATGGAGACAGTAATGGTGACAATGATAATGATCATGGTGAAGAATGAATGAAAAACCCTTGTATTTATAACAAAGTATTTGGTTGATATCGAAAATGGAGAATAATATACCATTGTTAACCAAAATCTAGATTTGACCATTAGGAATACTTTTTTATATTTTTGGAGAGGGAAAAGATATTGAAAATGGTCAAATATCTTTATTTAGAAATAATTAACAAATAAAATGATTTATTAATTATTTCGTGAATAATAAGAAATGTGTGAAAATAAAATAATTATTAAATAGTGATCTAACAATTATTCCAAGAATGGAGTTAAGGAATAATAAATTAATAATAATTTATTTAATTACTGCTAGGTGATTTAGTCAAATGTGACAAGGAATAATTATCAAACAATGATTTAATAATTATTCCAAGAGAAAATTAAATAAATAATGGTTTATTCAATTATTTTCATGGGGGTTTTCAATTTTAATAAAAAATAACTAAATAAAATTGGTTTCATAAATTATTTCCTATAGCGAAAATGATTTTACTATGGTAAAATTAAACTTACATGGTGTATTTCAATCCACCTAGTTAGAAATGACTAGGTGATCATTTTTTAGTGATAAAATTGAACTTTATCATTCTTATGTCGTTGAACTGATTTTCATTTGTCCATACTCTCTGTCACATATGTATTGGTATGTATATTCATCTTTATTCCATAATTTTGACATCTTTATCAAGTATGTTTCCATCAAGGACAACACATTATTCATAATGTCAACAATCTCCCCCTTTGGACTTGATGGCAACCACTTTGGTGTTTGGTTACCACCACCTGTAAATACCTGCAAAAAAAATTTTTAGCACACCAAGATTCTCTCAAAAGTCACCAATCATTCTCAAAACAACAAGCTACTCTCCCCCTTTGATGTCAAGCGAAAAGGGTTGACCAATGTTGAATGAATACTTCTTTCTCCCTTTGTAGAGATGAGCATTGTAGATCTTATATGTTGAATATGAACGTTGTATACTAACCATGCTCCCCCTGAGCATATATTGAATATTCTAGAAGATATACAAAGAAATACATGACTCTATGACTCAACCAAATATGGAATTTCCTATCACCAAGGACTCATGCTTAAATTTATCACCCAACATAGTGGGGTTACATATGTGACTCAACATTACATCAAATTCCAAAAATAATGGGATTACATGAATTGACCCCAATATTCCATACATGACTGGATTTTAAAATGATTTACAACATGGGTCTTTACATGACCTTTACATCAAGAGACGAATATGACATTTATAACCAAAACCAAATACCTCAATATTGAGATAGCAAGACCATGATAGTCATCAACAACCATCATACACCATAAGCATATGACAGTAGCAACATGAACATCATCAAGAAGCTATGTAGCTCCAATATCGTCAACCTGTAATAAAATATGCAATAATCTCAAGAATCACAAAGCAGTTGTAGCATTAGTATATCAATAACCATTTTCTTATCTTCATGTGACATGCCTTTTCTTCATATATGAAGAGTTATAATTCACGGAAAGCAATATCATTCTCTTGGAACATGATTTCTCATATTATTTTCATGTATCTATATAAGGATATCATTCAACATTAATTGAGTGTATCAAGAAGAATTATTACAAGTTCACAGTATGCACCTCAAGTAACCATACACAAGATTCCTATAACATAGAGATAGAAATATGAACTTTATCATTATAAACCAAGAATAATATTGTGCAATCATGTTATTTTAGTAACCCATCTCCTTGATCTCATATCATCAATACCAACATGTTCTTTCCACACATAAGAAGAGCCACATCATATGTATCATCACGCATCATAAACAAAGAGAATATTTTGTCATCACAAATTTGATTAGAAACATTATTGACCAATGTTATATGCATATCTTCAAGCAACATATAAGCATCATCCATAACTTCAACATAAGCAACCCATGCATTAGTGACATAATTATAGTATAATGATATAACTTAAGCAACATATAGTCATCATCCAAAACTTGAACAACATTTGTGTCTTCAGCATCATCACCAATATATTTATCATGAACACCATTATGCAACAAGTAATGCTCAAGAAATCATAATTCCAACAATGCATTATTAGAAACATGGAAAATACTCCCCCTGAACATGTGCCAATTGTTCACTATCATGTATGATTACATCCAACTCATTCATCAGTAAATTCATCAAAGCAGAAATTTCATATTGTAGCAAATCATAAACCATCATAAGCCAATACCACTTCTAAGTAGCATCTGAATATCAACAGGCTGTAACCAATAAATATCATAACAAGAAATCCAAATAATAATTTTTTGAAGCATGTCATAACCTCTCTAAGTTTATCCCATTGTTTCTTCATATTAGAGAAACATACGTGAATTTCTAACTCAAAACTCACATACATGTGTGACTATCCTTCATAATATCCACGCACAGAAAGTAAATTGTTGAACTTTCATAAACATAGCTCCCCCTGAGCCTGTATTTTATGCTTATGTTCATTGTTATTACATCAGATTCATTGTCAATAATATAAGCAACATGAATATCAAACAACATGTTGGAAATATGATGCAGAGTGTTGTCCTTGATGGCAACCCACTTAATGAAGATGAAGACATGCGACTGTTGACATGTGTTGTCCTTGATGGAAAACTACCTGATGAAGTAATACTTAACCTGATGGACTTGGTAAATGATGTAAATCGGATGTGATATGATGCTGAGTGTTGTCCTTGAAAGGCAACTCACTTGATGAAGATGATGGCAACTTACTTGATGAAGTTGTGCTTGATAGAATATGGTTTGATGAACTAATTCTGATGTATCTACAGTAAGTACAGAAGGCAATGAAGAAAGAAATTCAGATTGTGCTAAACCTATGGTGAAAGAGTATGTCTCAAGGTATATGCGGATCTGTCTAAGGGAAGTCGCGTATGCACGCGGAAAAGAACGTGCCAAGTCGCGTATGCACGCGGAAAAGAACGTGCCAAGTCGCGTATGGGCTAAAGCGCTCTAAAAGTGCAAAACTAGGGGTAATCACCATGGTATTGACCCATTGTATTGGGTAATGATCCGCCCAATTGACCCCGTCTAATGTAGTTTTGGGCTCATGGTATTGGTTTGGCTCATGGTATTGAAAAAGGGGCTCATGGTATTGAAAAAGGGAAAACCTATATAAGGAGAAGAAATTCATTGTGCAAATCATGAGTGTGGGTGCAAGATGTCTGAGCTTGAATGAATACTTCTCTCTGAAGTAGATCTGAATGGAAAGGGTTACACTTGAAGATAAATCTGAATGTATGATGCACCAATGATGAAGAAGGGGATCTAGATATGAAATGTACTTGTATCTACTAGATCTGATTATGGAAGGCTTAGATCTGAATTGAGGCGAACATCTGTCTGAAGTGAAAGGGTAAATCTGAACTGAACATCTGATCTGAAGAAGTATGCTGCTCTATAATGATTGAAGATCTATACGCTACTTCGTCGCAGAGGAAGCGCGTATATACGCGGCTTCGATGAAGTGGAAGCGCGTATGCGCAATAAAATACATACAGAGGTATACGCTTGTTCGTGTGGACGGAAGCGCGTATATACGCGACATCAGTGAAGTAAAAGCGCATATGCAAACTAGGGTTTGCTGAAGCAAAGGGTATGAAATATCTGATCTGTTCTGCTGTGTTTCTGCTATCTGATCTGTGTTGATAAGTATATGTTGGTGATGTATGTTTGTGCTTAAAAGTATGGAAAGGGTCCAGTCTGAAAATATGATGAAATGTGGCCTGCAAGTGTTGTTCTATTGAAGTTGTTGGATCCAGTGTGAAAATTGATGAAACGTGGTCCAAGGTGGTGTTGAGGGTTGTAGCCTTCAGTCAGGGGGTCGTAGCTCCCTTCCAGGTGAGGCTGGTAAACGAGAGCAGGGGGTCGTAGCCTTCCCCTCTGTGAGTGGGGGTCGAAACGCAGCCGGGGGGCCGTAGCCTTCCGTGAGGCTAGTAAACGAGCGGGTGCTCGCGTGCCGGCCGAAGTCTACGCCAAACATATGTTGTAAGATGTTTTCTCTACCATAAAATAATAACGTAGCAAACCATAGCCGGTGGTTTTCTCCCGATTTGGGTTTCCACCAAAATTTCGGTGTTCATGTGTGATGATTTGTGTGATGGTTTATTCTATTTCATCGCAAATGTTTCATCGTTTATTGAGCAAAACAGTTCTAAAAGATGGAATAATATAAGTAAAGGTTTAATGACTAATCCGTACTGTATACGCTAGTTTCATAAAGGGGATCCACGTATATGCGCTAGTTTACTGCCAGCAGCGTATGGGTTTTAAGGAATGAAAAAGTAAAAAAGATTTGATTATGCAAAGAAATAATTTATCTACCCCCCCCCCCCTCTCAGTATTTTTCCCAACACAACATGGGAATCATCATCAATATATACATATGTATAGTTCCCCCTAAGATCATATATCATTGATCTTGACCTGATAATCATTACCTTCTCATCATGAGGCCATGTACCTCTCATTACTTCTGCAATCACTGTGGGAAGTAAGCTTTAAAAAAAATGGACTACATTGGGCACCATCTTATTTTACTCTGAATATGAATAAGAGGAACTATCCTCCTCATGTACACGAGAATGCATTTCTTTAAACATGTACAATTTGTCTGGATTTCTATATCCTCTTGCTATGACCTTTCTAGTTTTGTTCATCTATGACTTTGCATTTGGTTTATGTAAACAAAATTACATTTCCTTTATCTGCCATTTGACCTACACTTAGAATATTCTTCTTTAGCCCTTGAACTAATAAACTATCAACTACTCTTCTATGTTTATTTATTTTTTCTCTATATTTTCCTAAAACTTTTTTGGGGCACTATTTCCAAGAATAACCTTACCATCTTGGTTTTTCCTGAGAGACTCCATCTTACTCTTATCTCTAGGCATGTGATGAGAACATCCATTTTCTATGTACCATTCATATTCATCTTCAAATGAGCAGAGATAAATACCACACTTTATCTATTCTTTTTATTTCTTCTTATTATGATGAATATAGGTAGATCCATATTCTTTAGGACTTTTGACATCAATATTCTTATATGATTTCTTTCCATGTTGTCTATGGAGATCCATTGACTTATTCCTGCATTCTTTTGCTACATGCCCAAACTTGTTACAAGAATAACATCTTATATGACCATAAAAGAGAGTAGAGGAATCATAATGTTTCATACTCCTTATATTGCAATCAACAGCTTTATATTCCTTATATTGCAATATGTCGCAAGAAAAATAATATCCTTTAAAGAAACTTGAGTACTTGGGAGCTGATGATGTTCTTGTGAAATGAATACTTGCTTGAGATTGAAACAATTTGCTTCTGCAATTGGCTGCAACAAGTCCATAATTATGACATATAAAGTATTCAACATTATTGATCAGAGGAGAGAATCAATTAATATTTCTTCCTATTTCTTTAACAGGGATTTTAGATTTTGTATCTTTCAAGATCCATGCACAAGCTTGTGAACTAGATTTTCCTTTGTGAGTAAAATCACATCAAAGTAAATTTGGTTGACGCATTTCGAACTAGCCAGTGTGGTTCATCATCAGGACAAGATGAAAAAACTGATCAGGTAACCCATTTAAATAGATAAGAAAAGCTCCAACTAGCCGTTTGTAAAATAACGGCTAGTTTGACAAAAATAGGAAATAAAATCAAAAAATAATAATTTATTTATTTTTTAAGGAATAAATTAAATGCTTAATGTTCATAATTTGAATTTTATTTATTTATATTTATTTTTAATAAAAATAAGAATTATTTAATATATTCTTGAAGAATAAATTAAATATTTACTATTTTTATATATTTTTATTTTTATTTTTAGAATAATAATTAATATATTTTATTTTTATTTTTTTTATTTGTATTTATTTTTATTTAGTTATTTATTTATTTTAAGAATATATTAAATGTTAAAATAATAATAAATCAATTTTTAAAAAAATTATAGTTTGAATTTTATATATTTATTTTATTTTAATAATATGTTATATGTTAATAATTATATGTTACGTGATTATAATAAATAAATAAACACAACACTAGGAATGAAGGGTAGGAATCCAGCATCTGCTAACAATCCACCCATCATCCCTGTTGAGGTTAACCGACCTCTTTTCGATTTCCAAGGCTTCTCTCAATTTGCGGTGGTGGAAATGGTCAATCCTCACAATAACCTTAGCATCTTCAATGCAAATGTGATGATTTGTCTTCTCAGCATGTTCTTCTAGGGCAGAGGAACGTGATCTATTATGCTTAAGGTCAACGACATGTTCATGAATTCTTTGATTAATTGGTCGACCCATTTCACCAATGTAAGGGGTCCCACAAGAGCACAAAATCAAGTAAACACCCTTACCATCCTTAGGGAAAATCGGGTCCTTAACCAATCTAAACAAACTCCAAATGGTGCGAGAGGGTTTGAAGGTTGAGGAAACATTATGTTTCTTTAGGATCCTGGAGATTTTATCCATAGTACCTTGGATAAATGGAAGATGAACTCCAGATAACCGATCACAAGGATCTTTCTTACCTCTAGGACATTTTTCAGCTTTTTGAAAAGCTTTAAGACATTGACTCATGCTATAACCAATTTTATTAAAAACTTAAAGGAGATGAGCCTTTTCACCTTCAAAGTGGTGTTCATTAGAGATTCTAAAGGCTTTGGTGGCTAGGGTGCTGAGAACCCCAAGCTTCTAAAAACCAAGTCTATTTTTAATTGAAGGAGACCTTTGACTACTAAGAATGTTATCTGAAATCTTAGTACTATCTTGAAATTTTAGTGTTTATCATTTTCTTCTAATTTACCTTTTAGAATTTTCACCTCAACCTCCATTCTTTGGTATTTCTTTTCCTTTTCAAGATAAATCTTTCTCATTGCCTCTTCAACCTTTCATCCTTTTTATATTTTCTCCCTTAATTTGAAAATCTCTTTCTTCATCCCATTCTCTTGTTCTTCAAATGATTGAAGTAACTCTTCATTTTGGTTGTTTGAATTTTCAAGATTTTCTTTTAGAAAGACAATCTCTACTTCAAGACATTAAAAATATTTTTTATATTCTACTGCAACTTTTTTTTATTTAATATGATCCTTGTTATATTATTCCTTCAATTCATCCTTACTAATTCTTAGTCCTTTTCCAGGAAAATAAAGTTCTATTCTAAGGTTAAGAAATTCGATTCTAACCTATATTCTTTTGAATCAGTGACTCTTCATCTAACATAACATACTCATGTTTTGATATATTGTTATATTCTTTAGAAACATGATTACCTATTAGTTTTGATGAACAACCTTCCTTTTTTTCCTTCGTGAATTACCTGCAAATTATCCCAAACTTATTTTTCAATTTCATAGTGTATGATCTTTCCTAAAGATGAATCAATAATGTTTCCAAAGATTTCATTTAAAGTTGTATTATATTTTTGCAATTCTTCACTTAATGGAGGTGTCTTAGTGAAACCATTACATACTAAATTCCAAACATCAAAACCCAGATTCATTAACTTAGAGTTAAAATTTTATTTCCATTAAGCCTGATAGTTATCATCACTTAGCATAAATGTACATTTATCATCCATTGTTTTTGAATTTCCTTGGTCTTATGCAGCCAATCGTTCCCGACCTATAAATGCAGATATTTCCACAACATTATATGTATCATTGTCAATGTTCTCGTGAATGGATTTCTTTCTTTGAGTTTCCTTTTGTTTCTTTCCCATCATCCCTGATCCACTTCAAGTGATCAAGCTTTAGCTGGAGTAACCTACTTTGATACCAATTGTTGGGAAAAATATTGAGAGTGGGAGGAGGGGGGGAAGAATCAATATTTTAAACTCAAATAAACCTTTCAATTTCTTATTTATATTATTGTATGCTATTGGCAGTAATTAAACTCGTGTATGTATGCATTTGTGTTGAAAACAACTAGTGTATATCCAGTTAACTAATGTTTAATTTATTTCATCATTTTTTCAACTTGAATTAGTGCATCATTACTTCATTAGACATTAATTAAGCATTAACCATGAGCAGTAAGAGTAGAATAATCCATCACACATAAGAAACACAACAACATATGAGGATGTTAGGATTTGTAGGTGCAAACCCCAATGTGGGATAAAACCACCACTGTCATTGTCTATGCATTCTTATTTTATTATAAAGAAAAAATTCTTAAAATATTGTATTGGTGCAGACTCATACCAATACACAGGCACCCACCTCCAAAAGACTACAACCTTCTCTCATTCTCCAGCACCCACTGTAAGGGAGCTCCAACCCCCTGATCTCGTTTACAGACACCCATCGGAAGGGAGCTCCTACCCCCTGAACAGATTTTACTAGCTACCACTAGAAGGAAGCTTTGACTCCCTAAATGACCCTCATCACCTTTGTGGACCATGTTTCATACTGGATCCACCTGACTCAAAAAATCAAAACCTATAGACCACTTTTCATCATATTTTCAGACTAGACCCACTTCCAATATCATTTAAGCCCAAAACCAAATAATAATTATGAAACCAATCTCTGAATCAAATGGGACCCCAAATCAATCATTGAATTAACTCATTCTAAAACAACCAAATCAACTCATATCACTATATACTCATTCATCATAATACCAGACCACATATTGTTCATCACGGAAACTAGATATTGTCACTACAAACCCTGAGCAATCATATGTCAGAATATATATGCTATTATTTTTTACTATACCCATGTATATATGTGCTTTCCATTAAGAAGACATGCATACAAATCTCAAAATCATTGCTAACTGAATCTGAATCATTGTCACATTGAAAAAATATTTGAAACGCATTATGAACCCATCGTAGATCACTAACACGAATACATATCATTACATAGTAGCATCATCACTTAGTAAACATTTCATTCCAAAATCATTTCAACCTAAACAGTATTATCAAACACAGTTTATCATAAGAGCGACTTCATCGACAGACACTAGCAAACATAATAGAATTGACCAAACATCATTAAAAACTCATACTGCAAAACCCTAGCATATGTATGTGACACTTATAAGTCACTTTCGTGTATGTACTTGATTTTCATACTTGACACCTACGTACAGATCTGTCCATACTCCAAAATATATACGTGATTGTCTAGAGGCAGATCTGTGTATGTACGCGCCTTCTCAGAGACAAAATCGCGTATAGATTTGTAATCACTGAATCATTACTTTGTGGCACAAAAAAACATCTGTTAAACAAAAATCTCAACATACACACTATTATAGACACACATCATAATATCATCATATATCTATCAAACCATAAACAGATTATTCAATATGTAGTCATTTCATATCTACTAGATCTTATCAACCTCCATGATCCTTGGTGCACACTTATTTCATATCAATTCATTCATAAATAATCCATCGCATTCACACCCTAACACTTGATCTCCATCTCCTTACATATCTTAGGCCTTATCCAATACCTTTGGCCAATCCCTTAGTAATGTCAATGGTATTATTTGATGGGTTCGAATGCCCATTTTCACACTCATTACTATGGGCCAATGCCATCGTAAAGACCCCTGGTATTGAGAATGCCATGGTACAGAAACTGTACATGACTTTTCTTCACCATACCCACGTATTTATGTGGCCTTTGATCACAGGACCAGTGAAAACTTCCCTAAACTTTACCTTTATCATTCCTTTGCCTCTAAATTGATTTTCATTTATCCATACTCTTTGTCACATATTTATCAAGTAGGTTTCCATCAAGGAAAATACATTAGTCATAATGACAACACATTATCTAAAACATCCCAGAGCAAAAGTTTTGTTCAAAGTTCCAAGATAACATGTCTGAGGAATATTTCATAATAATTTAGGAAGCCTAACTTCCTTAGATCATATCATTAAAATTATAGTGAACCAAGGTCTGAAATTTGAATTATAGGTACATGAATATATTCTATCTATCTTACAATATTCATGTTTCAACCACCCCAAAACAAAATTTATAGTCAAAATATGAAGATGACTTGATCTCTGCATATATCACACTTTTCCTTCCAACTTTAGACTCCAAGAATCGCCCCAAAAATTATTCTGCAATTCCTTTTTTCACCTTAGATATATTCTTTCTTGGATAATATTCAAATGAACTCATGTTCCCTTTATTTATAGATTTTTTACATTCACTTATGGGGTTGACATGTAAAATTGGTTGGGTTTTCCTACTTGTACTATGGTTGGGTCATCCTGAAGAAATATTCCATATCTCCTAGTTCATATGGAATTAGAGAGAGTGCCATATATAATTGGAAAGGTTTATTTCCAAACATATATCCTATATTCCAATTTTATTGAGGTAGTAAAAATGCATTCAAATATAGGGTATCTAAATGGGGCATCAAAATTCGAAAAAAAATATTTATAACAATATAATTTTTCCAATTTGTTTCTTAAACATAACTAGATTCCCCCTGTATTTGACACAAATGAGAATGACATTTCCAATAAATTCAAACTGACCAAGCATAGAACATGGAGTTTCCTCCTATTTATTTATATGTTACCTTATTTTGTATTGGACAAAATTATTGGTAGAAATCCACTTGTGTGTGAATTACCCCATCAGTATTGTCTATAGACATTGGTAGGAAGGGCATCTCTAATGTTGATTTCATATCCTTATTAAAAACTCTTATTGGTTGATGTGGTAGTATTGATATGTTACTATAATTCAATGGAGAAACCTCAAAATATAAAAAAAAAGAACTCAGAAATAGGTTATTCATTCTCTTCTAAAAAATTATAAATCATATTGTAAATAGTATCACTACCTACCTATACTAGTGAAATAATTACATACTACAAAATGCATGCCCTTCCTCAAAAAATTTTCTCCCTACCTCAAAGATATATAACCTGCATTAGGGAATCCATGCCTTGCCTCATAAAATTAACACTATGAAAAATCATAAAAAATTTCTTATATTAGAATAAAATTATTAAGTTCTCCTCCATAGTTTACTCAGGATCTTGACGTGTCCTAAAAATTTTCAAAATCTATTTTAGGACAAGTATATAAATTTCCATAGTGTTTACTTATACTGATAGGCACAAGGTGATGTTTCCTCAATATTTCATGATTTATAGAATGATGTGGATCTATTTTTGGCCCTTTAACACTTCCTACACTCTATTGATAGAGCCATCATACCTCATATATGTAATTTCAAAGGGTTTTCACTATTGTTACAATTATAAAGGATTATGAGGGCATGCTCCCACACTTATTCTAGTTATAATATACTTTTGTATGATATACATTAACTAAAATCCACTCAAACACTGATCATGGAGATACTCTTTTTTTGCATTATTTCATTCTATTTGACTGATCTAGATTTATGCAGGAATGCAATAATACACAGAAATAAACATAACCACAGAGATGTAGCATAAATAATATTTCATTTTATTAATATCAAATAACAAAAATATTCTTACAGACATAATGGAAATAAACTAGCTAGGGCGCTGGTAGCGTATCTATAAGAAGAGATGTGGTGGCTACAGGCCTATGAATTATGTCACAATGAGGCTCGGGGGCCTATTTATTATTGAGAAACAATGTAAAACCCTAAACATTGTTCCTCGATGCAATCTCAAAACAAATTCCAAGTGGGTGTAGCCGAGAACAAAGAGGGTTCCCCCTCGTCCTTTTGCTCACAGTAGGTTTCCCACCAGTCTTTGACATGGGGGCAGCTTTGAGGAGTGCAAAAATAAAATTTTCTTGGTTGGAGAAATCATGGACCAAGAAATACCCTTCTAGTAAATTAAACCATCTATCTATGGTGTTTGCTCTATCTGGCCTTCAAATACAGGAATTTCAAATTTTTCCTATACCTTGAAGGGAGTGGTGCCTCCAGAGTGGTTGTTGGGTGCAGATGCACCGTAGGTGGGCAGTCGTTGAAGGATCTGAGAAAATTTATCCATCATCGTGTTCCTTTGTTTCTCGAGGGCCTCCTCAAGAAATATTTTGATAGGATCTCCTGCTCCCCCATCTTTCTTTTCTTCCGCCACGGGAGTTATTCAGGGTTTACGAGGTTGATCTTGAAAGGGTTCAACCAGATTGAGCCCTAACTCCTTATACGCTGACCTCGTTGGGGACATGCAAAGAAAAATAGAGAAAGAGTAGACTGCTATGATACCACTGATATGAATTTAAGCAGGAATGAAATAATACACAGAAATAAAAATAAACACAAATATGTATTGGAAATAATATTTCATTTCATTAATATCAAATAACATAAATATTCTTACAAACATAATGGAAATAAACTAGCTAGGGTGCTGGTAGTGTATCTCTAAGAAGAGATGTGGTGGCTACAAGTCTCTGAATTGTGTTACAATGAGGCTTGGGGGCATATTTATTATTGATAAACAATGGAAAACCCTAAAAATCCAAAAACCTAACCCTAGGAGATGAAGCGCCAAAACTATGGGCCCCGTTTGGGTAAATTGGTGTTTCAACTTTGCGGGGACCTAAATTTGGCATGTGGTCTCCGTTTGACGCACACCATACCTAGTTATAAATATCTATCTGAGGAATACAACTTTTGATGTGAGCAACATCAGTCTATGGACCCATGGTGCTCCCATTTTTCCCAAAAAACATCATTTAGGGCCTCAAAATAGCTCCGGAAATTTAGGACCCGAAAAACTGCTAAAAATAGTAAGTTATGCCGAAACTGAAAAAATAAAAGAACTGATGGTGGGTGTTCAAATGGAATAGGGGGGTGACCACCAATATCCACCTACATCATTAGGGCCCCAAAACAGCTGCAGAAGTTTAGTACTTGAAAACCTGCTAAAATTAATAGGTTGTGCTGAAAGTGAAAACTAAAAGAACCGATGGTGCGGGTCCAAATGGAATAGGTGGGTGGCCACCAATATCAACCTGGATCATTACTCCCCCCTTATAAATCAATGATCCCCATTACGTTGAGATCATCCATGATATGAGGCAAATTCTACTAAAGTGGGTATTGGATTTGTCGAAGATGTCATGGACCCGTAGCCAGACATGCTAGATGCATTCAGTAAATTTCGTGTCTTTATCAGCCTTAAAGAATACATGTTTCGATTCTATCTATGTGGTTGCATGAGGTATTGAAATATCAGGCAGCGATGCACCGGGGGTCAGATCAATGGAGTGCTTATCCTGACAGTGTAGAGGAACCTCTATGGGTGAGGAGAAAATGTCCTTGTATTCCTCCATGACTTTGTCCATCTGCTGAAACCATGTACGGGAGCCCTGTTTCAAGGCTTTGGACCTACTCTTCTTCTTTCCCTGTGATTTATTTGTAAGGAAAATAAATTTCTTGGTTTTGGAAACAATCATACTACGTTGTTTTGCAATAGTCAAGGAGATGGAAGGAGGCGGTACTACCTCTGGTATCCTGTACAATTTATTTCCCAAAGTAATAACAATATAACAAGGCATAGACTCATACACAGCATGTCGCCTCCACAAGTATGGTTGGCCCAATAATACATCATCTACATCAAGAGGAGCAACATCACACAATACCTCATTTCTGAATGGCTTGATGCTATATGGAAGGCGACACTCTTGGCGGACGCGGAGATCTCTCCGTGGGTTAAGCCACCCAATGGTATATGGTTGCAGGTTTGCTATGGTCATTAGGTCGAGCCGCTTCACGACCTCTATTGGAATGAGGTTCTTTTGGATTCCACTATCAACAAGAAATTGCAGTGGAGAACCCTTCACCCACATCTGCGAATGGAAGAGGTGCTCCCCCTCCTCTAGATCTTTGGCATCCTCCCTCTAGAGCTTGGTGGTGGAAACAATAGAATTAGGGTCTACATCAATGATCTTCTTCCTTTTGTCATTTACCTTTTCTAGTTCCAGCTCAGGATCAGAACATGCATTTGATTCGGGAACCTTCAGTTCAGCCACCAGCGACTATTTTTCCCGACACTCATTTTTGTTATGAGTGGGATTGTTATGAAATTCACACCACTTCCCCATGTCCTTATTTGGATCTGTGGTGGTGTTCTAAGTTGCCCTGCTTTGGCTCTGCCCCCTGTTCTATGGTTCGGGGGTGCCTTTCCCTGGCTTCAGATTCGCGGATCCAAAGTCTCACTTCTTCTGCTTAAATTTATGCTCGATCTTGGCGGCATAGCGATGTGTTGTGCCAAATGAGGTAATATTGAGTAACCCCATTTCCTCTTGAATGTGTCTATATAGATAGTTGTGGTACTTGAGCACCAAATGTCTCTCTGAATATTTAATACCCAACTTTGTGCGCAGGGTATGGAACAAATTCGTCAGTTCGTGCACATCTTGATCCCTTTTCTGTCGCAGTGTGGTCCATTGGTTGTACTTGTCCTCATCACTCCCCACAGGGTAATATTGTTCCTTGATGCCATCTCAGAAAGAATTCCAAGTGGGTGCATCCGAGAACAAATAGGGTATCCCCTCATCCTTTTTCTCACAGTAGGTTTCCCACCAGTCTTTGACATGTGGGGCGGCTTTGAGGAGTGCAAAAATAATCTTTTCTCAGTCAGAGAAATCATGGACTAAGAAATACCCTTCTATAAAATTCAACCATCTATCTACAATTTTTGCATTTATCTGGCCTTCAAATACAGGAATGTAAAATTTTACCTATACCTTGAAGGGAGTGGCACCTCCATAGTGGTTTTTGGATGCATATGCACCGTAGGTGGGCAACCATTGAAGGATCTGAGCAAAGTTATCCATCATCGTGTTCCTTTGTTTCTCGAGGGCCTCTTCGAGCAATATTTTGATAGGATCTCCTGCTCCCTCATATTTCTTTTCTTCCACCATGGGAATTCGTCGAGGTTTGTGAGGCTGATCTTGAAATGGTTCAACCAAATCGAGCCCTAACTCATTATACCCTGACCTCGTTGGGGACATGCAAAGAAAAGCAGAGAAAGAACAGACCGCTCTGATACCACTGATCAAGATTTATGTAGGAATGAAATAATACACATAAATAAACATAAGCACAGAGATGTATCGGAAATAATATTTCATTTCATTAATATCAAATAATAGAAATATGCTTACATACATAATGGAAATAAACTAGCTAGGGCGTTGGTAGCGTATCTCTGAGAAGAGATGTCGCGGCTACTGACCTCTAAACTATGTTAAAAAGAGGCTCGGGGGCCTATTTATTATTGAGAAACAATTGAAGACCCTAAACATCTAAAAAACTAACCCTTGGAGATGAAGCACCAAAACTATGGGCCCCATTTGGGTAAATTGGTGTTTCAACTTCCCGGAGACATAAATTTGGCATACGGTCTTTGTTTGATGCACACCATACCTCGTTATAAAGATATATCTAAGAACTACAAATTTCCATGTGAGAAAAGTGGTCCATGTATCTATGTTACTCTTGTTTTTCGCAAAATACGTTGTTTAGGGCCTCAAAACAGCTCCGGAAATTCAGGACCCAAAAAACTACTAAAAATAGTAAGTTGTGCCAACACTGAAAAACTGAAAGAAATGATGGTGGGTGTTCAAATGGAATATATGGGTGACCACCAATATCCACCTGGATCATTAGGGCCCCAAAACGGCTACGGAAGTTCAATACCCAAAAACCTGCTAAAAATAGTAAGTTGTGCTGAAAGTGAAAAACTGAAAGAACCGATGGTGTAGGTCTGAATGGAATAGGTGGGTGGGCACCAATATCCACTTGGATCATCGACCATCATTTCTATCCATAAAATTATTACTTGTTGTGAATAATAATTTAATATCCCTACCTCCTAAGGTAAGGGTGATCCATAAAAAAGGACTACAATTCAAACATGGGGTATGTTTTAGGATAAAGAGATAAGGAAATTCCTCTACCTTTGTGTGCTCAAGTATTATTTATTTTCCTACTAATACTTATGCCTAGATGAAGTCTTGACGGTGTTGGATACTGTCAACATACAAGGGGTCTCCCCGATGTGAAGTCCCAATTAGACCTAAAACTGTTTGGAGTAGGATCCCCATCTAAATTATCAGCCCAACCACCATAACTATAAGGTTCACCTTGGTTTCAATGAATAACATAATATATTATATACATAACCCTTGAACAAGAAAGTAAGTTGACTTAGTAAAACACTAATTGTGATGTCTAAAAGAATACTTTCATGAGGGGGGGTACAAAAGTGAGCCTCTAGAATAAAGTATTATTTCTAAACCAAGAGAGACCCATCAGCTTGTTAGCTATCTAGATAAATATTTCACATAGAAAAAACGATCATTAAACCACATACAACAAACCTTCAACAAGATAAGTACCAAGGCCACAAAAATAGTTCAATTTCCTTAGTCCATATGAATGAAACATATATAAAAAACATCTAAAGTATAATCCTAAGACATTCGCAATACATGCATGAAAATGTATTGGCTCATCAAACTTCAATTATAAGGTGAAATATCCAAGTACACAGTTACAATGGTGAGGCATTAGTTCAAATAGTGAAACATTAATTCACTTCTTTCTTCTCCAAAGAATAGTTTTCTCTCCTATGCCAAGTAGAGAAGCCAAGACTATATCTCCAAAGCTTAAGCATCAAAAAATCCTTCTGCTTGAGTTATGAGATTGATTTTATAAGAAGAGGGATGACCTTTCATATCCACGTGACTCTTGAGTTACCCTTATGACTCTTGGACTTAAATTATGACCTTTGGAATTCTATGCAACTCTTGAACTTCTAAATAACTTTTGGACTTCTCCTAAAGACATTTTCTCTGTAATAGCCCTTGGTTTATTTCCCATGTAAATAAAAATAATAACCAAGGTCATGGGACACATATTTCAAGTTGAATATTGGGAAAAACATAGTGATGGGGATAACTTGTGATTAATAAATGGCTATGGAAATTGGCCAAGGCATTGGAAAATGCAAAGAGGCATTCATTGTCATTTTATTTATGAAATAATGGAAAATATGAGAAAAGGGAGATGAAAGGTTATAGATTTGCATGTGAGGAAAATTGAAGTAAAATGAAGAAAATAGTGGCCTCAATCATAAAAAGGATTCTAAGGATCAGTTCACATCTTTTGCCATTTTAGTTTTGGAGCTCTCTCTCTATTCTCTCATTATCTCATACACTTGCACACTTATATTTTTCTTGGAATAGTCTTGGAGTACTTTGGAATACATTAGATTTGGAGAAATAAAGCAAAGGAAAATGAGAAAGAGCAAGGGAACAGGTGGATTTACAACTACAACTGGATTTTTTTGCAGATAACAGGTTACATGTATGATTTCCTTGATGATTGGTAGATGCATGTGCTTTTCTTGTTGTATAATGTCATTGGCATGGAGGAATTTTTGGATTGATAATGGCTTTAGCCTTGTTTTTAAATTTCCTCAATAGGCATGGTGTTGTGGGTTTTTCCACTTGATTATTTTCTAGTTGATGCTAATAATTCCTTATGATTGTGGGTTGGAACAAATGCTCTAGAAGCCCTGGAACAGCTTTGGTTGAGTTACTAGTCCTGTAGCCTAGGTTGGATAAATGTGGAACCTGTTAGTCTCCTATACCAATAGGCTTCATTTTTCATGATTTTCTTGATTGAACTATGGAATATGGTCAAACCTTTTTCAGGGAGCAAAGGTGTTCCATATTCCTAAAAAAATAAAAAAAATCAAAAATTTTAAAAAAATGTAAAGAGGGTATACCCTAAAAGAAAAATCAAAGGGTAAGAAAAATAAAATGGTCAAAAAGTGAAAGAAATGAACCCCAAGCAAAAAATAGACCAAGGAAAGTGTGCAAATCCAAATGCCACTACTATTTCATTTTGTAATAAAGCAATTGTGTGCAGCTTGTCAAACTTTTGCCACAATTTATGAAGAGTCAAACTGTTTAAACTTGACTCATTCATGTTTCAATTTCATGTTGTAGAATAGAGAATAAATATCTGACCAAACAGTTTAATCTTGGCAGATAAGTATATAGGTAGAGTTAATAAAAGGTGCTCAACAGTTTAATCTGAGCCCTTGGATGTAATAAGGGTAGAAATAGATAGATTTATCATGTAAAAAGAAAAGGTTGAAAAGGGTTTGCAAGTCTAAATGCACCCTAATAAAGAAGAGAAAATGGTAGTGTTAAGTAGATAGGGTAGGTAGATGGTGCTGCAAAGTGTTATCTGATGAATAATGCTGCTACATGTTTTTGATCCTTTACTTTCATCACAAATACTGAAGCAGGAAATACACTGGAAAATCATAGCAAGCAAAGTCAAACTCATTAACTTCCCTCATCACTTTCCCCTCAAAAGTTTTACTAATTTCCCCCAAAGTACTAAGGTATTTGGAGATCAAAGGGGCTCAAGGCATTTCCTTGACTTCTGGAGGGACCGGACCCTCGGCCTAATGATCAAAAAGACCTAAGTACTTGAGATAATTCATCATTATAATCATTCACTTTTAACTTTTTCCTAAGTAAAATCCAATTTTACTTAGGAAAATCATGTAAAATTCCATAAAAATCCCTCAAAATAACTTACTATTCTAAGTTAAATGTTGAAGATGAGATATTGCAATTTACTTCAGAAATTGTCATTTTTTTAGATATGCAAAGTTTTTTGAGTTCCCTTGTCCCTTTGTCATATTTACATTTAACTCTATTTACTAAATCCCTAGTGAAATGCCCTATCCTAAGTATATAACTCCTTTTTTATAAATACCCCAAAACCCCTCTATTATAAAGTTTAACCAAAGTAATTATTTCCCCATGCATTAACATAAAAACCCACTATACGCCCTTTGGTTAAATTGATCATTATACCATAAACCCGCCCCTATGGTAAGTTAATTACATTTGTTAATTTACCATATAATAAAATAAAAACATATATATGAAAAATAAACTTTAAACATACGATATATATGTTTAAACCCAAAAATATAAATAAAACCTGAAGTTTTATTTTCGAAACCAAACTTTGGAAAATCCCGCGCCAACGTGGCTCATCCACCTGGCATTTCACCCGACGTTTTAACCCCACCGCGACCCCTATTTCCTTTATCACTGAGGGATTAATTAATTATTTGAATTAATTAATAACCATACTCCTCCGCCTATCAGATGCCCCCCGGGGAGATTAATAAAGTTAATGGCATTTAAAACCCCGTCAGGCCCGCGCAATAACTATCCCATTATCTTTCCGTTTCTTCAACCGTCAGATCGCTCCTCCGTAGATCAATGCTCCATGTTAATCCCGCTACCCATCCTTTGTAAGAACTTTAACCAGCGGGGGATTAGTGGTATTGAAACCGTTCACCGTCCACGTGTCAATTACTTGGTGGAATCGCTGCCCTCCCGACTAATACCACCTTCGTCCAAAAGCAGTGCGGGGACTTACCACTTACCGCCCGGCCCCTCCACACGTCAGCCCGTACATTGATGACGTCACTCCTCGAAAAACTAAAAAACCCTTTTAACTTGTAAATAAAGCCAATTTTTATGTTTTTTCCGTTATTTTCGTTATTAAACGCGACTGTGCTCTCTGCTACGGTTTTCGAATTTTCATTGAAATCCACTGTTCCATTCAATTTCGCTCCATAAATCCGCCATACCTGCGTTCAAGCGTCCTCCTGCTACTGCCTGTTACCTGTTAAGAACCATTTTTCTTCCAAGAACAGGTATTTATCCTATTCCGCCCCGAACTGCAAGTAAAACTCTGTTTTCTTTGTTTTTCGCTGAATTAGTGATTAAAACTCATCACTGAGATCTTCCCCAGAGGTTTTAAAACTGTGCAATTTCTCCCTGAATCTGCAATTGTGTCAATTTCCTTCATTTGAGTTGAAACTGCACCCGGCCCGTGAAGAAAACCAGAAACCTCCGTTTTGAATCCACAAGAACCAAAATGGAGGCCCCGGCAGCTTTGAATGTAACTCCACTGAATGCCCCTCACCGAGAGTTAGAATATTTACCTTTGGTAGATAAAGATTTCCAGATTAAAGACTTTCATTTTGATGAAAGTCCCCTTCTGAGTTATTGTCGCTGCAGAGACGAATACTCGAAGGGGCAAGATCTCATTGGGTTGTGGGAATCCAATCTCCCCAGATATCTCATCCCCTCAGTCATTTATTTCCCAGAAATCATCCACTATTGCCATTCTAACTATGATCCCACTCAGAGAGCTGTAATATCCCCTGACCAGAGTGTTCTTTTCCACATTACTCCCCAGACTATCAATGCAATGCTACATTTTGAACCAGGTCAAGAACTAGCACCTTTGTCTATAGAAGCATTGATTGAAAAGTCTAATCAATTGACCCCAGAAAAATTGAAGTCCATTTTCCAGAATTTCATGTTGCCTGAACATCAACCTAAGGGACTTCCTCCCTATGGTTTTTATTATTTCAATAAATTAGGAAGACTCATCCTAAATTTGATATCTTTTGTCTTGGGTTTCAATACCAGTGAATATGTTGATGAGATAACCCTAGTTTTGCTGTCTATTTTTACTCCTGGGCAACCTCCTGAAGTTAAATATGACTTTGCCTCCTTCATAGCCAATAAGATCCATGATCAGTTCATGAGGCTAGATGATGAGAAAGTTTTCAAATATTCCTCAGTTATTTATCATCTCATTATCTTCTATCAATCAGAAAAGTTCCCTTTCCCTGTTAAAAATCTTGATGCCAAGGGAAACCCCAGGTCAGTTATATTTTGGTCTCCCATAATTCATTCTTCCTCTGATTCTCCCTATTCCTACACTGAGTTCATTGATCAGTTTGTATATCCTGCAACAACCTTGTTGACAGGAATTCCCCCCCAAGGCTCAGTAATGAAATAAAGAAGACCTTGCAGCTTTCAAGGAATTATAAAGTTGTAGATTGGTATTTATATCAAAACCATACAGTCATCAGAATTTATGGATGTGAATTACATCCATTCAAGTTACCAAGATATGTGCCCATGAGGATTTTTGCCTTGGAATATTTCAGGCAAATGAATAATTCAGATGTGATCCATTTTTGTAGTGTGAAGAAGAAAGCCCAACTAAGGATCAAAATTCAATTAGGTCCTTTCATCTGCAACTCTAGGGAGGCCGAGCGAGAAGCAGAAAATATATTACAAAGAAAGTTCCAAACAACTTTCCGTTGGGTTCCTTATGATCCATATGGTTTTATTTGTGAAAAAAGAATCAAGAATAAATCATCCCCTTACATACACCACAAGATTCCTGAAATAGAACAATATGTAAATCAAGATGAATGGGTTGCAGGAACACTAGTTGAGGAAGAAAGTGAAGCAGACAAAATGAACAGAATGATGAAAGATCTTGAGAAGAAGTATGACCTAGAATTTTGTGGTCAAGTGCAGGTACCCCACATTGGCACTTCTTCAGCAGCAAATCTACAGCAGACATTACAGGAAGGCAGTGCATCAGTTGCAGCAGAACCAAAAGGCAAAGGAAAGGAACCTGAAATCCAGGTCATTGAAACTTTAGTCATGGCAGAGAAACCACAAACTTCCAAAGCACCTGAACATACCCAAGTTTCTCCCACTCAGGTAAAACACCCTGAAGTTTCAGAATTTCAAACTCCATCCAATATGGAGATAGGAAAGAAAAGGCAGGTTCCAGACACTACTCCTCCTAAAGAGCCCTCAGGAATACATCAAGCCAAAAAACATAAATCAGATCCACTTCCAGATGTGGAAATCATAGATGAGGTGTTTGATGATGGAAGGGAAGACAGTCAACTGACTGGCACAGTTAGTGAAACAAATACAGGACAGAAAGGAAAAGCTTTACAAAATCAATTAAGTACTGAGGTATCCTCTTTCAGACCACCAAAAACAGATACAGGGGATATAAAAAGAACCTTCATTAATATAAAGGCAAAGAATGATCCATTAAGAATGAAGGTATATGATCAATATATGAAAATGGCTCCCCATAATCAGGAAAGGTTAATGTCAGCATTTGACATTTCACAAGGCAAAATGATGATGAGCCACTTCAAGTCAAAGGTGCCAAAACCCATGTCAGCAGCTGATTATATCAGAACAAATTTTGAGGTCCTGGCAAAGGACATTCATCCTTTAGACCAGATAGAGCTGCATAAACAAACTGGGGAAATGGTGTATTCCACTCTTACCAATAAGGCCATGGCAGCCCTAACGCTGCAAGATTCTTTAAATAACACAAGTGCCCAATTGCAAATTGAGAAGGCCTCTTCTCAGGCCAAAGATAATAGAATAAAGTCTCTAGAAGACATAATCATCGGCTTGGGTCACAACCCCAAAGACATTAAAAGTATTGAGGCATTAATAAAAAAGAAAGATGATGACATAGCTGCACTGAGAAAGCAGCTAAAATTGACAGCTTCAAGGCACCCTCAGACCCAAGAAGTTTTGAAGGAGAGTTCACAAGAAGAGGTAATGGAGTTGCTCTTAAAAGTAACTGAGCGGCTAAGTGAAACAGAGAAGGAATTGGAACAAGCTTTACAGGAAAAGGAAACAATCAAACAGGCATCAACCACAGAAGCTGCTACAACCACAGGTACTACAACAGCAAAGCAACAAACAGAGCCAGAACAGGTAAACACTTCTGGTTTGAGTTCTGATGAGTTAATAAAACAAATGGAAATTCTACAATTAAGAGTCACAGAACTTCAAACCACAAAGTTACAATTAAAAGATTTGGAGCAGAAGTATGATACATCTAAGAAGACAGTTGCTGATAATACCAGGGAAATCAAAAGATTGGACAGATTAGTTAAGGCTTTGGAAAAAGATCTTTCACTAGAAAAGCCTATGAAGGAAATAAATGAAATTCTTTGGGGTAATATAATTGAGTTAATAAAAAGTATTTGGCCCTCTATTCAAGCAATTTTTGAACAAAATGACTTGATTAAAATAGCTCAGGAAGAAATAAACAGAACAAGAGATGAACTAAGAGGTAGACCTGAGCAGGCCAATCAACTCATTCAATTTTTGAACACCCGAACAAAGCAACAGCTTGCAGTATTAGGAATTGAAGACAGAACCGGCACTATTTTGATAATAAAGAGAGTTTTCATCAAGAGAACTTTTATGCAGAATTTAGAAAGGAAATGTTCAGAGATTTTGGCTGATATTGATGCTTTCAGAGAAAAATTTCAAGCTTTATTGGACAATGGGTTACCCAGTCCCATGCTCACAGAGGACCAAATAATGGAACTAGAAACCTATGTCAAGAAAATAGAGAGCCATGCTCAAAATACAACTACTAGTTCTATCAGTCTACCAGAAGCAACGTTGCCAACAGGGAAAAATCTATATGACAAGTTAAAGGATTTATTTCATCTTGAACATGAAATAAAGTATTTGTTTCCTGATGAGCCCACTTTTTACAAACTCACAGAGGCTGATGAGACATTGAGAAAACTTAAGAGGACTATAATACCAGATGATCAATGGTGGAAAGACCTATTGGAAATTCTATGAAAATTATCTTCAGGATGAGAATTTTATCTTTTTACTATTATGTGAAAGATAAAAATAAGCACAGATGAAAGAGTATCAGTTGAACAGGTTAAAGAGTATCCGTAAAGACAAAGAGTATCAAACAAGCAAAGAAATTACTCCAAGGGACAGCACCGAGCCCTATTTCAGCACTCACCTCCAGCACATCAGCAAAATGAGGGGACAGCACATCAGCAGTTACATATTATTCTATCCACGAGACTATTTGTCTCCTGTTTATTTGTAAATTACGCCTTAGTCACCCTAGATTATTGGCTAAGTTAGTGTGAGATTTTTTCAAGTATTTTTTGTATAAATAAACCCTCAAAGAGAGTATTGAGGGTGGATTCTATTACTCTGCTGTAACATTGAGATTTTCGGAATAAAAGCATTTTGGAGAAATTTATTCGTGGCTTACTGGATGACGATTTGAAGTACATGACTTTTTGCAGGATTCATGTGTTGGACTGCAGTTCAATAAGTCTTTCTACCTTTGTCTTAAGTTTTTTATCAGTTTATAGTATCATTATGTCCATTTCTGAATAATTTACATAAAGGATTGAATCAGAATTTACTTAATTGTACTCTGATTTCAGATGTGATTGTTCTTAATGTTTTCCTCTGAATTAGTTATAAGCATGAATTCTTAAATGTTCTTGCTTTGCTAATTTAAACATTGCTGATTACTATAATAAAGAATTCTTCATTGCTCTTTGTTTGTAGTCATCTCACTTCTCTTCTTTGAACATGGTGAAAGATTCTTAGCTGCCTTTCATCCCTTCAAAATCATCCCATCCACTTTAAATTTTAAGGATTGTTCTCTGTCTAGCTATCTTGCCCTGTAAAGCCATCTTGTGTGTAGAATATAAATCCAGTAAAGCCATCCTTGACTCCATAGCCCAATGGACTGAAAACTTTCAACCTTGCCCTTAGTTTGTGGATTCCACCATTTTTCAAACAAACTCTTGGATCTATAACTAGCCTAAAACCTTCTAAGAACAAAGATAAATTATAAAGAGAGAGCCCTCTCTGGATGCAAATTGGCTAGATTCTGCATCTGAAGGTTGGTTTGTGGTTACCTCGGGTATACTTTACTCTTACACAACTTCTAGGAAAACCTGAGTGATAACATAGTGGCGACTCCACTGGGGACCTGAATCATTTTTATTGTTACTTTAGTTTTCTTGTAAGCTACAGACAGAGTCTGAAGATCAGCCAGGTAGCCTTTGAAATTTCTTTTGCTCTGCAATTGCAAAAGTAAATAAATGATGCTTCAGTCTATCTCTGATTTAGCTTATATACTGAACCTTAGTTTCAAAATATTCAATCAGATTCTCTAGTTTAACAGATCTTTGAGAAAATTTTAATCACACATCATTATTTCTTGAAGAATTTGTAGAAGTTGTATTTATTCTTTCAATTAAAATCAAAAATTAAAAAAAAACATAGTCTAGGAAAATTGGCTTCAGAAAGGATTCGACATACTAGGTCAAACCCTGACCCAAATCCACCACCAATATTTGAAAATCCAAATCTGATTCCTAGAATTCTTAGAAGACAAGGAAGTCAAGAAAGTTCTGAAAGAGGAAGTCAAGAGAGTTCAGGAAGTTCTAGACCACTTTCTAGATCTGCATCTTGTCCTGTGAAAATTATATATATTGATGAAATTCCTTTTGATGCACGATTTGAAACATCTTTATTTGTGAATTTTTCTGAAACCGAATTATCCAGATTACTTCCAGATCCATTGTTTTTTGAAGATTTGCAATTCAGATTTGTTTCACATCATCTTGACAGACAATTACAGAACTCTATTCAATCTGAACAAACCTTTGAAGAAAATTCAAACATCTCTGTAATTACTGAAGCATCTCCAATTTCAGTTACTTTTTCTCAAGCTTTTCAAACACCTGTCACCCCTTCTACTCCTCCATCTCCTCCTGCCAGACCATCAACTCCTGTTACCCCACTATATCTTCCAATGGCCAATCGATACGCCCCTTTACAGCTACCAGCCAACCCTCCTGCTTTGCCCCAAGATTACCAGAGTAAGATCACACCTTTTGATGGATCAGGTACTTACACAGCACAACAACACACCAAAAGGATGACTGATTACTTTGAGTTTTATGAGATTGATACTGATAATGTCCGAATGAGAATTTTCGTTCAAAGTCTTACTGGAGAAGTTAGGACATGGTTTAGGGCCCTTGTTCCAAATACTATTGCTGATCTACCAGCTTTATATAGGGCATTTTTGAACAAATGGGAGAAGAAGAAGGATCCTCTTCAGATCCTATCAGAATTCGAAAAATTAAGAAGAAGACCTAATGAAACAGTACAGGATTACATCATTAGATTCAACGAAGCATATAATGCAGTTCCTCAAAACCTTAGACCCCCACCTGACTCTGTATTGGTTAAATTTCCAGATGGTTTTGACTCTGATATAGCTTATTCCCTCAGGGAAAGAGCTCCCCAAACATTAGAGGAAATGCAAAGCATAGTGGTGAGTGTAGAAGCAAATCTGATAGAAAAACGAGCCAGAGCAAGAGTAGAAAGAAGAATGCCTATGAATGAAGAACCTTCAGCTTTTGAAAAGAAGCTGGATGCAATCATTAAAGGTATGGAAAGATTAGGAGACAGAGTGGAGACCATTGAAAGAAAATCTTCTACTGATAACCAGAATGTTGCAAGAAACCCAAACTTTAGGAGAAACCTGAATCAAAATATTGGAAAGAATGTCCCTGATCAAAACATTAGGCCACCTTTCCAAGAAAACTTTGTTGAAGGTTCAACTTCTGAAGAACCTACAGAAGATGTAGAAATAAACAATGTAAATGATGACAAAAATGAACCAGAAGTCTTCCTATCCCAGGATGATCAAGAGAATCATATCCTTGAAACATTCCAAACTCATTCAGGTGAGACTTTTGATTTTAAGGAAGGCTATGACACAGCAATTTATGAGGTCCATAAACAGTACAACTTGAGAAGTAGACGGATTAATGTGCCAGAGAATAGCAAACAAAAAAATGCAAAACAAAATGTCAAAGGTAAAGTTAACATTCCCCCTGTACAAAACATTCCCCAAGTACAAATTTTGTCTAGAATAACTCCCAACCCTTCAAATCCAATAATTGAAGATGTCTCTGACAACCAACCAAACAATAAACAACAATCTAATACTTTTCCTCCTACAGGAGACGTAAAAGAAACAGTAGAGGTTAGTCCAGAAACATCTTCAAAACAAAACTTCATTCATGAAAAAGAGAAAAACATTGAAGACCCAAAAAATAGAGAAAACCCAACTGTACAAAACACTAAAACTCAAACAGAAAAACCTTTCAATCTAGAGGCTGAAATAGGAAAACTCAAGATATCTGTTCCTTTGTTAGAATTGGCTAAACATGAGGTCTATAGAAGTCAAATTACCAAGTCCCTAAACATTAACATTATTGGATTGGATGATTCAGTAAACATTCTTGATGATCAACCCAAACTTCTTTTTGGCCGAGGTCAATGGCAAACCAGAAAGTGGAGGAACTCCTCCATTTTATGTAAGCCTGAATGTTCATAACAAGATACTCCATAATGCAATGCTTGATTCTGGAGCATCTCACAATTTGATGCCAAAAGAAGTAATGGAAAGATTGAATCTAGATATTACCAGACCGTACAAAGATTTGTTTTCATTTGATTCCAGTCAGGTAAAATGTTTAGGTTTGATTAAAGATCTATGTGTTACTTTGGTACAATACCCTGCTAAGTCTGTTTTAATGGACATAGTAGTTGCTGATATTCCACCTAAATATGGTATGTTATTGTCTAGATCTTGGGGTGCTAAACTTGGAGGGTCTATTCAACTAGACATGTCATATGCAACTATTTCAGTATTCGGTCAGCCTAAAAGATTATATAGAGAAACCTTGATGAAGTACTTGGTCAGTAGCCATGAGAAGCCTGAAAACTTCCCTGTTTACTCTGTACATTCTAATATGGATTCTTTTATTTTATACAATGCTGAGTTGGATCTCCCTACTGAAATAGAGGCTCCGAAATTGGAAACCATAAACAAAACCACTGTTAAAATTGAAGAAATCTCTGAAAACAAAGAAACACCAGATGATCAAGAAATACCTGAAGAAACTAAACAACTAGCTCCTGTCAAGAAACATTTTAAAACAATTGATGAAGATTATGAACATGAAATTCTATGGCATTTAGAGTTTGATGGTTCAGTAAATAAACTAGGGGCAGGAGCTGGGATTTGGTTACATAATGTTGAGAATAATCATGCAGAGGGTCATGCTTATAGGTTGAATTTCAAATGCACTAACAACATGGCAGAGTACGAAGCTCTTTTATTAGGGCTTAAACATGTCAAGAAGTTAAGAGCTATTAGGGTATCAATCATAGGAGACTCTGAATTAATCATTCAACAGATTAAAGGAGAATGTTCAACAAAAGACATGAGACTGAAACAATACAGAGAGACAGTTGTAGAAATTCTCAACACATTTCTACAAGCTCAACTTGCCAAGATTCCCAGGAAACAAAATTTGCATGCTCACAACCTCGCAATGTTTGCTAGCACATGCAAGTTACCTTTTGATCCTAATCATCAGTTTTCAGCTGAGATTAGACATAGGCCTGCTATACCAGACAATCTTTTGAATTGGCAAGTATTTGTTAATAACAATCAAATCAATAATTTTTTGACACTTCAAAATGAGTTTTCTAACTGTAATATAGATGAAGACATAACTATTGATGAATTTGATCAAAAAAAAGAGCAAAAAATAGAAATTTCAAGAGAAAATGCAATTCATATGCTGCATCCAACCACATTCACAGAAAAAGACATACAGAATTTGAAACACATAGAATCTGATGAGATCATAGAGGATGAGACAGAAATTATCAATTTGAAAGATAATCATTTGCCCAAAGGATTAACTCCTTTGGAAGATTTGTTTGATTCAAATGATATTCCTTTTAGACCTAAAATGGAACCTGTTAAGGCTGATATGGAAGAATGCAACTTAGGAACCCCAGAAAATCCCAAAATGGTCAAGTTGTCCAAATCTCTTCCAAAAGATCAAAAGGTTAGATATGTTGAACTATTGAAAGAATTCCAGGATGTTTTCGCTTGGAGTTATGAAGATTTGAAGTCTTATGATACATCCATCATTCAACACACTATACCTTTGAAACCAGATCAGAAACCTTTCAAACAAAATCTTAGAAGAATAAATCATGTTTTGTTACCCTCAATCAAAAAGGAAATCAAAAGAATGTTTGAAGCAGGGATTATAGCTCCTATCAGATTCTCAGAATGGGTTTCTAACCTAGTACCAACTAGGAAGAAAACTGGGGAAATTAGGCTATGTGTTGATCTAAGAAATTTGAATAAAGTTTCTTTAAAAGATAACTACCCTTTACCAAAAATGGACCATATTTTACAGAGGGTAGTAGGATCTTCTAGGATATCTCTATTGGATGGATTTTCAGGGTACAACCAGATTCTGGTTCATCCTGATGATCAGGATAAAACAGCATTTACAACACCATGGGGTACGTTTAAATATGTCAAAATGCCATTTGGGCTCAAGAATGCAGGAGCTACATTTCAAAGAGCAATGGATATTGCTTTTTCTAAAGAAATACATGATTTTCTGGTTATTTATCTAGATGATTTAACTGTTTTTTCTAAAACAGATCAAGAACATTTAGATCATTTAAGGCAAGTATTTATAAAGTGCAGAAAATATGGGATTTCTTTATACCCTAAGAAGTCATTGTTTGGTTTGGAAGAAGGAAAGCTTTTAGGTCATATTATTTCTAAAGATGGCATTAGGATTGATCCAGAAAGAATTCAAGCAATTTTGCAAATACCCCACCCCAGAAACATAAAAGAGTTGCAAGCATTCATAGGAAAGATTAATTTCTTAAGAAGGTTTATTTCTAGTTTAGCAGAGTTACTTATATTACTAACTAACATGTTGAGGAAAGATTCAAGCATTGACTGGACTGTAGAAGCCAAACAATCGTTCGAAGAAATTAAAATGGCTTTAACAAGAACACCAGTTCTGACCAGTCCTAAATTTGATAGAGATTTTATTATTTTTTCATTTGCTTCTGAACATACTGTCGCAGCTGTTTTACTTCAAAAAGATGACTAAGGGTGTGAAAAGCCAATAGCATTTTTTAGTAAAGCACTGAGGGATGCATCTTTGAAATACAATATTATGGAAAAACAGGCTTTTGCATTGGTAAAAGCAATTAAAGATTTCAGAGTTTACATATTATATTCTCATGTGATAGCTTATGTGCCAAATGCTGTAGTTAAAGATATTTTGACTCAAGATGGCATTGAAGGTAAACGGGGTAAGTGGATAGCTACCATTTTAGAATATGATATTGAGATTAAGCCAACAAAACTCATAAAAGGCCAAGGTTTAGCCCAACTCATGACAGAAACCAATTTCCAAGCCTTAGATATTAACGAACTGGACAACGAACAGGAGATGGCGACTCCCAAGATCAGTCAAACCTTTTTAGATTCACCCTGGTACACTGATATTATTCATGTTTTATTAAACCTGCAAGCTCCTCCAGGGTTGTCCAGAACCAAGAGAAGATTTTTGAAAATGACATCTTTGAAATATTGTATTTTAGATGGCACTTTATTTTGGAAAAATCATGAAGGAATCTTGTTGAATTGTCTATTAAAAGATGAAGCTGATAAAGTGCTTAATGAATTTCATGCAGGGGATTGTGGAGGACATCTCTACTGGAAATCAATTGCAGACAAAATCTTAAGGGTTGGTTTTTACTGGCCAACTTTATTTTCTGACGTTAAGAAATTTGTAACAACTTGTCATAAGTGTCAGATATTTGAGGGTAAAAGAAAGTTGTTACCTTTTCCTTTAAAACCAATTTCCACAGAAAGACCTTTTCAACAATGGGGATTAGATTTTATTGGAGAAATTCATCCCCCTTCTTCAGGTCAACACAGATGGATTTTAACTGCCACAGACTATTTCACTAAATGGATTGAAGATATCCCATGTAGACAGGCCAATGATTCTATAATCATAGGGTTTTTAGAAACAAATATACTTTCAAGATTTGGTTGTCCAGAAAATATTATAACAGACAATGCTGCTGTATTTAAATCAAAGAAAATGATTAGTTTCTGCCATAAATATCATATTACTTTAGGCCATTCAACAGCCTATTACCCTCAGGGTAATGGACTAGCAGAATCCTCCAATAAAAGCCTTATCAATATCATCAAAAAATTATTGGAAGAAAACAAAAAGAATTGGCACAAGAAACTGACCAATGCATTGTGGGCAGACAGACTTACAACTAAGAAATCAATTGGGACTAGTCCATATGAGTTAATTTATGGCCTGGAAGCAAGATTCCCATCATCTTTAGGAATTCCTGTTATGAAATTACTTCAGGAGGCTCAAGTGGAGCCAAATGACATTCAAAGAAGAATTAATCAAAAAATCCACCTGCAACAAACCAGGGAAGAGGTATACCAAAGATCACAAGTCTTGCAGGAAAAGATAAAGAAATTTTTTGATAAAAGGACTAAAGCAGAAGATTTTCAACTAGGTGATAAAGTCCTAAGATGGGATTCTAGAAGAGAAGAAAAAGGAAAACATGGGAAATTTGATTTCTTGTGGAAAGGGCCTTATATCATTCATGCCTTGCAGGGAAACAACACATACTTTTTGAAGGAGTTGGACAATTCAGAAGCTGAAGAAGGACCAGTCAATGGTCGAATGCTGAAGCATTATTTTGATCCTATTTACTAGGATGCTTTAATTTTTCTAACTTGTACATAATATATTCTTTTCTAATGCAGTTTGGATTGGATGGTGACTTCTTGGAGTTGAAGCCCAAAGTCAAGGCCCTAATCTTCAAAAGTTCACTATCATATGTACAATAAAGCTACCAGAAGAAGGAAGATTTCATATTTTCAGTTTGAAGACATTTTGAGGCATCTGACCTGCTGTTCTTGACTTTTCACAAGGAAAAGCCATCCCCAAGTGGAGCCAGTGTTAGCCTCCTATATCAATAGGTTTCATCTTTCATGATTGTCTAGATTGAACCATGGAATATGTTCAAACCTTCTTTCTTGAGCAAAGGTGTTCCATATTCCTAAAAAGACCAAAAATCAAAAAATTTAAAAAATGTAAAGAGGGTATACCCTAAAAGAAAGATCAAAGGGTAAAAAGAATAAAATGGTCAAAAAAGAGAAAGAAATGAACCCCAAGCAAAAATAGACCAAGGAAAGTGTGCAAATCCAAATGCCACTACTATTTCATTTTTTGTAATAAAGCAATTGTGTGCAGCTTGTCAAACCTTTGCCACAATTCATGAATAAGTCAAACTGTTTAAACTTGGCTTACTCATATTTCAATTTTATGTTGTAGATTAGAGAATAAATATCTGACCAAACAGTTTAATCTTGGCAGATAAGTAGATAGGTAGAGTTAATAAGAGGTGCTCAACAGTTTAATCTGAGCCCTTGGATGTAATAAGGGTAGAATTAGATAGATTTGCCTTGTAAAAAGAAAAGATTGAAAAAGGGTTTGCAAGTCTAAATGCACCCTAATAAAGAAGAGAAAATGGTAGTGTTAAGTAGATAGGGTAGGTAGATGGTGCTGCAAAGTGTTATCTGATGAATAATGTTGCTACATGTTTTGATCCTTTACTTTCATCACAAATACTAAAGCAGGAAATACACTGGAAAATCACAGCAAGCAAAGTCAAACTCATTAACTTCCCTCATCACTTTCCCCTCAAAAGTTTTACTAATTTCCCCCAAAAGTACTAAGGTATTTGGAGATCAAAGGGGCTCAAGGCATTTCCTTGACTTCTGGAGGGACCGGACCCTCAGCCTAATGATCAAAAAGACCTAAGTACTTGAGATAATTCATCATTATAATCATTCAATTTTAACTTTTTCCTCAGTAAAATCCAATTTTACTTAGGAAAATCATGCAAAATTCCATAAAAAACCCTCAAAATAACTTACTATTCTAAGTTTAAGTGTTGAAGATGAGATATTGCAATTTACTTCAAAAATTATCACTTTCTTAGATGTGCAAAGTGTTTTGAGTTCCCTTGTCCCTTTGTCATATTAATGTTTAACTCTATTTACTAAATCCCTAGTGAAATGCCCTATCCTAAGTATATAACTCCTTTTTTATAAATACCCCAAAAACCCCTCTATTATAAAGTTTAACCAAAGTAATTATTTCCCCGTGCATTAACATAAAAACCCACTATACGACCTTTGGTTAAATTTATCATTATACCATAAACCCGCCCCTATGGTAAGTTAATTACATTTGTTAATTTACCATATAATAAAATAAAAACATATATATGAAAAATAAACTTTAAACATACGATATATATGTTTAAACCCAAAAATATAAATAAAACCTGAAGTTTTATTTTCGAAACCAAACTTTGGAAAATCCCGCGCCAACGTGGCTCATCCACCTGGCATTTCACCCGACGTTTTAACCCCACCGCGACCCCTATTTCCTTTATCACTGAGGGATTAATTAATTATTTGAATTAATTAATAACCATACTCCTCCGCCTATCAGACGCCCCCCGGGGAGATTAATAAAGTTAATGGCATTTAAAACCCCGCCGAGCCCGCGCAATAACTATCCCATTATCTTTCCGTTTCTTCAACCGTCAGATCGCTCCTCCGCAGATCAATGCTCCATGTTAATCCCGCTACCCATCCTTTGTAAGAACTTTAACCAGCGGGGGATTGGTGGTATTGAAACAGTTCACCGTCCACGTGTCAATTACTTGGTGGAATCGCTGCCCTCCCGACTAATGCCACCTTCGTCCAAAAGCAGTGCGGGGACTTACCACTTACCGCCCGGCCCCTCCACACGTCAGCCCGTACATTGATGACGTCACTCCTCGAAAAACTAAAAAACCCTTTTAACTTGTAAATAAAACCAATTTTTATGTTTTTTCCGTTATTTTCGTTATTAAACGCGACTGTGCTCTCTGCTACGGTTTTCGAATTTTCATTGAAATCCACTGTTCCATTCAATTTCGCTCCATAAATCCGCCAGACCTGCGTTCAAGCGTCCTCCTGCTACTGCCTGTTACCTGTTAAGAACCAGTTTTCTTCCAAGAACATGTATTTATCATATTCCGCCCTGAACTGCAAGTAAAACTCTGTTTTCTTTGTTTTTCGCTGAATTAGTGATTAAAACTCATCACTGAGATCTTCCCCAGAGGTTTTAAAACTGTGCAATTTCTCCCTGAATCTGCAATTCTGTCAATTTCCTTCATTTGAATTGAAACTGCACCCGGCCCATGAAGAAAACCAGAAACCTCCGTTTTGAATCCACAAGAACCAAAATGGAGGCCCCGGCAGCTTTGAATGTAACTCCACTAAATGCTCCCCACAGAGAGTTGGAATATTTGCCTTTGGTAGATAAAGACTTTCAGATTAAAGACTTAGTGTTTGATGAAAGCCCCCTTCTGAGTTATTGTCGCTGCAGAGACGAGTACTCAAAGGGGCAAGATCTCATTGGGTTGTGGGAATCCAACCTCCCGAGATATCTCATCCCCTCAGTCATTTCTTTCCCAGAAATCATCCACTATTGTCATTCAAATTATGATCCCACTCAGAGAGCTGTAATATCCCCTGACCAGAGTGTTCTTTTCCACATTACTCCCCAGACTATCAATGCAATGCTACATTTTGAACCAGGTAAAGAACTAGCACCTTTGTCCATTGATTGAAAAGTCTAATCAATTGACCCCAGAAAAATTGAAGTCCATTTGCCAGAATTTCATGTTGCCTGAACATCAACCTATGGGACTCCCTCCCTATGGTTTTTATTATTTCAATACATTAGGAAGATTCATCCTAAATTTGATATCTTTTGTCTTGGGTTTCAATACCAGTGAATATGTTGATGAGATAACCCTGGCTTTGTTGTCTATTTTTACTCCTGGACAACCTCCTGAAATCAGATATGACTTTGCCTCCTTCATAGCCAATAAGATCCATGATCAGTTCATGAGGCTTGATGATGAGAAAGTTTTCAAATATTCCTCAGTTATTTATCATCTCATTATCTTCTATCAATCAGAAAAGTTCCCTTTCCCTGTTAAAAAGCTTGATGCCAAGGGAAACCCCAGGTCAGTTATATTTTGGTCTCCCATAATTCATTCTTCCTCTGATTCTCCTTATTCCTACACTGAGTTCATTGATCAGTTTGTATATCCTGCAACAACCTTGTTGACAGGAATTTCCCCCCCAAGGCTCAGTAATGAAATAAAGAAGACCTTGCAGCTTTCAAGGACTTATAAAGTTGGAGATTGGTATTTATATCAAAAACATACAGTCATCAGAATTTATGGATGTGAATTACATCCATTCAAGTTACCAAGATATGTGCCCATGAGACTTTTTGCCTTGGAATATTTCAGGCAAATGAATAATTCAGATGTGATCCATTTTTGTAGTGTGAAGAAGAAAGCCCAACTAAGGATCAAAAGTCAATTAGGTCCTTTCATCTGCAACTCTAGGGAGGCCGAGCGAGAAGCAGAAAATATATTACAAAGAAAGTTCCAAACAACTTTCCGTTTGGTTCCTTATGATCCATATGGTTTTATTTGTGAAAAAAGAATCAAGAATAAATCATCCCCTTACATACACCACAAGATTCCTGAAATAGAACAATATGCAAATCAAGATGAATGGGTTGCAGGAACACTAGTTGAGGAAGAAAGTGAAGCAGACAAAATGAACAGAATGATGAAAGATCTTGAGAAGAAGTATGACCTAGAATTTTGTGGTCAAGTGCAGGTACCCCACATTGGCACTTCTTCAGCAGCAAATCTACAGCAGACATTACAGGAAGGTAGTGCATCAGTTGCAGCAGAACCAAAAGGCAAAGGAAAGGAACCTGAAATCCAGGTCATTGAAACTTTAGTCATGGCAGAGAAACCACAAACTTCCAAAGCACCTGAACAAACCCAAGTTTCTCCCACTCAGGTAAAACACCGTGAAGTTTTAGAATTTCAAACTCCATCCAATATGGAGATAGGAAAGAAAAGGCAGGTTCCAGACACTACTCCTCCTAAAGAGCCCTCAGGAATACATCAAGCCAAAAAACATAAATCAGATCCACTTCCAGATGTGGAAATCATAGATGAGGTGTTTGATGATGGAAGGGAAGACAGTCAACTGACTGGCACAGTTAGTGAAACAAATACAGGACAGAAAGGAAAAGCTTTACAAAAGCAATTAAGTACTGAGGTATCCTCTTTCAGACCACCAAAAACAGATACAGGGGATATAAAAAGAACCTTCATTAATATAAAGGCAAAGAATGATTCATTAAGAATGAAGGTATATGATCAATATATGAAAATGGCTTCCCATAATCAGGAAAGGTTAATGTCAGCATTTGACATTTCACAAGGCAAAATGATGATGAGCCACTTCAAGTCAAAGGTGCCAAAACCCATGTCAGCAGCTGATTATATCAGAACAAATTTTGAGGTCCTGGCAAAGGACATTCATCCTTTAGACCAGATAGAGCTGCATAAACAAACTGGGGAAATGGTGTATTCCACTCTTACCAATAAGGCCATGGCAGCCCTAACGCTGCAAGATTCTTTAAATAACACAAGTGCCCAACTACAAATTGAGAAGGCCTCCTCTCAGGCCAAAGATAATAGAATAAAGTCTCTAGAAGAAATAATCATTGGCTTGGGTCACAACCCCAAAGACATTAAAAGTATTGAGGCATTAATAAAAAAGAAAGATGATGACATAGCTGCACTGAGGAAGCAGCTAAAGTTGCCAGCCTGAAGGCACCCTTAGACCCAAGAAGTTTTGAAGGAAAGTTCACAAGAAGAGGTAATGGAGTTGCTCTTAAAAGTAACTGAGCGACTAAGTGAAACAGAGAAGGAATTGGAACAAGCTTTGCAGGAAAAGGAAACCATCAAACAGGCATCAACCACAGAAGCTGCTACAACCACAGGTACTACAACAGCAAAGCAACAAACAGAGCCAGAACAGGTAAACACTTCTGGTTTGAGTTCTGATGAGTTAATAAAACAAATGGAAAGTCTACAATTAAGAGTCACAGAACTTCAAGCCACTAAGTTACAATTAAAAGATTTGGAGCAGAAGTATGATACATCTAAAAAGACAGTTGCTGAAAATACCAGGGAAATCAAAAGATTGGACAAATTAGTTAAGGCTTTAGAGAAAGATCTTTCATTAGAAAAGCCTTTGAAGGAAATAAATCAAATTCTTTGGGGAGATATAATTGAATTAATAAAAAGTATTTGGCCCTCTATTCAAGCAATTTTTGAACAAAATGACTTGATTAAAATAGCTCAGGAAGAAATAAACAGAATAAGAGATGAACTAAGAGGTAGACCTGAGCAGGCCAATCAACTCATTCAATTTTTGAACACCCGAACAAAGCAACAGCTTGCAAGATTAGGAATTGAAGACAGAACTGGCACTATTTTGATAATAAAAAGAGTTTTCATCAAGAGAACTTTTATGCAGAATTTAGAAAGGAAATGTTCAGAGATTTTGGCTGATATTGATGCTTTCAGAGAAAAATTTCAAGTTTTATTGGACAATGGATTACCCAGTCCCATGCTCACAGAGGACCAAATAATGGAACTAGAAACTTATGTCAAGAAAATAGAGAGCCATGCTCAAAATACAACTACTAGTTCTATCAGTCTACCAGAAGCAACGTTGCCAACAGGGAAAAATCTATATGACAGGTTGAAGAATTTATTTCATCTTGAACATGAAATAAAGTATTTGTTTCCTAATGAGCCCACTTTTTACAAACTCACAGAGGCCGATGAGACATTGAGGAAACTTAAAAGGACTATGATACCAGAAGATCAATGGTGGAATGACCTATTGGAAATTCTATGAAAATTATCTTCAGTATGAGAATTTTATCTTTTTACTATTATGTGAAAGATAAAAATGAGCACAGATGAAAGAGTACTAGTTGAACAGGTTAAAGAGTATCCGTAAAGACAAAGAGTATCAAACAAGCAAAGAAATTACTCCAAGGGACAGCACCGAGCCCTATTTCAGCACTTACCTCTAGCACATCAGCCAAATGAGGGAACAACACATCAACAGTTACTTATTATTCTATCCACGAGACCATTTGTCTCCCGTTTATTTGTAAATTACTCCTTAGTCACCCTAGATTATTGGCTAGGTTAGTGTGAGATTTTTTCAAGTATTTCTTGTATAAATAAACCCTCAAAGAGAGTATTGAGGGTGGATTCTATTACTCTGCTGTAACATTGAGATTTTCGGAATAAAAGCATTTTGGAGAAATTTATTCGTGGCTTACTGGATGACGATTTGAAGCTCAGGACTTTTTGCATGATTCATGTGTTGGACTGCAGTTCAATAAGTCTTTCTACCCTTTGTCTTAAGTTTTATATCAGTTTATAATATCATTATGTCCATTTCTGAATAATTTACATAAAGGATTGAATCAGAATTTACTTAATTGTACTATGATTTCATATGTGATTGTTCTTAATGTTTTCCTCTAAATTGGTTATAAGCATGAATTCTTAAATGCTCTTGCTTTGCTAATTTAAACATTGTTGATTACTATAATAAAGAATTCTTCATTGCTCTTTGTTTGTAGTCATCTCATTTCTTTCTTTTGAACATGGTGAAAGATTCTTAGCTGCCTTTCATCCCTTCAAAAAATCATCCCATCCACTTTAAATTTTAAGGATTGTTCTCTGTCTAGCTACCTTGCCCTGTAAAGCCATCTTGTGTGTAGAATAGAAATCCAGTAAAGCCATCCTTTGACTCCATAGCCCAATGGACTGAAAATCTTCAACCTTGCCCCTAGTTTGCGGATTCCACCATTTTCAAACAAACTCTTGGATCTATAACTAGCCTAAAACCTTCTAAGAACAAAGATAAATTATAAAGAGAGAGCCCTCTCTGGATGCATATTGGCTAGATTCTGCATCTGAAGGTTGGTTTGTGGTTACCTCGGGTATACTTTCCTCTTACACAACTTCTAGGAAAACCTGAGTGATAACAGAACCCTTGGTTGGTTGAGTTACTAGGCCCAGAGTTGGGTTGGACAAACTCTCTAGAGGCCTCGATGGTTTTCAATTGAGTTACTAGTTCATGGAGCCCTAGATAGCTTGGTACAAATTGATCTAGTTGATTTTAGTGATGTCTAGTCATTAGGTGGAATAACTGGTTGAGGGTTGAGGTGGTTTTGCCTATGGAAGCCCTAGTTTTGTTTTTTTTGGTTTATTCCATGAGATCCCACATTCACACTTGGAATATGGCACAGGGATGATTGGATGAAAGGGAGATTTTGTTCATCCAAATCTATGGTTGGGTGGTACGTGGAATTCCCTGACTTGGTTGGACTTTTCATATGTTAATAAGAGATCTTTTCCTATTGTATTTTATGAGTACTTATACTTGATATTATGTGTATTTGATGGTTGTTCTATCATGGTTATTACTCTGGTTAAATTTTGACTATAATTATGTTCCATAACAAGTACTTGTTATGTATCTTGATACATTTTATTTGTTGATGAATGGTTAATGAATGCATGAGCTAATAGATGTCATTGCATATATTATGAGAGATACTTAGACCTTCTTGATGATTATCAGATAAGTATCAAACCCCTATGTTCATATATGCATTCATGACCTATTGATTACTTGTTCTCAATATGTTTGACGAAAGGATTGTCGTGGTTAGGCCTAGATAGCTCAAGTTTTTTATTCAAATTTGATTGAATGGCTTTTTCATCATGTAATTTATGGTTTTGGAAAGTCTCATTGAGTTCTAGGTAGTGATCTAGAGGCTGACCTAGAATTTAGACATAGAATCTAGGATTACAACCTCTGAACTGGAGAATTTCGGTTGCAACAGCATGGATGCAGTTTTGTGCATGTGTTTGGAGGCTTCCAACCACATAGAGGGCTTGTTGTGGGTGTGATTGTGGGCCAATGGTAGAGAAACATAGGTTTAGCTTAGGGTTTTGCCACTTGGGGTGGTTTTCAACCTTTAAGTGACCTTTAGCCCCTGTGGGATGTTATGAGTTTTTAATTTGTATTTATTAGTCGGCTCTACTTCCTTAATGGAATCTAGGAGGTCAGATTAGGAAAAAGTATCTCTTCATATCATGTTTACTCTAGTATCCTAGTGAAACTAGGTAACTGTCGGAGGGGTGGTTACAGATTGGTATTAGAGCTCTCAGGTTCAACCCTTGGTCTAGATAGGAGGAATTTTATTTGGCATGCATGCATGTCAGTTATCTATGTGTTCATTATGAATGCATTGTAATAGCTACTATTGTAGGTGTGTCATCCTCTAGAGGTTGATGATGTCGAGGTTGAGTCGATTGATATGTGGATTTCATTATATATACATATGTTGTGCTAATCTGGATTGATTTTGCAGATGAGATAGCCTCCCGTGAACTTCACTAAGGTATGTGGATTATGTTTATATTTGGCTAGATAACATGATATGTTTGTAGGAAGTAGAGGATAAAATATCACAAGAAAAATGGTGGACTACAATTCACGTGATTCTCCCTACATATCAAATTAGCAGCATGGTGATGACTCTACTCCCCTAGCAAAGTAGACACATTAAGGATTTTGAAAGCAGAGATCAAAATTTGTAAGGAAGATAATGAAAGAATCATTTAGTCACAAGAAAGACTTTCCAGAGCACAAGAAAATAAAGAAAAGGTTAATGCAGTGATTCTTCAGAGTTTTTCATATTTGCAGTGACAGGGACCGCATAAGATCATTCATGGATAGGAGGAAAGGAAATGATGGGGCATTTGGCAACATGCCTCAATCAAGATATAGGTTTGAAAGGGATGACACAGCCAGAGATGGTAGGTTCTTGGATATACACCTGATAAGAGGGGTAATTACTGTGGGTTCTATTTTAGTTTTGGTTTAGAGATATAGCATCGTCATCACCATCACCACACATATAAGAGGAGCGAGAAGCTATAATTTCGAAAGGTTTTCAAGAAATTAAAGCCTCCTACATTTGATGGAGAAATGGAGAAGTCACATGATGCAAAATCTTGGTTTCTTGGGATGTACAAGTTCTTCAGATTGCATGACTACATAGAGAATATGAATGCCATGATAGCTAATTTTAGTCTTAAAGCAAAATAATACATTTGGTGGGAATATATGAAGAATTTCAAAGGAATTCGGGAATATGAGTTGACTTAGAGTGATTTTGAGAGAATTTTCAAGAAGAAGTATTTATCTGAAAGATACTATGCTGATAGGGAAAAGGAGTTCTATGAGCTAAATATGGGGTCTATGACCGATGAGGATTATACTAGCAGAATATTGGATTTGTTGAGATATGTTCCTTATATTAAGGAGGAAAAAGCAAAGCTTTAGAGATTCATCAGTGGATTGGTTGTATCATTCAAAGATAGGATTGAGTTTTATGAGCCTAGATCGTTGGAGGAAGTTACCTAAAAATTAAAGCACTGTTATGAACAATCAAGGTGCAAGACTAAGCCCAAGCAAGATTGGAAGGTAATGATAATAATAAAGGAAAGTCGGCTAAGAAGAGAGGAAAACTACAAGATACTGATGACAAGGAGAATACAACACCATACAAGAAGTTCAATTAAGTTTACAGAAGACAGGGATTTTAGTCTGAGGAGCATAACAATGGTGATGGAAAGAAGCCTTTATAGTGATAGGCTTGTGGCAAGGATCATCGTAGGATATATTTTCCATAGCTTTAGGGTGGTAGAATGCAAATTTACAGTGCTTAAGAGGCACATACAATTGGGGGTGTTGGACAAATTATTCCTTAGATTTATGCATCGTTAGATAATAGGTAGGTTGATCATCAGGCATCTATTATCAAGATGGAAGGTAATATTTGTGGTCAAGTTATTTATATTTTGATTGCCCTGGATCTAGATATAGTTATATCAATCCCAAACTAGTGGATAAGTGTTCCTTGAATAAAGAAGTGCATGTACAATCTTTTTTTTTTATAGTTGGCTACAAAATAAGAAAAGAGTTCATCATTGGGTAAGATCTTGTGAATTTGTGTTGAATGATATATCTACATCATTGCATATAAATGTGCTTCCATTGGGATCATAAAGTATGTTGTTGGGTATGGATTGGTTGTACATTCACATGACTAAGTTGGATTTCTATGATAATTCTCTTGAGTGCTTGGATGATGATGGATAAAACAGAACCTTATAGGGTAAGAATAATCCTGCATGAGTGAGAAGGGTTACATATATGTAGGCTAGGCATAGTAGCAGGAAAGGATGTGTATTATTTTCAGTTCATATTTCTAGTGACAAAGGGAAGGATGTTAAGGATGTTGAGGTCTTGAATGTGTATCTAATTTTGAAACAGTTTCAGGATGTATTTCTAGCAGAGATCTCAAAGTTGCTTCCTCATAGGGAATTACTTTTCTATTGATTTGATGATAGGAGTAGCACCAACATCAAAGGCATCGTACAAGATGAGCATTCCATATTTGGTGGAATAGAATTTTCATTTGAAGGAATTGCTTGATAAGAGATACATTAGGCCAAGTATGTCACCTTAGGGTGCACAAATATTGTTTGTGAAGAAGATGAATGGTACTCTCAAGTTGTGCATTGATTACAGGCAATTGAACAAGGTGATGATTAAGAACAGGTACCCTTTTTTCATGGATTGATGACTTGTTTGATCAGTTAAAGGGAACAACAATTTTTTCTATGATTGATTTTAGATCAGGATATCATCAAGCACACATCAAAGAAGAGGACATCTACAATACTGCTTTCCATACTAGTTATCGGAATTATGAGTTTGTTGTGGTTTGTTTTGGTTTAACTAATGCTCCAACTACTTTCATGTATTTGATTAATAGTATGTTATGTCCTTATCTAAACATGTTTATGATAGTATTCATTACTAACATATTGATATATTCTAAGAATGATGAAGAGCATGCATAACATATAGTATTAGTAGATCGAGAGAATCAATTGTATGCCAAACTTAGTAAATGTAGTTTCTTTCAAACAAAAGTTCATTACTTGGGGCATGTTGTTTCCAAGGAAGGTATAGAATTGGACCCAAAATATATTAGAGCTATCATGGAGTGGGAAACTCCTAGGAATGTGGATGAGGTCATATCAGTCATGGGGTTAGTAGGTTATTATAGGAGGTTCATCTAGAACTTGTTACAGATTGACTATCCTATTACATCATTGTAGAGGAAAGGGAAGAAATTTGAATAAACAAAGGAATGTGTACCTAGTTTTGAGTAGTTGAAGTAGTTGCTTACAAATGATAGAGTGTTGAATATTTCATATCTAGATAAATATTTTATGGTGTATATATTCTTGCAATATAAAAATTGGTGGAGTTCTAATGTAGAAAGGATATGTAGTATGCTATGAGTCAATGAAATTGAATGAGCACGAGAAAAACTACGTGACGCATGATCTTGAGTTGGCATTGATCATTCATGCATTGAAGATGCGGAGACAATATATTTTTGGCAGACATTTCATATTGATGATTTATCACTGTGGGCTAAGGTACTTGTTTTACCAAATGAATCTGAATGTCAGGCAAGCTAAGTGGTTATCTACACTCAATGTGTTTCACTTTGAGATCAAGTATATTAAGGGTAAAGAGAATAAGGTTGTAGATTCTCTTAGAAGGAGAGTATAGGTAAATCACATAGTAGCTATGAGTACATATGGGATAGATTTACAAGATGATATCTTGCAGGTAGGACAACTGGATGACAGGTACCAGAATCTTAAGTGCAAGTTACAACAGCAATGTACAGGTGAAAAGGATATGGATTATCATCTCACGGTAGATATTTTGTTCATATTTAGGCACAGGATCTATGTGCTAGACAAAAATGAGATCAACAATATTATCTTGAGGGAATTTCATGTTAATTCGTATTTAGGTCACCTAGGATATCAGAATACATTGAAAGTAGTTAATAAGTTCTACCATTGTCTGAATTTGAAGAAAGAGATGGATGTGTTTGTTGCGAGATGCTTGGATTGTCAACAAGTAAAAGAAGAGTGTAAGCTCCAACTGATCTTTTGCAGTTGATTATGATTCCAGAGTGTAAATGGGAGGTCATTTCCATGGACTTCATTACAGTTTTGTTGAGGAAATATGAACAACATGATTCTATTATGGTTGTGGTGGACATGTTGACTAAGGTAGCTCACTTCATTCCAGTAAATTCTATGAATTCAGCTAGTGAGGTAGCCTAGGTCTTCATCAGGAATATAGTGAGGTTACATGATATTCCTAGGAATATTGTGTCAGATAGAGATGCCAAGTTCACCTCCAGGTTTTGGAAAGATTTTTTTGCAGTTTTGGGGATAGAATTGGCCTTTAGTACAACTTATCATCCGTAGACATATGAAAAGATAGATATTTTCAACAACATTTTGGAGGACATGTTAAAAATGTATTTCATGCACTAGCAGAGGAGGTGGGAGGAGTAACTTCCACTACTTTAATTTTCTTACAACAATGGGTATCAAGAGTCACTAAAGATGATTCTGTTTAAGGCACTTTGTGGAATTGTAATACTCCCATCATTTGGTGTGATCTAATGAATAGGGTATTGATTGGATCAGATGTGTTCACAGAGATGGAACAGGAAATGTAGGTCATGAAGAAGAATCTAAACGTAGCACAAGACACGCATAATTTTTATGCATATTATCATAGCGTATTTAAGGATTTTGATGTTTGGGAACATTTGTACTTGCTCATCAATCCCAAGAAGAGCCCCTTGAGGATTGGATCATGTGCCAATCTAGCACCTTGATATTTTGGGACTTACAAGATCCTTAAGAGGATTGGATGTGTGCCCTACCGACTTGCACTACCTCCAACAGTGAAATTTGATGATATTTTCCATGTTTCATTGCTTAATAAGTATGTGAAATATGTTTATTATGTGATTTATTGGTTTATATTGCATGTGTAGCTAGAAGGAGAATTCCAGCTAGAGCCTCAGTGATTTATATATATAAATATTTTCATTCTCTCATTCTCTCATTTTCATGCTCTCATTCTCTCATTCTCTCATACACTGGCACACTTATATTTTTATTGGAGCACTCTTGGAGCACTTTGGCATACATTGGACTTGGAGAAAGAAGGCAAAGGAAAACGGGAAAGAAAAAGGGAACAAGTGGATCAGCAACTACAGTTGGATTTGTTTGCAGGTAAAAGGTTGCATGTATGATTTCCTTGATATATGGTATATGTGTGATATTTTTTGGTTATGTGTTATCATTGGCATGGAGGATTTATTAGATTTACTGTGGTTTTAGCCTTGCGTTTCCATTTCCTGGATAGCCATGGTGTTGTGGGTTTTTCCACTTGATTTTTTTCTAGTTGGTGCTCATAATTCCTTATGGTTTTGGGTTGGAACAAACACTCTGGAGGCCATGGAACAACTTGGGTTGAGTTACTAGTTCTGGAACCTAGGTTAGACAAATGCTTTGGAGCCCTAGAAAGATGAGGATTTAGTTAGAAGTTCCTAGAGCCCTAGATAGCTGGGTAGAGATCGATCTTTTTGGTGTCAATGATGTTCAAACATGAGGTGGAATAATTGGTTGAGGGTTGAGGTGGTTTGGCCTCTAGAAGCTCTGGTTTTGTTTTGCTTGGTTTATTCCATGAGATCCCACATTCACGTTTGGAATATGGCACGAATGTGATTGGTTGAAAGAGATATTTGGTTCAACCCAATATATGATATGGTGGTAGGTGGAATTCCCTGACTTAGTTGGATTTTTCATATGTTAATAAGAAATATTTTCATATTGTATTTTATGAGTAATTGTACTTGATATTATGTGGCTTTGATTTTTGTTCTATCATGGTTATTATTCTGGTTAAATGTTGTTTATAAGTATGTTCCATAACAGGTCCTAGATATGTCTCTTGATATGTATGATTTGTTGATGAATGGTTGATGAATGCATGAGATAATAGATGTTATGGAAGCTATTATGAAAGGTCCTTAGACCATATTGATGATTATCAATGAAGTATCAAACCCCTATGTTCATATATGCATTCATGACTTGTATATTACATGTTCACAATATGTATATTACATGTTCACAATATGTTTGAAGAAATGAATATCATGGTTAGGCCTTGATAGGTCAAGTTTTTTATTCAAGTTTTATTGAATGGATTTTTCATCATGTCATTTATGATTATGTAAAATCTCATTGGGTTTTGGGCAGTAGTCTAGAGGCTGGCTTAGAATTTAAGCTCAGAAAATAGGACCACAACCTCTAAAATAGAGAATTTGGGTTGCAACCACACAAATGCAGTGTTGTGCATACGATTGGAGGCTTCCAACCACATTTAGGGCTTTTTGTGGGTGATTTTATGGGCCTATTTCAGAGAAAAAAGGTTTATCTCAAGTTTTGGCAAGCTAGGGAAGTTTTTCAGCCTTTGAGTGACCAGTAGCGGTTGTAGGATGTTATGAGTTGTTATTTTTTCATTAGTATTCAACCCCACTTCCTTAATGGAATCTAAGAGGTCAGTTCAGGTCATAGTATCTCTTCCTCTCATGTGAAACTGGGTAAATGTGGGAGGGGTGGTTGCATATTGGTATCATATCTCTCAGGTTCACCACTTGGACTAGATGGGAGGAATGTTTTTTTTCATGCATGCATGTTGGCTATGTGTTTTTTATTCATGCATTTTGATATCTATTGTTACAATTGTGTCATCATGTAGGTTGTTGATGTTGATCTTGAGTCAATTGATATGTGGATTTCATTATATATGTGCTAATCCAGATTGATTTTGTAGACGAGATAGCCTCCCATGAAATTCACTAAGGTATGTGGATTATGTTTATATTTTTTTGTATGACATGATATGTTTGTAAGAAGTAGAGGATCGAAGATGACGAGAAAAATGGTGGACTATAGTTCATGTGATTCTCCCTACAGATTAGATGAACAACATGGTGATGAGTGCTCCCCTAACATGGCAGATACATTGAGGAGTTTGAAAGTAGAGATGATAATTTGTATGGCAGATAATGACAGGATCATTTAGTCAGAGGAAAGACTTCCCAGAGCACATGAAAAGAAACAAAAGGTTAATGCATTAATTCTTCATAGTTTTTCATATTTTCTAAGACAAGGACCACTTTGGATGAGTCATGGACAGGAGGAAAGGACCAATGGGGAATATGGAAACAAGCCACAATCGGGATACAGGTTTGAAAAGGATGACACCTTACGGGATGGTAGGTTCTTGGATACATCTGATAGGAGAGGTAATGATTGTGGGTTCTATTATAGTTTTGGTTCAGAGAGACAACATCGTCATCAATCACTCACCACCCATACAGAAGGAGTGAGAAGTGGTACTTTCCAAAGGATTTCGAAAAAGAAAAACCTCCTACTTTTGATGGAGAAATGAAGACGTCACAGGATGCAAAATCTTGTTTGCTTGGGATGAACAAGTTCTTCAGATTGCATGACTACTCAAAGAATATGAAGGCCAGGATAGGTACTTTCAATCTTAAATGAAAATCAAAATTTTGGTGGGAAGATGTGAGGATTTTCAAAGGCATTCAGGAAGATGAGTTTACTTGGAGTGAGTTCGAGAGACTTTTTAGGAAGAAGTAGTTATTTGAAAGATACTATGATGACAAGGCAAAGGATTTCTATAAGCTAAATATGGGGTCTATGACCGATGAGGAGTATACTAGCATATTCTTAGAGTTTTTGATATATGTACCTTATATTAAGGAGGAGAAATAAAATATTCATAGATCATTAGTGGGTTCAATGGTATCATTCAAAGACATGATTGAGTTTAATGATCCTATATTGCTGGAGGAAGCTATCAGAAATTTGAATCATTGTTATGAGAAATCAAATCACAATACTGAGTCCAAGGAGGATTATAAAGGTAATGATAAGAATAAATTAAAGTGGGCTAAGAAGAGAGTAAAACCACAGGATATAGTTATAAGGAGAATGTAACACCATACAAGAAGTTCAAAAATAGTTGACAAAGGACATGGATTTCATAAGGGTGATGGCAGGAAGCCTTTACAATGTTGGACTTATGGCAAGGATCATCGTAGGAGAGATTTTCCACGTCATCAGGGTGGCATACTACATATTTATAGTGCTCAGGAGGCACATAATTTTGGGGATTTTGGACAAAGTGTTCCTCAGGTTTATGCAGAATTGGATAATAGGTAGACTAATAATCAAGCATATATTTTCGATATGGAAGGTAAGTTTTGTGATCAATTTGTTTCTATTTTTAATGACCCTAGATCTAACTATAGTTATATCAATCCTGACCTGGTGGATAAGTGTTGCTTGAATGAAGAAGTGCATGCATATTATTGGTTGGTGCATTTGGCTATAGGTACTACGAAAATACTTCATCATCGGGTAAGATCTTGTGCATTTCAATTGAATGTTATGTCTACATCCGTGCATCTAAATATGTTTTCGTTGGGATCATACAGTATGTTTTTGGGTATGGATTGGATGTAAATTCATAGGACTAAGGTGGATTGATATAATAAGTCTATTGAGTTCTTAGATGATGATGAAGAGAAGAGAATATTACAGGGTAAGAAGAAGCCTACATCAGTGAGAATGGTTATAGTTATGCAAACCAAGTTCAGTAGCGGGAAAGGATGTGTATTGTTTGTAGTTCACATTTCTAGTGAGAGAGGGAAGGATGTTAAGGATACTGAGGTCTTGAAGAGGTATTAGGTTTTGTAGTAGTTTCATGATGTATTTCCAATAGAGAATTCAGATTTACCTCCTCATAGGTAAGTGGACTTTTCTATTGATTTGATGTCAGTAGAAGCACTAGCATCAAAGGAACCATACAGGGTTATCACTCTAGAATTGGTGGAACTGAAGTTGCAGTTGAATGAAATTCTTGATAATGGATACACTACGCCAAGTGTATCACCTTGGGGTGCACCAGTATTGTTGGTGAAGAATAATGATGGTACTCTATGGTTGTGCATTAATTACGGGCATTTGAACAAGGTGATGATTAAGAACAGGTACCCTTTGTTGCAGATTGATGACTTGATTGATCAGTTTAAGAATTAGGGGATTTTTTAGGTCTAAAATGTACCTTCTAAGGAAATTATAAAATAATAGTGGAGATAATAAAATAATATTAGATTAAATTATCAAATTTTAGAAGGAAAAAAAAAAGAAAAAACTACTTTTTCAACTTGTACCTTCAACTTATCTCCCGATGGGTTTACTCAAATTTCAAGTGGGAACACTCATTAGATGTAGAATTTTATTCCTCATCCAAGGAGTACCCATATTGCATGCTTTCAATTGACCCTGCTACACGAAAAATGGGAAATACATGAAAAATGTGATTGCAATCACATTTTTTCATGTATTTCTCATTTTTTGTATAGAAGGGTCCATCAAAAGTGTGCAATATAGGTACTCCTTGGATGAGGAATTAAATTTTGCATCCAATGAGTACTCTCACCCAAAATTTGAGTAAAAATTTAGGGACATAAATTGAAAATACAAGTTGAAAAAGTAGTTTTATTATTTTATTATTTTTTAATATTTTTACTTTTTAACCCCAAAAATGGTGAACCATCCCCCATTGTTGAAATCATCATCTTGAATCCTATTGGTTCTTGTAAATTTTATTTTTGTTGTACATTTTTCTTAGGAGGCCCAATTTAGACCTCAAAATTTCTCTAATGGGAGCAACAGTGTTCTCGAAGATTGATTTGATATCAAGATATCATCAGGTACACATCAAATAAGAGGACATCTACAAGACTTATTTCCAGACCAGGTATGGGCATTATAAGTTTGTTGTGGTTCCTTTGGGTTTGAATAATGCTCCAACTAATTTTATGTGTTTGATGAATAGTGTATTGTGTCCTTATTTAGACAAGTTTTTGATAGTATGCATTAATGACATATTGATATATTCTAAGAATGAGGAAAATCATGAAACAAATCTAATAGTAGTGTTGAGATTTCTTAGATAACATCAGTTTTATACCAAAATTATTAAATGCAGTTTATTTCAGATATAATTTCATTACTTAAGGTATGTGGTTTCCAAGGAAGGTATAACAGTGGACCTAGAAAATATTAGAGGTATCATGGAGTGGGAAACTCCTAGGAATGTGAATGAGGTAAGATCATTCAAGGGGTTAGTAGGTTATTACAACAAGGAGCTTCTCATGGATTTCCTATCCTACCTCATTGCATAGGAAATGGAATAAATTTTAACGGATAGAGGAATGTGCAGCTAGTTTTGAGTAGTTGAAGAATTTTCTTACAAATGCTCTAGTATTGAAGATTGTAAATCCAACTATAGAGTTTGTGGTATGTAAATATGCTTGCAAGAGAGGACTTGGCAGAGTCCTTAAGTAGTAGGGATAGGTAGTATGTTATGAGTCAAGTAAAGTGAATGAGCACGAGTAGAACTATGTGATGAAAAATCTTGAGTTGGTAGCGATCATTCATGCAATTAAGATGTAGAGACACTAGTTTATTGGCAGGTGATTCATCTTGATGAGTGAATCATAGTGGAATAAGTTACTTGTTTGACCAACTGAATATGAATGCCAGGTAAGCTAGTTGGTTGTCTATAGTTAGTGAGTTTAACTTCGAGATCAGATATATTAAGGGTAAGGAGAAAACGGTTACAAATGCTCTTAGCAAGAGAGTACAAGTAAATCACAAAGTTGATATGAGTTCAAATGAGATAGATTTATGGCATCATATCTTTCAAGAAGGAAAGTAGGATGATAGGTACTAACAACTTAAGCACAAGTTACAACAGCAGAGTACAGTTGAACAGGATGTGGATTATCATCTCACAACATATGTTTTAGTCAAATGTAGGGACATTATCTATGTGTCAGACAACAATGAACTCAATAATATTATCTTGAGGTAATTTCATGTTAATTTGTATTCAGGTCACCCAGGTTATCAAAATACATTGACAGTGGTTAATAAGTTCTACCATTCGCTAAATTTGAAGAGAGGGGTAGTTGAGTTTATTGCTATATGATTGGATTATAAATAGGTAAATGCAGAGTGTAAGAATCTTGATGGTTTATTGCATCTAATTCTAATTCAAGAGTGGAAATGGGAGGTCATTTCCAAGTAATTCATTAAAGGTTTACCGAGGACATCTAGACAACATGATTCTATTATGGTTCTTGTGGAAAGATTGACTAATATAGTTCATCATTCCAGTAAAGTATATGAATTTAGCTAATGAGGTAGCTTGGGTGTTCATCAGGGAGATAGTGAGGATACATGGTATTCCTTATAACATTTTTTTAGAAAAAGATGCTAAGTTCACCTTCAGGTTTTGGAAAGAGTTGTTTGCAAGTTTGGGGATATATTTGGCCTTCATTACAACTTATCATCTGTAAACAGATGGATAGATAGAGAGGGTCAATATAATTCTAGAGGAAATTTTGAGAATGTATTTCATGCAACAACATAGGAGGTGGGAGGAGTACCTTCCACTGGTTGATTTTTCTTAGAACAACGGGTATTAGGAGTCACTAAGGATGAATCTATTTGAGGCACTTTATGGGAAGATTTGTAATACTCCCATTAGTTGGATTGATCCAGTGAACATGGTATTGATTGGACCATATATGTTGATAGAGATGGAATAGGAAATGGAGGTCATCAAGAAGAATCTAAAGGTAGCATAAGACAGGAATAAGAGTTATGCATATCAGCACATGGTATTGAAGGAGTTTTAGGTTGGGAAAAATTAGTACTTGTGCATCAATCCCAAGAATATCTCCTTGAGGATTAGATTATGTGCCAAGCATGCACCTCGATATTGCAGGCCTTTTAAGATTCTTGAGAGGATTGGACTAGTGGCATACGAACTTGCACTGCCTTCGGCAATGAAATTACATGATTTTTTCCATGTGTCATTGCTTAAGAAGTATGTGAAATATGTTTATCATAAGATTGACTGGTATGTATTGCAGGTGGGCCCAGAAGAATAATTCCAACCAAAACCTTAGTGCATTTTGTAATGAAATATGCTCATGCCCTAGAACCGAGAAATCGAGCATGTTAAAGTACATTGGAAGCACTTTGGGCCCAATGAAGCTACATGGGATACAGTTGATCATATGCGGGCTATGTATCCTTCTCTATTCGTTGGTTTAGTGGATGTAATCTAGTATGTTTTGATGTTGTGTTTGGTTATGTCTATATATATGCATATGTAAGTAAATACCACATCAACCTGTGTTATAAAGCTCCAATAAGTCGTATGGTGCTTGTGATATGTTGTTTATGTATTTAGCAGTATGATATGATGTTAATGCTACAACGAGATGTGTTATGAGTCTCCATGAGAAGCATGTTTTTTTTTTGTTTATAAGTTTCATTGAACATCGAGGATTGTGTTTCCCCAAGGGAGAGGGGTTTGTAATAACCCCTAGTTTATTTCCTATGTAAATAAAAATAATAACCAAGGTCATGGGACACATATTCCAAGTTGAATGTTGGGAAAAACATATTGATGGGGATCACTTGTGATTAATAAATATCTATGGAAATAAGCCAAGGAAAATAGGCATTAATTAGCATTTTATGTATGAAATAATGGAAAATATGAGAAAAGGGAGATGAAAGTTCAAATATTTGTATATGAGGAAAAATTAAGGAAAAATGAAAGAAAATGGAGAAAATGTAGGCCTCAATGACAAAAAGGCTTCTGAGGATCAGTTCACAGCTTTTCTCAGTTTATTTTTGGACCTCTCCCTTTATTCTCTCATTCTCTCATACTCTTGCACACACAGATTTTTCTTGAAACACTCTTGGAGAACTTTGGAATACATTGGATTTTGAGAAAGAAGGAAAAGGGTAGTGGTAAAGCACAAGGAAATAGGTGTATCAAGAACTACAGCTAGATTTCTTTGTAGTAATAAGTTGCATGTATGATTTCCGTGATGCATGGTAAATGCACGTGCTTTTATTGTTATGTTTTTTCATTGGCATGGAGGATTTCCTAGATTAACAGTGGTTTTAGCCTTGCCTTGCGATTTCCTAGATAGCCATGGTTTTTTGGGTTTTTCCACTTGATTTTTTCCTGGTTGGTGCTCATAATTCCTTATGGTTGTGGGTTGGAACAAACCCTCTGGAAGCCCTGGAACATCTTGGGTTGAGTTACTAATCCTAGAGCCTATGTTGTAAAAATGATATGGATCCCTTGGTGGGTTGAGTTAGTAGTCCTAGAGCTGGTTTGGAAAAACACTCTAGAGCCGTAGAAGGCTATGGATTGAGTTCCTAGTTCCTGGAGCTCTGGATAGCTAGCAAGATATCGATCTGGCTAGTTTCAATGATATCCAACCATGAGGTGGAATCATTGGTTGAGGGTGGAGGTGGTTTGGCCTCTATAATTCGTATTTTGGTTTTATTTGGTTTATTCTATGAGATCCCACATTCATTCTTAAAATATGGCATGGGGGTGATTAGCTAAAAGGGATATTTGGTTCATCCCGATCTATGGTCGGGTGGTACATGGATGTCCCTGACTTGGTTGGATTTTGCATATATTTATAAGATCTCTTTTCCTGTTGTATTATATGAGTACTTGTACTTGATATCATGTGGCTTTGGCGATTGTTATATCATGGTTATTATTCTGGATAAATGTTGGTTATAAGCATGTTCCATAACAGGTCCTAGCTATGGCTCTTGATATGTTTTATTTGTCGATGAATGGTTAATGAATGAATGAGCTAATAGATGTTATTGCAGCTATTATGTGAGGGCCTTAGACCTTATTGATGATTATCAGATAAGTATCATATCCCTATGTTTAGATATGCATTCATGACCTGTATATTACATGCTCTCAATATGTTTGAAAAAATGATTTTTATGGTTAGACCCGCATGTCCTTTACCATTATGGAAATTCTCATTGAGTTCTAGGTAGTGGTGTAAAGGTTGACCTCGAATTTAGGCTCAAAATATGGGACTGCACCCTATGAAATGGAGAATTTGGGCTGCAACCACATGTAGCGCTTGTTGTGAGTGAAAATTTGGGCCTAGGGCATAGAAACATAGGTTTAGCTCAAGTTTTGGTCACTTGTGGTGGGTTTTCACCCTCTGAGTGACTTGTATCCCCTTTGCGATGTTATGAGTTGTCAGTTTGTCATCAATAGTCAACCCCACTTCATTAATGGAATATAGGAGGTCAATTAAGGTGATAGTAGCTCTTCCTCTCATGTTTACCCCAAAATCTTGGTGAAACTGGGTAAATATGGGAGGAGTGGTTACATTTTCCATATCTGACTAATTAACTATTCTTGTTCCACATATGAATCTTGGACTTCCACACATTACATTTTGTACTTTTCTTGAGATTGCATCATTACATTCCACATAGACACATATTAACTATTTTGATGACACTTGTACAAGTTACAACTTGAAAATGATTACATGGACTTCACAATGAGGTGGAAATGTCGATCTGTCTTCCATGTTGATTCATATTGCATTCTTCATGGTAGATCTAATTTATTCTTCATCTTCATGAAAGATACACTTTTATGCTTGTCTTCACCCTCCAAAGGGTATTATATGAGATTTGGAGTCCTTTGATTCATCATGCAATGTCTTCTTTCTGCCTTGGTCCAAGCTCGAGGATTGAGGGTGCATTTGTGAGCTCAAGCAAGAGAGAGAGAGAGCTCAAGGGTGCAAGGTGTAGGTTTGAAGCATGAGGGAATTCATTCTTGGGTTTGGGGTGTGCTCATGTGCTCAAAGATACTAAGGAGAGCACAAGGGAGTACATCAAAGGATCGAAGGATTCAGGCTTCGAGCCTTCCTAGTGCATTATTATTCTCAAGAGGAAATAGGGGGCACAGGACGCATACTCGAAGCACAAAGGAGAAATCATTCATTGGTTCAAGGTGCACTCATTCCCTCAAGTAGGGAACAATTCTTTGAGTTTATGGAGTGTGCTCAAATGAAGTATTCAAGCTTCATGAATGCACTATGTGCTTTAAGGGAAGAGGAAAGGATAGAGGCTTCAGGCTTCGTGATTATGTTATGTTGTTGTGAAACCAGCTCCAAAAAGAGAAGAAAAGAGATATCAACGCCTTATAAATAATCCACTTCGAGGGGGCAACCTCCAATACATTACATGAATGAAAAATTCTTGGATGATACAAATTACAAAACCTCCTTTCTATATATAAGAGTCCATGGGGCCACAATGTAATCCTAGCCGACCTAAAAATAATAATTTAAGGGCACAATAATAAAAATATGGGGGTTACAGGGGTACAATAATAACAATAAGGGGGGCTACACTAACATAATAAGGGACTACACTATTAATATAGGGACTTAACATTCCCCTCTCCTTCAAACAAGTGTTGTCCTCAACGCTTGATTATTTCTCGATGCTTCTATATAAAATTTTCATCCTCCCATGTGGAATCTTCTACAGGAAAGTTCTTCCACTTGTTGAGATACTCTGAAATTGATCATACTTGTCGAGTTCTTGTTTCTATGATTGCTTCAGAACTTCTTTCAATGTGAAATTGATCTTCCTGTTGTTTCATTAGATTCTGCACCAAAGTTAGGTTATCCTTTGAGAGTTGGAGAACTTGTTGTTGATGCTCGATGTGATATTCCACTAATTTATCATCCATATTAGCTATTATTTGATCCTTCAAAAAACCCAACTTAGCCTCCATTTCTGCTTTTAAACCATCTATTTCATCTTCGGTTGCTCTGCTAAGATCGAAATTTGTTGCACTTGGTAACGTAATTTTGATATCTCATACTGCAATTCTTCTTCTTCATGCATCATAGTATAGATTTTTGAGGTCTTAATGGGTATGGAATTATTTTTTGGAGGCATTTCAAAACCCAATACTGAAATATATGCTCAATAGGCCCTTGGAATCATTTCAAATTGATTTTTTTTACACAAACTTATGTAATTCGGAAACAAAATACACACCTTTTTCTTGCTTTTGAGGAGCTCAATATTGAAATTGGATTATCTCTGTGATTGTCGCTCTTCAATATCTAAAATTTGGCACTGAGGTAGCCTTCTGAATTATCTTTCAAATGCCACAGGTCTAACTTGATTTGGATTCTCCAAGGCAAATTTATATCCAATATCCCACAATGACCTAATTATGGACTGGTTTAGTAGAGAAAACTTGTATGACTTGCCACGTGTCATTGTTTCGTCTTTTAGCTCTAAAATTGATAGCAAAGAAACTAAAGTCTATGTACTTGTAACCACTTTTTATGGCACTCCAATCTGATTCTTAGAGAGAGAGTTATGAATATTTTCCCACGATCACCTCTTTGAGATGAAATTCAGGAGCCTAAAAAAGCACTACCTTCCACAAATCATATCTCCGAAAATATTGCAAACCAAGCTCTGAAATTTTTTGACGATGTTCCTCAGGATTTCGGCTTCGTACCCTAAAAATTTCAGCTTCTTAAACTTCATATAAAAAACGTTATAGCAAAAATTCCACGATGACCTGTTTGGAGCAGTGAAACCCTAGAATCCAAAGCTCTGATACCAAATGTTGTGAACCAGCTCCAAAAAGAGAAGAAAAGATATATCAATACCGTATAAATAAACCACTTAGAGGGGGAAACCTCCAATACATTACATGAATGAAGAATTATTTGATGATACAAATTACAAAACCTCCTTTTTATATATAGGAGTCCATGGGGCCACAATGTAATCCTAATGGGGCCACAATGTAATCCTAGCCGACCTAACAATAATAATTTAATGGCACAATAATAAAAGTATGGGGGTTACAGGCGTACAATAATAACAATAAGGGGGGATACATTAACATAATAAGGGACTACACTATTAATATAGGGACTTGACATATGCACTCTAAGGGAAGAGGGAAAGACGAATGATTCATGCTTCAATATTTCACCATACGCTCATGCTTTAAGACCATGCCATGCACTTTTTAATAGAAATGATTTCCTTGGTTTTTGAATTGCACCTTCTTCTTCCTAAGTGTGCTTAATTTTTATGAAGTACGCTTCATTGTTCTAAAGCATGCTTCATTTTTTTGAAGTGTGTTTCATTGTTCTGATGTATGCTTCATTGTTTTGAAGTGTGCTCTATTTTTTTGAAGTTCGCTTTTGAAGGGAGAGGAGGTTCTTGTCCTTTTCAAGTGCAATAAAATGGTCCTTCTTCTGAAGTGCACTTTTTCACTAAGTTTTTAAAGTGTGCTCAGGCCTAAAAGGGGGGATTTCTCTCAATAGTTGTTTCTTGTTCAATAGAAATGCACTTTTCGTCAAGGGAGTCAAGAAAAGGCTATATCACTTATCTTAGGAAGTACTAATGCACTGTGAGAGGGAGGAGACCTTAGAAAATATTTATTACACAAGTATATGAGAAAAATATACGTCAATGAGGCTCATGAATAAGTTTCACTCATCACCTAGTAAGAAGGATAATGCCTTTACAACTTGCACTAAGAAAGAGGACCAAGAACAGATCCCAAAATGGCTAAGTGTGGGACCAACAAAGTAGGAGAAATAAATGCATCTTAACACAACTCATACATGGATGACACACATAAATTCCATCAATACAAGGTGATAGAATTCACAAGACTCATGAAAAATAGTCACACCTTAAAACAATGGAAATTTAACACCTATTCCTAAGTGCAACAGTTGAAATGATAAAATACAACACTTAGAAAAAAAGTGTTGAATGAGACCAAAAGGTGCGCTAAGTTATAGGAATGTGTCTGGTGCATATTATAATGATATGTAAGACCATATCAATTATAATATTTCTCCATAACTAACTTTGGTGATGTGTAAAAGTGTGACACATGTAGGAGCGAAAACAATAAAAGTGAAACCTGTAATAGGTGGAAAACATGAAGACGCCACTTGAAAAATGTGAACGACCTTGAAAGAGACACATGCCAGAGTGGAGATAACATGAAAATTAAAATTATTAAAGTGAAAGTGATCAAAAGTGACTTTGTCTAACATAAAAGAGACACATGTTAAAGCTATGGTGATCAAAAGCAACAGTTGAAAAACCTACCCATATAGAAGTAAAATTGCAATCAAATTGAGGGAGATTATCAATGAAAGTGCACATGGACTGTCGACATGAGATGAAAATTTCATCTATGCCATCTTTATTGATAGTGATATGTGTGTTCAAGCTTGTGTAAAATAAGTGTGTTTATTCATTTCATACTAGGCATGTGTGACCAAATGACTTGGCAGTTAAAACTTTGAGAAGAAGACTTGAATGCTTTACAAAACATCAATCAAGCTTGAGGTAACCATAGAGTGACAAATTGTGAGATCCTCATTAGGCTCCAAAATTCAAGTGCGGGAAAAATTTTGTAGGGTGTTGATAGTTGTGTCAACAATAAGTCAACAACTTGAAGTTCAATGCTTTATACTTTTTAGTCCAAAATTTATAAGGATGACCTAGTCATTGGTTGCTTTTGAGTACAAAATGCAATCCCAAATTAATCATTTTAAAGATGCATCTATTTTCCTAAAATAGACTTGAAATCTTACTATTAATTTTATATACCATTCAAATATTCCTAAAATATGCATGCATGGTTGATCTCTATGGTAATTTTGGAAGGAAAAAATTTAAAAGTATTATTCAAGTTTACTTGAGTATTCTCTTTTCTTTTTGCCTTATAGCGATCTTGGAAAATTAGAAAAATAAAGACTAAGATAAGAGTCAACAAATTCATGCCTTGTACTCTTATTAAATTCACATTTACTTATTTAATTGAAGAATCATCTCTTTATTGAGGCATTCCACAATATCCTACCTTGGAAAATGGAAACCCTACCTCAACAAATGCATGTTCAGCCTTAGAAGATGAACACCTTTTCTTGGAAAATGCATGCCCTAAGTTATGAAATTGATTTCTTTCCTCAGGAAATGAACATGATGCTTGTGATGTTTTAAAAAATTAACTCTTTACAAGTCTTATCTAGATATCTTGCTAGTAATGGCTTTGTCTACATTTTTCCACTACAATCGAATTAGACTCTAGTCCTCTTTTGAAATATTCATAGAACACAGTTGGTGATGAAAGTTATTTATTCTTATTAGAAAGATAAATACTAATATATTATCTTAATAATATGTAAAAGCAAATAATTCCCTTAGGGATTCCTAAATTTAGAAAGAATAACTAAGGAAGAGGTGGGAGACTATACATATTGATAAAATAAACTTTATCAACATGTCTACGTACAAAAAAGATAATAAAAAATTTAATGTGGTTAGACCACACCATTTTTTGGTTATTTTTGGCTCAGAGAATGCATGCCCTACCTTATAAAATTCCTAACATGCCTTTGCAAATGCATTCTCCACTTTTGGAAATGCATTCCTTGCCTCGGGAAATGAACACCCTACTCATGATGCTTCAATAAATTAACCTTTCACAAGTTTTATATAGGCATCCTTATAAAAATTATTATTTCCAAAGCTCTCCACTAAAATCAAATTGGAACCCAATCCTCTTCTCAAACATTCATAGAAACCTTTTGGTCATGAAAGGTTTTTATACTTATCATGAACTATGAGATTTCCTTGAAAAAATTCTCAACATTAACTCTTCTAGGAGACTCTATGAATAGTGAAAGTAAAGCATTTACTTCCACTTAATCAATCAATATTGTTTCATTAATTTTTTAGTTGAAAACTCAGACGTTGGATCTTCATCGTTATTTGAATTTTATAGTCCCATTTGGAAATATAAAATTGTACAACCTCAAATAAAACTAATTTTATTAGTGAATAATAGAATTTTAAGGTCATATTATTATTTCATAGGTTGACTATGAGAACTTATGATATCCTAGATTACATTCTTATAAGTGTTTAATTTAATGCATAAAATTCCTTTATTGGTTTAAATAAATTTTAAAACATAGACTAATTAGATACATGAATACATGTAATAATTATTAGTAACCATTTATTATAAAAACTTTAAGGTATTGTATTTTTTCTTTACTATTTTCTCAAATCTACGAATTATTTCTTTTATTCAATAATTAATCCTCTATTGGTATTTGAAACATATTAGTTTCTCCTAGATGTCTAGGATAAATAAAATAGGACATGTGTATTAACATAATAGTTAGGATATATATTTATAATATTTATTCTATGTGTTAGATTAAGGAGTCACTCATTGACTACAAAGGAGTAATCCTTAAACATAATAGTTCATTTCGAAGTAAAATGTTTTGAGTGGTGGGATGGCTTCTTAAAGAGTTTGAAATTATTTTTATTCTTTATACTTTCGTGCATTTGGCTAGTTGTGGCAAGTATAAATTGTATGGGTTAGATGTACTATAGGGGAGCATATTGTAACAAATGAAAGGTGACAGATAGTTAGTACTCAATCTAAGAAATATGCATATCCTAAATCAGTCACATAGATACAAGTGTGGCCTTTTACACAAACTCTGTTTTATGTGAAGGAAATAATATTTAGAAATCAGAATACATGCATAAATAATTTCATAAATATTTCATGAAACCTTCACTAACATTCTCTACACAACATATATATGATTTGCAAAAGACTAAACAACAGATAATTAACTATTATATCCTCTAACAGTTCTCTTACTCACACATTACTAGCTGATGCAACTCATAAATCACAATAATAAAACAATGAGAGAAACAAACCATACATTATATAGTCCTTGAATCACAAAATCCTCCAGCATGAAGTGAAAAAAGGAGTTTACTTTATTATGATAAGTCTTCAAGTAGAACAAAATCAAACCCTGAAATGGCATTTACAAATGATATTTATAGAGAGAGAGGCACCAACTCCATCTCTCCTAAAAATAAGGATCTGCTCTTCCTCACATTACATAGGAGTTATAGGACATTAAATATATATCCTATCGAAATATAACTAACACGACAGATTTAGATAAGAAGAAAGAAGACAATTTGAACTGTATTGCTGAGTGCGCTAATATGATGCCCCCTTTTCTGTTGATTTATCTCTCCACCTTGGTTATTTAATAACCATGTGTCTTCATTAAACGTGACTTTTAACAACCTCAAAACCACTTATCAATCATCACTTGACATATCCATATCGTTGAGTCCTTATCATCCTTGGACTAGCTCGAAAATTCTGTTGACATAATGCTGTCAAAAATCGTTTAAAACAGGTGCTACCGGAACATCTGGTAAAAAATTGTAACTGCGCAAAAATTGTAATGCTACCAGAAATTCTAGTAATTCTTTGTTTCCTTTTGAAAAATGCACAACAAAATACTTGAAATTTTTTTTGTTGACTTATACAATCTGAAGATTGAGCTTGTTCAAAAAAATAATTAGTAGGCGAAAAAGTATTTCACTAAGACACCATTTTACCTCTCCTCCATATGGATTGGAACTTCTGCAAGCTTGTCCAAATATGTTTGTCTGTCAACTATTGATTTTTACCTTGTGGTCCTAGTTTTTGTCTCTTTGGAAATGGTCTTTTTCTCTTTTGAACTCTTCTGTAATTTTTTTCTTTTTGAGGATCCTATTTTCTGGTCTGAGGGGTCTTTTCCCTTGTCTTTCTTTTTGGACCCACTAGACTCTGCAATTGAAGGAGTTACAGTCTGTAACACTTCACATTGCCTCTCTAAATCTATGACTTATGTCAGCAAACTTGTCTCTTGTATGTCTTTTCCTGCTACCAGCAACTTGTTTTGCATCTTCTTTTCTTCTCTTGCTACTAATATCATACCTTGCATCTTTCAAGAGCTCCTCATCTAGCTTGGTGGGCTAATATTCCTTCTAAGTATTTTTTTGAATGTCTGCTTTCGAAATTTCCGGTAGCACCTTTTCTTTAGATTTTTTTGTAGCTACAGACTTTCCTCTTCATGCACTAGTATAAACCTTGGGAAAAGGAGAAACAGGGGGCATAATATTCATTTATTTGGGCTTTTTGGTCATTGAAATTTCTCCTTTCTCCAACTTATTTTCAACCTTGGTTGACGGAGCATTTTCCTTTCTGCCTTTAGCCTTTTTGTAGATGTTCTCCTTCTTAGATTTTCTCTTATTCCTCTTACCAACTGATGAAGTAGTTGGATTCTGACTTTTTACTTTCTTCTTGGAAGTTTGAGGATGTTGTTGTGAAGTTGGAGATAGCTAAGAAGGAATATCTTGTGTAGGTGCAAGTTGGCCTTCCCTGTAAAACAAAAAGTGTTCCCATGACGGGTTTCTTTTCCTGAGTTATTCAATAATCAATACCTTGATAAGAACCTGATGATATAAGCTATACTTTGATGTTGCAACATGATTTTGTATCCTATTTGAAATCTTAGTCAATCTCTTCAGCACAAAAAATGGTAGGTTGAGGGTCTTAATACCTACAATGTGAAACAAAAACCTCATGTGATAAATAAAAGCAACAATATACCTCCTTTCACAGGTATGGTAAATCTTGATGAGCTTAACAGTTTCATCCCATTCACTCTTGTGATAACTTCTAGGAATCCCCTTAGCCCAGTTAGGGTCTCTATGTTCATCTTTGATGAAACTGTTGAGGTATCCTCTAGTGTTTACTTGACTTTTGAACCATTTTTCTCCTTCCTGTGGAAGGTGGAAAGCTTCAGCAATAGACTCTATTGTTACCTGCAATCTGAGGCCATAGATATTTTCTTCTTCCCCATCAAAAGAGAGTACACATTCCTTAGCTAATCCTAGATGAGAGCTTCATAGTCTTGAACAAAATGTATACCACCCTGCATGAACAAAGAACCTTATCACATTCAGATTAGCATCAACTAGATCAAATCCTTAGGGTTCAATGTGTTTTAGTTTTCCTCCTTTATTAGTCATCTTCAGCAGTAAAGAAGGTTGTTTTCTATAATCTGATAGGTGTCAAGATTAGGGGAGTTCACCTAATAGGTGTTGTTGTACCTTGAATGCAAAATGTCTAAAATCTAGGTCTCCTTCTTCAAGCTGCTCATTCGAACTGCTCATTCACCAACATCTAAACTCAAAAATAATGTTTTTCCCTTTATTTTGGTGGTTTAAAAAGATATGTTGGTTCACCTTTTCATGCATGAAATTTTTCATAATGGGAAATATCTTGGACCGTATAACACACCTTGTGGTAGTCATGATTAAATTCAGTTGGATTTTGTGTTTTAGATAATAAGCTACAGGTGGCTGGAGCTGAACAGAGTTGGAGCTAGAAGTCACCTCCATCGTATCCTTATGATAGGCCTAAAATTCCGGCAGCGTTCATTTGTGATCAAACCAAACAGACACCACATTAAATTGCAGATCCACGATCTACCTTCACACTTAATACGTACCTCGACATGTGGATATAACGACTCAGCTGACAAACAGGACAAACAACGGTTAGCTTTTCTTAACTGCGGATTGACACCTAGCTTCTTCCATGTATAACCATGACTTAACTCGACATCACTCAACATAGATATTTTCTATCACATGACATAGCTCATGGTAAAAAATTTAAAACGTAGTTGATAACAGGAACACGTGGCTAACACAAAAGTGGATGCGATTTTTTTATTTATTTTTTAAAAACAGGGGAGGTTACCCAAATTTGCGGTAGCATCGGGTAAAATAAAAACAAACATATGATATAATTAAAATAGATTTTCCGAAAGGGATAAAATAGACGCTATCGTAACTTTCAGTAGAGTTCTAAAAAATTTTAAAATTTACAAAAATTTTATCCTAAAAACAAAAAATTTAAAACACACTCATGACTCAGCATAGAATTGTGCTAACACTATGTTAACATTAGGTCATATATTTTCCCTTTGGATTTAGATATTGTCATATCTATAAAATTTGAGGATATATATTCCCATTTGGTGTGGCAATGTTTACTAATATGAGGGCCCAATTGCTTCCTTAAAGGAATCAAGAAATTACAATCAAATGTAGCACAGCATATACCACAAATTCAAGTGCCTCAAAACCATTCAAAATACCAATATTAAATTCATCATAAGCATGACTTTCAAGGTACGACATCATTTTATATTTCTTAAATTATCTTTTTTTTAACCAAAAAAATCATTCTGAGGGAGGGGATGAATCAATATTACACAATTTTTAAAAAAAAATTTAAGCTATTTTTAATAAATCGCATAAAAACACAATAAATAAAATTGCACACTCATAGATCAAGAGACTTAGAGTTTTATATGGAAACCCATATGGGATAAAAACATGAAATAACTTCTTCTTTGTATATGAATGTAGGAACCAACTTACTGGCACATCAATTTAATAGCACCAACAAAGGATATGCCCATCCCCTAATTTATTGGTGCCTACCTAGTGTGCTATACAAAAAACCCCATTTATTTTTACTAAATGGGGACCCTTTAAAAATAATTAGGAAATTTATTTTGTTTATTTTTTAGCTTAAGTCAAAAACGTTAGGAAATAAAGTTTCCTTTACTTTTTGGCTTTCATTCTTTAGTACGCATTTCAATTTGCATAGCTTAAAAGCTCAAACGACTTAAAATGCACTAAGTCACACGGGCTGTGATATGGACTAAATCTCTTTCTGAAGTTATATTAAAATCTTATTGCAAACACTTTAAACATTGTTATAAACCAAAATCACATCGCGCTTAATAAAACTGTCAACTTATAAGAAATTCGGTGAAAGTTGTGATTAAATGGACTCGAAGAGCCAATAAAGAAACAAACATAAAGCTCCAAAGTCCGGTAAAGCACAACGGCATGATTTATTAAAGCGCATTTCGCATTTCACAAGACATAACTAAAATAAAACTCAATACCACATAAAAATTGCGATGTGTGATTTGCATAGATCGCATTTCGCGAGATTTATTGGTAGCATAACAAATGGAAATAGTTATAAGTTGTGGTATGCGATGCACTGGTAGTTAATTGCTCAATCATGTGAAATGACTTATGTCAAATCAAACTGAATATGGATCTAACGTCTTAAATTGATCGATAAACATTTCACGTAAAGGTGTAAGAGATTTTATTTAAAAAGATTATTGGTAATTAACAAGCATTTAATAGAAATAAGGTTTTCATAAATTCATATCTACTTCGAGCATGTTTTGAAGTGATTGAATGTTGGATTTGTTTTAATTCTATCCTCCTCTCTGCACTCTATATTTTTAATGTTTTCTCTATTCTATTGAAACTTGGAAACCAATTAACGAAGAAAGGAAAATAGAATGAGCAAGAAAGGCAAAGAAATTTCCCAAACGTCATCCACCGAAGACTCAGTTTTGTCTCCCCTATTCTAAGACACCACCTGCAACAAGGAATGTGGAAGTTCTTCGTGGGAGGAAATGTATCAATTTTTCGAAGATGAAAATCCAAGGGTAATAGTCAGAGTTGCTATAGCATGCGCATCAGTTCCTTTAGACATGACCTATTTCGAGGTTGCGTGTTCATTCATCCATAAGGTAGCAGCAGGGCCAAAGATTCTCCCCTATACAGATATGGTTAAGTGGTTAATTTACCACTTGAACGTAGAAGATAGAACATTCAAGGCTTCAAAGGGTGATAATATCGGTTCATTCATGATATAAAAATGGAACTATTTGTAAATGTTGTGCAAAGTATCCATTTCTATTTAATTAAGTGTGCAAAGTATTCTTCATGTCTTGCAAGTTAAACAAAGTTTTTTTGGTAATTTTTTCTGAGTTTTTGTGTGAGGAAATGTTAATTAAGTTTACTATTTAACATATTATATCAGAAATACACAGCAATAGAAATTCACCATAGCATAACACAACAAATTGATGAGACAATTCACCCCTCCTGGGCTACATCTGTCGAGTCCAAGGCTCCCAATGGGCATGTCCTTGCTCTATTAAGTTGCTCAAAATAGTTATAGAGTGAAATATATGCCTAAAAAGGAAACAAAAGCTATTAATTTGACTTCAGAAGATAGAAATAAGCTAAAAATTGTGTTTGTTTCACCTCAAACAGTGAAGTACAACCCAATACAGCTCCATCTCCCTGATGGCCCTGGTGGCTCTTTCCTCTTCCTTGAAGAAAAAATGGCTGAATAACACCTCTATTCACTCTAAAACATATCCCAAACACTCCATAATGCTGAAGAAAGCCAAAATTGACTAAAATTTCATCCAAACTGGTTCAATATTGATAAATTTATGGCCCAAACAAGATTTTGCCCAGTGGCACTAAAAAACCTCCTCCAAAACTAGAGGAACTCCAGTTAATTCCACCAAAAGAGGCGGACAGACCAGAATAGGTCGAACCACGCTATTTTTTGGGGCAGAAATATATTTAACTATTAGTTTTCTGGCATGTTCACATGCAAAAAAGGTGGAGTACAGTTAGTGATGGCAGTTAGAGTTAAATCCACGCCCGCTGTCATGGCTTGTAGGTCATATGATTATGGGGCTAGCACCTAAGTTCTTAACCCAAAATTTCCACAAATTTTGCATGGGGTTTAGCCCTTGGTTAAAACGTGTGGTCGCAGGCCTTGGCCCTTAGCCCTGAGGGCTTAAACCTTATTCTCCTCCCGTTCAACAATGCCCGACCCGAATAGTCATTCAGCTTCTACACGAGGTGTTCATTACACAACCCAGGGGTCCGTTTAGTCGATTACCCAACTCGTCATTTACCAAATACCCCAATGTGTTCATAGGTGCCCTTGGTTCAAACTCCACCTATGGTGTAGTGGTCGGGTCGACCTTACCTGAGGTGTCAGGTCGAGGGTTCGACCCCCCTTGCCATCAATCATTTCAACATGATTTTTGAACCTTTGGCCTAGGGCCATGTGGAAACCTCCAGGCAAGCCACGTGGCACCCTCCAATAGAACTATAATAAACCATATAAAAATTAATTTTTTTCCATCTAAAACTTTTTGAAAATGACAAATTTTTTTGGTCAAAAAAGTCTTGTTTTGGAGGTCATTGGGTGATTTCAAACTTCAATAACTTTCACATACGACATTGGATTTGAGTCTTGTTCATGGCACTAGAATGGCAGCGACGAGGCCTTTCTGATCATTTAGATTGCAACTAATTTTGAGCAGTTCCATTTTTTAGCATTTTTTCAACTTAGACATGATCTCCTGATCACACCTCCCCAATGGGAAGCTTTTGGACCCCAAAATCTCTCTGAATTACAGAAATTGAAGATGAGGAGATTGATTCTCCACTCTTCCAACCTTGAACCACTGAAATCTTCCTGACTTCATCAAATTGAGCTTCTCATAAAAAGATAAATTCTTCCTTGAATTTATTGACTGACTGTTGCTAACCTTGACTGAGTCATGATGCAAATTTTTGAAATTTTCAGAACATCAACTATAATTTGTAGAAATCATACTATTCCTATTATTTTTCTACTTTCCAAGGAAACTGAAAATAATATTCACCTTGCCAACTATCCTCATGGCGAATTTTTGTCGAATGAGCCATGTACTTGTGTCGATTCCCAGCCAAGTTTTCTCGCCATACCACCCTGCCATTCTGAAACCAGCATTGATCCATGCTGAAATTTGTGCCCTCTTTGCTTACATGCTTTTCCCTCTCTTGGATTCTTGCACCACTTTGCACCAACACTTTTTCCTCTGCATCAATCAACACCAAAGACCCCTTGTGTAACATCCTGTCATATTCTTCCAAAGACGACCTGCTTTCAGACTGAAAAATTTCATAATTTACATTAGCAATAACATGAAAAGGATTATGTACAAAATATTTTTTCTTAATCATCAACAAAGTCAAATTTTGACTTGCATTGACAAGCCTTTTCAATTTCCCTACGTTGACTAAAGAATATTCTAGCTTCTTCCAATGTGCTCTCACAATAAAATCCTTGTCGTCCTTGAACAGATGATACTTGTTCTCATGGAATTGGAAGATCACTTTTCTGTCATATAAATACGAACTACCCAATACCACACCTGTAATTTCAAGCGGTACCACATCTAGTTCAACCAAGTCAACATAATGAGCTGTTATGGCGAAGGGCAACATGCACTTTCTTGAAACTTGTAAATTAGCATCCTTGCAAATCCATCCAAGTGGATATGGATTTGGATGTGGAATGGTCTCAAGTTTCATCTTCTTGACTAAGTCTTCTGAGATGAGATTCACTTGTGACCCACTATCAAATAGTGTGTCTATCTTTGTGTGTTTTAAGATTATCCTCTCATGAAATAGCTCTATCCTCCTCTCTTCATTTGGAGCTTCTATGTGATAGTTTAAAGTGCTAGAACTGGGATTTGTTTCCTTTACAATCTCTTTCCCCTTTATGTTATTTAGTACCATGGCTATGATTCTAGTGTCATCACTTGATTCAGACCCTAAGTCTTGTTCAGCAATTGCAACCGTTTTTCCCTTTTCTTTGGCCTTATCGTTGGTTTTAAATTTTTCTAGTTTCAGCTCTGAATGAAGTTTCCAGCAATGGTCTTCATCGTGGCTTTTTTTGGAACAGTTTTTACAAATAATTTTCCTTTTTCTTTCCTATAGTTTGAATTTCTTTTTCTCCCTTTGTCTTTAATCACTGCCCTCATTCACATCAAAATATTGTTTACCTCTAGCCTCTAAATGCGTGGCTTAAACACAAACCTTGTCTAGACTAGTAGGACTGAACATAAGGATAGTATGTATAAGATAGCTGTGTAAACCACCTATATATTTCAGCAAAGTCTCTTCTCTATGCAAATCAATTCCAAGTAATAAAGCCCTTTGTCTAAACTCTTGAGTGTAATATTGAACACTTTGTCCCTTAATTTGTCTAAAACTTTGCCAATTCATGATAGCCTTTTGTAAATGAGCTAATGGATAAAATTGTTGCTTAATTGCGGAAATAAATTCAGCCCATGATAAAGTGATCTTACCATGTTTTTTAATTTCATGCTTGGTCTTGGCTTCCCACCATACCAATGCTGCTCCTTCCATTCTCAAAGAGGCTAACTAAATCTTGGTGTCGCCTTCAAGAAGGTTTTGTATCCTCAAGTAAACTTCCAACTGTCTTATCCAATTTTCAATTTTCTCTACATTGACCTCACCATTAAACATAGCTAACTCAAATTTAACATCAATCTTTAAAAATGGACTTTTACGAGTGGTTTTAGACTTGTGAGATTGATTCACCGAAGTAGAGGATGATGATGTAGATGAAGAGGATGAATATGGGGATGGTGGATCACCATTACCTCCATGTCCTTCCTTTGACTTGTCATCACTTTTCTTTCCTCCTGAAGAACCCTCTCCTTCTTTCTGGTATCTATACCCTTCTTCTACAAGCCTATCATTCCTTTCTTGGTAGAGTATCCTCACCATCTCTGTCATGTCTAGGAAAGCCTTTCAAAATACACATTCCTCTTCTTTGGGATCAATATCTTCAGGAGCTTCTCCTTCTCTTGAAGATATGCTTGAGGCTTCTTCAATGGCTCTTGGATGTGGCTCTCTGACCCTTCTTGGTTGAGGATTAGTTTTTTCTCTAACCAAGTGTCCTTCACCTCTCTTGAGTTTAAGTCTAGTAAGCATCAAAACTTGCAAACAATCAACTATATCTTTGCAAAAGAAAAAATGCAGAGTAAAAATCTAGCTCCTAAGGCTCAAATCCTGAGCTCTAATACCATCTAATCTAAAAATGGAACTATTTGTAAATGTTGTGCAAAGTATCCATTTCCATTTAATTAAGTGTGCAAAGTATTCTTCATGTCTTGCAGGTTAAACAAAGTGTTTTTGGTAATTGTTTCTAAGTTTTTGTCTCATGAAATGTTAATTAAGTCTATTTTTTAACATATTATATCATAAATACACAGCAAGAGAAATTCACCACAGCATAACACAACAAACTGATGAGGCAGTTCACCCCTCCTGGGCTACATCTGCCAGGTCCAAGGCTCCCAATGGGCATTTCTTTGCTCTATTAAGTTGCTAAAAATGGTTATATAGTGAAATATATGCCTAAACTGGAAAAACAAGTTGTGAATTTGACTTCAGAAGACATAAATAAGCTAATAAAAAAATTGTTTCACCTCAAATAGTGAAGTACAACCCAATACAGCTCCAACTCCCTGATGGCCTTGGTGGCTCTTTCCTCTTCCCTGAAGAAAAAATGGCTGCATAACACCTCTTTTGGCTCTACAACCTGTCCCAAACACTCCATAATGCTAAAGAAAGCCAAAATTGACTAAAATTTTGTCCAAATTGGTTCAATATTGATAAAGTTATGGCCCAAACAAGATTTTGCCTAGTGGCACTAAAAAACCTCCTCCAAAACTTGAGGAACTCTATTTAATTCCACCAAAAGAGGCGAACAGACCAGAATAGGTGGAACCATGCTATTTTTGGGGGAAACAATAAATTTAACTGTCAGTTTGCTATCACGTTCACATGCAGAAAAGGCGGAGTATAGTTAGCGCTGGTGGTTAGAGTTAACTCTGCACCCGCGGTCATGATCTATAGGTCATATGATTATGGGGCTAGAACCTAAGTGATTAACCCAAACTTTCTGCCAATTTTTCATGGGGCTTATCCCTTGGTTAAAGCACGTGGTCGTGGGCCTTAGCCCTTAGCCCTGAGGACTTAAACCTTATTCTCCACCTGTTCAACAATGCCCAACCTGAATAGTCGTTTAGCCTCTGCACGAGGCGTTCACCACACGACCTGAGGGTCCATTTAGTCAATGACCCGACTCTTCATTTACCAATGACCTGAATGCGTTCACATGTGCCCTCAATTCAAACTCTACCTGTGGTGTAGTGGTTGGGTCGACCCTGCCCGACGTGTCGGGTCGAGGGTTCGACCCCCCTTGCCATCAATCATTTCAACATGATTTTTGAACTTTTTGCCTAGGGCCACGTGGCAGCCTCCGGGTAGGCCACGTGCCACCCTCCAATAGGCCTATAATAAACCATATAAAAATTAAAATTTTTCCATATAAAACCTTTTGAAAATGACAATTTTTTTGGGTCAAAAAAGTCTTGTTTTGGAGGTCATCGAGTGATTTCAAACTTCAGTAACTTTCACATACGACATCGGATTTGAGTCCCATTCATGGCACCAAAATCACAACGACAAGTCCTTTTCAGTTGTTCAGATTGCAACCAATTCTGAGCAGTTCAATTTTTGAGCATTTTTTCAACTTAGGCATGATCTCCTGATCAATTCAAGGCAGAAGATTTGAGGACAATGTACCACTTACATGTCCCACTACAAAACTATGACAAAGCTTTTCTTCAAATCTTTAGAGAAAAACATCCATACCTGATGAAAGTCATAAAGGAATGGAAGGAATACCAAGGCAAGCTTAAACGAGATAAACTCGGAACGTGCCAAATAGCACAAATTCCTTCCCCTTACTGCTATGTTGTCGGTATGTTGCATGGATTATTTTTGAAACCTAATAATACTAGGTTTTATGTAGATTGGGTCCCATTAATTGATGCAATCTTCAATTCCTTAATTCTGAATTGGGAAAATATCTTATCTGGTAATTTAGCCAGAAACATCCTGGAGTATAGGACTAAAATAATGGCTTCATCTAGATAAATACCCCCCTTTTACATGAGGCCTATGTCATGGACGCAATTTGATTTTCTTCTAGTTTTCCTACCATGGGATGGAAATGGACGACCCAAGATCCTACTCCAATCCACATTTACCATAGAGCCCTTTGGGAATCAGACTTCCATCTACATTTTTACAAAATTTTCCATAGAATCATGTTGCCTATGTACCATATTATATTCAATGAGAAAGCCCCTAGGGTTTCTAAAGAGCCTAGTACAGACATTTTTCCAATTGTTAGATGGTTCGCTGAGGAAAGTTTCACTTATGTCAGAGTTTTTGGTAGTCATGCCTCTCCTCATGGCCTACCATATTATGTTCCTGATAAGTTACTTTCAAGAGAAACTGCCTACCAGCTTGTTGTAAATGGTATTTATAAACAACTTAAAGATTCTAAGAAGACCGTTTGACCCAATTTTCCTTTACAGTGCGGTACTTTTTCACTTTTTGATATTGGTCATGCCTACAAGGAAGTTTTGAATGTTAATCTATTTAATTTTGCAGTAATGCCAAAGTGGCCATATGCCCCAATGATGTGATTAAAAATTATATCACATAGCTCAAAGTAAATCCTTTTGTAAAATAAATAGATATATTTGATGATTTATTTCAAGGTACTGAAAAATTTTCAGATGTACTTAAGTTTGCATCCAGTCGACTCAATAAAGATGACTTGGAAGCTTTCCAAGCATACAGAAGCAAGAGACTAGAAAATATTCCTCTGTATTTAGTGACTATTGAAGATGTCAACAGACCTACTCCAAGTATTAGCTTGGATAATGAAGTTAAAGACATTTCTGAAGATGAGTCAGGACAATCAGAACATCAATATCATAATTTGGATCATTATGAAAATGAATCTGAAAACAGAAAGGAGAACCCATAAAAGGTAATCAATCAAGCAATCAAAGAGATTGAGATGCAAGAGAAAGGAGAAAGTAATGGCACAGAATCAAGTTCCCAAGAAGTTCAACACAGTCAAGATACACTTGATCAATCAGAAAATTCCCAACCAAAGGATTTGAAGAGTGAATGTGATGAGTTTTCTAAGGTAATAAAAGCTCCTCAAACAAATCCCAATACTTATCAAGCTACCATTTTTCAGATGCTAGAACATTCTCAGAAGTTAGTGGAAACTGTTACTCCACTACAACAAGTTCCTGAAACTCATGATCGAGAGATCATTCCAACTTATCCTACAGAGCAGTTAGTGTTATAAGTTGAGGAAGTCCCTTCGCTGGATGTATTCTATAGTACTAGTCATAAGGTTGTACTAAAGAGAAGAAAAAGGAGAATAATTGATGATACAGTCTCAAACCTTACAAATGAATATTTTGATGTTTTGTGGCAGGATCCTCTACCTAATATTACTGAACATTTAACCAAACTATCACAATTTTTAGGGGCATATGCTACTGCCACTGTTGATAAAGCCACTGAGGTTAAAATGTTACTAAAGCAGAGAGAAGATAAAATAAAATATTTAGAGAGACTGTTAAATAAAGAAAAGTCTAACTCTAGTGAGCAAATGGAATTGAAGATGTCCCAATTTCAAAAGGATTGTGAAAGTCTTAACTTACAGCATCAAGTACAACTCACTGAGAAGCAAACACAACTGGAAGAAAAAATGAACATATTACAAAGGCATCCATAGCTAGATAAATTCATAAAAGAGGCATTGGATGTGAATGCTAAATTAAAGCAACAACAAAAATTATTTTTCCAACAAGCTTCTATCACTAGCTCTTATTGTGACTCAAGTGAAATATTGATCCAACAAGTAGCTATATAAAAACTTGAATGTGAGAAGATCGAGAAGAAAATAAATGAACACATTCACTGGCAAGCATCAGAATCAGGCAAGGAATTTGATCTACCCCAGGTAGATAAATTCCACAAGGATATCTTATTCAAGGATTGGAAGGCACAAATAAAGCAAGCAAAGAAAGTAGCAGCAAAAGCGTCAAGGTTAACAAAGGAGGTTACTGAATCTATATGCGAACAGATTTTGAAATTGGAACTTATCAAAGAGTGCACGTTTGAAGTTCTCTCAGAAGTCAAATAGTTGAAAACATAGTGGAAACAAAAGGCAGAAATGCAGGATGAAGCGATTAAAAAAGTGATTAATTTTGATCAAGAAAATTATTGGAATTTTCTGATCAAACCTTATCATTAGTACCAGACCCTGCAATCTTTAATAGATTCGGAAAAAAAAACCGCAACTAGCACTCTCAAATGTGGTATTCAAGGGACAGGTCAGATTGAGGATTTCGCAGTCAACTCAGCTCAAGCCTATGCTAGATATTTGTCAGCTTCAAGATCAAATCCCAATCAAACATCAGAATTCATAGTCATATTGTTACTTTATTTTCCTAGATTGTAGTTAAAGTTTGTCTTATGAGGATGGTTGTTTAAAACCTCCTCTATTTTTATGTAATAATATATTTTTAAAACATATTTAGTTTAGTATTTAAACCCCTCTCATGCATTTAGAGAAGGGTCCATAAATTTTTCCAAAAACATTCTCAAAGAATTCACTTTTGTAAGTTTTTGAATGCTTTGATGAATTAATGGAACACAGTCTGTTATCTTTTGACATTTGAAGTTATTTAATTGATGTTGCACTATTGTAATATTTAAATTGCTTTAAAGTGAAGAGAAGCATATATCTACTGTCATTTTACATGAGTAGAACTTCGTACATGTGGTACTTCTTTTCACTTTTAGTAAGTTTTACTTTCTAGATTGACAATCATCTTTTTATTGCATTATATATTTGAAACGTCTTAATAGATGAATGTTAAATGCACTTCTGTAATAAGAATTGTTTGTGATTTCTTATTAAATATATAATTACACATATGAATGCGATATAATTTTCATAATTCTTCTAATCAAACTATTTTGTTAGAAGAATCATTTTACATAATTTTCATCTCTTTCAACTGTTAAATAATCTACATTACTAATAGTTGAAAGATATCTCTTTAGATCGCATAAAGGAAGAAACACCCCGGGAATATAGTAGAATAAATAGTTTTATATAGATGCATGTGATAGATTAGAATCATTTTCCATTTCATGTTGTATAATAAAAATACACCCCGAAATCATCCATATTGGGAAATTGGTCCCACTATCCCCAGTCGGAGCCACCACACCAAACGAAAAAGGAAATGATTTAAGGTCTGGACTAGGTGGTTTTCCCCCATGTTGTGGCAGTGAATTCCGAGGCCTCAAAATTTTGGCATTAGAAGTAGGGTCTTGTGAATGGAAAGAAGGTCTAATCAATCTAAAGGTCAATCTAAAAGTCTCTCTCCCTCTAGATCCCCATCAACTTCCAGAAAATTATCTAGATCTTCATCTTTAAAATCTGAAGTTGATTATCCTTATCCTAAGTCTCCTAGTGATACTCAACCCATACTGTCTCCCGAGTTTTATCAAAATTCCCCTAAAGTTCAGTCTTTGATAGTAAAGTTAGAGAGATTATCCATTTCTACTGAAAAGCTTGAAACTTCTCAAACATCTAAGATTAGTATTTCATCTTATTCACAACCTCAAATAATATTAACTCGATTAGAAAGTCAAAAGACATTAATTCTTCCTTTTGAATTTCCCATTGATAGTACTCGAAAGAGAATAAAGAGGACTCAATCATAGTCAATCTCCAGCGAGATCTTATCTCATTCACCTCCATTACCTCCACTCATTTCCACCACTTCCAATCCAATAATCAGTGTTACTTTAACTAGTTCCAGTACTCAAACTACTATCCCTTCAACTAGTTATAGCACTCATCCGGCCTCTTCTTCAACTCAAACTCAATCCATCACATCCACCCAAGGTCAAATGGCAAGCTAAGTACCTCCACCAAATGTACACCCATGAAAAAATCCATGGGCCGTAAATATGCATGCTCCTCTTCATTCTCTACCAAAATCACCTGAAAGATGGTTACCTAAGTTTAATCCTGATGATGGTCTTCTGGCAGAAGAACAAATTAATAATTATAATCTAGCCATCAATTTAAAATAAGTAGTTGAATTAAATTGCGTTGTAATATTATTTCCATACACTCTCACAGGATCTGTAAGATCCTGCTATTTTTCACTGCATGCTTGCTCTATAACTAGCTGGAATATGTTCGAAGAATAATTTCTAGCTAATTTTGGGGATGACAGGACCAATGCAATTCTCATCAATGATTTATCAAATCTAAAGGCTAAATCAGGTGAGAGAATAAAATATTTTAATTCCAAATTTAATAAATTTGGTGCAAAAGTTCAAATCGAGTGGTATATTTCATCTCCTCCGTCCAATATACCCATTTTTTTTTATAGAGAAAAACAGCCTACACTCGTAGAAAACATGAAGGAATCTCTATCTGTAGAGAAACGCATAACCGCTCTTGAGAAGAAGAATTCTCAAGAAGACAGGAAACCAAAGAAGGAATCCTTCAAGGATGATCTTAAAAAGAAGCCATCTAAAGACCCTTTTGATGTAGAAGGTCTTCAGAAAGTTTTGAAGACTATGAAAAATGAGATGGCAGATATCAAGAAACAAGTCGTTGAAAGTTCTAGTTCAAAAAATACTTTCAGACCCTTCAAGAAAAATTATTCCTCCAATACTCAACCACCGAACATCATATCTAACGCTAAGTCCGATCAAGATATAGAGGAAGAACAAATAGATAAAGAAGAACATGAAGAAGAAGAAGACGTTGAACTAAATGGAATGTGGGATTTCATCCTACCAAATGAAGAATGACAAGAAGCTTTACCTATGAGTATAAAGAGCAAAAAGAATACTGAAGCAACACAACCAAATCAACAACAGAAAAATTCAACGACTGCTAAAGATAAAACAGTAAATAAAAATTCTACTTCAAAGGTTATACAAACAAGTCATGTTACTTCAGATACTCCACCTACATAAAAAACAATGGTAGTATTAGACACTATTGAGTACAATGTAGTTGAATATATGAAGAAAACCAGGGCCAATATTTCAATCCATGAACTTACTAAATTAAAGCAGCAATAGAAGATCTTACTTAGAGACTTGAATGCAGTTCCTGCTTCAGCTTTACCTACTCCAGTAGTAGTACAATCTTCTAATGAAATGGGTAAACCACCTTCTCCTTCAACTAAAATAGATGCTACAGATTTGATTATGATAAGTGACCGATCCATCCCTCATACTCCTCCATTTCTCTTAACCTATGAGATCTATAATAAGAATGTCCTTAATTGTTTAATAGACTCAAGGGCCTCCTCTAATATAATGCCAAAATCAGTTTGTGATAAGTTGAACATAACTCCTCAAAGTTCTATTATTCATATAGTACAACTTGATAGAACTAGAGTAGAGGTGGTGGGAGAAATAAATTCTATTTCTATCAGATTGTCCTCAAATCCCAAGATTTCTCAAATAAACAATATATTGGTGGCTGATATTCCTGATTTTTACGGTTTAGTATTAAGCAGTGACTAATCTGAAAAGTTTCATGGATATTTTTCAACAGACTGGTCACATATGTGGCTACCATATATTGGAAAGCCAAATCAAATCCAGGTAGACCGTGAAAAGTTCATGAAACATACAGTAAATGATCTTGAAGTAATAAACGAGACAGTAGAATTCAATAATAACATTATTGGAAATTACTTGGCACAATCATTTTTGGGAAATTTTAATGCTCAACCATCACCCTTTTTTGATGGTGTAGTTATTTCTTGGATCAAAAAATTTTCCCAAACAAACATTTTGAAATGTAAAATTTTTGTAGATAAACCAGTAGTTAATTCTTTATTTTGGACACTTTATTTTGACGATTCTAAATCTGAAGATGGTGCAGGTGTTGGCTGTATTTTAATAAGCCTAGAAGGAGAAAAAAACCATTTTAGCCTGTAGACTTGAATTCAATTGCACGAACAATATAGCAGAATATGAAGCATTAGTTCAAGGTTTGTACAAAGTCGTTGATCTTAACATCAAATATCTGAAAGTCCTAGGAGATTCGGAAATCATTGTTAGATAGGTAAGAAATACCATTCATTGTAATTCTGGACATTTAAAGCATTACCAATCATTAGTCCAAGAATTAACCATTCATTTCTTAGCCTTCAATATTTCTTCTGTGCCTAGAATGTAGAATGCTAGCCCAAATCTATTGGCTAATGTAGCATCAAAGCTAATTCCATCTCAAGGGTTTAGTCCCGATATATTTTCCATTGAATTAATTTTTAGACCATTTGTTCTGACAATATTACCAATTGGAGAGTATTCAATAATGATTCAAATATCATAGATTTCTTAACATCTGAAGGATCTTCTGATAGTCAAATTTTGGATGAAAATGAATATGACATTCAGATTAAGGAAAAACAAGACGAAAAACCAATTCCTTGGTCAGTTTTCAAGTTAGAAGACCTTTATGATCTGAAAGATAGGTTTAAAAGAGTTACTAATTCAAAAACTCAAAGTTCTACCTTCATATTTGAGTTAGTAAATCTAGGAACTGACGATAAACATCAAAATGTCAATTTAGGTCTTGGTCTATCTTCCGAAGAAAGAATATCATTTATCAGGTTTTTTAAAATGTACAAAATTATTTTTTATTTGGATTACACTGATCTTAAAACATATGATACTTATGTGATTCAACACACAATTCCTATGATTTCATATGAGAAAAATATACAGAAAAAATTGAGGAAGATTCACTTGAATCTTGAAAATAAAATCAAAACAGAGCTGAATAAACTCCTCAAAGAAAAGATCATCTTTCTAGTTATAAATTCTAAATGGGTTTAAAATTTGGTTCTCGTCGGGAAGAAAAATGGCGATATTAGAATTTGTATTGATTTTAGGAATTTAAACAAATCATGTCAAAAAGACAACTTTCCATTACCAACCATGGAACAAGTACTGCAAACAGTAGCTGGTTCTAAAAGTGTGTCCTTTATAGATGGATTCTCAGGATATAACAAAATTCTCATACATCCAGATGACAGATTAAATACTACATTCAGGACTAAGTGGGGAACTTACGCCTATCAAAAGATGCCATTTGGATTGATTAATGCAGGTTCCACTTTTCAGAGAGACATGGACACAACCTTTAGGGGGCTTATCAATAAATCAGTGGTTATTTATTTAGATGGAATTACATTATTTTCTAAACAAGCAGCCAATCATGTGAAAGACCTAAAGAAATTCTTTGAGTGATGTAAAAGGTATGGCATCTCATTAAACCCAAGGAAATCATTTTTTGCTTTAGATGAAGGAAAACTTTTAGGATTCATTGTGTCAAAGAAAGGTATCTATATCGATCCTAAAAGAATTGAAGAGATTAAAAGAATTCCTTCCCCTCATAACAAGGAAGTTATGCAGTCGTTTCTTGGACAAATTAATTTCGTAAAAAGGTTTGTCCCTGACTTTTCAGAAATAGTTTTACCATTATAAAATATGATTAAGAAAAATTCAGTCTTTAAATGGGGACATAATGAAAGAGAAGCATTTGATTTGATCAAATATTCCATTGTCAATTCTCCATTCCTGACTACCCCCAATTTTCTTAATCCTTTTACTTTATATACTTTTTCATTAGATACATCATACGTTGTTATTTTGACACAACTTATTGACCAACAAATTGAAGCACCAATATCATTTTTCAATTCCAATTTACAAGGTGCAGAACTAAATTATTCATTTATATAGAAGCAAGCATTTGTTGTATTTAAGGCTATAAAGCATTTCAAACCTTTTCTTCTAAAAACTCACATCAAAATCATAGTTCCATTCTCTGCAGTGAGACAACTATTAATGAAAAGAGAATTAGGAGAGAAAAGGTAACTGGGTTACTACTTTACAAGAATATGATGTAGAAATTAGACTCTCTAAAATTGTTAAAGGTCAAGGTTTTTGCAGAATGCTAACAGGAGCATCCCATTTATCATCAAAAGAAGATTCAGGTAACAATGTAAAAATATCAAAGGTAAGCCTCAATGATGTGCAATCTCAATACACTGATCCCATATTTTATTTGAAAAATGGATACGCCCCAACCCAACTCAGTTGTAAAAAAAAATGTTCTTTGAGATTAAAGGCCAAGCAATATGAATTAATCGACGATGTATTGTTTAGGAGAAATTTTGATTATGTACTATTAAGATGCTTAGAAAAATCTGAAGTAGAGAAATTCTTGCAATAACTCCATGATGGACCAGCTGGAGGACATGTTGGAGGAAATACAGTAGCACACAAAATCCTACATGTAGGTTATTATTGGCCTACACTTTTCAAATATTCTCACGAATATGCAAGAAAACGAAAAGTGTGTCAAAGTGCTTCTGGAAGATAAAGGAAACCATCCTTCCCATTACAGCTAGTTAATATCGAACAACCAATTGAACAATGGGGATTAGATATCATCGGTGAGATTGTTCCTAACTCTTCCAAACAGCACAGATATATTCTCACAGCTACATATTATTTCACTAAATAGGTGGAAGCAATTCCATTAAAGGTAGCCAATTTAGAGAATATCATTGATTTCATTAACCAATATATCATAACTAGGTTTGGTTTACCTACTGCTTTAATTTTTTATTACGCATCTTACTTTTCAGGAACTGCCATGATAGAATTTGCAATCAAAAGAGGCTTTAAAATTAAGTATTCTGCAAATTATTATCCTCAAGGAAATGGTTTAGCAGAATCCATGAACAAAAATCTTATTAGAATTATCAAACAAAGTGTTGATCAAAATCAACAAAATTGGCATAAGTCATTAATCTTTGCTCTTTGGGTAGACCGACTAATTCAGAAAGCTTCTATTGGAACTTCTCCATTAAATCTTGTTTATGGAAAAGAAGTTGTTCTTCCTACCAATGTAGTTATTCCTTCCCTTGTCTTAGTTCAATTCATTGATGAATCTCCTTCTTCTTCATTATAACTAAGAAAATTTCAAATTATTAAGCTAGAAGAAGAAAGAGAAAAAGCTAAGCATACTCATGCACATCATCAACAGATAGTAAAAGCTTCATTTGATTCAAATTATGTTACTCCAAAAAACTTTCAAACTAGTGTTCTGGTATTGAAATGGGACAAAGCACATGAGGAAAAAGGAAAACACACTAAGTTTCAAAAACTCTGGCAAGGTCCATTTCAAATAATTGAAGAAAGGCCCATCGACATTCTTATTGCAATATCTATAAGGAAAAAGAGATTCTTTTCCTGTCAATGGGCAGATTTCGAAGAAATAATTTGCATAGGAGGTAACCCCTTCTATTCCTTGTATACTAGTGTATTTTTCTTTTCTCTTAAGAAAATAAAAGTTGCATAGCATAATTTTTGGCTTTTCAAATAAACATCTCAGATGATCTTTTTGATTTATCACTTATAGAAATAAGAAATGTTAAGGAAACAATCGAAAGATTTGAAAGACAAATAGATTCTATTTTCATTGAAAGTTACAATTTCACTGAAGTTATTTATTCTCTGATGAATTCTCATCTTTATAAAGATATTTATTATGTTAATAGTCAAGAAAAGAATATTTAACATAGTCAAGACTCTTTTACAGAAAATAAATCTAAAACTAAAAATTATCATCCAGAATCCTCAAAAGGACCAATGATTCACCCCATCCGGGAAAACTTATCAATTTTTAAAAGAAATTAAAAAAGATTATACTAGAAAAACTTAAAAGATAATAAGTCTCATCATGATCTTGTTTACCATGTTCATAGGGAAATAGTTGGACTGACATTACCAATATTGCCTACCAAAACAGGGTGATGACTTGAGATTATATCAAGAGGACAAGGGGTTTCATCAAGAGCCAGCTTGACCAATTTAATTACAACTAGTGAATGACATTGTCATTATTTGGTTACCAAGCTAAGACAATGGCTTTTAAGTAAGTAAAAAATCTTCAAAAAAGAAAAGCAGTTTTCAAAAAAGATCAAGGGCATAAGATTGGAATTTATTTTTGAAAATTGTAATAAATACTAGATGGGACAATGAATCATTGTTGGGTAAAAGGTAACCCTGCCAAGAGCTTAAATTTCCTATTGGATCAGAGGCTCTACCTATGATATAAGAGTAAATAGTTATAAATATAATCTGTAAGAGCCATATGCTTTATCTTTTTAACCGAGCAAAGACTGATATAGATTATCTTAATTTTATTTTTAAAAGAGGAATTCTTATGAATTATAATTAAGAGAGATTATTTTTCTTAGTGAGATATTATTTGTTTGAAATTCATTCCTACAACTATTTTTATTTCAAAAAAAAATTAGAAATTTCAAAAAATTAGTCATAGATAGCTAGTTCTCCCAAGTGAATCACCAATTGTTGTGCTATACAACAACCCCCATTTATTTTTACTAAATGGGGACCCTTTAAAAATAATTAGGAAATTTATTTTGCTTATTTTTTAGCTTAAGTCAAAAACTTTAGGAAATAAAGTTTCTTTTAGTTTTCTACTTTCATTCCTTAGTACGCATCGCAATTTTCATAGTTTACAAGCTTAAACGACTTAAAATCCACTAAGTCATATGGGCTATGATATGCGTTAAAGCTCTTTCTGAATTTATATTAAAATCTTATTGCAAACGCTTTAAACACCGTGATAAACCAAAATCGCATTGCGCCTAATAAAACAATCAGCTTATAAGCATTCGGTGAAATTTGTGATTAAACAGACCTGACGAGGAAATAAAGAAACAAACATAAAGCTCCAAAGTCTGATAAAGGACATCGACATGATTTCTTAAAGTGAATTTTTCATTTCACAAGAAATTACTAAAATAAAACTCAATACCGCATAAAAATTGCAATGTGCGATTTGCGTAGAGCACATTTCATGGGATTTATTGGTAGCATAACAAATGGAAATAGTTATAAGTTGCGATATGCGATGCACTGGTATTTAATTTCTCAAGCATTCGAAATTAATTATGTCAAATCAAACTGAATATGGATCTAACGTCTTAAATTGATCGATAGGCATTTCATGTGAAGGTGTAAGAGATTTGATTTAAAAATATTTTTGGTGATTAACAATCATTTAATAGAAATAAGGTTTTGATAAATTCATATCTACTTCGAGCATTTTTTGAAGTGATTGAACATCATATTTGTTTTAATTTTTTCCTCCTCTTTGTTCTGTATATTTTCAATGTTTTCTGTGTTCACTTGAAACCAGGAAACCAATTAACAGAGCAAGGAAAATAGAAATGAGTAATAAAGGCAAAGAAATTACCTAAATGTCATCCACCAAAGCCTCGTATATGTCTCCCCTATTCTCAGACACGACCTACAACAAGGAATGTGGAGATTCTACATGGGAGGCAATGTATAAGTTTTTTGAAGATGAAAATCCAAGGGTAATAGTCATAGTTGCTACAGAAGGTGCATCAATTCCTTCAGACCTGACCTATTTCGGCGTTTCATGTTCATTCTTCCATAAGGTAGCAGTAAGGCCAAATATTCCCCCCTATACAAATATGGTTAAGTGGGTAATTGACCACTTGAACATAGAAGATATAACATTCAAGGATTCAAAGGGTGTGAATATCAGTTCGTTCAGGGCAGAATATTTGAGGACAATGTACCACTTACCTATCCTACAGCAGAACTATGACAAAGATTTTCTCCAAATCTTTAGAGAAAGACATCTAGACCTGATGAAAGTCATAAAGCAATGGAAGGAAGACCAAGGCAAGCTTAAACGAGATAAACTCGGTACATACCCAATAGCACAAATTCCTTCGCCTTTGCTATGTTACCGGTATGTTGTGTAGATTATTTGCAAAACCTAATACCACTACATTTTCTGAAGATTGGGTCCTATTAATTGACGCAATCATCAATTCCTTAATTCTGAATTGGGAAAATATCCTATCTGATAATTTAGCCAGAAACATCATGGAGGATAGGAGTAAAAGAAGTGTTTCATCTAGAGAAATACCCCCATTTTACATGAGTGCTTATCTCATGGATGTAATTTTCATTTCTTCTAGCTTTTCTACCATGGGATGGAAATGGACGACCCAAGACCCTACTCCAATCCACATTTACCACAGAGCCCTTTGGGAATCAGACTTTCATCTGCATTTTTACAAAATTTTCTATAGAGTCATGTTGCCTATGTACCAGATTATATTCAATAAGAAATATCGTAGGTTTTCCAAAGGGGATAGTATAGTGTAATGTTCCTAATTAGCCCAAGCTAATAGGAATATTCAAAAAAATTTTGCTTCCTGTTTTTATGAATAAAATTGTAAAGGAGGATCAATAAAACTCCTAAATCAACAAAATAAAGCAATGCCCCATGTGAACAAGGCTAAATCTGGGCTGCCTTAATAAAACACACTTATGTGTGAAAGGGGTTGAGACATTTGATTGGGTCAAAAGGACCAAATCCACAGTGTTTTCCAGATGCAATGAACCACCTAGATGCACAGCGTAATTCTAGTTGGAGGCTACACATGTGAAAAGCGTTAAATCTTTGAGATGGTTTAGGGTTTTGCAAGACTTTCATCTTATAAAAAGTAGAGGGGACAACAAGAGAAGATTGTTCATGGTATGAAATTTTATGAGTATATTGTCTGTTTAGACATATATCATTCTCTTGGCTGTTTACTAGAGAATAGTGTTGTATAGCACTGGGTGTTCCTGATCGGGAATCCCACCTCCTTCTTTGAGTAGCTCTTGAGGGAGTCTTGCATTTCTTGTCCACTATCAGGCATTTGGCCAAGCTTCACCTTCCAACTACAATGCAGATCATGTTGAGGGTTTGGTTTTCCTTGTAATCTGCAGTAAGTGGAGGCTAGATCTTCTCAAATCTAGGCCATTCTAGTTCCTCTTTCCAGTGGGAGAGTCTTCTATTCCATTGAAAAGATTGTATTAGCTGATTGGAGCTTCAGATCTACATCTTGGCATTAGGGTAAACTGTTCTTAAAGCCTACAGTGCAGTCCACCTTCCTATACTGTGTTATTTGCAAAGGAGAAGTTGCAGGGAGTTTTGGCACACTTTTGGGAGAGATATATCTAGTGTTGGGAATCTTCCCTTCATTGTGGTGATCCATGGACTACATATCTAATCCATGTTATATTCAGATCTGATCTGAATACTCTTGTATTTAATTCAGAATTTCTGAATCATTCTGTAGATCTGTTGCATAATATCTCAAATCTACTCCATGTACTACATGTTTTGTTGAAATCCCCAAGGGGCATTTGTAGAGGAGGCTTTCTAATGTAATGATGTGATATAGATCTAACTTTTTTTACACAGATCTAATCTAGATCTAAAGTGTAATATACTATTGTTCCAACCAATAACAATAACTTTTTCAAGCTTGTTCAGTCATTTCCTATGGTTGCAACACCTCATTCTTGAGGATTTCTTCATGTAGATTCTTCTATTTTTAGTTCTATGATTTATGGGCTTCAATATAATCTTTATATGCTGATGTAAATGACATTATTGAGCCTCTATATTGGCCTCCTGCATATATTTGGCTGAACTGCGGTATTGTCTGAGCAGTATTGTCACATAGTGTTGCAGTCCCATTCTTGGGCATTTTCCAAGCTGTACTAGGTGTGGGAGACCTGTTTAATCCACCTAGAAGGATTTGTTTCTGATCCCCTCTTGGGTTCAGGTCTTAGATTTTCAGATCTAAGGGATCCAAGGGTTGGTTTGCAATTGTGTAGCATACATTCCTGAAAAATGTGTTTTTCAGGCATGCCTTGCTAAGCAGTCCATTTTGGGATATTATAGTGGTATCAGATCAACTTTCTTGGCACAACCCATGATTTCTTTGAAAGATCTAATATGTCTTTTCATGAAAAGAAGATAATGAAGAAAAAAATGAATTACACTGAAGACAAAGAAGACAAGGGTCCAAACCCTTTATTTGGGGAAGAGTTCACAAAACTTCTATTCCAAACTATGCATGAGCTGAAGAATGAAATCAGGGGAATGAGGAATGAAAGACAAGCAGATCTTTTAGAGAGGTTTTCACATGAAGGAAGCCCCACTACTTCATATGATGTGTGTGAGCATTCAGCCACACAATATGATCTACAATGTTGTAGCATGCCTACATTCCTTGCAAGAGGAGAAGAAGAAGGAGAGACACCAAAAGAGGAGAATCTTGGTGACTATCTCCAAGAATATGAATCTTAGACTAAAATATTCAAAAATCATCTAAGATTCCTGGAGTTTTTTCAACTCAAAGAAGAGAGAATATCCAATAGAAACATGAGAAGAAGAGGGTCATGCAGCACACTTTAGGTAGAACTTTCCTACCTACATTTGATGGATCACCTGAGGACTTAGCCAAGTCTTGGGTGAAGAATCTGGACACATATTTTCAGCTTCATCAAGTTTCTGAAGAAGAAGCCATAAGAGTAGCAACGCTGCACCTCCAAGGTAAAGCTTATTCCTGGTGGTTATTTGAGTCTTCTTCATTGAAAAATGTAAACATCTCTGCTTATGCAAAGTTCACTAGGAGGTTAGTGAAAATATTTGATTCCATGCCATCTAAAATTTCTTTGGGTAAGCAAACTAAGCCCAAGAAATTAGAACCTTTTCATGAGATGGGAAGATCCATGAAGATAACTCCATTTAAGAACATTGTTGAAGGGGTTAAAGATCTGCTACATGATTTTCCAAGGGAAAAGGCCCCACTTTAGCAAGAACATTCTTCTCAAGAAGAATACATGAGTGTTCCTTTTTCAAGGAAAGATCAAGAGAAATGATCTCTTATTGATGAGGCATACTCCATTGATGAGGAGAAGAAAGAAGAAGAGCTGAAAGGTTCCTCTAGAATTGTGATGGTAGGAGGAGATCTATTTTTATTAAGAGATGGAGATGAAGCCATTACTTCCACTAAGAGGGCTCTTGTATCTTTGCAAGAAGGCCCCAAGGATCCTATACATGAAGAGGGTGAGCAGCATGTGTCTATGATGATAGACAATGAGACAAAACAATGGAGGGAATGTTTTCCAACATTGCATCCAATTTTGGAAACACACGCATTGATAGATCAGTCCTTTGTGATCAAGGCTCTTAACACCAAGGAGATGATGGGTGTTCATGAGTTAACTACATCTAAAGGCAGCACCTTAGACTATGGGATCTTGCCGAAGGTGCGTGATGAAGAAGAAGATGGGGAAGTTTCTCCAATGCCCCCTTATCATGATACTTCCACACAGAAATCAGAGATGGATTTGCGTAGTGGAAGCAGTCATAATATGCACCCATCTATTTTTCACATGGCAATGAGCCATGAGACATAATTATCTTGTGGTATACCACCTGGGAGACCACCTGATTCATATATGGTGAAATATTTTTCATGCATTGAGGCTCCTTTCATAGATCCAAGGAGGAAGGGAGCACTAGAAGACCATGCTACGACGTTGAGAGTATGGGTAAGGTACAAGGAGAGAGAAAGTATTTTTTCCTTAACATCATTATCCATTCTATCATCTCATATTGCGCTGAGAAAATATGATACAAGAATGAAGAATGGCACCATCATGAAGCAAGGAAGACAATCCTTGAATCAGAAGACAAACTTGTTTGGAGGATCCTCTTCCATACATGATGAGAGATGGTGGTCACACATGCATACTTTGGAAAAACCAAGGAGGTTTTGGATAGATGATAGCCTTCCATGGGAGACTAACTTCCAAGAACTTCCATTTCCTTTTGAGCATGTGCATGTGCAAGGAGGGCAACAAGGAAGGAATGGAAACCTTCCACCTTGTACCTTTGGCATGGGAGATGTCAAGGAGGAGAAAAATTGGAAGCTTGGATTTCCAAAATACACCTTTGACATGGGAAATGTAAAGGAGAAGAACAACAACATGGCAGACACTTCAGATGACACATTATCAGTGTTGTCATTGTTGGGCACATTAGATCCCTATTGGAAATCCCAACTGCTTGTGGAATATTCCAAGGATCTTCATACTTGCATGATTCTTGATGACTTGCTGCATGAGGAGAGCTATTCAATCCTTGATGGAGTCATCTATAATCATGGTAGAATCTTCTTGTCGAGAGCTTCCAAACTCAAGGAGAAGTTACTATAAAGGGATTATGAAGAGTTCTATTTCATCCACACATATTCTATGAAGCTCAACAACATCATCTTGAGGAGCTACTATTGGGAGGGCTTTGAAAAGGAACTATATCAGCATTTTCAAAGATGCATGAACCTTGTGGAGATGGAGTAGCAACAAGACTCTATGATAGAGTTATTTTTGCCAACTCTTCCTACCTTGGGAGGAGGAGAAAGATCCATACACCACTCCACTTGTATAAGGAGAAATTTTGGTAAAGAACATACATATGTAAAGCATGTTTTATTTTCTGTTTGTATGTATTCTTTCACTATTTTTATGTAGGCCATGACTCCAAGAAGGAGTGATACATCTTGTAGATCTCATGGAAAACAGTGGGCCACTAACATTTCTGAATTTGGCCACTCCCTTGGAAGGAAAAGGGAGATTTTTCATCATGATGGGTGCTTCCCTAAGGCACCAAATATATCTCACACTTTCATCCATGGTGAGATGGTATGGGCAGCAAGTAAGTGGTGGGAAAACCACTTACCATATCTAGATCTGATGCAGGCAGGAGATGCTCTGCATTGGTTCCAAATGTGGGACTATGACCCACCTCCATATGCACAAATTTCTGTTTGTATGTACATTGTTTTGATTCCCTATATGGATGATGTACTTGTACTTTTGAAAGGGATGTATGGAGGAAGGAGGGAAGGAATGCATGAGCCATATGGAATGGTTAGTCCCCATGTACTTTATTTCTCATATTTCAGGGAGAACATTGGGCAAACCATGTTTGTTTCCTATGATCTATTGTCTTCTTATGAGATGAACTATTTGTATCTCATGAGAACTTTGGTGGAGAAAGTCATGGAGGGTTGGTTTGGTGAACACTTGGCACAAGGAGGAAGATTAACTCATGTTTGTGTCACTAATGGAGGAGGAGATGAGTTGTACCACTCACCTTATCAGTTGCTTGAGGACAAGCAACATTTTGGAGGGGAGGACTGTAATGTTCCTAATTAGCCCAAGCTAATATGAATATTCAATTTTGTTTTTCTTCCTATTTTTATGAATAAAATTGTAAAGGAGGAGCAATAAAACTCCTAAATCAACAAAATAAATCAATGCCCCATGTGAACAAGGCTAAATCTGGGATACCTTAATAAAACACCCTTATGTGTGAAAGGGGTTGAGAAATTTGACTGGGTCAACAGGACCAAATCCACAGCACTGTCCAGATGCAATGAACCTCCTAGATGCACAGTGCAGTTCTAGTTGGAGGCTACACATGTGAAAAGAGCTAAATCTTTGAGATGGTTTAGGGTTTTTCAAGACTTTCATCTTATAAAAGGAAGAGGGGACAACAAGAGAAGATTTTTCATGGTATGAAATTTTTTGAGTATATATTCTGTTTAGACATATATCATTCTCTTGGCTGTTTAGCAGAGAATAGCATTGTTTAGCACTGGGCGTTCTTGATCAGGAATCCCACCTCCTTCTTTGAGTAGCTCTTGAGGGAGTCTTGCATTTCATGTCCACTATCAGGAATTTGGCCAAGCTTCACCTTCCAACTACAACGTAGATCCTGTTGAGGGTTTGGTTTTCCTTGTAAGCTGCAGCAAGTGGAGGCTAGATCTGCTCACATCTAGGCCATTCTAGTGCCTCTTTCCAGTGGGAGAGTCTTCTATTCCATTGACAAGAGTGTATTAGCTGATTGGAGCTTCAAATCTACATCTTGGCATCATAACAAGATGTTCTTAAAGCCTACAACACAATCCATCTTCCTATACTGTGTTATTTGCAAAGGAGAAGTTGCAAGGAGTTTTGGCACACTTTTGGGAGAGAGATCTCTAGTGTTGGGAATCTTCCCTTCACTGTGGTGATTCGTGGATTACAGATCTAATCCATGTTATATTCAGATCTAATCTGAATACTCTTGTATTTACTTCATAATTTCTGAATCATTATACAGATCTGCTGCATAAGACCTCAGATCTATTCCATGTACTACATGTTTTGCTGAAAACCCCAAGGGGCATTTGTAGAGGAGCCTTTCTAGTGTACAGATCTGATATAGATCTAAATTTTTGTACACAAATCTGCTCTATATTTGAAGTGTAATATACTACTATTCCAGCCAATAAAAATAGCATTGTCAAGCTTGTTCAGTCATTTCATATGGTTGTAGCACCTCATTCTTGAGGATTTCTTCATGTAGATTCTTCTATTTTCTGTTCTATGATGTATGAGCTTCAATATAATATTGATATGCTTATGTAAATGACATTATTGAGCCTCCATATTGGCCTCTTGCATATATTTGACTGAACTGCGATATTTTATGAGCAGTATTGTCACATAGTGTTGCAGTCCCATTCTTAGGCATTTTCTAAGTTGTACTAGGTGTGGGAGACTTGTTTAACCCACCTAGAAGGATTTTTTTTCTGATCCCCTCCTAGATTCAGGTCTTAGATTGTTAGATCTAAGGGATTCAAGGGTTGGTTTTCAATCATGTAGCATACATTCCTGAAAAATGTGTTTTTCAGGAATGCCTTGCTAAGCAGTCCATTTTGGGATATTACATACATATATATTTCCAATTGCTAGATGGTTCACAAAGGAAATTTTAACTTATGTCAGATTTTTTGGTAGTTATGCCTCTCTTCAAATCCTACCATATTATGTTCCTAATAAGTTACTTGCAAGAGAAATTGCCTACCAGCTTGTTGTAAATGGTATTTCTAAACAGCTTAAAGATGCTAAGAAGGTCGTTTGGCCTAATTTTCCTTCACAGTGCGGTACTTTTTCACTTTTTGATATTGGTCATGCCTAAAAGAAAGTTTCGAATGTTAATCTATTGAATTTGACAGTAATTCCAAAGCGTCCATTTGACCCAATGATGTGATTAAAAATTACATCACATAGCTCAAAGTAAATCCTTTTGTAAAATAAATAGATATATTTGATGATTTCTTTCAAGGTATTGAAAAATTTTCAGATGTACTTAAGTTTTCATCCAGTCAACTCAATCAAGATGACTTGGAAGCTTTCCAAGCATATAGAAGAAAGATACTGGAAAATATTCCTCTGGATTTACTAACTATTGAAGATGTCAACAGACCTACTCCAAGTATTAGCTTAGATAATGAAGTTAAAGACATGTCTGAAGATGAGTCAGGACAATCAGAACATCAATCTCATAATTTGGATCATTTTGAAAATGAATCTGAAAGCAAAAAGGAGAACCTGGAAAAGGTAATCAATCAAGTAATCAAAGAGACTGAGATGCAAGGGAAAGGAGAAAGTAATGGAACATAATCAACTTCCCAAGAAGTTCAACATAGTCAAGATACACTTGACCAGTCAGAAAAGTCCCAACCAAAGGATTTGAAGATTGAATGGGATGATTTTTCTAAAGCAATAAAAACTCCTCAAAAAAATCCCAATACTGATCAAGCTACCAGTTTTCATACGCCAGAACATTCTAAGAAGTTAGTGGAAAATGTTACTCCACTAAAACAAGTTCCTGAAACTCATGATCGAGAGATCATTTCGGCTTATCCTACAGAGAAGATAGTGTTACAAGTTGAGGAAATCCCTTTGCTAGATGTCTTCTACAGTCCTAGTCATAAGGATGTAGTCAAGAGAAGAAAAAGGAGAAGAATTGATGATACAGTCTGAAACCTTACAAATGAATCTGTTGATGTTTTTCAGAAGGATCCTCTAGCTGATCCTACTAAACATTTAACCAAACTATTATAGTTTGCAGGGGCATATGCTACTGCCACTGTCGATAAAGCCAATGAGGTTAAAATGTTACTAAAGCAGAGAGAAGATAAAATACAAGATTTATAGAGACTATTAAATCAATAAAATTCTAACTCCAGCAAGCAAATGGAATTGAAGATGTCCCAATTTCAAAAGGATTTCTAAAGTCTTAATTTACAGCATCAAGTACAACTCACTGAGAAGCAAACACAACTGGAAGCAGCAATGAACATATTACAAAGCCATCCATAGCTAGAGAAATTCATAAAAGAAGCATTGGATGTGAATGCTAAATTAAAGCAACAATAAGAAGTATTTTTCCAACAAGCTTCTATCACTAGCTCTTATTATGACTCAAGTGAAATATTGATCCAGCAAGTAGCTATCCAGAAACTTGAATGTGAGAAGATCAAGAAGAAAATCAATGAACACATTCACTAGAAAGCATCAGACTCAGGCAAGGAAGTTGATCTACCCTAGGTAGATAAATTCCACAAGGAGATATTATTCAAGGATTGGAAGGCATAGATAAGGAAAGCAGAGAAAGCAACAGTGAAAGCATCAAGGTTGACAAAGGAGATTATTGAATCTGTATGTGAACAGATTTTGAAATCAGAACTTATCAAAGAGTGCACATTTGAAGTTCTCTCAAAAGTAAAACAGCTAGAAACATAGTGGAAACAAAAGGCAGAAATGCAAGATGAAGCGATTAAAAAATTAAATAATTTTGATCAAGAAAATTATTGGAATTTTCTAATCAAACCTAATCATCAGTACTAGACCCTGCAACATTTAGTAGATTCAACAAAAATATCACATCCATCACTCTCAAATGCAGTATTCAAGGGACATGTCAGATCGAGGATTTCACATCCAACTTAGCTCAAGCCTATGCTAGATATTTGTCAGCTTCGGGATCAAATCCAAATCAAATATCAAAATTCATAGTCATATTGTTACTTTATTTTCCTAGATTGTAGCTAAAGTTTGTCTTACGAGGATGGTTGTTTGAAACCTCCTCTATTTTTATGTAACAATCTATTTTTAAAACATAGTTAGTTTATTATTTAAACCCCTCTCATGAATTTAGAGAAGGGTCCAGAAATTTTTCAAAAACATTCTCAAAGAATGCACTTTTGTAAGTTTGTGAATGCTTTGATTAATGCAACACAGTCTATTATCTTTTGACATTTGAATTTGTTTAACTGATGTTGCACTATTGTACTCTTTAAATTGATTTAAAGTGAAGAGAAGATATCTACTGTCAGTTTACATGAGTAGAAATTCGTATTTATGGTACTTCTATTCACTTGTATTAAGTTTTACTTTCTAAATTGACAGTCATCTTTTTATTGCATTATATATTTGAAACGTCTTTATAGATGAATGTTAAATGCACTTCTGGACTAATATTTGTCTGTGATTTCTTATTAAATATATAATCACACATACGAATGCAATATACTTTTCATAATTCTTCTAATAAAAATATTTTGTTAGAAGAATCATTTTACATAAGTTTCATCTCTTTCAACTGTTAAATAATCTACTTTACTAATAGTTAAAAGATATCTCTTTAGATCGCATAAAGGAAGAAACACCCCGGGAATTTAGTAGAATAAATAATGTTAGATAGATGCATGTGATAGAGTAGAATCATTTTCCATTGCATGTTGTATAATCAAAACACACCCCGAAATCATCCTTATTGGGAAAATGGTCCCATTATCCCTAGTTGGAGCTACCACACCAAATGGAAGAGGAGTTGCTTTAAGGCCTAGACTAGGTGGTTTTCCCCCATTTTGTGGCAGCAAATTCTAAGGCCTCAACACTACATAAAGGAGACACCAATTTCCTAATTATAGGAACCAATCTGAAGGAGACAACAATTCCCTCGTTAATTTAAACTTTGAATTTGAATCTTTGCTGCTCAATCAACTTCTTCTTCAAGTTCCCTTATTCTACTTCAGGTATGCTCATTGCACTTATGATATGGTTTTTTTTCTTCTGAATTTTATTTCCTTGATATACCACTACTCAAAATTCTCCTACTACTCATGTCTTCAATCTAATCTAATTTGGTTTCTATCTTTTCACACTTTGCATTATCACTACACTCTAGTTTGAAACTCAATCTATTGAAGCTCTCTCTCTACTCAAATTGGTTTACCCTTTACTTGATCTACTACTACTCTATTCATCTTACTAACTTTTTCAAGTCTCTCTAACAATTTACTCGCCCTAACATATGCATTGGATCAGCAACCATTTCACTTGTTTAAGTCTGTGTTTATTGTTTATGACATCAATTACCATAGGCATTGAGCCATGGCTTTCAAGCATGGTATCGTGGGTCTACTTTCTTTCTCACTCTTATAAGTTTCTTGGTTTTCACATCTATCCCACTATTGCAACGCAATTCATATTTTCGATGGCTCCAAACTTTCCTACTTGATATATGCTTTCCATACAAACAATTAAACCATAGGAACTTGTTGTAGCCACTTGTTGTAGTACTAACCCCCCATTTATTTTTATCTTAGTTAACTAATGTTAAATGCATACATGGAATTCACAATCAAATGTGAAAGATAAGTATGAGATTGTCGTTCTTATTAACATAGGTGTACATATATAATACATTCTTGTGACCTTTGGAATCATCTTCCAAAGTCTCTTGGACTTCCTTTGTCTATTCACCTTCCACACCAACCCTTAAGGATTAGGTGTCAAACATTCCCCCCCTTAATCTGAATGGGTATGTATGAGTCCAAGTAGAGAACTATAATACAAAATACAATAATGCATGACAGAAATACATTAAATGTGCTCTCTAAGATGATGGCGTGAGGAGGTGGTTTAAGGATAACCACCAACACTGGAATGCTTAGTGAAGTTCATAGAACTCTTCCAAATCTTGCAGGAAGCTGAAGTCTTCTACTAGAGGAAGTGTTCCTAATGCTTTGAAGAGGGAGACCTTCAACCTAGAAAATGGAGGTCTACAACCTGCATAAAAATGGAGAACCTCAACCTGAAAAGAGAGGTCCCATTCTGCGGTGGTTTAAGGATGACCATTAACACGGGAATGCTTAATGAAATTCCTAGAACTCTTCCAACACTGGAAAGAAGTTGAAGCCTTCTTCTAGAGCAAGTGTCCTAATTATTTGAAGAGGGAGAAGCTCAACCTGGAAAAGGGAGGTCTCAACCCTGCATATATGGTTTAAGACTGAGAAACAACCAAAGGCATGCTCAATCTACAACTCTGAATCTAGTATGGCAAGTTGTGGCTCAAACTCACCTGAAATTATGTGTCTCTAGATACAACTCTGAATCTAGTATGGAAGGTTGTGGCTCAGACTCACTTGATGTAACTTTGAAACTTGTAGATGACCATCATTTCCCCCCTATCAGATACAAGGTGAGATGATGGAAAAAACTCAACTGCAAGGCCTTTTAATATTCTAGAAGAGATTCTGACATATGTCTGAAATGTTTTCTTAGTTGTTGATGTCAATTGCCAAAAAGCGATCCATCCAAGATGAAGCTTTGTTCTTGTGGGAGAATTGTTTATGAGGCATTTTTGTGAATAATGAGTGGTTTTATGACAGTGATTACATGGATGAAGATAAAAACAGTCATATTTCATATGGCCAACTCGGTCACAATGTTGGCATTTATCAATCTGTTGTGGTTGTTGTGGAAGATGAGTGATATCTAGAATAGCTGAAGGTGAACTATCATAAAGAAATCCAACACTCTGAAATTGAATGGGCTTGGAATAGTCTGGAATATGAAAGGACACCTCATTGCCATATCTATGACATGTTTTGTGCATTTTAAATACAAGCTCTTCCCAAGGTCTAATGATGGACTTGGGAAGTGTGCGTTGAATTTATGTGTCTGCATGCAACTCAGCGCCTTCATTGGACATTGAATCTGAATGAACTTCAACATTCTTGAATTGCTACTAATGGGAGTTTGTCTCAATGTTATGAACATAAAAAGGTTCAAAATGATGACTCCATTGTTGTAATTCTTCTTGCTTAAGCCGAGATTCAAGTTGCAAAAAGTCTACCTTATCCTGTGTATATTGCAGACAGGTTTTAATATCACAGAGTGTTCTTGTTGATTTTGATTATGTCATCAACAGTGGAGAGTATTAGAGTATTCACTAACTCTATTTCTTCATCAAAATTTTCCATTATGTCAGCAAAAATAAGGGCTCAAGATCAAAAAATAAGGAGTGTTGTCTTTTCAATAAATGTGTGCAATGAGCCCAAAATATCCTTGAAGCATAACAGGAAGTAGTATAAGTATTCCTTCAACACTATAGTTCTTTCTTGCCCAAAATTCGGAAGGAGCCAACAAACTAGACAACGAAAATTGGTTATTGGTGGAAACTTTTATATTTCATTACTAGCTACAGGAAAACATAAAAGAATTCCAAAATACCAATATTTGTTCCCAATGGAATATCATTTTATTTGCTGACTGAACTCTTCGAATGGCATAATTTTTTTCAAACTCAGAGTGGCTAGTATGGTGATGACTCTTCTACTGGCATAATTTTTTTCACATATAATCATATCATACATGAACCAACGACATATATGTTCACAACAGTCATATATAACCATTTCAATCGTTCATATATGACCAATTCAACGCTTCAACACTTTATATTGACCAACAACTCCCAGAGACAACGTGAACACAATATACAGCTCTTGCTACTTACATTGATTCACAATTCGAGCATAAAATTATTATGCCAAACTGGCAAGATTTATTTGATTGATAGCAATTCTTCTTAGAGAGGTGGTCCAACAAACTGACAGAGCCCATAGAGGAAATGCCTGAAACTAGGCCTTATCGTTGAAATCTGAAACTCAATAAAATGGGATGTATCACAGCATTTGTCTAGCGGAGGAAAATGCATAGACTTTAAGTCCATTACCAGTCAAAATTACAAGTCATGGTATGAACCACTGAACGAAGACATATGCAATCAAAATGTTCAACGCTGCATTCCACTATGCAACACTGCAATCCATGCTCTTAGCGCTATGTTTAACTAACCAGTTAGAATAGCGGAACCTGGAGCAAAGACATGCTTGTCTCAGAAGGGGTGAAAATACGGGCTCGTCTTAGAAGCCTCTCGAGTTGCAGGAAATCTCCCAGAAGTAACGATGTTCATGGATGAGCTAAACACCTTGTTCGAATCCAAGGGCTTCAATCAGTCGGAAATGACAACGCTCTCAGGATCTCACACCATGGGCTTCTCACACTGTAAGGAGTTCATGGGGAGGATCGGGAGCTAATGGATCCCACCATCGATCCTCATTGCGTTGTGGTCCTGCAAAACGACTGCCCCCTGGGAGAACCTCGATCCCAACACCGATGATCAGATCCTCTACACCGATGCTCAGACCAGAGGCCTCGTCGAAACATATGCTTCCAAACAAAATGATTTCTTTTGAGACTTTGTGCTTTCCATCGATAAGCTCGGCAGCATGGGTGTTAAAACCAGTTATGAGAGAGAGATCAAAAATTATTGTGATGCATTCAATAAGAATAAATATATATAATCGTTATATACCCTCTTTGTCTGCGTGAGTGTAAATATAATATTCGTGTTATACATTAGCCAGAGCTGTTGACTCTTGTTGCAATTAATATGGAGGATTCTCTGCCAAGCACAGTCACCTATGGGCACACAAATTATTTACAAAACGAAGGCATGTTTGGCCATTATCTTCTATGAGGTTACTTTTCACCTTCCTGAGCATTGCAATCAAAATCAATAAAATAACCAGCGGGTCAACGAATGCAGTGATATGCATTTCACCACCTTCACTGCTATCAATTGAAGCTAAGAACAAACAAAACAACAATGGACATGAGTAAAATTCTTGCTAGAATGTCATTAAATCAATCCATCATGACCGTCTAAATTCTTTATAGTTCGTTCCAACCCCATTTTTTTGGTTGTATCTCAACATAGAAGGGAAAGAAACACAAGAATGAGGAGACCACAAAGATAGATATTAAGGTGGATGCACCTTGTCACTGTTCAAAACCCAAGTAGAAACTGAATTCCACAATTGAAAATGAGTGCAAAATAACAACGTTGTGTTACAATATGGCACATAGTAATGCCATATGAAACAATGTGAAATGATATGATTGTGTAAGTCAGATCGACATGTAAATGACGTGTTCTCAAACACCCAGAGATTAAATTGTTTCACACTGTAATAAATCTAACAAATGGCATAAATGGACATAATTTTACAGAAATTTTCTTCCTAACACTTAGAAACTCGACAAAGGCAGAATTGAAAGATTTGAGAGCGTTAGAGTAGGTGCATAGTGAGGGGTAGATTTTTGCATTCCAAGCTAAGAATGACACCAAAATAATAGATGGCAGAGAAGAAAACCTAAAAAATAAATGCACAACTACACGATTAATTATTTATAAATCCATGAAGAAGGTCACACATCATGGCTCTGATACCATGTTGAACACATACATGAAATGCACGATTAGATGTGAAAGATAAGAATGAGATTATATTTCTTATTAACATATATGTGCATATATTATACATTCTTGCGACCTTTGGATTTATCTTCCAAAGTCTCTTGGACTTCCTTTTTCTATTCGCCTTCCACACCAACCCTTAACGATTAGGCGTCCAATAACTAATATATAATGGGGACCCTTTTGAATCCTAATAACACTCTTTGATTGCATTAAAAAAAGGAAATTTGTAGTTTTAAAATACCTTTTCACATGAAGAAATCCCTTATCTGAACTTCCATATTAGAGATTAATCCCATAGGAGTCATCCTCCATAAAACCTGATAGGCCTTTATTATTTAAAAAATTGCATTATTGGAATAATTCTGTCTCAACTCTTTAATATCGTAAAATTCCTTAGAATAAAGTTACGATAAAAGAATTTCCCTGATAAAAATTTCCCAATATCCATGTATAAATCTGTAAAGGTGCTTCCTCTTGAATATTTTAAAGAACAGTTGGCTCCACCATACTTCAACGTGGAATATCGGAACTCTGAAATACCATAATTTCTTAACAAACGCCATCACAAAATCTCTGCTATGTTGATCCTCTAATAGTCGATGCTCCGATAGCTGATAGATTTGATACTCCTCACCTCTGATATGTCGATATCTCTGATACTCCTCACCTTCGATATGTCGATCCTCCTATATTCCCCACTCTATTCACATCATAACCTTTTGTATTATTAGAACTCCTTAAAATCCCTGATATGAAACCTCCGATATATTTTCCTACCAACTTTGGAAAATATGTATCGGAAGTCTTGAATATTGTAAGTTTTTAAGTGTGACCATAGGATTTCTCCAATAAAATTCTTCTAATATGTTAACATGTAAAGCGCCCACGTGACCACATTTATCATTCAATTCCCAAAAGTAACGAATGTATGGTTTTTCAAAGTTCTAAACGACTTAACAATTATATCTTGATATCATAGGGATTTTCCTTAAATACATAAATCATTATAGAAAGTAGTTATTTGTGCTAAATAACTCTCTGGTAAGGAATTATCACTCATTCTTGTTATTTTCATTACAAGCCAGTCCCAATAAGCAAAATTCAGCAGATATGTCCAAGGAAGCTAAATGATAGGAAATAGATCTGATCTAATATTGAAGTAGAATTGAATATTTTCCAATAGTGAATTGATTTTTAACTCAATCGCTTAGTGTGGAAGACTGAAGGAAAGAAAATTATTTAACGACTTAAACCAGAACTTAAGAAGCACAATTAAATATGAAATTTCCACAAGAACGGAGATATAATACAACAAACATTGATTACATAGTTAGTCCGTGGTGGAATACGTCTCCGGGTCTGCTTTCAAGATGGGCATCTATTTTATTAAGGATTTATCTAAGGAAGTATTTACACATAAAAACACCATATTGAACATGCTCACAGGAACCTCTAGTCATTGTCCACAGAAATTTCTCTCTCCTAACTTTCCAACGCCTATCTTTGTGTTCAATTCTGCCTCCGGATGACCAAGTTACGCCTAAAAAAATAACTGCCTCTCTATTCCAAAATCTGAATAAAAGTCTTCAAAATCACTCCATCTCCCATCATGGTTCAATGGCTAAGGTTAAATAGTTGCAGGCCAAGTTCAGGTCGAACCCCTTGGGCCAAACATACCATATAGTTTTACAATTTAATGAGCATTGAGCTCACGGTCTAATGAACTTCATACACATTAGGATAAGGTTACATGGTGTTTTAATTACATAGTGTGAAAATAACATTCAAAACCCACGAATAGAATTTGGTTATAAAAAATAATTTTGATGGTCTGGAAACGGCGGATATTGGCTGATAGTTACATGTGACAGACTGGCATTATCCCAGTGGTCTGGTGGCTAACTTCCACATCGTAACTATTTTCCAAAGGTTTCAGGAAGTTTTGCTAATGGTGGTTGACTGGCCACTAACTCTGCATGTGACAGCTCCCATACCTTCAGCGGTTGTGGTCTGATTGCGATTAGGTCCAACAAACTGGGCGTTCACAACTTTTTGTCTAACTGTGCTCAAATGTCTTTTGCTGTTATGGTAAAGTTATCAGCGTGGTTAAGCTACTTGTGATCCATTCCTGACTGTTCACATGTATTTCCTTTGCCCGACGATTTACCCCTCTATTGTGGTTTAACTGTTATATTATATAGTTTGTGGGTTTTTTATTACATAGTTTTTAAACCAAGGTCTGAGACATTGTTATTTGTGATTAGGTATTTAACCATTTTTTTTAGCGCTTAGGTTTTATACTTTTAGGATTAGGACTTAGGTTCCATATCACCACTTAGGTTTTGGACCATATGATTGTCATATAACCTAGTTACAAAATGAAATTAACAATGAAGTCTTGTCCACATAATCACCATGACATCACCATGAATAAGTGACTTGCCCCATGAATAAAACGAATACTTTCTCCTTCATCCGGAACAATGGAGAAACTAAAGATGAACTGAAATTCATTGTCAATTTTCACTGATGCAAGATCTTCCTGGATCAACCCTCTCAACTTGAAAGCTTTTGGATGAGCAAAAGTTTGATTTAAGTAGAGATCAGGTGAGGGTACATCTCCTTCACTTTTCCAATCTCCATCCACCTCACCTTGCTCAAATTCATTCCCTTGAGTCCCACTTGAAGATATTCAACATATCCAAGCCTTGAAGAATAAACTTTCTTGTCCAAGATGGTATCTTCCTACAACTCATTCATATACTCAGGTGCCAAATCATCAATGGTAGGAATCTTTGTATCTTCCTCTGGATCAATGATCATCGGAGGTTCATACAAATTTAGATTTTATACATTTACAACTGAATAAATATGCATGTAAGGCAGTAAATCTAACCGGAATGCATTATTTCCAATCATTTCCACAATCTTGAAAGGACCATACTTGATGGGTTTCAATTTCTTACCTTCACCTTTCAACCTGTCTTTACTAATATACAACCATACATGATCACCAACCTAAAAATAATGATCGACTCGATGCTTGTCGTGGTGCATTTTGTACTTGGCCTAACTCTTCCCTAACTAATTATGCACTACTTCATGTATCTGATGTATCCATTGAATGAATTTAACTTATTTTTTTGAATCGTCTTGTCCATCCACTTTATCTTCTTCAACAAACATGATATCCATTGGTGACTTTGGTAGATACCCAAAACATGTTTCAAATGGCGATCGATTAGTAAAAGAATGTAAGGCTCGATTGTAAGCATGCTGCACATAAGGTAAATATTCATCCCACAACTTAGGATGTTTGTTGCAGTAACCTCAGAGAATATGTATCACTATCCTTCTCACCACTTCTGTCTACCCATCGGTCTATGGATGAATTTTTTTTTCTCTTCTTCAGCTTTGTGTCCACGAGTCCCCACAAAGTGGACCAAAACTCTCCTACAAAGTGAGTGTTTCGATCAGAAATAATGGAAGTAGGTAACCCAAAATGAACCCATACCTATTGAAATAACATCTGTGCAGTTTGTTCAACATTCACTTGCTTTTTGCATGGAACAAGAATGCACATCTTGCTGAAATGATCAACCACGACATCCATGTAATCATGCCCTCTCCTGGACATAAGAGGTCCTCCAAAAAAATCCATGGAAATGATGTCCCATGGTTGCAAAGGAATTGGAAGTGGAATATACAAACCAATCTTTCAATTACTTGGCTTGCTTGTCGAACACATAACACATCCAGTAGCAATACCTTTGAATTTGTGCCATTGTCTTGCTTACGCCAAAATGTCCTGAAATGTGAGAAGAATGTGCTTCCCAAATAACATGCGCCCTTTCTATCTGTGGTATGCACAACTTACCCAGATGATATAACAACCTATCATGAACATGAAAATTGACTTCTTCCACCTGAGTACCATGAGTTTGTGATTCATAAATATCTTTGAAATCAACAACTGTACTATATTGTTCTAAATAACTTTCAAGTTTTAAAGAACTATTCTGCAACACTACTGAAGCATTCAAAAATGGTCTAGACAGCATATCAGCTAATTTTTTTGTTGCACATTTCTTGTACTTAATTACTAAGTGAAATTTCTGAAGAAATCCCATCCATCTGTAATGGCAAGATTGTTGCAACTTAGTCTGAGATTGAAGGTACTGAAGTGGCTGATGATCTGTGTGAATCATTGTTTCCTTACCCATTAAGTAGTGTTTCCATTTCTTTACACTTTCAACCAAAGAAAACATTTATCTATCATATGTCATATAATTTATAACTGCCTTAGAAAAAGTTTCTGAATGAAAACAAATTGGTTTCCCTTTTTGAAGTAAAATTGCACCCATTGCATAACCACTAGCATCTGTTTAAATTTTGAATGGCTAGTGAAGATCTGGTAAAGCTAAGATTAGTGTTGTGACAATTTTATGCTTAAGTGAAGCAAAAGATTTTTGTTGTTTCCCTCCCCACTGAAAGGAAACTTTAGAACCTGTTAAAGCATGTAATGGTGATGATATCAAAGAAAAATGAGAAATGAATTTTCTCCAATATTGAACTGCACCTAGAAAACTCCTAACTTCAGTCACATTCTGTGGTCTTGGCCACTTAATAATCACATCAATTTTAGCTGGATCTATTTTCAAATGTCCACCTCCAACTATGTAACCAAGATAAATCAATGAATTTTTCCCAAACTCACATTTGGATAGTTTAAGGTACAATTTTTCCCTTTCCAACACTTTGAAGACCTATTTAACATGCCTAACATGATATTCCATACTGGAACTGAAAAATGAGATATCATTTAAGTAGATTATGACAAATTTATCAATGTATGGATAGAATATATCATTCATAACCCGCATGAAAGTTGTTGGAGAATTACACAAACCAAAAGGCATCACTAACCATTCAAATAGTCCCTGCCTAGTTTTAAATGCAATGTTCCAGATGTCATTTTCTGCAATGTGAATTTGATGATACCCACTACGCAAATCCAACTTAGTGAAATAGACAGCATTTTTCAACTAGTCAAGTAAATCATCTATCTTGCGAAGAGGATAATTGTTCTTGATTGTGATTTTTTTTAAGGCCCTAAATTCGACACACATTCTCCATGTCTCGTCTTTCTTAGGAACTAAAATTATCGGTGAACCACATGGAGATGAACTGGGTTGAATGAAACCTTTTTCAAACATCTCTTGGATTTGTTTCTTTATTTCTTTGTTCTCTATAACTGACATGTGATACATTCTGACATTAGGAAGAGGGGCATCAGACACCAATTACATCTCACGTTGTATTTCACGTTTAGGAGGCAGATGTTTTGGTTCATTAAATATACTTTGAAAACAATCTACCACTTTAACCAAACTATATTTAAACTGATATTCACAACCTGAAAAAAGCATCATGTCTATCCTTATGTTGTTCTTTTAAAACCATCAATACATAACTCTTACTTGAACTTATTAGTCTCTTCATCTAATTAGTAGTAACTAAATCCAAGTGTTTTTTTTATTTTATGTGTCGGGACAATGTATTCAATTCCATCTTTCTTAAGGTGATATTTATGCTCTTTCCTATGAAACTCTGCATCATGATCATAGAGATAAGGACTTCCTAGCACTAATCCACATATGTCTGATGGAATCACATCTAAATCAAATTCATCAATTTAATTAGCTCTGATGCAAAATTTTAAATGACATTGCTTTGTGACATTAATCTGAGACTTTTCTTTTAGCCAACCTAATGGGTATGGTCTTGGATGATTCTTTGTCTCCAAGCCCAATTTCTTAACTAATTCTGCAGATATTAAATTTTCTTGTGATCCACTGTCAAACAATGTATTTATTTTTGTGTGCTTAGATGTTACCTTTATGTGAAATAACTCAACTCTTTTATCTCCTTACAGATGATTTATGTTTGAGGAAAATGCAGAAGTACTAGAACTTGAAATAGTGTCAGAAATTTTACCTGTCGAAACCATATGGTTATTTTCCTTTCATCACTTGAATTGGAGCCCAAATCTTGTTGGATTGTTGTATTAGCCTTATTTTCACCTTTATTCTTCTGGAACTTCTTTGTTCTGGGTTTTGGATGAAGTTTCCAACATCTGGCTTCATCATGTCTAGTCCTCCCACAGTGATTACAAGTAGGTCTTTCACTTTCCTTCTGAGTTGTCATTGTTTTCTTTCCCTTCGAACTGTTCTTCCTCTTGTTGTCTTTGGAATCCTTCACTTCCAACTATTTGGATGCTTTCTGTGAAAACTTGAATGGTCTGCCACCTGATTCAATATGTATGGCTTGAACACACACTTCATCAAAGTCATCAGGATTAAACGTCAATAACATATGTTGTAAATATGAATGTAAACTTCCAATGTACTTTAATAAAGTTTCACGTGTATCCAATGGAATACCAAGAACAAAATATTTCTTCTTGAACTCCTGATTAAACTCCTGAACATTCTACCCTTTATCTTGCCTCATATGCTGCCAATCAATAACAACTTGTTGCATGTATCCCAAAGGATAGAATTATTTTTTGAGATCTTTTAAAAACTTAGACCATGAAGAGATGACTTTACCTTTCCGCTTTAAATATACTTGAGTTTTACTTTCCCACCATATTAAACTTTCTCCCCCCATTCTAAGTGTATCTAACAAAAATTTTGTTCTTTCATCAGAAATGTTCTAAATTCTAATACACTTATAACTACTTAATATCGTTATCTAGATTCTTAGGATTCATTTAGCCATCATAAATAGGTAGTTCAAATTTTACATCAAGTTTCAAAAGAGATGATTTATGAGGTTTCTTTTATGTTTCAAAATCTAAACTCGAAGAAGAAGATGATGACGATGATGAAGATGATGGAGGAGAAGAAGGTTTATTAGTTTTTCCTTTTCCCTTGTCCTTATTTGATGCCTTCGAAGAAGAAGTTGCATCTCTCACTTTCTTGTCTTTGTAGAGTTCTCCCAACATTCACAGCATGTTCAAGAAAAAAATTTTAATCTGTTCTTCGCCCATGACCTTCACTTCAGGAGTTTCACCTGCATCGATCCTTGAGCGACTTTTCTCTTTCCAACTTCTGAGTCTATCTCCTCAAGCGTTCCTTCTCCATGTTGCAATCTGGACTTGGTTAACATTCATTGGCAAAAATCCTACAACACAACCTGCTCTGATACCAAAATATATTATCTGAAATAGATCTAATCTAATACTGAAGTAGAATTGAATCTTTTCCAATAGTGAATTGATTTTTAACTCGATCCCTTATTTTGGAATACTAGAGGAAATAAAATGATTTAACAACTTAAACTAGAACTTAAGTATCACAATTAAACATGAAAATTCAGCAAGAACAGAGATAGAAGACATCAAACATTGATTATGGATTTTTTCCCTGGTGGACTACGTCTTTGGATCCTCTTTCAAGATGGAGATCCATTTTATTAAGGATTGAGCCAAGGAAGACTTTACATAGAAAAAACTAGATTGAGCATGCACGTAGGCACCTCTGGTCATTGTCAATAGAAATCTCTCTCTTCTAGCTTTCCAACGCCTATCTCTGTGCTTAATTCTGCCTCTGAATGACCGAGTTCCACCTGAAACAATAATTGCCTCTCTATTCCATAATCTGAATACAAGTCTTCAAAATCACTCTATCTCCCATCATGGTTCAATGGTTAAGGTTAAATAGTTGTAGACTAGGTTCAGGTCAAACCCCTTGGGCCAAACATAGCATATGATTTAACAATTTAATGAGCATTGAGCTCTTGGTATAATGACCTTAATACACCTTAAGATAAGGTTACATGGTGTTTTAATTACATAGTGCGCAAATAACATTTGACACCCACAAATAAACTTTGGTTATAAAAATAGAATGATGACGATCTGGAAACGAAAGAGATTGGCTGATGACAGACTGACACTATCCTGATGGTCTGGTGGCTAACTGCCATGTCACAACTTTGTTCTGACGATTTCAAGCGGTTCTGCTCATGGCGGTCGACTGTCCACTGACTTCGCATGTGACAGCTCCCATACCTCTGGCGGTTGCGATCTGATTACGGTCAGGTCCAAAAAATTGTGCATTCACACATGTATATCTGACTACGCTCACATGTCTTTTGCTACAATGGTTAAGTTCTCCACGCGGTTAAGTTGCTTGTAGTCCATTCCCGACTGTTCACATGTATTTCCTTTGCCTGACGGTTTACCCTTCCATTGTGGTTTAACTGTTATATTGTATAGTTTGTGGGTTTTTTATTACATAGTTTTTAAACCAAGGTCCAAGATATTATCATTTTCACTTAAGTATTTAACCATTAGTTTTGTTAATTATGTTTTAGAATTTTAGGATTATGACTTAGGTTATGTATCACCACTTAGGTTTTGGACCATAGGATTGTCATATAACCTAGTTACATAATGACATTAACCATGAATCCTTGTCCACATAATCACCATGACATCACCATGAAGAAGTGACTTACCCAATGAATAAAATTAATAATTTATCCTTCATCTGAAACACTGGAGAAACTGAAGATGAACTAAACTTCATTGTCGATTTGCACTGATGCAAGATCCTCCAGGATCACTAAAGCAAGAAAGAAACTTGTGGTTCAACAGCAACCAGTTTCTCCTCCAACAGAAAACTCTGAAATTCTTGCACTATTTTCTGACACAGTTTGTGCTTCAGATGTAGGGATATCCTCTTGGGAAGCCATCTATAATATTTTTGAAGATGAAGGACCCACGATAACAAAGAGAATAGTCACAGTTGGTGATTTTACCTCAGTCTCAAGTTTTACATACATCGATGTAGCCAATTCATTTCTACACAGGATTACGGCCCAGCCCAAAATTCTCCCTTATATAGACATGGTCATATGAGTTATTAATAATGTGAACATCGTCGAAATTAATTTCCTCACATAGAGGGACACATTCATCGGTTCATTCACCAACAATGATTTAAGCATAATGTATTAGTTGCCAAAACCTCAGAAAAAATATGACAAATTATTTGTTTATAAGTTCATGGAATCACATAACCATCCATCAGAGGCCATCATAGACTGGAGAAGAGATTCCAACAAGTGCAATCAATCAGATAAGGGTATGTATGGTGTTGCTTCCCTTGAAGACCCATATTGTAAAATGGGCACCACTCTTTAACGTTGCCTCTGATGGACATATCATGGATTGGGGAAATATATTATCTGACAACATAGCCTCTCATATCTTATCTTATAGGAACAAGCATAATTTTTCACGGAACATAGTTCCTCCTTTTTATATGAGTGCATGTATCATGGATGACTTGTGATTTACGTTTGATTTCACCTCCATGGGATGGAAATGGACTATAAATTACCCAAACCCTATCCAAATTTATCATGATATGCTTTGGGACTCTAAATATCAACCTCATTTATATATCATTAGTCTTGGAGTAATGTTGTCAATTCATTGAAGTGTCTTTGACAAGAAATCTCCTAGGGTTTCTTCAGAAGCTGAAAATGATTTATTATCAATTGGAAACTAGTTAGGTGAAGAATATATTACTTATATCTGCATATTTTTCAGTCTTGCAAAACCCCATGTTTTTCCTAAATATGTTCTTAACAAAATGCTTGGTCAAGAAGTAGCATTTCAGGCCATAGATCATGGTTTTTCAAAGGTCTTAAAAGATGCCAAAAAGACAATGTGGCCTACTTTTCCTATTCAGTGTGGTGTATATGCTTTGAACAATTACAAACATGTTGGCCTTGAAATTGATAATATTCATTGTTTAAACATCCCAACTATTCCTAATAGGCATTATGAGCCCAATCAAACTGCCAAAAAGGATACAAGACAGTCAAGTATCAGGATGTTTTTCCATGAGATGATAAGTTTCATGACTTATTTGATAAGGCATATCCCTATTCACTAGTTTTGAAACAAGAAGCATAGTTGACTCCAGAAGGGATAGCTCAATTTAACCAATACAAGGAGAAAAGGATTGCTAGTTTTCCTATGGATTTATTGGAATGCCCTCAACAAAGCACAAAGCAAGAAGATGTTATAATTTTTAGTGACACGCAGACTAGTGATATAACTCAGACAAAAGGGACAAGCACTTCCTCCTCTTCTCAAGTTGAGGAAACTTTCCTCCTCAACATAAATTTTGGGCCAAGAGACAAAGAAAAAGAAGAAAGTTTGATCAATCCCAGGCCTTAGTCCTTGGAGACACTTATTTTTAGGTAGTATGGAAAGGTAAACAGTCCACCCCTACAGAGGATCTCGGAAGACTTTCATAGTTTGCAGGAGCATATGCTAGGCCACCATAGACAAAGACAACGATGAACAATGATACCACTTACGAGAGGAGAAAAATGACGGAATTGTACGGTTGGAGCAAAATTGTTAAAAAATGAAAATGAAATCATTTCTCAACAGTGGAAAGAACAACTTGCAGAGCTTTAGAATAATTTTGATGCCCTTAAACTTCAACATGACTCTGATTTGAGAATATGGGATGCTCAAATTCAGTAATTACAACAAAGGATTGAACAACTAAAATTTAATCCTAAATTGGCCGAGTTTAAAAGGGATGTAGGAGAATTAAATACTCTCCTTCTTCAACAACATGTCACTTTCTGTAAGAATTTGTCTATCATTCATGATTTATGTCAAACAACCAAAGCATTGGTAAATCAGTTGTCTGAGCTGAGGACATACTTTGAATATATTGAAGAGAAAATTTTAGGCCACATAACATGGCCAGACATCACTGAAGGGAAATGTGTAATGTTCCCAATTTTAGCCTCAAGCTAAAATGGAACATTATAGTTGCACATTTTATTTTTGTTTAATAAAATGGACAAGGAGACACCTTAGCCCCTTTTAGATGAAGAAATAACACTCCTTGTGTGAAAGGAGGACAAATAAAGCAGCTGAAATAAACACCAAGGGTGTGAATGGAACCTAGCTCACTTGATTAGTCACCTTTGACTAAAGTCAACAGCGCTACCCAAGGAGGAAGAGGCTTCCTAGAGAAGTTGAAGACATTCATGCAAGGGTGGAAACCCTAATTGGTGGGACCTTGGTGGAGAAGAGTTTCTTTTTTTTCATAAGGAGGAGATGGCAGCCCATTTGAGATATGTTATGGTTTAGAATTGTAGACTTGGGTCTACAAAGGCTTGCATCCCCAGGCTATTTAGCAGGGTGATGGTGCCCTCGGGCACTAGGGTGTTCCCGATTGGGAATCCCTTCCTCTTCCTCAAGGGAGGATGAGGATTGAGCTACATTTCCTCAATTCGGCATAGGCCACAGCTACTACCATCAGCTACAACGTTATTTTTGCAGCAAAGAGGACGTTGTGTTGCTGGGGGCAGCAAAGGAGGATCTCATGGAGTCTCTCTTGAGTTGATTTCTTCAGTGGAGGAGTGATATATTCATTGGAGGAGCTAAAAGGAGGATTCCAGAGCTATATTTCAGATCATTGGCATGAGGCCACACTTCCATCATCTCCCACTACGCATTCCATGGAGGAAACTACGTTATTTTGGAGGAGACAGTGAGAGAGGGGTTTCTGGAGCTTCAGAGGAGGATTTTTTTGAGACAAAGGGATCAGCCCTTGCTTGGATACATTATTAGAGGAGGTAATCTACATTTCAGATCTTCCATGGCCTCATTTACATTTTGTATCAGTTGCAGTGACAACTTGGTTGTCACATTTTTGTATGTTCCGGCATTTCTAGCAATCTTTCATAGATTGGCTAGAAATCTTGTATTTCAGCCCATTCTTTGTTCTTGGGCCATATTATTGTACCTTTCAGCCACATTTACATTATATACATGTTTAGCAGCTTCTTCACTCTTAGAGACTGCGTAGTCATGGTCTTTCGGCATTCTGTGTAGTTGCAGCAACTCCGGCATTTCATTGTATATTTATTGGAGCTTGGTTCTATTGTATGAGGGGCTCTTCCCTCTTCTATTTCTTGTATATTTTCTGAATAATATCATATTTTTGGCTGCATATCATTTCCCTCTCATGATGTATTCATATTTGCAGATTTTAATGGTTATGTTCATATATTGTTGTCAGCTCTCTCCTTGAGCATTGTTTTAGAGACCTAGATTGGGAAGATCTGAATAACCCATCTAGATGTATTTCTTTGAGCTCATATTCTGCATAAGAGTTTTATGATGAGTCTTCTAGGGCATCCCATCATTGGTTTGTCTTATTTTTGCAGCAACTTCCTTATACAGCGTCCTCAAGGACCCTATAGAAGAAATTCCTGAGGTGGAATATTGCATATCCATAGACAGAGTCTGTGAAGGGCCAGTTAGCCTGAGGATCTCTCCCTTCTTTGGAAGGAGTCATATCCTGTAAATTCCCCAACATTCAATCTCTGAAATGGACTTGTGATGTCTCACTGAAGAAGGAATTGGAATATCTTAAGATATTCCCGATGGAGCAGAAAATTCCAGATTTGGAATATTACAAAATGAGTCGATCTCCCAAGAATAGAGGAATCGAAAAAAGAAATATTCTTTCAAGAATGGGAAATCCGCCTCAAAAATTTTGAAATAGAAATATTCAATGCAAGGGACATCTCCAATGACCTCATTGAACCTTTTAGTGATAATTTACTGTAGGAAAATCTTATTCCTGACTATCCTGAAGGAACTCTTCTAGATATCAAATTGTTGGCCAAAACATGGCAGGAATTGTCAAAGAATAAGGCTAATAACATTGAAAAGTTATCAAATATTGACTTAGAATTCCATTGGGATTTGTTAGTTAAACCTCATATTCAATCATTAATTTTGAGATGCTTATCTAACACAACCACTCATATGCTTCCAGCACTCAAGGATTTTATATTTAAAGGTAAAATGTGGATAAAGACATGGTTTCCACCTGAATTGAAGCCTATGATAGATATTTATGAGTTGAGAAAACATATGGGAGAGTGGCCTTCATAACAGTCATAGCCAAGTTGTTACAACAGAATTCTAAAATTGTCTTATCATTTTATTTTAAGTGTTGTTTGTTAAAATTGCTTCACTTTTATTCTACTTTTCTATATTTGTATGTAATTGAAAAACTATAAATCCCCTTCATTTTAACGGAGAAACGTTTTTGAATTTTGGAGAGAAATATTTTTGTTTTCACTACTACAATAGAAGTTATCTTAATAAAAGGTTGAACCACTATTTTTTTCTCATGAGAAGAGTTACAATATATCAGGTACTATTATCTGTTTGTTTTTCCTTTGCTTAAGATTTAAATGTTTATTTGATTTAAATTTATCATATATGTGTTGCAAGAAGTCATACATGTTTCACTATTTTTATGTGTGATTGAAATCATACGGAATATGTATAAATAAAGAAATCATATATATGTGATAAGTTTTTATCAGTTAAATTTAATTAACTATTTAATTAAATTTAGCTATCATTCTCTGTTTTAAATTCATATTCGTTTGATAATCTATATTGTCATATTTTTTATGAAATGTTTTTTATATCATATATGAATTTATAAGCTTTCTCGAATAGAAATTAGTTTTAATTATTCATTACATTTCAACTCTTAGTTACATTAAAACCATTACACATCCATCCCATCCTATTATAATTTTGTATAAACAGGAAACTAGTCACATAATCCCAGTTGAGCCTCCAATCCAAAAGGAAAAGGATCTACTCTAAGGTCCTGAAAGGGTGGTTTTCCTCAATGTTCAGGTAGACATTTTGAGCCATCAACATTTTTGGCACTAGAACAAGCACCCCCGAACTATGAATGGAAACAAGGTCTTCTCTGAAATCTAAATGCCATTCAAGGATTCATTCTCCCTCAAAATCCCCACCAAATTCAAGATCGCATTCTAAATCTCTAGACTCTAGATCTGAAGTTGTTCACTCAACCACTCAATCTCCTAGCTCAGTTCCAAAGAAAAAGGACACACTTCCACTAAGAAAAATCCAGTTTCAGAGACATCTGAACTGCAAAATTTGATTCATAGATTGGAAGGAATTTCCATATCTAGAGAAAAAGGTTTCCCAATATGATATTTCTAAAGGAATTATTTCCTCATCCTTTAAATATTATGGTGTTTTGACTATATCCAAAATTGAGAAACTTGGAATCGAACCCTTTGAATTTCCTTTACCCACTCATCGAAGAAGAAAAGACACTTCAAAAGCCAAATCTTAAGCTAGCGATATCACTTCAACTTCTCCACCTCAAAATCATTCTCTTAACCTTGTTTCTTCCCAAACTCCTATGCCTTCTTCTTATCATCCTCTTTCTCTCATTTCCACTCAATCATCTCCTTAACAAATAACCAGTACTACAAGGGCATCATTTTCAATAGTAAATCCTTCTACATTCCTCGTTTCAAATACTACCCTTACTGTACCTACTCCTAAAAGAATGGCTAATCGACCATGGAATAACCCAAGGGAATTTCAAATGGTAGCACCATTACATCCTCTTCCTAAACACCTAGAGAGATGGTTACCCAAATTTAATCTTGATGATGTCTTTCCTATATAAGAACATACTTGAAATTTCATGTTAGCGATCAATTTGAATGGAGTTACAGAAGAATAATGTGTTGTCAGACTTTTTCCATACACATTTGAAGGAATAACATGGCCTTAGTATTTATTATTACCCATTGGATCAATTACTAGTCAAGATATATTTGAGGATAATTTTTTAATGAAATTTGGAGATGATTGAACAAATGCAACCTTAATTAATGATTTGTCAAATCTTAAGATCAATTCAAATAAGAATAAAACATTTCAACTCAACATTTAACAAGTTGTTAAATAAAATTCCAGAAACTTCCAGACATGGTGCTGATGTGCAAATTGAATGGGACATTAGTGCTCTTCCTTCAAATATTGTTATGTTTGTCAATAGAGCTAATACAAAAACATTTCTTGATAACACAAAATAAGCTCTCTCTATAGAAAAGATATTTTTTCCCTTGATAAGAAAGTTGCTATCAATGAAATAAATCAAACCAAAAAATTTAATTTTGGAGATGAAACCATGAATAAATCTCCTAAATATCCTTTTAATTTGGAAGGATTAAAAAAGGTTTTGAAAAACATGTCCAGTGAAATGGTAGAAATTAAGAAACAGGCTTTTGAATCTTTTAAAAAATCCTTTCGACCTTTCAAAAGAAATCATCCATCTAAATCACAACCTCCTGCCATTATATCAAATGCATAATTTGATCAGGATGATTATGAAGAAGAAATGATTTTATCTGCCAAATAATAACAAGAAGATGAAATAGTTGAAGCACATGGTTTATGGGACTTCATTCTCACCACTTCAAAAAATGAAGAGGAAGAGGAAGCCCTACCAGTAAGTACTAGAAGTAAGGAACCTATTGATACATCTCTGTCAAATAAAAAATAGAAGTCCCCTACCCCTTCTACTAAAGAAAAATGTATTGTTAAAAAGACTCTTCCTGCACCTTCTAAATCAATTCCAACTACGTATAAATATTCTTCTTCATATAAAACTTTAGTAGTCCCTGAAACTATAGGGTATAATATTTTGGAATACGTTAAAAAGTTCAAGGCCAACATTTCCCTATATGAGGTCAGCAAGTTGAAACAACAACAAAATTTTAACTCAAAGAGCTAAATGCAGCCCCTACATCTCCAATACCGACTGTTATCACTTCAAAAGCCTCAAAATGGAAAGGAAAACCTCCAGATGTCTCCTTAGATAATATTGACCCTTCTGATGTTATTCTAATTGGAGAGAGATCTAATTCCCACACACCTCCCTTTTTATTGAATTTTGAAATCTTCAACAATAACATTCATGATTGTTTAGTGGATTCTGGTGCATCATCTAACATCATGCCTTATGAAATGCCTTAAATTGAAAATTTCACCTCAGAAGTATGATGTTCATATTGTTGAACTAGACCGTAAAAAAGTCAAAGTTTTGCGAGAAATGAATTTCTTTTTAATTGTATTATATTCCAATTCGAAGGTTTGTCAAATAATAGACATATCAGTGGTAGACATTCCTGAATTTTACAGTCTTATTTTAAGCAGAGACTGGTCTGAAAAACTACATGGTTACTTTACAACCGACTAGTCACACATATGGCTTCCCTAAGATGGAAAGCCCAATCAAATTCGTGTTGATAGGGAGAAACACATGAAATATTCAGTGACCAACTTTGAAGAAGAAAATGAACCACTAGTATTCACAAATAACATCCTTGGAAATTATTCTCTTGAATATTTCTTTGGTAATTTTCCATCACATAAATCTCCCTTTATTTTTTCTTTTATTTCTTCTCAGATTGAAATTTTTTCTCAAAAAGATTCAACCAGATGTATCAATATTGTAGAAAACCTGTAAATAAGTGTGATAATTTATTTTGGACTCGTTACTTTAATGGATCAAAATCTAATTATGGTGCAGGAGTTGGTTGCATTCAAGTAAACCCTGAAGGTGAAAAAAATATGCTTGCATGCATATTGGAATTTTATTGTACCAATAACATTGTTGAATATGAGGCATTGGTACAAGGCTTACTAAAATCCATTAGTCTTGATCTCAGAAACCAATTTTTTTGGTGATTCATAAATGGTAATCAAACAAGTTAGAAACACCGTTCATTGTGTTTCTAGTCATCTTAAACATTATCAATATTTGATCCAAGACTTAACTTCTCGTTTAATTGCATTCAACATAACTTCGATCCCAATATTACAGAATGTTATTGCTGATCTCCTCACCAATGTTTCCTCCAAACTTATTCCACCTGAAGGCTTTAGTCCTGATAGGTTTTCTATTGAGTTGATTTTCCACCCCTCCATTCCAGATAATATAACCAATTGGCAAGTTTTTTAATGATGGCAATGATATCCTAAGTTTTTTAACCTCTGAAGCATCCTAGTCTGTTTAAATAATTGATGAGGATGAACATGACAGGAAACAAAATAAGTCTTCTGAAGAGAACAATTTGCCTAAGCTTGTGGTGAAATTGGAAGACTTGTATGATCTAAAAGATAGGTTCAAAAAGGTAACTTATTTAAAAATCAAAAGCTCTTCATTAATATTTGAATTGGTTAACCTAGGATCTTATCACAAACCCCAAAAAAAAAAATTATGCCTTGGTCTTGCACCAGATGAAACATCTTCTTTCATCCACTTGTTAAAAAGATACAAGGATGTATTTACTTGGAGTTATGATGATCTAAAAGCTTATTATACATCTATCATTCACCATACCATACCTATTCTACCAGATGTTAAACCAATATGAAAAAAACTCAAGAAGATTCACCCAAACTTAGAAGCTCAAATTAAGACCAAGTTAAATAAGTTTCTCAAAGCTAAAATCATATTTCTAGTTATACATTCCAAGTGGGTTTCTAATCTTTTGTCAGTCAGAAAAAAGAATGGATACATTAGAATTTTCATATATTTTAGGAATTTGAATCAAACATGTGAAAAGGATAACTTCCCTTTGCCTCCGATGGAACAAATTTTAAAATCTGTTGCAGGTTCATAACTGATGTCATTTTTAGATGGTTTTTTAGGCTATAACTAAATCCTTGTGCATCCTGAGGATAGACTGAAAACTAAATTTAGGAAAAAATAGGGAGAATATGCATACCAGAAGACGCCTTTTGGATTAATCAATGTATGAGCTACATTTCAGAGTAGTTTACTTAGATGACATTATAATTTATTCAAAAAATAATACTAATCAACTACATGATCTAAAACAAATCTTTGAAAGGTATAGAAAGTTTAGAATCTCTTTGAATCCTAAGAAACTGTTATCACTATAAAAAAAAATTCCAAAATTGGACAGTTTGCTTTGTTCCTAGTCATAGTTTTTAGGTAGGTGTGAAGTCATGTTAAGGTTTTAGGGGTTAAGTAATAGGGTAAGAGTCTCATTTCCATTCACAAAATAAATTCTAACAACCTTATTTCTTACCTTAACAGTCTCATATCATGTTTAGAAAGTCAAATTTTAAACCATATTGCAAAATTTTTGTTTAAGCCACGAAACCACGTTTTCGTAGCACAGACAATGTTAAAAATTGCTTTTGCGCTATGAAAACGCTACTCATTTCATAGCACAAAACCCTAAAATTGAATTGACCACACTACGAAATCGGGGATTCGTAGCATGTCTTGTCAATTATCAAATCCATCAGAATTCCATTAATCATTCATGATTAGGTTTTAGCCACAAGTCTTTTCTCACACATGTAACCATTCATAGCCATCATAACATTTGTTTGAGGTCATTTGTCTTATGTCATTTTAAAATTTGAAAAGGGTTGGTTTTGGTTTTATTGTCTCATGCAAGAAACACATGATGCATACCCCCTTACGAATGGTAAGCTCATGGTAAGTAGAAACCAAAGCTTCTCTTTCATTCATCAAGTGAGGTAGTGTCTCTAATCAAGCGAGGCAGTTTATCAAGCGAGACGATTTACTCTGAAATCAAGCGAGGAAGTTGGTTACAGGTTTTCAAAAATCACACAGGAATTCCAAGGAAAGGATGACAGAGGAAAGAAAGAATCATAGTTCAAGCCACTATTTAAGGACTGAGCCTGAAAGCATAGAGGCTCTGACAAAAGACAAATCAGTTGAGGAAGCCTTCAAGAAGGCAGGATGTTGGAAGTTCTATGAAAAATTGAAGGGAGGTCATAATCAAGTGACAAAAGAGTTTTCTCTTCACTTCACAGGTTCAAATACAAAGGTTGGTCTCTTAAATTTAAAAAATTCCCCTGAAATTATATCATCAGTGACAGAGATTCCAAGGGGAGAAGAAAGATGGTTCAAAAATTTCAGGTTTGAGATGGAACCTTGTAAAAAAATTCTAAAGCCAGGGTTTGAAGAGGCAGATTTAACTAAAGCAGTGCCAAGAAGCTACATCAAGAACACCTCTGCCAATATGCTCTACAACATTCAAAGGTACTTCACCTATGAGGGAAGATACCATAAAGTATACTCTTATCATTTCAAACTCTTGTTGCATTTTACTGGAATGATTTCTTTGGATTTGTCCTTCTTCTTGTTTCTAAGTTTAGCTAAGATGGAAGATAAAGTGCAGATGAAATATCAATACTATGAAACTTCACTTTTCCATCATGGTCTACTTGAATTGATTGTTTTACATGAACTTCAGAGGACAAAAAGAGAATGGTCTACATTTTTTTTTGTGTGTGGATTTGGGGTGGAAACACAAGGAGCAAGTATTAGCCCTAGGGCCAAACAAAAGTCACCATCAAAAACCAGTGACCCTGCAGAGACAAGATCAAAAATATTTGTCAAGTTAAAGCCTAGAAATCAAGTGAAAGAGCCTGATATTAAAACATCAATGATTATTCAAGAAACCCCTCAATATACACAAAAGAGGACAACTAAAGTTAAGGAAACAATATAGGAATAGTCAACCAGCAAATCAACCCAGAAAAGATTGACTAGAAGTCAAATAGCAAAGGAAAAGGGAAAATTTGTGGTTTCAGAAGATCCAAGTTTAAAAGGTAGTTTGAATGAAATTTTACAGGCTATTGATATTGAGGAATCTCCTTTAGTTTAGGCATATTTTATGAGTTTGGATGAATGGAAATCTCAGAAAATCAAGTCTTCCAAAAAGCTGGATTTTAATGGTGAAATATCAGAGTTTGTTTTCAAGCCCAGAAGGCCTCTAACTAGGAATTCAAAAAATTTGCAAGGGCTGGATGTGGAGTTAGATAAAGCCGGAGAAGTTTCAAATTTTTATGAGGAGCCCATAGACCTTTCATCACCAATGCCTGAAGGTGACAGAAACAGAGTTTTCAACACTCAAAGAGAAAAGAGCAGTTATGAAGGAATTAAAGAAAAGTTGAGACTAGCTAACCTTGAAATTGCTAAACTTAAGAAGAAAGAAAGAGCACATGCTGTTGAGAAGACAAACTTCAACAGAATAAGGGCTTTGCAGGAGGTCGAAAAAATTTCCAAAACTGAAACAGTCAGCAGTGAAGCCTAGTACTTTACTTGGACTGTCCCTGTAATCAAAGAAGCAAGATTTATGAGGATGATAAATGTTTAGTTAAGGGCTAACAACAGGAGACTGAAGAGGAAGATTGAATATCTTGAAATTTAATTGAAAAATTCTGAAGGTTAGCTACAACAAAGGTAGACCAAGATCAGTAAGTGATAAATTCTTAATACAGTTTTGTTTTTGGGAAATACATCACTTTTTGAGGACTTTGAAAAGTTGAATTATTTTGATGGTTAAGGTTTATTAACATCAAGGAAATCATTAAAAGGTTAAAATATTCTTAAAATTAGAATATTGTGAAAAAACTGTGTAAAAGGGACATACACAGCAATTTCGTAGCGTGCTACGAAACTGTTGTAGGTACATTTTTGAACATTTTTATAAGGGTTTTGAGAGGTAAAAAAACTTCGTTTCTGAATTTTGTTGTACTGGTGGTTGGAAATGGTTCACAAATGAAATTCCAGGTCTCAAGGAAAAAGAGAAAGGATGGTTGAGAGTGGTTTTCAAAGATACAAATTTTGTGCTACGAAAACAGTTGCTCATTTCGTAGCGCAGCCATACCATCTCTCCTTTTACTTTTTCAAAGGCTTAGTTTCTGTACAGGTGGAAAGGCATGGTTCCATGGAAGAAATAATACATGTCACTTATCTTAAAAGGTCCATATTTCCAGCAAAAAGGGTTCGAAGATCATCAAAGAAGGAAAAGGCTAAATCATAGGAAACATGTCCCCTGTTTTGTAGGGCAAGTAAGACACGAACCAGCATGATAGCATAACAAGATTGGAGGCATCATAAAAGTCAAAGATATGGAGGAACATATGTTAGAGATATCATTTAAGTTCTAGATAAGGTTTTTTAGACATAACAAGGAGTTTTACTCCTATTTGTATTAGGACTTCTAGAAGAGACAGTTAACTGTCAGATGAAATTAATAGTCAATTTTAGGAGAAAATAGGTGTCAATTTAAGATAGAATTCAAATTCATCTGAAGATGGATCATAGAATCCAAGGTTATAAATTCTCTATATGTAGCATGAGGTCGAATTCCTCAAGGTTGGAAAATTTTCACTAACAAGAAAACTATGTCATTGTAGCAAATGGTGTGTTTTTATCATAATACAGATATTGGCTTACTACTCATGATTCAGAAAGATTTTTTTGATGTTTGATCTTCCTATGGATTTCTTTATCTACCTATTTACAGTGGTATGAACATATGTTACTTAGAATTCATTGGAAAATGCTCTAACTTCCTGCATATGTTTGTAAATTGTGTTTTTCTCACTTTGTTACTGTTTTGTTGAATATCTAAAAACTATGAAATGACCTGACTTCCATGATAATATTATCTTGATGTTTTGTGGAAACATACCTTGACTCCATAGCCCAATAAATGTTTGTTGATCAGTAATTCAACCAGTCATATACTTTATCCAATTTATTCCTAGAGTTAGCCATCTAATCCTTAATTCAAAATCTTAAACCTAGTGAGAGAACCCTCTCAGGTTGAGGAGGCTAAGATTCAACTAAACGTATGGTTTGAAATAGTTACTCAGAGTCTACTTGATCAGCAGCCTATCAGGGTCAGATTTTTTGATAACATTTTGGTGCGTCTGCCGAGAGCCTGAAGATTATTCATTCCCAAAATCAAGAAGCTGAACTTCTGACGGTAGCAGGAGCTCAGAAAGTTTTTCGAGGCTGCAATATACCTTGGTGACTCCATACATTTTCAAAAGTTGAAAGGTGGCTTCGAGAAGGAGATATACATGGATCAATCCTAATCCTAATCCACCTACCATTGTGGAAAATCCAAACACTATTTCAAGAGGCAGTCAAAGAATTTCAGAAATATCAGGTACTCCATCTCTTTCGAAATATTTCTCTTCTGAAATATTAAGAAGTCTCGAAGACAAAAGAGTTGATGATAAAATTCATGAAGTGTTGTTTAGATCAAAAAGTGAAAAGGAATTCATTGATATTATCTTAGACTTGCAAAGGAGGGGAATTGACACTTCATCCCTAGTAACCCAAGAGGAAAAAGAGGAATTTTGGGAAGCTGTTACCTCTGAGTTGTTGCTAGAAAAAGAGTCTCTAGATAAACTTAAAGAACTTGACCCTTTTGAAGTCTTACTAAAATCCAAAGTTGGTTTTCCCCTTCCAAATTGGAGCTCAATTGTTAGTGGCTTTCAGAAACCAAGTAGTCCTCCTCATATCAGTTATTCATCTTCTGTTTCTTTCATTCCTAAAACTACTTTTCATTCCTCAAGCATGGTTTCTCCTGCTAGGTATGCACCACTTGTACTCCCTGCTGTTTTGCATGATCTTCCTAGTAAATATGCTGCTATGATCCCTACTTGGGGTAGTGATGAAGACATTACAGCAAAGGAATAAGTAGATAGATTTAATGATTTTATAGACAGGGAATAATTTGATGATGAAGATGTGAAATTAAGGTTTTTTGCATAGATTTTTATTGGTGAAGTTAGAAAATGGTTTAAAGCCCTTGCACCAGGAAGCATTAGAAATTGGGATGAGTTTGAAGATAAATTCTTAAAGAAATGGGGAAAAAAAACCAATCCAGTTCAAGCACTTACTGAATATAACAACATTAGTAGGGAAGTTGATGAGTTTGTCCAAAACTTTTCAAAGAGATTTAATAAAGTTTTTACTCAATTCCAGCTCATTTGAAACCTCCGAAAGCCTTAGCACAAATTATATATGCTTAAGCATTTGATTATGAATTTTCTATCTTGTTGAGAGAAAGAGAATCACCTTCACTTTCTGAAATGCAAAGTGATGAAATTAAGGTGGAGGTAAACATGATAGCTACCAAAAATTCAAAAATGGGAAAAAATAAATTGAAAGAAGAAGAGAAACCTTCCACTTCAACTTCTGAAGATAAAGTTGATTCAATGATGAAAACCATGAAGAAGTTGATGGATAGGTTAGCTCTTGGAAACACTTCGGCTCCTCTTGTGCAACATGAATCTCAGTTTAGAAATCCTCAATTCAGGAGACCTCAAAACCAACAAAGGCCAAGAGAAAATAGAAATCAGCAGCCCGATCCTCCAGTGAGACCTTCTTTTCAAAAGAATTTGGTAGATGAAGAAGATGAGCCTGAAATTCCTGAAGAATCCATCCATTTTCTTGATGAAGAGATGTCAGGAATTTTCTTGACTAAGGAAGAGGATGATGAGTCAGATTTGGCTAGCCAAGGGGGAGAATCGTCAAATTATTTTAAGGGATATCAGCATGCCATTTTTGAGATAAAAAAGCAATATAATCTCAGAAATAGAAATGTAACTATCATTACAAGTAAAACACAGCCTAAGAAAGATGCTCTAAAGGTTGTTGAAGCTATAAATGATACCCCAAAGTTTTTTGAAGGTAAAAAGGACACTTCACTTGGTAAGAAAAATACTCAACCTCCTCCTCTTATCAAATAAGTTGAAAAATTTGTTTCTGTTTTTAACCTTGAGAATGAGATTTCAAAGATTAATATATCAGTCCCATTTAGTGAGATTCTCAAGGTAAATGAATATAGAAGCAATATTGTTAAGTTTTTAAACTCACAATCAGGAGCTGCTTGTATTTAAATGTTCGAGAAGATAATCCTACTATATATTTGGGTCCAAGGATAGAAGATGAACAAAATGAAGAGTTTCCTCCTTTTTATGTAAGCATTAGTATTCATGATATGACTTTACATAATGCTATGTTGGATTCCTAGGCTTCACACAACCTTATGCCCAAAGTAATCATGGAAAGGATGGGATTACAAATCACAAGACCATATAAGGATTTATTTTCCTTTGATTCAAAAAGAGTTCAATGTATTGGTCTAATCAAGGATGTTGTTGTTGGTCTAACACAAATCCCAACAAAGACAGTTGTTATGGACATTGTTGTGGCTAATGTTCCTCCAAAGTTTGGTATGCTATTTTCAAGATCATGGGCAGCGAAAATCAAAGGCACAATGCATATGGACCTTACCTACACCACTATTCCAGTTTTTGGTGAACAAAGGAGATTGTATTGGGAGACTATAATGGCTTACATGGTAAGTAGCAAAGATAAGCCTTAGAATTTTCCTATTTATGCCCTTGATACTGAGCTTGGATCTACCATTCTTTTTAATGAGTTAGCTGATAGTGTTGATGAAGAAATAAGAGCAGAAAATCAGCAAACAGAAAATCAACAAGTAAATGAAAAACATATGGAAGAATGGTGGTCACTGTACTTTGATGGATCAACAAGAAAACAGGGGGCAGGAGCAGGGATTTGGATTACAAGTCCAACTGATGAGAGTAAGTTTTACTCTTACAAACTGAATTTTGATTGCACAAACAACATGGCTAAATATGAGTCTTTGATTTTGGGTCTAGATCTTCTTAAAAAAATGAAGGCCAGAAATATTTATGTTTTTGAAGATTCTGAATTGGTTATTAGACAAGTGGAAGGTGTTTATCAAAAAAAGGATGTAAGAATGAGAGCTTACAGAAATTAAGTTTTAGACATGTTGGAGAATTTTCAATCTTTTTCCTTCATAGTCAAATCTAGAGATCAAAATTCCATTGTTGATTCTCTTACTATCTCTGCAAGTCTCTTCATCATTCCTATGCGTTCAAATGAAAAATATGAGATTGAAGTTTGTCATAGACCAGCCATATCGGACAGTATCACAAACTAGCAAGTTTTTGAAGATGATCAACAGGTAAAGAATTTTATTGAGCTGAAAGAATAATTTGAAAGTACACATGTAGATCAGCAAAATACGTTTGTTGAGTCTAAAGGAAATTCTAAAGTTTTGCAATTGAAGAATAGTGCAATACCAAAAGGTCTTATTCCTCTTGAGAAGCTTTTTGATCAAAATGATGTTTTTAAAGCGCCAAAATTACAAGCTGATGAAGAGGAAGTAGAGAGATGTAATCTTGGTTCATTAGCTTTGCCTAAAATGATCAAAATTTCAAGGTTTCTTTCAGCTGATATGAAATTCAAATATATTGAGATGATGAGGAGGTTTATTGATGTTTTTGCTTGGAGTTATGCTGATTTACAGAAATATGATCCTTCTATTATTCATCATACTATTCCTATCAAAGAAAATGAGAAACCATTCAAACAGAAGTTGAAGAGAATTAACCCCCTTCTCATGCCATTGATTGAAAGGGAGATTAAGAAACTATTTTATGCAAAAATTGTCTCAATCAGATTCTCTAATTGGCTTGCAAATTTGGTACCGGTTAGAAAGAAGAATGGAGAAATCAAAATTTGTATTGACTTCAGAAATTTGAACAAAGCATCACTAAAGGACAATTATCCCCTTCCCAAGATGGATACAATTCTACAAAATATTGTTGGTTCTCAAAGAATGTCAATGCTTGATGGTTTTTTAGGTTACAACCAGATTCTTGTACATCTGGATGATCAGGAGAAAATAGCGTTCACAACACCATGGGGCACATTCATGTACGCCAAGATGCCTTTTGGTCTCATGAATGTGGGAGCTACTTTCAAAAGAGAAATGGACATTGCTTTTTCTGAAGAAAAGGATAAGTCGGTGGTTGTTTATCTTGATGATATAACAGTCTTTTCAAAGAAAGAAGAAGATCATTTGAAACACTTAGAAAAGGTTCTATTGAAATGTAGAAGGTTTGGCATTTCCCTTAATCCTACTAAAAGCATATTTTATTTTACTTTAGGCAAATTACTTGGTCATATCATTTCTGAAGATAGAATTAGGATTGATCCTAATAGATTTAATGCAATTCAAAAGGTAGATTTTCCAAGAAGTAGGAAAGAGATTCAATCATTTCTTGGAAAAGTGAATTTTGTTAGACGCTTCATTCCTAACTTTGCTGAGATTGTCAAAGATATTACAAGGATGTTAAAGAAAGGAGTTGATGTAAAATGGACATCTGAAGCTAAAAAATCTTTTGAGCAAATCAAGAAGGCACTCACACAAGCACCGGTACTCATCAACCCAGATTTTTCCAAAGAATTTCTGGTTTTTACATTTTCTTCCGAAAACACAATTGTTGGAGTTTTGTGACAAAAAGGAAAGAAAGATACTGAACAACCTATTTCTTTCTTTAGTAAAACATTAGAAAATGCTAAGCTGAAGTATAATATTCTAGAAAAACAGGCCTATGCTTTGGTGAAAGCTATAAAAGATTTCAGAATTTATATTCTGCATTCTCACATCGTGGCATATGTTCCAAGTGCTGTGATAAAAGACATTCTAACTCAGGAAGATCCCGATGGTAAGAGGGGAAAATGGATTGCCAAATTGTTTGAATATTATATATACATCAAATCAACCAAGTTGGTGAAGGACAAGGTTTAGCGAAACTAATGACTCAGTCAAATTTGGACTGTCTTGACATAAATATGAATGCAGAAATATCAGAAATTTCTGATGATGAGGAAGAATTGGTTCAAATTGAAGAGAAATACATCACTTCAGAGTGGTATAAGGATGTGATTTTTTTTCTACAACATCATAAAGCTCCCTCTGATCTAATAAAGTCCAAATCAAGGTTTGTAAAGTTGAAATCTTTAAGATATTTTGTATATGACATAAATATATTTTGGAAAGATACAGGAGGAATTTTGCTGAATTTTTTACTTGAATAAGAGGTTGATAAAGTCATTGAAGAATTTCATACAGGTGATTGCGGAGGACACCATTATTGGAAGGCTACAACAAATAATATTCTCAGAGCAGGATATTTTTGGCCAACAATGTTTAAAGACATTTACAAAATAATTGATGCATGTCATGAATGCCAAATTTTTGAAGGAAGAAGAAAGCTTGTACCTCTTCCTTTGGTATGTGGAAGCTCCTTTTCAGCAGTGGGGGTTAGACTTTATTGGAGAGATAAATCCACCATCATCAGGGCAGCATCGCTGGATTCTCGTAGCAACAGACTATTTCACCAAATGGATAGAGTCGATACCAACAAGGCAAGCTAATGATTCTGTAATTATTTCTTTTCTAGAGAATAATATATTGTCTAGATTTGGTTGTCCCATGAAGATTATAACAGATAATGCTCAAGCATTTAAGTCCAAGAAAATGATAAATTTCTGCCATCAATACCACATCACTCTTGGACACTCTATTTCATACTATCCATAAGGGAATGGTCTTGTTGAATCATCAAATAAGAGCATTGTAAGGATCATCAAAAAGATATTGCAGGAAAACAAAAAATCTTGGCACTTAAAGTTGAAGTACACCTTATGGGCTGATAGGATTTGTACAAAGAGGTTAATTGGGACTTTGCCATATGAACTTGTCTATGGTGTTGAAGTTATTTTTCCAACATCACTTGGGGTACCAGTCATGAAGTTAATTCAAGGACTTGAAGAGGAACTAAATGCCATTCAGAAGAGGATCAACCAGCTGATAGCCTTGCAAGAAAAGAGAAATGAAGTCTATGACAGCCATCAGTAAGTTCAAAACAAAATCAAGAAAACATTTGATAAGAAGATCAAAGAAGACAGTTTCCAGCTACAAGACAAAGTGCTGAAATGGGAGGCCAAAATTGAGGAAAATGGAAAGCACGGTAAGTTTGAGAATTTATGGAAGGGTCCTTTTAATATTGTTGGGTTTCATGGGAACAACACTTATATACTGCAGGAAATTGATGAAGGATCATATGTTGGAGGGCCTATTAATGGCAGGTTCCTAAAGCATTATGCTTGTTGAATTTTTATTAGTCACTCATGACATTGTACATATTCCATCTTTGTCAGTTTTATTGCTAATAATGACAAGCTGAAACAGAGATCTTAAGCCTAAAGTGAAGGCCCAAACAGTTTGAAGAAGATGCTTGTCAACACAAATTTCTGTTTTTATCAAAAATGGATAGCACTAGAGCTGCAGGTTCTTAGTGTACCACAGGGGCACACTATCCCAAGTGGAGCCACTGTTATCACTATAAAAAAAAATTCCAAACTTGGACAGTTTTCTTTGTTCCTAGTCATAGTTTTTAGATAGGTGTGAAGTCATGTTAAGGTTTTAGGGGTTAAGTAATAGGCTAAGAGTCTCATTTCCATTCACAAAATAAAGTCTAACAACCTTATTTCTTACCTTGATAGTCTGATATCATGTTTGGAAAGTCAAATTTTAAACCATTTTGTGAAATTTTTGTTTAAGCCACGAAACCACGTTTTTGTAACACAAACAGTGTTAAAAACTGCCTTTACGCTATGAAAATGCTACTCATTTCGTAGCACAAAACCCTGAAATTGCATTGAGTGCACTACGAAATCGAGGATTCATATCATGTATTGTCAGTTATCAAATCCATCAGAATTCCGTTAATCATTCATGATTAGGTGTCAGCCATGAGTCTTTTGTCACACATGCAATCATTCATAGCCATCATAACATTCGTTTGAGGTCATTTGTCTTATGTCATTTTCAAATTTGAAAGGGGTTGGTTTTGTTTTTGTTGTCTCATGAAAGAAACACATGATGCATACCCCCTTCCGAATGGTAAGCTCATGGTAAGTAGAAACCAAAGCTTCTCTTTCATTCATCAAGTGAGGTAGTGTCTCTAATCAAGCGAGGCAGTTTATCAAGCAAGGCGATTTACTCTGAAATCAAGCGAGGCTGTTGATTACAAGTTTTCAAAAAGCACACAGGAATTCCAAGGAAATTATGACGGAGGAAATAAAGAATCACAGGTCAGGCCACTGTTTAAGGAATGAGCCTGAAAGCATAGAGGCTCTAACAAAAGACAAATTAGTTGAGGAAGCCTTCAAGAAGGAAGGATGTTGGAAGTTCTATGAAAAAATTGCAGGGAGGTCATAATCAAGTGGCAAAAGAGTTTGTTCTTCACTTCACAGGTTCAAATACAAAGGTTGGTCTCTTAAACTCGAAAATTTCCCCTAAAATTATATCATCAGTGATAGAGATTCCAAGGGGAAAAGAAAGATGGTTCAAAAATTTCAGGTTTGAGATGGAACCTTGTAAAATTTTTCTGAACCCAGGGTTTGAAGAGACAGATTTAACTAAAGTAGTGCCAAGAAGCTACATCAAGAACACATATGCCAATCTGCTCTACAACATTCAAAGGTAATTCACCTGTGAGGGAAGATACCATAAAGTGTACTCTTATCATTTCAAACTCTTGTTTCATTTTACTGGAATGATTTATTTGGATTTGCCTTTCTTCTTTTTTTGAAGTTTAGCTAAGATGGCAGATAAAGTGCAGATGAAAGATCAATACTATGAAACTTCACTTTTCCATCATGGTCTAGTTAAATTGATTGTTTTACATGAACTTCAAAGGATAAAAATAGAATGGTCTACATTTTTTTTTTTGTGTGGATTTGGGGTGGAAACACAAGGAGCAGGTATTAGCCCTAGGGCCAAATAAAAGTCACCATCAGAAACCAGTGACCCTGCAGAGACAAGATCAAAAATATTTGTCAAGTTAAAGCCTAGAAAGCAAGTGAAAGAACCTGAGATTAAAACATCATTTATTATTCAAGAAACCCCTCAATATGCACAAAATAGGACAACTAAAGTTAATGAAACAATACAGGAACAGTCAACTAGCAAATCAGCCCAGAAAAGATTGACTACAAGTCAAATAGCAAAGGAAAAGGGAAAAATTGTGGTTTCAGAAGATCCAAGTTTAAAATATAGTTTGAATGACATTTTACAGGCTATTGATATTGAGGAATCTCCTTTAGTTTAGGCAAATTTTATCATTTTGGATGAAGGGAAATCTAAGAAAATCAAGTCTTCCAAAAAGCTGGATTTTAATGATGAAATATCAGAGTTTGTTTTCAAGCCCAGAAGACCTATAACTAGGAATTCAAAAGAGTTGCAAGGGCTAGATGTGGATTTAGATAAAGTTGGAGAAGTTTCAAATGTTTATGAGGAGCCCATAGACCTTTCATCACCAATTCCTGAAGGTGACAGAAACAGAGTTTTCAACACTCAAAGAGAAAAGAGCAGTTATGAAGGAATTAAAGAAAAGTTGAGACTAGCTAACCTTGAAATTGCTAAACTTAAGAAGAAAGAAAGAGCACATGCTGTTGAGAAGACAAACTTCAACAGAATAAGGGCTTTGCGGGAGGTCGAAAAAATTTCCAAAACTGAAACAGTCAGCAGTGAAGCCTAGTACTTTACTTGGACTGTCCCTGCAATCAAAGAAGCAAGTTTTATGAGGATGATAAATGTTTAGTTAAGGGCTACCAACAGGAGACTGAAGAGGCAGATTGAATATCTTGAAATCCAATTGAAAAATTCTGAAGGTTAGCTACAGCAAAGGTAGACCAAGATCAGTAAGTGATAAATTCTTAATACAGTTTTGTTTTTGGGAAATACATCACTTTTTGAGGACTTTGTAAAGTTGACTTATTTTGATGGTTAAGGTTTATTAACATCAAGGAAATCATTAAAAGGTGAAAATAATCTTAAAATCATAATATTGTGAAAAAAATGTGTAAAAGGGACATACACAGCAGTTTCGTAGCACGCTACGAAACTGATGTAGGTGCATTTTTGAACATTTTTATAAGGGTTTTGAGAGGTATAAAAAACTTCATTTCTAAATTTTTTTGCTACTGGTGGTTGGAAATGGTTCACAAATGAAATTTTAGGTCTCAAGGCAAAAGAAAAAGGGTGGTTGAAAGTGGTTTGCAAAGATACTAATTCTGTGCTACAAAAACAGTTGCTCATTTCGTAGCACAGCCATACCATCTCTCCCTTTACTTTTTCAAAGGCTTAGTTTATATACATGTGGAAAGGCATGGTTCCATGGAAGAAATAATACACTTCACTTATCTTAAAAGGTCCATATTTCCAGCAAAAATGGTTCGAAGATCATCAAAGAAGGAAAAGGCTAAATTATAGGAAACATGTCCCCTGTTTTGTAGGGCAAGTAAGACATGAACCAACATGATAGCATAACAAGATTGGAGGCATCATCAAAGTCGAATATATGGAGGAACAATTGTCAGAGATATCATTTAAGTTCTAGATAAGGTTGTTTAGACATAATAAGGAGTTTTACTCCTATTTGTATTAGGACTTCTAAAAGAGACAGTTAACTGTCAGATGTAATTAATAGTCAGTTTTAGGAGCAAATAGGTGTCAATTTAAGATAGAATTCGAATTCCTCTGAAGATTGATCATAGAATCCAAGGTTTTAAAGACTCTATATGTAGCATGAGGTCTAATTCCTCAAGGTTGGAAAATTTTCATTAACAAGCAAACTATGTCACTATAGTAAATGGTGTGTTTTTATCATAATACAGATATTGGCTTACTACTCAGGATTCATAAATAGTTTTTTGATGTTTGATCTTCCTATGGCTTTCTTTATCTACCTTTATATAGTGGTATGAACATATGTTACTTAGAATTCATTGGAAAATGCTCTAAATTCCTTCATATGTTTGTAAACTGTGTTTTGCTCACTTTGTTACTGTTTTGCTGAATATCTAAAAACTCTGAAATGCCCTGACTTCCATGATAAGCTTATCTTGATGTTTTGTGGAAACATACCTTGACTCCATAGCCCAATAGATGTTTGTTGATCAGTAATTCAACCTGTCATATACTTTATCCAATTTATTCCTAGGTTTATCCATCTAATCCTTAATTCAAAATCTTAAACCTAGTAAGAGAGCCCTTTCAGGTTGAGGAGGCTAAGGCTCAACTAAAATTTTGGTTTGAAATAGTTACTCAGAGTCTACCTGATCAACAGCCTATCAGGGTCAGATTTTGTGATAACAGAAGTCATTATTTTCTCTTAGTGAGGGTAAGATGATAGGATTTATTGTTTATAAAGAAGGAATTTGTATTGATCCTAAAGGAATCAAAGTAATATCAGAAATCCCCTTACCTCACAACAAAAAATCCATGCAATATTTTCTTGGTCAGATAAATTTTGTCAAAATATTTGTTCCTGATTTTTCAAAAAAAAAAAATTACCTTTACACGCTATGATAAAGAAGAAATAAATATATAAATTGTGGAAGATTGAGAAAAAATCTTTTGAATCAATAAAAAAAACCATTGTAGATGCTCCATCATTATCAACACCTCATTTTTCCAAAAAAAAATGTTTTATATACCTTTGTTTTTTAAAGTTATTATGGAACATTTTTTACTCAAATAAATGAAGAACAAAATGAAGCCCCTATATACTTATTTAGTTATAATTTACAAGGGGGTGAGTTTAATTATTCTCATGTTGAAAAACAAGTTTTTTCATTTTTTAAGTCAATAAAGCATTTTAGGAATTTTCTCCTAAAATCACATACAAAAGTAATTGTTCCTTTCCTAGTTTTTAGGAAATTACTCATTAAAAAATAATTAGGTGAGAAAAGGGCCAATTGGGTTACTAATTTGCAAGAATATTATTTGGAAATAAATCCATATAAAATAGTGAAAGGTCAATGTTTTTGCAATTTCATAACTAGATCTCTTGACGCTTCAGCAGAAGAAGATTCAGGTAATATTGTCCAAATTTATGCTTTATTTCCTATTGACACTCAATCTCAATATGTTGATTTAATTTATTATCTAAAAAATGTTCATGATATAGTAGAACTCAATTACAAAAATAAAAGAGCTTTGAGACTTAAGGCTAATTAGAATCATCTTGTTTATAATGTCTTATTCAGAAGAAATTATGACTTTGTTTTACTAAGATGGCTTGAGAAATATGAATCCGAAAAGGTCTTGCAGGAAATGCATGATGGACCAACTACAAGACATTACAGCAGGGATACTACTACTCACAAAATACTTCATTTTGGATATTACATGCCTAATTTTTTTAAATATACTCATGCTTATGTACGAAAGTGAAAAGTCTGCAAAACAGCTTCAGGAAGAGAGAAGAGACCAGCCTTACAATTACAACCAGTCAGCATTGAACAACCATTTGAACAATGGGGTTTTATGTTATAGGTGATATTGTTCTAAACTCTTCCAAACAACACAGGTACATATTAACTGCTACATACTACTTTACTAGATGGGTGGAAGCAATTCCTTTGAAGGTAATCAAATCTGAAAATTTTATGGACTTCATTGATCAGTATATAATTACCATATTTGGCTTACCTAATGCTATCATTTTTTATAATGCATCTTATTTTTTTGAAAATACTTTTACTGAATTTTCCCTTAGGTTTTAACCTCAAATATTCTGCTAATTATTATCCACAAGGGAATGCATTGGACTAATCTACCAAAAATAATATCTTAATAATAATAAAGAGAACCATTGATGAAAAACACAATAATTGGCACAAATTTCTAAGTTTTTCTCTATGGGTTGATAGAATAACACATAAGGCTTCATTAGGAACTTCCCCTTACAAATTAGTGTATGGGAAAGAAGAAATTTTACCTCCTAATTTATTTTCCCCCTCATTTTCCTTCGTTTAGTCCATAGAAGAACAACCTTGCTCTGCTTTACAGCTAAGAATGTCTGAAATTTAAATCTATAAGAAGAGAGAGATAAAGCCAAACAAACTCATATTCAACATCAAAAAGTGGTCAAATCTTGGTTTTATGCGAGTTCAGTAAACAATAAAAATTTTTAAATTGGAGAACTAGTTCTGAAATGGGATATATCCCATGAAGAAAAAGGTAAACATGCAAAGTTTCAAATACTATGGCTCGATCCATTTCATATAGTTGAGAAACTAGGCCCATCGACCTTTATTCTGCAATATTTACAAGGAAAGAGTGATACTTTTCCTATTTTTTTTGGTAAATAAGACTAATTCTATTAAGAGAACATATGTTACAAACTGTAGATATACTAAAGAGAAGCAAGAGAGCAGGGAAGTCGAAAATGATAAACTATCAACCTCGTCCCCGAAAAGTGATCAGAGAGTAAGAAAAATAACAAACAAGTGTAACCAGGAGGAAAAAGATATATTCATTGGAATCTACCCAGAGTGGGTCAAGTCCTCCATACGACATTTATTTCCTTTCTTTTTGTTGACTTCAACCCATCCATACTGGTGTGGATGGGCAAGAGCCACTTATAGATTGTTGTTGACTATGGGGAGAACCTCCTTATCTGAATCAGAGGAGGAGGACTCTTGCGTTTGTTTCTGAGAATTTGAGGAAGTAGTGGGTCCCTTAGGGTTGGTCGAGGGTGTATCCTTCATCTGCATTACAGCCTCCACTTCTGCCTCAGTCTCCTCCTCATCTAAGCTAGAGGAATCAATTTCATCCATGGGGGGTAGATCGAATGGCTTCCATATTTTAGATTTTGATTTGTGATTGATTTTCTTCTTTTGGGCATGGAATGTGGTGCACGAGTTCTGAAGCTGCCCTGTTTGATGGCAGTGACAGCAACGGAAGGATGTGTTCTCATCATCAAGGGTCTGCTTCCATAGGAAATCCCCAATTTTGAGATTGAATTGATCGGGCAGACCTTTTATTATCTCTATTTCATCACATATTATGTCGTAATTGTATATTCCTTTCTCTCCCCTGGAGGTATCTGTTGCCAAGAAGTGGCCTAGGGTGTTTCTAATTACTTGGAAGATGGAAAAGTGCCATAAATGTGTAGGTAAATTTGGAAGTCTGACCCAAATAGGAAGCTTGGTGATGACTATTGTAGAGGGGTCAAAGTCTGGGAACTAAGGGGTGAGGAATAGCCCTATTGTTCCCCAAAACCATGGACCCCTAGTTAAGGCTTTTTGATAATCTTCGTTGAAGGCAAGCACCACTATGAAGAAACCCTTTGAGTAGAAGATAACCTTGCAGTTGTTGGTACAATTGGAGTGACTCCATTGGTATAGATCTGTTGTGTGAGGCCAGAGCCTATTAAATTGGCAGATGATGGCATCTTCTGCATATATTTGAATTTGATCTTTGAGAGTTTTATGGGAGATTTCTATTAAGGGGACTTCCTCCATTTTATCTACCAAGAAAAATTTGGGAGCCTCCGAGGGTTGAGCAGTTTTCTTGGGAGGTTGTGCATGGACAGCATCCTTGTAAGAGAATGTCGGATCAGAAGAAGGTTGCCCTGCTGCTTCCCCTCACAGACGAAGGGTTAAAACTATATAAGCATTGCTTTCAATGTTATAAGGTAAGAGGTGAAGAGAATCCTCTATTTGTTTACCTTCGTATAGAAATATTTGAAGAGTTGAGGGAATCCCTATCCTTTTTTTGAGGGCCTGTGCGAGGTTAAGGACCAAATCCGTTGAGCACACCCACTGGAGGATGGTTTTTCTGGAATATAGAAAAATATGAATCTAATAAAGAGGAGGTGATGGATATGAGAAAACCTGGCTGTCAAAGTGCAACTGAGAGGCCATATTGACGCTCCTAGTCGGTTCGTTTTTGTTGTCATTTCCCCTGGTGCTAGGGCTTTGCTGACTGGTGAACTCCGAGGTAGCCCACTGAAACAATGGACTATTGGTGCATGAGGGTGGTCCAGAAGAATCGCGGCCTTGCTCAATGTTAGGTATTACGCATAGGTTCCTGGCGATGTCACATTGGATCTGTGGACTGTAGGGACGTAGTGTCACTCTAGAGCCCTCAAAGCCTGGTTTGTTGTCCATAAAAGCGTCAAAGACCCTGGCATCTTGAAAAAATCCCTCAGGGCAGGGGTTCGTCCTCATCCTCACTACGTGGCTGCCAATTACCTGCAGGTGAAGAGGAGTGGTCGCCATATCTGCTACAGCAAGCGCGCAACATTCAAGGAACCCAACCCATGCCTTTTTCTCATTTTCCTTCGTAGGGTTGCACACATCCTCATTTTGTGGGGCTAGCCTAAATGGAATTGGGGCCACGCATGACCTCTCGTTGCCATGTTCCGCAGGGCCGAGCGGAGGCTAGACGGTGGCTGAGGGAAGGGAGGCGCGGGAAAAAAGATTAGGGTTCATCTTCGGAGATGCTTCACTCTGATCAACACCAAACTTCATATTTTCTATACTCTTCCTGTTAATGGGCTAGTTCTTAAGAAAAAACCTTGAAAAACCTGTCCTACTGTAAATATGTAAATAATCATATGTACATATCGAAGTTTTTAGTTTAATAATTTTTTTATTAATGCTCTGATTGACTTCTGTTAAATTTGGGTAACTAGGTCCAAACTCCAATTTGTGCTACTCAGATGATGATCCCAATATTTTTATTGGATTCCTCTTTCGGAGAGGTGTAAGATTGATCTAAAGATCATCTTGATCGGATGAGCAAAACATGTACTTTGAATTTATTCCACTTATGTGCTAGGTCAGCCTGGAATATAATATAGACTTAAATTTCTTAAAGGACGTGTCACACACCCCCAAAGATACCTATATATTGGAGAGACTTGGAGTTCATTATACACACAATGTGTGGAGGATTTTATTCTCTCTTGATGGTGATGGAGCTGCGTTCTTGGTGTTGCATCTTTGTGGAGTATTCTTTGTCTAGGTTGTATTGGGGTTGTGTGTGACATTCTTGGTTGAATGACCTATTGGAGATTTTTCTGGTATAAGCATCCTACTGATCACCGTAACACCACCATTCATTATCTCTATTTTGGCTTGTCTTCCATCAATCTATTGGTATGTTTTATCTACTTCAGTATTTTGTGCCCTAATTTGAAATGGCATAGAACATGTTCTCAAATTAACATGGTATTAGAGCTAAGAATAAGACAAAGCCCATATTATTGAGAATCTAGGGGCAATAAGGGTGTCATAAGCTACAATAAGGCTATGTGGTAGGCCGCAGGCCATACCACCATAGCAAGTGATAGCGTGGGTAGATTTAGGGTTGTTTTGTGCCCTAACCTTCAGCGTGAAGAAATCTTATCAAAACAACGTCGGAGAGGAGGCCGCGGAGATGTAAGTGACAGTGGATTTGTTGAGGGATTATTTTAGGGTCAAAATAGATCTATGAAGGTTGTTTCAAGTGACCGAGATTTCTGGGCATATAGGCCAAGGAGAATGTTCCTATAACATACAGAATCTCTTCAGTAATATATGACTTTGTCAATCAAGGTTGCGTATTTGGCTGTGAACAACACCAAACTTGTGAATTTTATCGGTTTGATAGATCTGCAACCAAAATTAGTCGTCTATGCGTTGTTGTTCCCAGGAAGGATATCTCATCCTTTGATTTGATTTGAGTTGTTGTAGGTGTCTACATTGATCGTGTATTAGTAAGATGGGGAATACATCACAATTTTCTGTTTCCGATATTCATACTGGCGATTATGGTATTATCGCTAGTGAGTGTAATGTGGAAGAAGTCCAGGAGAATTCATGTCATTGTTCCTGAAAATACTGCACATCCGTGGCCAAGAAGATCTCAAAAATTTCAACATGTAGCAACTTGATGCTCCTTCTGCTGTGGGCGATAAAAAAAAAATTCTCGTCAAAGCATATTACTCGTGAGGGTAAATTATAGTTCTGTGGATTTCCAACCCAACCTGGAATTCAAGACAACGGAGCTCGGTGAAAAATCACCCCGTAGGACTTCTTCTTGCTGGAGAATCGGGCCAAGAATCATGCTGCAGCATATTTTCTTCTAAGTGACAGCATGGAGATTGGTCGATTCATCATGAGTTTGCCATTTTTTATCCGAGTCAAATTGACGTGGAGCATCCTTAGCTGAGCTGGCTGAATTTTTTCCACGTCAGGGCCTCACTGTGTAGAATCATGGCTGATCAGGTGAGCTGACTACATAAATTCCTCAAGCATCAATCTGCGTAAATTCCAGATGATCAGTTTTCTCGTGGTAGAAGCCGAATACGTGCCAAATTTGTGATGCAAGATACTTGCAGGGTCATGATAATTAATTTTTCGTGGCAGAAATGGTTGATTGCACTCACCGTAAGGATTGGGTGTGACATATTGAAACCAGTCTCTGTATTCTTTTGAAGTGTAAAGAACATTCGGAACCGAGTGTATTTGCAGAGGGGCGAGTTCCATTCTAGCTCGACAATTTGGAATGACAAATGCCAGCCAGCTGGTAATCGGGTTCATAATCAATAAGGAGGACCATTTTCAGGGACGCAGGCCGAACACGATTAAATCATTCTCTCCCAAGCTTCTATTTGGCAAATCTAGGAAACATTTTATTAGTTGCATCGCAAGCATAAAAAGGTATTTGTAAGCACTGTATTATGGCTTAATGTAGAAGAAATGATTATGCTGTGGGTATATTCATACTAGTCACAACAACGAGCTGGGGTATTTCTGTAGGATACTATCACGTGAATTTGTTCCGAGTTTATTTCTGGACTTGAAAAGGCTTGTATTTATGCCTTTGTAGATTGTGGTCATTAAATTCCTAGTCCTACTCAGCCAAGTCTTATAACACTGGTCATGAGTTGACATGCTGCTGTTGTAAGCCAAGATCATAGTCTCTAAAGTTGTATCAAGTTGTCCGTGTGGGAAAATGGTCATAATACCATCTATGGAATCAAAATGATGGCACCTGCAGATTTTTTGAAGGGAGACCTCTATCTGTTTATTCTCCTAAGAAAAAATGGATTGTTGGAAGCTTCTATAGTGAGAAGCTGAAATTTCTAGAGTATGCCCACATTCACTAAGTCGTCTTCTCTAGGAATGTCTATGGGCTACAACATATCTTCAAAGGCATATAAGAGCTATGTGTAGATGTTTTGTGATAAATCCTTCTAGTTCCAAGGAAGACAATGTTGCAAGGACAGAAGAATAGGAAGTCGCAAAGGATGATTTCAGTATCAAATTGCATTGCAGAATTGAGATCTGAAGATTTTCACCCTATATCAGTCAACCATTAACTGTATTTGGACAGATCTGGAAGCCCTAATAAGTAGTCTTTTTAATGGAATTGGAAGGTTTTTTCTGGAGGGTTGAAGAAGCCCTTGATGCAATATTATGAAACAGTAAAATTTTTGACAAGATGGGAAAATCTATAAGCCCTAGGGAGAGTGACAAGAGAAGTTGATTTTTCATAGAGTTAGGCCAAATGGGAAGATCTGGAAAATAAGAAGCAGTGCAGGATCATGAGAGAAGGAATCATGATATATTCTCCCTGTTTGATAGTGATATATGGCAGAATATGTATGACCATGAATTTTGAAATCTTCAATACTATATGGCAGTATGACAATGATGTAGAAGATAGTGATGGGTATGATAAAATTATGGCAACACCATAATCAGCGATATGACAAAGGTGATAGTTCTAAATCTGTGATTCTATGTCACTATAATTATGACAGTGACATAGATAGACACCCATGTTTACGAAATTCATAATAACTGTAAGCTTTTGACAGTATCAGTTTTACATTGGAGCGTAATGATAAACTTTCAAGTGTGAACTGCGAAGTTTTTGCAGCCTTCAGTCATGTTTTTGGAGTCTTGAACCATGATCAGCAAAGGCCTGTGAAGTCTTGGATGGCTTTGACTGTGGGATAATAAGAACCCTTTCCAAGTTGGTGTCTGGGATGCCCTCATTTAAAATAGATGTCTTCTCTCACAAGAGAAGCCAACATTAAGAGGGAGAATACAACTGTATATGCTCTTGAGCTAATATCATTTCTAAAAGAAAGAATACCCTCATGGCTCAAAGATATATGACGTCAAGGGGGAAATTCCGGTAGAAAAATAAGAAGCCATATAAATACCAGAGGTGTCTAGTTGCCATGAGTACAATATGAGCCTAGATCATTTAAAGAAGTTGTAAAGCATCAAGTCTGCAAGGATGCGAGGGTGATGTCTGGGATATGGTTCCTAAACCACAGATCAAATTTGTTGTCACCTCGATATAAGATCAAGCATGGATCTGATGGGAAAATGTGTTGCCTAAAAATTCTCTAGGAAGGCATTAATTATTATTGCACCTATAATTTATTATTTCCCTTGCTGCTATGCAAGGACAGAATCTTCATCAAATGGATGTAAAGATCACCTTTTGACATGGTGTGATAAAGGAAGAGGTGTATGTAGAGAAACCTATGGGGTTCTAAGTCCAGGATCGAGACACCCATGTCTGCAGGTTGAAGAAAGCCCTCTATGGGCTGAAGCAAGCACCCAGAGCTTGGTACGAGAGGATAGATACCTACCTGATGAAGCTGGGCTTCACTCGTAGTAATGTTGATCTGAACCTTTACTTCAAAGTTGATAGAAAGAAGCCTCTCATTCTGGTGATGTATGTGGATGACCTCTTCCTGACATATGCTAACCCTCTCATTCATCAGTGCAAGAGGGAGCTCATTGCTGAGTTTAAGATGAAGGAGTCGGAGGACTTAGGACTGATGCATTACTTCCTAGGCCTGGAGTTCTGGCATATACCTGGCGATATTTTCTTTTCTCAAGGAAAATACATTATGAAGCTTCTGGAAAGATTTGATATGATGGAATGTAAGTCCGTATTGACACCAATGAAGCTAAACTTTAAGAATTTGAGTGGTAGAGCTACTGGTCCCGTGTTAGAAAAAACTACTGAGTATCGTCAACTCGTAGGGGCTCTGATGTTCTTAGTGAACACCCGTCTGAACGTATGTTGTGCAGTGAACACTTTGAGTCAACACATGGTTGATCATAACATTCATTGGGTTGGTGCCATGAAACTCTTGAGATATCTCTGTGGCACAATAGACCATGGGTTGAGATACACTGCCAGGAGCATGACACTCCTTGGATATACTGATGTCGATTCTGCTGGAAGTGTGGTGGATCATAAGAGCACTTCTGGATGCTACTTCACAAGTAGATATTCTTCGGGAAGGAAACGGAATTCGGTAGTCTTGAGCACCACTGAGGCTAAATACATTGCAACATGTATGGCCCGTTGTGAAGTCACTTGGTTGTGAAAGCTCTTTAGTGAGTTGTTAGAGCATGTACTAGATGCCACCATTATCCTTTGTGATAACCAGAGGGGGATTTGTTTTTCAGAGAATCTTGTGTTCCAAGATTGATCCAAGATGTTAATGGATGGTACCACTTTATATAGGATATGGTACAGCAAGGCGCCGTAAGGCTTTATCATATAGGAACTGATGAAAAGGTCGCAGATATTCTCACAATTCCCTTGGGGAAGGTCATGTTCCTAAGCTTCTGTGAGAATATTGGAATTGTGGAATGACCCTATTCTGAGGGACCTATTGGACAGTGAGCTCTAGGAGCTCTCGGGGGGCTTGGTGATAGTTCCTCGGAGCTATAAGCAACCATAGGGCTAGGCTTGCCAAACCTTGTTGGTGTGCTTCTGCACCACCGTTATGATGATTGAGTTGGTTCACCTCTCATGATCTGTGCCCCATATGCATCCTACCCATTTGAGTTCTGGACTCATTGGAAGTACCTCTCATTTGGCCAATGAGGTGGGAAATGAGAATAGAGACCATAGCAAGACTGATGGATGCATCGGAGATTGCCATACTCTCTATGTCTAGGATGGCACGTGTCCAATCACTTGATTTGGGATCAATTCTAGCGAGTTTTCGGACCTCCAACTGACTTTGGGACAGTGAAACTAACTTTGGGTTAATATATGACTCTCTTGAGTCCTAGTGAGGTTTCATACCTCCAACTGAATTCGAGTCAGGTAAACCAACTTTGGGTTGGTATGAGACTCTTTGTGATTCCTCTAGAGGTTTTAGTCCTCTAGGCTAAATCTATCAACCGGGAATGATGTCTTGGTGACTGACACACTTCTGTTCTGAAATAAAGAGGCCAGCAAATCAAGTTACAGTGGGATGACGCACGATGTTTGGATTGCACAAGTGAACGGAGTTCTCCCTAGTTGAGAGGGAGTATTAAATTTTGGAAACTAGGTCCAAACTCTGGGTTTTGCTACTCAGATGACAATCCCAATATTTTTATTGGATTCCTCTTTCAGAGAGGTGTAAGATTGATTTAAATATCATCTCGATTGGATGAGAAAAACATGTACTTTGAATTGATTTCACTTATGTGCTAGGTTGGCCTAGAATATAATAAAGACTTAAATGTCTTAAAGGACGTGTCACACACCCCCAAATATACCTATATATTGGAGAGACTTGGAGTTCATTATACACACAATGTGTGGAGGATTTTCTTCTCTCTTGATGGTGATGGAGATGTGTTCTTGGTGTTGCGTCTTTGTGGAGTATTCTTTGTCTAGGTTTTATTGGGGTTGTGTGTGACACACTTGGATGAATGACCTATTGGAGACTTTGCTGGTAGAAGCATCATGCTGATCATCATAATACCACCATTCATTATCTCTGTTTTGGCTTTTCTTCAATCAATCTATTGGTATGTTCTATCTGCTTCAGTATTTTGTGCCCTAATCTGAAATGGCATAGAACATGTTCTCAAATTAACAACTTCATATTGGCATCTCTCATAAATAACATGAGGTTTGATCCATTAAATACGAATTCATTAGAAGGAAATTATAACATTGAAGTTTGATATTGATTTATTATAATCTCTAAAAATGTTTATATCTATTAGTTTGTAAATATTTCATCACTTGAAATACTAAAATATCTCATTATCCTTTTATCAGTCATGAAAAGTTTATATTCAAAATTATAGGCTATTTTGAATTTTTAGCATATTTTGACTTTGATTGTCATCCAAAAAATCTTAAGGAGAAATATTATATCCCCATCCACTAATGTTGTATTTTTAGAGTGTAATTAAAAAATATTTAAATACTTGAAATATAAGGGATCTCATCATTAGCCAACTTACCATGATCATAGGAAACCAATGGTATTGACATTATCATTACTGGTCACCAAACCAGGATAACGGCTTATATATTTATATCTATAAGACAAGAGGTATCATCACGATCCGGCTTGTTCAAATTCATTATAACCTATGAATGACATTGTCACTATCTGGCTACCAAACTGGGACATTGGCTTTCAAGAAGCAAAATGAAATAATAAAATGATGGAAGGTTAACACCTCTAAATATATCACTATAAGTAAATGGGATACTGGTATTATTTGGTTAAATGGTAACCCTATCGAGGCTATTGACGTTTGCTGGCAGGAGTGGCTCTACCAATGAAAACTAAGTCTATCTTTATTCTAAACTTCTATAGTTCTCTATTTTTATCTTTATAAATGATTAAATGACTAGAAGAGATAATTGAGGTTTTCATCCATAATGAGTTCTAAATATTTTAAAAATAGTGAGTTTTTTTATTCAAAGTTAGTTTGTTCAATACAGATTTCAAATATTTAAAAATATTTCTAAAATTATTTTTCTTTAGTTAATTAAAATTTCACCCACTTTTACATATATAATTATTTCACCCAATATGTTGCCAATTGTTGTAGTACTCAAAAACCCCCCATTTATTTGTATCTTAGTTAACTAATATATAATGGGGACCCTTTTGAATCCTAATAAAACTCTTTGCTTCCAATAAATAAGGCAATTTTTAGTTTTAAAACACCTTTTCACATAAGGATCTCTTTTATTGGAACTTCCATATTGGAGATTAATTTCGTAAGAGTCAGCCTTCATAAAACCCGATAGGCCTTTATTATTTTAAAATTTTCATTATTGGAAGAATTATGTAGGAACTATTTAATACCTTAACATTCCTTATAAGAAAGTGTAATATTCCTTTTTAGGGATATTTCTAAAACACAACAAGCTCTAACCAAAGATGGACTAGGAGGGCATTTACCAGATATTTCACCTCTAAAAGAGGGTGAGTTCTGGAGGCTATCTGGCCCCTTCCAGACTCTATCTAAGAGTGTGGGAAAATCACAACAAGTGGTAGGGAAATATAAATGCAAAAGGGAAGAAATAACAGACTGCAGACATGCAATAACGTATATATATAGCATGCACAGATACTCAAGAGATAAGAGAACGCTGAGCCATTTTATTAATCTAATGAATACAAAGGAGTACAATATATGATCAAGCAATATCATCTAAATCTTTCACGAGGAAAGTTAAGATCTGTTCTCATGGAATGATTGTGTTTCATATCTACGTCCAACTGCTAAAAACGGCTATGCCACTGCCTAGCAATACCTTCCTGTGGATCTGTGTTTTCCTCCCAATGATCGAGCCGCCTCTATTTGTGATTTATGCTGATTCAGGAATCCTCAATAGACAAAGATCCTCCATGAATTCCCACTGGAGATTTCCCCAATACGGAATGCATCCTCCACCCAGGACTGCGCAGTCAAATAACGCGTTGTTCCTCTATCAATACAACGGATCGATCTTCCTATAAATATACTTACGGGACTACCTCACCCAAGCAGGCACTTGAAGTCCCTTGGGGCTAAGGGAAAGATCTCCGAACGGAGACACTCAATGTGCTAAACAGCGCTGCAGACAGGCTAAACAGCCAGCGTGCTCCAAGTCACAATGACCAGATTCAAATGCATAAATTCACCATGATTTCAGAATGAGGAAACTATCTTCTTTATATAGCGTTGGCTTCTCTCGAAACCTACGACCGCCTCTACCCATGATACCATGGTAATATCCCTTGGCTGCGTGCACCTCCACCCACGATACCATGGTAATACCCCTTTACTGCGTGCCCAATTCGGCCCCCTTTATTACAACGTGCGTTTACTAGGAAATCCCCCTCATTTTAGAGTGAGTTGTGTTCCCTTTACTCACTTTTATTCATAATCTAACTACATAAAAGGAAAAATTGACCAAATCGAATATTCCAATTAGCCATTGCTAATTGGGAATATTTCAGTCCCCCCCCCCCCGCAAAATGTTGCTGGTCCCCAAGCAACTGTAGTGATGGATGTTTCAAGATTTTCTCATTCTCCCAAGTAGCATCCTCATCTGATAAATTCTTCCATCTCACCAAGAACTCCCAGATTGTCCTGTTCTGCCACTGCCTTTCCCTGGTATCAATAATTGCCTCAGGATGTAATACCAGATGCCCTTCATCATCTATAGGTGGCAGCTCCTCTATCATTTTCACCTACTTCCCCAATGCCTTCTTCAGGCATGATACATGGAAAATGTGGATCCTCGATTCCCAAGCAATCATCCAAACAAAATGAGCCACCTCCCAACAAGGTAACTCCTGAAAATCTCCTTTCACCTCAAGCTCTGGTAATGAAGGTGGGCTAAAAATCTGAACTTGGAAAGCATCATAGTTTACCCCATGCCTTCCTTCTTTCCACTCATGACAATTTTAGAGTGTATGCTGATCCTGGGCTGCAAAAGTATTGCCCTCAAATGGAAAAATGAAGAAAAATCCTCCAAAGATTTCTCCTCCAACAATGAAGAACAAGCTGGCCCAAAACAATCCATCCATGAAGAATAGGACATGGTCATCATGGAACATCCTAATGAGAAGTTTTTTGAAGGATTTACATGATGATACATGATGCAAACAATTTCTCACAAGGATACAGCACAATCCCATCCACTGCAAATTTGGAAAATTACATGGCAAGTAATATACATGATTCATCACATCTACTAAAGGATATTAAATGGCTGAATGTAATAAAAATACATGATCAATCACTTGCCCATGGCTGTGCAATGGATGAATATTATCCTCATGGCCCACCTCAAAAGGAAACAAACATGTGGCTGTGGTGGCCATATCTCCTCCCATGCTCCCATTAGAACATGTAGTGCAGAAAATGTGAGAATTTTTCCCACTTAAAGACACATCCAACTCATGTGTCTCCATCATAATCATGCTTCTCATAAAAATCTGATCTATATCAGCAAATGAATTCATGATCATCAATAGAATGAAGTGAATGCTAAAGGTTTCATGTGGTGCAAGAAGGTACCAACAGCTTCCCAAACAAGTACATCGCAGTTTTACAAGTTGCTGCTTGAGGAAAGTACAAGGAAAAAAAAAATTCTTACATGGTTAATCATGCATGTCCCCATATGATACATGTTAGAGTGCATAAACTATACATACAAGTGATAATAAAACATTTTCCCATGGCCACAAAAAATATGGTTGTATCCATCATGTATATTGGCCCAATACAACTCATGGAGCAATGTGACAAGCTTGCCCTCTTGTGAAGCAATGCACGACATAAGAATGGTAAGAGTGTGCAAATCAATGAATGTATATACAAAATTCTCACCATATGCTAGAAGTAATATGGTACATGGATCTAGGAATGAGTTCTCCATAGTATTTTGGCATGCTATGAGGAAAAATGAACCATGTGCTGCAAGAAGATAATATTCCTTATGCTTGAAAACCCAAGTCGAGAAGAATATGCCATAGATGTCTCTATCACCATTACCTCCTCTTTGTTCATCAATTGCAAGAAATATGAAGTGATCCTGGGACCTATGGGTTATGGATACACCATATTTCCGTTGGGCACCCTTCATCCATAAGTCTCTGCCCCAAAGTGGCAGCGCTGTGAGCTTATGCAAATAAGCCCCTGTCAATACCAAACTTTGTTCTTTGAAATGCTCCTTGTCAAATATTCCTCTAATAATGCTGCAACAAATATGGAATACTCCCCAATATGGAAGAGCTCCAAAATCATCAAAGATCAAAGAGATAATGCCATCTCCTCTTCCTGCAACATCATGCAAAGTGTGAGAGAAAATCTGCTCTTGCTCTCCCAGAAACAAGCAAAGAAACAAGACATTTTGCTGCCTCCCCATACCTCCATCATACGGATCATGTGATGAAGGCATGATGAATAATATGAGTATCATATCGATACCATGCATCCATACTCTATGCTACTCAATGATGTAAGTATCCATTCTCTTACTCTTAGGAAGAGTGCTTGCCAAGTGATGGCCAAACTCTTTCAAGAGTAACTAGCGCATCCAAGCCTCCTGATGCCCATTATCATAGATCTGCAAGTAGCCTCCTAGCTCCTTTCTCATCAACCAAATACACTCAATCACTTGTGGATGCCTCCTTCTTCTCCTCATCTTGGTACTCCTCCCATGAGGGCTACCATCCTCCCAAATCAAATTCCTGTCTTTGCACTTCATGGGATTTTGAAATGTAAGCTTCTCAAGGATCAATGAGACCCTATCAAGAATAAAATAGGTGGTAGGAAAAAACCTCCCATCATGATGTCTATGGCTGAAGGAATGTCCAACACGGGCATGATAAATGTTATCCATCTTAAGATTTCCTCCATATTCTATCTGCTCTTGTGAGAAAGGAAGAAAATCTTTGCACTCCATGGTGTGTTGAAGTGCACCTCTGATGAGATCTCTCCTTGAGACCTCCATTTTATCAATAGTCTTCCAAAACCAATGAGGTCTTGGATCTGAAAGTAGAAGTTCCTCTTTTATCTGAGAGGAGCTCATTGAGAAAGTGTCATCTTGAAGGGAGAAAGGGTTTCTTACTCCAAGATGTCTACCATCAATATTCAAGGCTTTAAACCCCAATCTCCAATGTGATGTACAATCCAAAAATGGCTCATGAGAATGATGGTTTGATTCCTTCTTGAGTGTTTCCATGTTGCACAACGTAGTGCAACCAAGCTGCTCTATAGTAGAAATGAGATTTGACCCTTGGTCATGCAAAAGTAAATCTACACATTGATCAAAAGAATTTGCTGCAACAATGGAATGTGGAAATATTTTCATACCTTGATGTGCATTTGGAACTTATTGCAGGGCTGCAAGAGTCCCTTCCTCAAAAGTGTCGGCTGCCCCAACTGTTGATGCATGTGACTGCTCCTCCATGAGTGTGACAACGTTATCACAAGCCTCCTCAAGAGGTGATGTGACCTTTTCTTTCTTTTCTCTTTCTCCATCAAAGGTTTGGATCAACCTTTGAGTGAAATCTGAAAAAGTATTCACCCTTGCATGGCTCAAGTGGCTGCACCACCAATCATAGGCTTCACCCTCCAAGTGCAGTGTTGAGATTTCAACAGCTTCTTTCCCTACTACAGAATGTAGTAGGAAAAATGCCTCCAACTTTCTCACCCAAGTTCTTGCATTAGATGACCCATCAAAGGTAGACAACAGAAATATATTGCCTTTGATTTCTTTTCTGCTACATTTTCTCTTCTCTTCCTTCAGCTAGATGAAATGAGGGAAATATAGAGTCTCCCTGAAGGATCTAGGTTGAGATCTATACTCAACAAGGTAATCACTGAGGATCTGATGATCTAAGTATCTTCCATGCTCAATATCTTCTTCTTGATGAGAATAGGAAGTGCATGGTACTTCCTCTTCTTTTTCTTCAATCTTCTTGACCTCCTCAAAGGTGGATGCATCTCCTATGGATCTGAAAATAGATGAGAATAAACTCATCTTTTTCAATGCTATGATCTTCTTGGGCTTAGACTCACAGGCTGAGCCAAGAAAGTTGCTACCACCCGAAGACTTTGCCGAACTATTTGATGAACCATAAAACGTAGGCAAATGGAATCGGCTCGCTGTATGATGGGTGTCTCCATCATGATAATGTCGGTGCCCTCTGTGATGGTTGCGAGGTCTGGTGTCCCACTTGAGCTGAACAAATTCTCTGAATAAAATGGCATCCGTGAACTCCAGTCCTGCTGCCTGGTACTCAACAAAATAATCACCTATGTGGTCAGACTTTGGGTCCTCCTATGCTCCTGCCCCAGTATCTACACTCAGAAAATTGGGCATAGTGGCATGAGTGGGGGCATGTGATGCCTGGTGCAGAGTGGTAACCTGCTCCTGCAAATGGTGGAATGTGCCCGACCCCTCACCAACCTAGAAACCCCTTGGGGTTTCACACTGTCTTTCCTCCACAGCCATGAATATCTAACCCATCACCTCTATCTGCCTTGCCAGATCCTGCACTGATATGAGGAGTGCTTCCCCAAACTGTTTTGCATCGCTATCCTCCGCCATCGGCTCTCCCTGCTCTACTTCTCCCGCAGGCTCCTCCTGTTCTGTGTCCACCACTCGAACGCAATCTCCCTCTCCGTAGGTTTTCTCCAAAATACTCTCAATATCTCTGTACTTCCTACCTCTGTGGAAGATGTAGGGTTTTTCTTCCAATGGCATAGACTACTAGCTCCACAGGCTGAGCTAGATCTATGCTCTGATACCACTGTAATATTCCTTTTAGGGATATTTCTAAAACACAACAAGCTCTAACCAGAGATGGACTGGGAGGGAATTTACCAGATATTTCACCTCTAAAATAGGGTGAGTTCTGGAGGCTATTTGGCCCTTTCTAGACTCTATCTAAGAGTGTGGGAAAAGCACAACAAGTGGTAGGGAAATCTAAATTTCAAAAGGGAGGAAATAACAGACTGCAGGCATACAATAATGTATATATAAAGCATGCATAGATACTCAAGAGATAAGAGAACGCTGAGCCATTTTATTAATCTGATGAATATAGAGGAGTACAATAGGTGATCAAGCGATAGCATCTAAATCTTGCACGAGGCAAGTTAAGATATGTTCTCATGGAATGATTGTGTTTCATATCTGCATCCAGCTGCTAAAAATGACTGTGCCACTGCCCATCAATACCTTCCTGTGGATCTGTTTTTTCCTCCCAATGATTTGGCCACCTCTATCTATGATTTATGCTGATTCAGGAATCCTCAATAGACAAATATCCTCCATGAATTCCCACTGGAGATTTCCCCAATACGGAATGCGTCCTCCACCTAGGACTGCACAGTCAAATAACGCGTTGTTCCTCTATCAATACATCGGATCGATCTTCCTATAAAGATACTGACAGGACTACCTCACCTGAGCAGGCACTCGAAGTCCCCTAGGGCTGAGGGTGAGATCTCCGAACGGAGACACTCAATGCGCTAAACAGCGCTGCAGACAGGCTAAACAGCCAGTGTGCTCCAAGTCGCAATGACCAGATTCAAATGCATCAATTCTTCATGATGTCAGAATGAGGAAACTATCTTCTTTATATAGCGTTTGCTGCTCTCGAAACCTATGTCTGACTCTACCCACGATACCACGGTAAGATCCCTTGGTTTCGTGTGCCTCCACCCACGATACCATGGTAATACTCCTTTGCTACGTGCCCGATTTGGCCCCCTTTATTACAACGTGTGTCTACTAGGAAATCCCCCTTATTTTAGAGTGAGTTGTGTTCCCTTTACTCACTTTTATTCATAATCTAACTACATAAAAGGAAAAATTGACCAAATTGAATATTCCAATTAGCCATTGCTAATTGAGAATATTACATAAAGTTACAATAAAAACATTTCCCCAATCAAACATTCCATATCCAAGTATAAAGCTATAAAGTTGCTTCCTCGTGAATATTTTAAAAAATATATGGCCCCACCATACTTCCATGTGGCATATTGGACCTCCAAAATACTGTAAGTTCTTAACAAGCACGATCACAAAATCTCTAATATGTCGATCCTCTGATATTTGATGCTCTGATACTCGATAACTATAATACTCCTCACCTCCGATATGTTGATATCTCCGATACTCCTCACCTTTGATATTCTTTGCTCTATTCACCTCATAACCTTTTGTATTATTGGCAGTGCTTAAAATCCTCAATACGAAACCTCTGATATATTTTCCCGCCAACTCTCATAACAATTATATATTTGGAAAATATGTATCGAAAGCCCTGAATATCGTAATTTTTTAAGTGTGACCATAGGATATCTCTAATAAAATTATTATGATATGATGACATGTAAAGAACCCACGTGAATGCATGTTTATCATTCAATTCCCAAAGGTATCAAATTTATGGTTTTTCTAAGTTCTAAACGACTTAATCATTACAACTTGATATCATCATGATTTTCCTTAAAGACACAAATCTTTATGGAAATTAGTTATTTGCGCTAAACAACTCTCCAGTAAGTAATTATCGCTCATTCTTCTGATTTTTGTTACAATATAGTCTCGATAATCAAAATTCAACAGATATGTCTAAGGCAGCTAAAGCAAGAAAGAAAATTGTGGTTCAACAGCAACCAGTTCCTCTTCCGATAGAAAACACTGAAATTCTTGCACTATTTTCTGACACAGTTTGTACTCCAAATGTCGGGAGCTCCTCCTGGGAATACATCTATAAGATTTTTGAAGATGAAGGACCTAGGATAACAAAGAGAATAGACACAACTAATGATTCTACCCCTATCTTAAGTTCTACGTACAACGATGTAGCCAATCCATTTCTACACAGGATTGAGCCCGGCCCAAAATCCTCCCTTATACAAACATGATCAGATGGGTTATTGACAATGTGAACATTTTCGAAATAAATTTCCTCACATTGAGGGACATAGACATCGATTCATTCACCAACAATGATTTAAGCATAATTTATTAGTTTCCACAACCTCAGCAAAAATATGACAAACAGTTTGTAGATAAGTTCATGAAAGCATGTGACCATCCATCAGAGGCCATCAGAGACTGGAGAAGAGATTTCAACAAGAACAAGCGAGAAGATAAGGGTATGTATGATTTTACTTCCCTTATAGGCCCATATTGTCAAGTAGTCACTATGTTGTGTAGAATTTATGCTTACCCTACTACAAAAAAATTCTCCAGCCAATGGGCACCACTCATTAAGATTGCCTCTGATGGTCATATCATGGATTGGGAAAATGTATTATCTGATAGCATAGCCTCTCACATATTCGCTTATAGGAAAAAGTGTATTTTTTCACTGAACGTAGTTTCTCCTTTTTATATGAGTGCCTATATCATGGATTCCATGTCTTATACCTCTACGTTTACCTCCATGGGATGGAAATGGACTATCAATGACCCAACCCCTATCCATATTTATCATGATATGCTTTGGAAATCTAAATATCAACCTAATTTATATATAATTTTTCTTGGAGTAATGTTTCCAATTCATTATAGTGTCTTTGACAAGAAATATCCTCGGGTTTCTTCAGAAGCTGAAAATGATCTATTATCAATTGGAAATTGGTTAGGTGAATAATATTTTACTTATATCTACATATTTGGAAGTCTTGTAAAACCCCATGTTTTTCCTATATATGTTTATGAAAAACTTCTTGCTTGAGAAGTAGCATATCAGACCATAGGTCATGGTCTTTCAAAGGTCTTAATAGATGCCAAAAAGACAATGTGTCCTGCCTTTCCTATTCAGTGTGGTGTATATGCTCTAGAAAATTACAAACATGTTGGTCTTGAAATTGATAATATTCAGTGTTTAAACTTCTCAACTATTCCTAACAGGGAGTATGATCCCACTCAAACTCCCAAAAATGTTACGGGACAGTCAAGTATCCTGTATTTTTCTCATGAGCATGATAAGTTTGATGACTGATTCGAAAATGCCTCTCCCTATTCACTAGTTTTAAAACAAGCAACATTGTTGACTCTAGAAGATATAGCTCAATTTAACCAGTACAGGGAGAAAAGGATTGCCAGTTTGCCTATGGATTTATAGAAACTTCCTCAACAAAGCACAGAGCAAGAATATTTTATAATTTTTAATGACACACAGACTACTAATATGACTCATACAAAAGTTACAAATACTTCCTCCTCTTCTCAAGTTGAGGAGCCTTTTATTGATAATAAGCTTGAAAAAAAGTGGGAGTAGTTCAATCAAGTTATTAGTGAAACAAATCCTTAGGATCTTAAGACTCCATAACATGAAAATGTCTTATATACTTCTAAAACTATAGAGAATATCCTGCTTACTATTGGGGCTTCAGAAAAGACTTTGGATACTCATGATATAGAGATTATACTAGCATTTATAACCTCTGAGGTCATTTTAAGGGTTGAAGAGATTCCTCCCCTTGACATATTCTACAGTCCTTAACATAAATATTTGGTCAAGAGACAGAGAAAAAGAAGAAATATTGATCAATCCCAGGACTTAGTCCCTAGATACACTTCTTTTGAGGCAGTATGGAAAGTTAAACAATCCATCCTTGCAGAGGATCTCAGAAGACTGTCACAGTTTGCAGAAGCTTATGTTACTGCCACCATAGACAAAGCCACCGAAGTACTGCATCTTTTGAAGGAGAAAGATGACAGGATTATGCAGTTGGAACAAGGTATTGACAATGAAAATAAAATCATTTCTCAACAGTGGCAAGAACATCTTGCAAAGATTCAGAAGAATTTTGATGCCATTAAAATTCAACATGACTTTTATTTGAGAGTTTGGGATGCTCAAATTTAGGAATTATAACAAAGGATTGAAAAATTGAAATTTAATCCTGAGTTGGCCAAGTTTAAAAGGGAATCAAGAGAATTAAATACTCTCCTTGCTCAATAGGTCACTTTCTGTGAAGATTTGTCTATCATTAATGATTTATGTCAAACAACCAATGCATTGGTAGATCACTTGTTCGACCTGAGGACATAATTTGAAGATATTGAAGAGAAAATTGAAGGCCACATAACATGGCAAGAAAACACTGAAGGGAAATCAGTAGATTTCCCAAGGATAAAGGAATTGCAAAAAGAAATAGTATTTCGAGAATGGGAAATCCACCTAAAACATTTTGAAACCAAAATATTCAATGCAAGGGACATCTCCAATCACCTCATTAAATCTATCAACGACAATTTACAACAGGAAAATGTTATTCCTGACTGTCCCAAAGGAACTCTTCCAGATATAAAATTGTTGACCAAAAAATGGTATGAATTGTCAAAGAAGAAGTCCTATAACATTGAAAATTTATCAAAGATTGACTTAGAATGCCATTGGAATTTCTTAGTTAAACCTCATATTCAATGGTTAATCTTTAGATGCTTATCTAACACAAACACTCATATGCTGCCAGCACTTAGGGATGTTATCTTTACTAGTTAAATGTGGATAAAGCCACAGTCTCTACCTGAATTGAAGCCTATGAAAAATATTTATGAGCTAAGACAAATTATGGGAGAGCATTCTTCATCACAATCTTAGCCAAATTATTACAACAGAAGTCTAAAATTGTCTTATCGTTTTATTTTAAGCATTCTTTGTTAAAACGAGTTCACTTGTATTTTTATTTTCTATATTTGTATTGAAAAAATATAAATCCCCTTCATTTTAATGGAGAAAGGGTTCTGAATTTTGGTGAGAAATGTTTTTTTTTTTTCACTATTGTAACAGAAGTTATCTTAATAGAAGGTTGAACCACTATTGTTTTTTCATTATCATAGTTACAATAAATCGGGTACTATTATATGTGTGTTTTTCCTTTGCTTAAGAGTTAAATGGTTATTTGATTTCAATTTATCATATATGTGTTGTAAGGAGTCATACATGTTTCACTATTTTTATGTTTGATTGAAATCATATGACATATCTATAAATAATGAAATCATATATATGTGATAAGTTTTTATTAGCAAAATTTAATTAACTATTTAATTAAATTTAGCTATCATTCTTTGTTTTAACTTCATATTTGTTTGATAATCTATATTGGCATATTGTTGATGAAATATTGTTTATATCACATATGCATTTATAAGCTTTCCCATGATAGAAATTAGTTTTAATTATTCATTACGTTTCAACTCTTAGTTACATTAAAACCGTTAGACATACATTCCATCCTATTATAATTTTGTTTAAACGGGAAACTAATCCCATAATCCTAGTTAAAGCCACCAATCCAAATGGAAAAGGATATTCTCTAAGGTCCTGGTCAGGTGATTTTCCCTAATGTTGAGGCAAACGTTTTGAGCCATCAACACTGCTACAACCCCCCCACAATATGTGTGTGTGTGTGTGTGTGTGTGTGTGTGTGTTTATGTATATGTATATATCCAGTATACCTCAATTTTAGGTCCCCCTCTACTTTTCAAGGTTTCAATGGTTATGTTTGTGGCTTCAATTAGTCAAAATCCTTAACTAACCTAATTTTTATCAAAGGTCATGGTTTCTCATGTTCTCACAAGGCATATTTCATATTCCTATCGTTTCTTCTTGTTGGTTCTCATTCTACTTAATGCATTAGGGTTTGTGGAGTTACTTCTTTACTCATGCACCTTCAAGCATTATATCCCCATAGAGTATGCATTACAAATTATAGGCATGAGCCTTGTGTTGCACAAGTGAAAATTTTGGCCATACTTCACCTTGGTTCTCATCGCCTAATTTGCATCTTCAATCTTGAACCTTCACGAGCATTTCATGGAAATTTTCAATCATAGTAATGGAAATTTTCATGGTGGAAACTTTATTGCATATCAATTCCATGTTCCGCCATTAAAATAATGTATATGATTCAATGATGAATAGGTTTCAAGTAAAAGGTCATTTATGCATTAAAAATTGAATCTTCAAAATGTGCATTTTGCATTGAACTCACTTTTGATCTAGCTACCATCCCTTTGTTGACATTTTTATCTCTCATATTACAATTTACCCACGTCACCATAGAACCTGCATGAGATGCCATTTGTTGAAGGTATTAATCCTATATTTTGTAAATATTATTGTTCAAGTTGATATTTGTAAATAAGCAAGGTTGGTATGCTTCCATGCTCATGGTGTTTCTCTCTTACGGTTTATAGGCATGGCTAGATAAAATTGATGTGGAGGGAGATCATGATAGATTGGTGGATCTATTAGAGTTGAATACTTTCTCATAAAATACTTTGAAGTTATCTAACTTCTATACTTTTTGGATCCTAATTGTTTTATCAACATGCTAGGTTAGAAGGACAAAAGAGTGGTGATCCCAGATTATCATAAGACTGTAATGGATATGCTCTAAGTAAATGAGTATGATCGTAAGATTATGTTAAAGGGGTGACCCCCTTCATTCTCATGTAACTAGTTGAAGGGAATGATGCCACTTATTAAATGCAATGGTGAATTGTGAAAAGGTGTTACAATCACATCTTTCGCTAGTGGTTGTTGGAGTATATTCAGAGGAAACCTAGGGAGAATATATTTTGTGCTTATAAAATATAAAACAATAGCATCATTTCTTGTTGAGGCAGGAATTCAAGAATATATCCATGTATTGTCGCTCGAGTTGGGATGAAATAATGGTACAGGTGCTTGAAGCACACCCTTAAAAGGAATTATTGTCTTTGAACGAATAATTATTTGTATGATTGTCTCCACTCACTACACATTATGCACCATATATCACTTAATAAAATTTTCAAAATTGGATATCATCAAACCATAAGGGTCCAATGTTTATTTAGATCAAAATTTCATTTTGAATACATGATTGGGATTAATTATCCATTTGAGTAGTTCCTTTTGTTCAAAATAGAGCAAAGGTTCAATTACGAAATTTGATAAGTTAGTGCTTAAAACTACCAATTAACACTTGTAAGCAGAATTCTCTAGATTTCATTGGATTATGAAGTGTCTATATAATTTTCATGAAATCATCTTTAATTCTTATCACTATGCATCAAATATATTGCGGCCTGTCATCCTGAATTCAATTCAAAATCTTTCGTCGGAGTTGTCAAGTGTGTGTTGGGTGTATCATTATGATTCCAAGACATAATATTGAAAATATTTCAACCACTTCTCTCAAAATGTTTTAAATATGTCTACAAACAATATTGTGGATATTTGACTGGTGGCTAAAGAATATGTTAGTATGAATCATCTGGAAAAATGGCTACTCTTGGTGATAGATTATCGGATTTTGATGAGGTTGTTCAAAAGAAAGTCATTAAAGAAGTTTGTGATTTCCTTCATGATGAAATGGTTTTAGCACACATCAGAAATACTATAGACAAGAATCCATCATTATGAATCAACACTTACTATGTCAACGTGTTATTAGTATCTCTCTAGATTATGTTATATCCATGTTTCTTTTCATCTTACTATTTGTATATTTATACGTGGGAATCTAGTATTATTTTTATTCCTCCATAACAGCGTCGTTGATTTGGTCAAAGTTGACCCATTCTTCATGCTCCATCCCTTTTTCACACATAAGGGCACTTTATCAAGCCACTAAAGTGACCTCCTTTCACATTAGCAATGATTTTATTCCTATTACGGAGATTTATGGGTCTCCATACCCTCTTATTATGTAATATTCCCAAATGGGAAAATCAACAATACATGCATGAAAAACGCATTTTTTAGAAATATAAGCATTAACAGAAAAATTCAGCCCATGGATCCAAGAGATCTAACATTATTACAACCAAATCCAAGAGGAAATCAGAAACATATCACTTTTTGCCTAGTTAAATAAGCCTCCTATGGAAAAAATAGCCCAAAAACACTGCAACCCCAAGACTACTACAACACAGAAATTACTGTTGAAAGTGACAGCGCAATTATTTTAGGGTTATATGCAAAAATAGTGAGAAAAATCAGATCTTCTCATGTATTAATTAAATGAGCTCAAAAACAGAGATGTAGTGTCTTTTTACATAGATCCAAGATGACCCAGCAAGGGTTTCTTGATAAACATGAAGTACAAGAAGCATATGTTGCAGATCTATGGATGAATCACACTATATGGCTGAAGCACTACATAAATATGGTTGAATAAATGGTTTTAGCTCCTCCTTCTATCTTTCCAAGAAGAAGAATGAACCTCCTTCAGGGAAACTAGCTCAAAATACAAGGGATTAAACCCTTCCACTGCAATACCTTAAGAAATAACAAAATTTATGCAAGGGACTATGCTGTTGTTGAAGGTGATTGCTTGGCCTAACACCAGATAGTGGAAAATGTGGCACAGGATGCTCCTCTTATATCCCTTAAACAAGTTCTCCAAGAAGAAGTTGGGAATTCCCGCATGAGAAAACCCTTGCACTGAACAGTGAAAAAAACTTAGCTAAACAGCCAAAGAATGCAAGAAGTATAAATAGACCACATAAAAAATATAATCTTCAATCATGCCCCATATGGCTACCATTCCCTCCATTATATAGTTTATGAGCTTCCTCACCAAGGGTCCCACCCAATTATGAGGTTGCTCCCATGCAAAAGCTCCTCCACCAAAATTTCGTTGTCTCCATTAGTCCCACTCATATATTTATAGTGTTGTTTGATTTATTCAACCATGACTTAGTCTCCATTCACAACCAAGGTGTCTTTATTTTGACTAGCTAGATTGATCTTCATTCACACTAAGATGTCTTTATTTATGATCCACTCCTTATATAATAATGTTGTTGACTTGGTCAAACTTGACTTTATCCACACATTTTAGACCATGTTCACACATGAGAATGTTTGATCTAGTTATTAACATGATCCCTTTTCACATTATGAGGGATTTTATGCCTACTTAAGAAACTTATGGGCCTCCTTACCCACTTATTCATCTAACTAGATATTAAAAGAAAAATTAATATTCCTATTAACTGCATGCTAATTCAAGAATATTAAAGTCTTCCCCTCCAAAATTTTGCTTGTCCTCAAGAAACTACAATGGTGCTGCAAAATCTCCCCTCCTCCTCTTGGGGCCTCCACATCCAATAGTCCCCACCATTGCTTCAGATCTTCTTCAACAATTATGTCTCCCAATGGTTCCTCCCAAATGTGTAAGTTGGCCTTTGGTGGATAAACCAAATGGCTCTCATCATGAAAGAGTGGAAGGTCTATATGGAAACCTTCTTGTTGATCAATGGCCTCCTCAGGATAGAAGTGATGACAATCATGGGGAACTTCATTACCAATGAAAGGCTCCCATCTCCATGATATCATCCAAATGAAATGAATCACCTCCCAACTTTGTAATTCATAGAAAGGCTCCTCCCAATTTATCATGAGAGGCATGTCCCAATTTCTCAAAACAATCATATGGCCCACATCATAAAGAAACAAGTGATCTACTATAGTGGCCATATAATCTCCCATGCTCCCCTTGAAACATGTAGTGCAAAAAGTGTGGGAAATTTCTTCCCCAAGGACACATCCAACCAATGTGTCTCTTCTCCAACCATGTTCCTAATAAAGATAAGAACATTTTCAGCATATGGAATCATAATTAAAGTCATGCTAGCTGCCATATGTAATAATGGAGAAGGACAACGGTCCCTCATGTGCAACCAGCGCTGTTTTTCTCCTAACTTCCATAGAGTATGATATAACAAGTGCTCTTCTGACCACTTGTTTGCTGCCCCATTCTTCTTGCATGCTTGGAGAAGGTGTGTGATGGTTGGTGTTAATGAAGCATGCCATTAAGAATACAACATCTCCATTTCTCATGGCCTCAAGTAGCCCATGAAGCCTATAAGAAAAAGTACCCCCTCTTGGAGCAATGACCTGCACATGAGTGTTAATAAAATTCAAGCATATTGTAAATACATCATAATGTTCAGAAATACAACTCTTACTATACACTTGATTCAAATCAATGAGGAGCTCATGGATGAGCTCCCTCTCACACCCAATGAATAAGGAGGTGGTCATGATAACTCTTCCCAAGAGCTATGTTCCTCCTTAATTAGAAAATGATCTATGCACTTCCTCATGTGAGAGTGCATCTCTTCTTTGAATTTTCCCACATGAATCCATCTAAGATAGTATGGTATGCTCTAATGAAATCATTGGTCTTAGAAAGAAAGATCTCATAGGATGCATTAAATATTTCATCCTTAAGCTTGGATTCTCTAGTCAAATAGATCTGATCATGAGAATAAATGACTCCCTCAACTACTTTATACCTCCCATCCATCACTTGCCCATCTAGAACCTTACATGCAAAGAGGTCCTTAGAATATTCCATCAATAGTTGGGACTCCCAATATGGATCTAGGCTCCCCAACAATGATAGTGTTATAGAAATTTGAAATGCAGCTCTTGTCATAACATGGATTTCCTCTTTGACATGCTTGATGCCAAAGTCACATTTTGGAGTACTATTAACTTTCTTTTGCTTCCTTTCTTACAGCTAATCTTGCTCAAGGAAATATTGAAGCAGATGGAATTCAACCTCCCCTTGAAAAGTTTTTGCCTTCCAAAACTTCCTTAATTTGGACCATGCATGCAAGAGTGTTGATATCCTCTTATCATGTTCAGAAATATTCTTTGTGTGTGAAAATATCATTGGCTGCCCCAAAGATATGGAGTGGCCATTTGACATAATATCTATTTCATCATAGACTTTTGAATCTTCTCTTTCCAACGCAAGTAGCTGAGTGGGAGATAGAAATGTCCATTTCAGAAATTTTCTTATCTTTCTTTTAATCCCATCAAAGATTCTCTGCATTGTGCTAGCTTCTCCCAAGGCTCCCTCTTTAGCCAAATATGTAAATGTTGTCCATAGTTAAGAGAACACTTTATTCTTCTTCCAATCAGGGGGTCTTCCTGGTCGAATGCCTCCATGAAAAGAAACATCAAGGCATAGAGCAGGATGCATATGTGTATGGACTGATTTGTCCTTGTCTTCATTGCCCAAATCCTCCTACTTCCTTTGTTCACCAAACTTCTGAAATAGAGAAGGGTGTGTGCTTCTCATCATATTATTCGTATCCTCCCCTTTATCTCCTTTTTTCTTCAAGATCTCACCATTTTCCAATGATGGCACATGCTTCACATGGATTGTGCCATGATCTCCACATGTGATATTCTTTGGAACTCCTTAAAAGAGTGCAAGTGTTTCTCTCCTTGGAGCAAGTGCTTCATATTCCTCTTCATGAGGTACTGGATGTGCTCTTGATCTGACAACGTTGTTACCACCAACCTTCTATTCCTCCTCATCAATAGTTGATAATGTCTCATCAACAATGAGAGACCTTAGATCTTGGTCTTCTCTTGGAAGAGGAATCTCCATGTCTTTCTTTTGAGAAGAAAGCTCATCATGCAATGGGGACTTTTCCCTTGGCAAGGTATACAAGTTTTCATCCCCCTCAATGGTTTTCGGAAATGGAGCTATATTTATAGATCCTTACAACTCATGCAAAGGTTTTGTTTGTTTTGGTTTGATTTGATCCATCAAATATGTTTCATGAAATTTCTCATCAAATATTTCCAATATTATTCTAATAAACTTTGCATAAGTAGGTGTATTTGCATTCTTTAAGGAAAAATACTCAAACAACCACCAAGCATAAGCCTTACCTTCAAAATTCAGCGTTGCTACTTTGATGGCTTCATCTTCAGAAACTTGATGTTGCTGCACATAGGTGTTTAGCTCCTTCACCCAAACCCTAGTTGGACATTTAGGTGATCCCTCAAAAGTAGATAGAAATAATTTACCATGTGTTGTAGCTCCTACAGACAGCCTAGAGTTGTGATAGACCAGTGCCTAGGACATCTTAGCATAGCAAGGAGCGTATAATATAATATATGAAGTTTTCAACTTCAGCTCACATGCTACCTCCTGTAAACAGGGAAAATTAGTCTGAATGGGACCAGGACCTTCAGAAACTGACACAGGGGAAGGACTACTGCAAAGGCAATATGCAAAACTCCAATACAAAAGCAACAGACAATTCAGAGACAGCTTACTGCAAAGCAGGCCGATTTAGAAATACTTCACATAAATAAGTTATCAGAAGGTGTATGTAGTGAATGAAATGTGGAGGAGATATTAGTTAACGTTGAGCTGATACCCAGATACAAAATACCACCATGCATGGGCTTACCAATCTAAGAATCCATACATAACAATAGTGTTTTAAAATCACCCTCCCAAAGTAACCAATATAGCAAAAATACAGTTTAGATGAATAATGGAACAGAATATCATGCATGAGCCATATTTAAAGCGCTTGACTGATCCGAGCATGGGCATCAACTAGGATGAATCCATACCAAAAATCAGTGAGCCACTCGCATTCCAAAACATGATACAGGAAGCATGGATGAAATGAAATGATCTATTAAAATAACATGTAAGAGAAAGTTACAGACTGTGAAATACCAAAGACTAGAATCCTCTTTAACAAATGGAACTCCTCCTCACTGAGACCCTATGGGCTCTGAGCCTTCATACAAAAATTCTACAAAATGTATACAAAAAATACTTTCACTGCATAATTTTCTGATAAAATCTGGAACCCTAAATTGTTCGTTCTCCTCGAATTTTATAGGAGAAACCAAAACCTAGTAAAAAAAAGGTAGGTGCTGAACATTTAATTTGCATAATTAAGGAAAAATGGCGGAAACATTCGCACCCATACTACTGAATGAATATGTTGTGATGTTTGTACTCTGCTGCCTTCTTTCTGAAGTAAATGTGCTGGGTAAAAATATCTTCAGGAACACGGTATATAATTAAAATCACATGGACATCCCGTCCTTTCTTGGAGAGAAAACTCCTGCTGAAATAAAACCTGGAGGGTATTGTTTATTGTGCATTGTACCCTCTGCCTTCAAATCCCTGAATGGAAATTTAAAATCCTGAATGTTGAATGTTGAAATCTTAGATCCTCCATTGATACTTTTTGCCACAACATTAATATCTCCATCTGCCAAAAAATCTGTGCTTTGAAGGGCTCTGGTGGGTTTGCTGGCTTCTTTAATGGTGGTCATGTCGCAGCAACTACCCATGACTTTCTTTATGAATTTCGTATCTGAAAACTGGTCCTTTCTTGCACCCTCGGCTTCTGTAATGGAGGTTGTGAATAATGACAATTTTTCATCATCGTGAACCTGCAAAACCCGCAAAATCGTCAAGAAACAAATGCATGGGGACGACGATGCAATGGAGATGACTGTGTAACAGAGCGACGTGATGAAGTGGCGGAAATATGCAGGGTGGCAATGAAAACGAACTGGAACTATGGCGGGTGGACTGGGTGGAGGTTTTCAACGTAAAACGAATGAAGATTTGGTATAAGAAATGAATGTATACGAGAGGAGGAAACATGTGACACACACGTGGAATGGGTGATGGGTGTACGTACAAAATATTATGTGGAAAGGATGACGTGGAGCGCTAACAATGAGACCGGTCAGTGGCGGGAATGATGGAATCTTGACTGTCCAATCTCGGGAGGAGATCGACGGTTGAAAGAGTGACGGAGGTGATAGACAGTGGGCCAGGGTTGTGATTTTCCTATGGTTAAACCCCATGCAGCTTCAGAGCGCGATGGCCGTTGGATGAAGACCTCCAGATCAGACGGTTGACAGCGATATCACTGGGCGTCCTGTTTCGAAAAATAACGCGTGATGAATGGCAGTTTTGAAACCGTACGCTAGGATGCGTGGCAGACAGTGTATGGAATCGCTGGCCCAAGGAGAATTACCGCCCACTTCCAAAAGGTGGTGCGATACATACCACCCGGTTTTTGCAATGGGAGCGGGCGTGGGGACCACCAGGACAGGCGGGCTGCAGACCGTTGATTTCACAGTTTTATTGGATGGCTGAGATGCGGTTTGGGTGATGAATGGAGTGGGCCAAGGACGTAGTGGAGTGATGTGAATGTCGTTCGATCTATACAGATCAACGGCCGAGAGCGCGCCCGATATACATACGTGATAAGCGCCTCTGATTTTAGCACTTGGTCTGGTGCCCAGGTTACATGGAGAACAGGATAGAGGGGCTAAGCCTTGAATATATTTAAATGCGGGGTTTTCTGCCTTATACAGTGTAATTTGGGAGCGGGAATTGGTAACGATAGGCGTAGATTACTGCAACACTGCAACCCCAAGATTACTGCAACACTGCAACCCCAAGATTACTGCAACACAAAAATTAATATTGAAAGTGAGAGCACAGTTATTTGAGGGGTATATGAAAAAATAGTGAGACAAATCAGATCTGCTCATGTATTAATTAAATAAGCTCAAAAATAGAGATCTAGTCTCTTTTTACATAGATCCAAGATGACCCAGCAAGGGTTTCTTGATAAACATGAAGTAAAAGAAGCATATGCTACAGATCTATGGCTGAATCATGCTATATGGCTGAATCACTGCATAAATATGGATGAACATGAAAATAAATGGCTATATCTCCTCCGTCTAGCTTTTCGGGAAGAAGAATGAACCTCCTTCAGGGAAACTAGCTCAAAATACAAGGGAGTAAACCCCTCCACTGCAATACCTTAAGAAATAATGCAGTTTATACAAGGGACTACGGTATTGTTGAAGGTGAATTCTTGGCCTAACACTAGATAGTGGAAAATGTGGCATAGGATGCTCCTCTTAGATCCCTTAAACAAGTTCTCCAAGAAGAAGTGGGGAATTCCCGCATGAGAAAACCCTTGCACTGAACAGTGCAAAAAACTTATCTAAATAGCCAAAGAATGCAAGAAGTATAAACATACCACATACAAAATATAAACTTCAATCATGCCCCATATGGCTGCCATTCCCTCCATTATATAGTTGATGAGCTTCCTCACCAAGGGTCCCACCCAATTATGAGGTTGCTTCCATGCAAAGGCTTCTCCACCAAAATTACGCTATCTCCATTAGTCCCACTCATCTATTTACAGCATTGTTTGATTTAGTCAACCATGACTTAGTCTCCATTCACACCCAAGGTGTCTTTATTTTGACTAGCTATATTTATCTTCATTCACACTGAGATATCTTTATTTATGATCCACTCTTCATATAATAATGCTATTGACTTGGTCAAACTTGAATTTGTCCACACATTTTAGACCCTGTTCACACATGAGGATGTTTGATCTAGTTATTAACATGATACCTTTTCACATTATGAGGGATTTTATGCCTACTTAAGCAACTTATGGGCCTCCTTATCCATTTATTCATCTAACTAGATATTAAAAGAAAAATTAATATTCCTATTAGTTGCATGCTAATTTAGGAATATTACATATTCAGAAAATTAAGAAGCAAGAGAAAAAATTTCCAAATAGCTCATGGCTAATTGGGAATATTACAGTCCTCCCCTCCCAAATGGTGCTTGTCCTCAAGAAATTGTAAAGGCGAGTGTTGCGACTCTTCTCCTCCTCCATTGGTGACACCTCCATGTGATAAGTTCTCCCCATATATCAAGTGTCTCCCAATCAATCCCTCCATGACATGCTCCTCCCAAGTTCTCATGAGATGAAAATGACTCATCCCACAATGAAGAAAAAGACCCAATGAAGTAATCATGGTTTTCCCAATGTCCTCCTTGAAACATGAAGCATAAGAAACATGGAGAAAATCTCTCCCAAAGGGCATGCTCAATCCTCCCATCCTTCCTCCATTCATTCCCATAATAAGAATAAGAACATCATCAATGTATGAGATCAAAACCAATGATACATAAATATCCATATGCAATAATGGAGGTGGATCATAGTCCCACATGTGGAACCAGCACAGTATATCTCTTGAATGCCTCAAATAATGATATGGTAAGTGGTTTCCCCGCCACTTACTTGTTGCCATATTCTTCTCACTTGTTTTGAGAAGGTGAGAAATTTTTGGTGCCTTTGGAGTGCACCTTGAAAGGTAAATCATATCCTTATATCCTCCTATGGAGTGGCCATGCTCAACATAATTTATGGCCCAAAGTTGACCATGAAGTTTATAAGGAAGAATGCTCCTACTTGGAGCAATGGCTTGCACATGTATGGTGAAGGAATGCAAATAATCATCAAATAAATCATTATGCATATAAACATGATCCTTACCATAAACTTCCATCATACTAATGGAGTGCCTCATAGATAGATCCCCTCTCATTCCTATAGAAGAAAGAGGTGGTTGTGATAAATCCCTCAAATATTTATGTATCTCCTCCATCTCCACATGATCCATGCATCTCCTCAAATGTTGATATATCTCCTCTTCAAAGCCCTCCCAAGTTTATCCCTCCATGATAGTGTGGTATGCTCTAATGGAATAAGTATGGCTGAAGAGAAAATCTTCATGTTCTACATGTAGTAACTTCTCCTTGAGCTTGGAAGCTCTAGATAAGAAGATTCTACCATGATAGTATATTACCTCATCTCTAACTGAATATCCCTCCTCTAGTAGTTGATCATCAAGTATCATGCAAGTTAAAAAATCCTTGGAATAATCCACCAACAGTTGGGATTTCCAATATGGATCAATCCTCCAAAGTGACAGCGTTGATGATATATCATATAAAGAATTTGTCATGTGGTTTCCCTCCTCTTTGACATCTCCTATGCCAAAGTCACATATTGGAAGGTTGTTGTCCTTCCTCTGTTGCTCCTTCCTCGGCGCAAGATCTGAGGGTAATGATGATGTTGGGAGAATGTCTCCCTCCTCATTGAGTCTAACTAATACTCTCAATGTTGTACCATGACCTCCCAATGCTCCCACTCCTCCTAGATCTATGAGTGGTGCACCATGATGTGAGACATTTCTCACCAACTCTTGATCAGGTGGCCTCCCAGATGGTTTTCCAGAAAACAGTAATGTCTCATGGGCCAAAGTCATGTGCATAATAGATGGGGTTTTTAGTCATTGCTTCCACTTCGCAAATCCATCTATATTTTCTATGTGGAAGTTGTTTGTGAGGGATATGTGTGCATGCCTCTAATCATCTGACTTTTTCCACTCTTTCTATACACCCATTCCATCTGCAAAATCTCCCAATTTGTGGTGACCTTCCCCAAAGTAATCAACCACTGCACACCCAATATCACATTGGTGTTAGGAATGTCAACCAAAAATAAGTGATCAGTCAATGTATATGTCCCCATGGTGACAGATAAAGATGGAACATAATGCATGCACTACATAGTTCTAGCTCCTGGGACTAAAATAGAAAATCCCTCAAAATCATCAGTGGGTATTGCCCTCCTCTACACTATTGGGCATCAATAAAGTTGTGGGTAGCCCCACTGTAAATAAAAACTGAAACCCTCTGATCCAAGATGGAACCTCGAACCCTCAAGGTCAAGTACTTGGGAACTCCTCTCAATGATGCAAGACCCCCTCCAATTGGAGCAAATGCTCCATTCCCACCTCCTAGTGGTAGTGGATCATCTCCTGTTATTCCAATGTTGTTACCTCCTTCTAGTTCTTCTTATTCTTCCTCCTTATCATCTAAGAAGACCTCTATATAGTGTTCCTTCCCTATTGCACATCTATGTCTGGGTGCCCATGATTCTTGGCATGTGAAGCAAAGCTTCCTTCTCCTCAAGTCTATTTGGACATCATCATTAAGAGTTACTTTTTTTTGGCTCTCTTTTGAAAAATTAGCCTTCTCATCTTTTCCCTTTGATGGGAAAGTGGGCTTTTGCTGAAATGTTACTTTTTATTTTGGTAGGGCATCTTGTAGATCTCTAGCCTTTTCAATGGCATCTTGAGGGGTAGTGCACTTGGTAGATTTAACTAACCCATGAAGAGGTTATTCTAACCCATCAATAAACATATAGACCCTCCTTGCTGCAAATAAATCAGGAACCATAACATAAAGTTTCAAAAATTCAGAAATTTAAGTTTCTGGATTACATGATTGTTTGACCTTTTCTAGCCCCATGAAATATGCTTCCAGGTCTCTCTGATCAAACCTCTCCACCAACCTCCTTGTGAACTCTGAATATGCAGTCACATTGGCATGACCCAATGTAGACAAGCCATGAAACCACAAATCATGTGCCTCACCTTCAAGGTGCAGCGCTACTATCTTGATGGCCTCCATCTCTGGTAGTTGGTTCAGCTTGAAGTAGATGTCTAGATTCTATACCCATGATTTGGCAGTGCATTTTGATGACCCATCAAGTTTGGGTAAGAAAAATCTGCCCATAGTTCGGTGTAGATCATGATTCTGTATGAATCCTCCACCTTTATTGTGATTCTGGGGTCTCCTATTGTCCTTGATCTGAAAAAATTCTTGAAAACTCAAATGATCCTTGAATCTCTGAGATTGAGACCCATACTCCATGACATAGTCTTCAAGAGTTTCTTGTTCTTGAAACCCTCCATTTCCCAATGCTAAGAATGTAGGCATTGTAAAGCGTTGGGAAACCTGTTGTTGCTTCACTTGTTGATCACTCCAGTGATGAGAAATATTGAAGCCCTCACCATGTAGAGACCCTTTAGGGGAATCCTTATGTCTATCCATCCTCATCTCCTTTATTTATCTTGCAGTGTCTTGCATATTTTGACGAAGAATCTTAACAAACTCCTTATCATCCTCTTCTCCTGATAAAGGGGTTTTACACTTGTCTTCTTTATCATATGTAGATTCATACTTCCGGTTTCTTCTTCTGAGATACCTATTATCTCTATCTATGAGGGGAAATCCTTCTTTTGATGACATATTGGCTTAAGATGCAAAGGATGAGCCAAGAGTATGCTCTGATACCAATGTAATATTCCCAAATGGGAAAAGAAAGAATATAGTGCATAAATATAGAAATAGAAGTGAAGATCAATGCATAAATGTGAGATACCAATATGGAGCTTCTTTATTCATCATAAAATTATCAAAAATGTACAAAATAATGGGGCACAAAGCATATAACAAGCTCCAACAATCCTCCAATATAAAAATTCCTCAAAGTGAGGTGCTGCTACTATATCAAAAATGTCGGAAGGCTGCTACAGCATAGTCATAGGAGCACTGCTGCAGAAAATGAATATACACAATATGAAATGTCTGATATATGCCTCAAAAGTTAATGTACATGAAGATCAAGGCTCTATAAAACCTCCAACAAAGAACCCAAGAGGGTTTTCAAAAATACACCAATATACAAGAAATGAATCAAAGCCCTAGGGCTGAAGATTCACTACAAAAATAAACAATATAACTGAAAATTTGTGGCTGATCTGATGTAGCAATAAATATAGCCTCCTCCAATAGACTCTCTAGATGAAAGGCCGATCCCTTAACTAGAAAACCTCTTCTCCAAATGGTGTACTGAAACCACCCCTGCAACTCCTCCTAAAATAACGCAGTCCAAGATAGAAACTACGTTGTAGGGGAAAATGATGATGTGGACTAATGAAAAATGTTGCAATAAGGCTCAAGGGTGTTACTCACCAGCCTCCCAATGGAAGGAAACCTTACTCCATTGAAAAACATATCAGAAATCACCCAAACGTATTCTCCACTATTGCAACCTGCAACTCCTGCACATCTCTCAATAGAAACTGTGCTATATAATAAAGATGGAGCTTGGCCTAATGCCTAAGTGTGGAAGTATAGTGCAAATACTCTTCTTGAGTGGACACTAGAAGTTTCCCAAGGATAGAGGTGGGATTCCCGCTCAGGAACACCCTGTGCTAAACAACACTACAATCTTATATAAACAGCTGAAGAGAGCAACCGTAGTCTAAATAGACCATAAAATCCAAAATATCATAACATAACATAATGATCTATGGCTTCCATCCTCTTCCTTATATAAGTGTTGAGCTTCCTCACCCTCGACCCCACTCATTAAATCCATTATCTCCATGCATGAGATCTCCCTCCAACACTGCGTTGTCCCTCAATAAATGTCCACTCCTCCATAACAACGTTTTTGATTTGGTCAAAGTTGACCCAGTCTTCATGCTCCAGGTCCTTTTCACACATAAGGGTGCTTTATCAAGCCACTAAAGTGACCTCCTTTCACATTAGCAGTGATTTTATTCCTACTAAGGAGATATATGGGTCTCCATACCCTCTTATTCAGCAAATTAAGAAGCAAAAGAAAAAATTAATATTCCAACTAGCTCATGGATAATTGGGAATATTACATATTTCCATGTACCTATTATATCAGCTTCCTAATCATAAAGGACCAGGTCACCCTCCGAGAAGATGCGAGGTTGGACATGCTTGTCTTATTGCACCTTTATAAATCTCATATGCACTCCGTTGGCCAATTGGCCTTCACGACGCATTTCATCAATATGGATGAGGTTAAAAAGACGCGCTTCTTAAAAAAAGGTGTTAGGTAACAAGTCTATTGTGAGTTTTAACGACGATGTTTCACATTGGATTGGAAAGATAGCTTCCATACCATACACCAATTGAAAGGGGGTAAATCCGGTTGTGTTTCTCACCGAGGTTTGATATGCCCACAAAGCTGAGTATAGGATTAAATGCCAATTTTTTGTATGAAATCCTATCATTCATTGAAGCATTCATTTAAGAATCTTGTTAATCGACTCAACTTCTCCATTTGATTGTGGATAATAAGGAGTAGAACTATCATGCGACAGTACTAATTTGGTAGTCAACTCATTCATCATATGATTGCGAAAATGTGAACCATGATCTGTGACTATAGCTTGTGGGACCCCAAACCATGAAATGAAATGATTAAAGAAAAACAATGCAACTATTTGTCTTGTGTTGTTGAATGTAGGCATCAATTTGGCCCACTTGGTAAAGTATTCTACAGTGAAAATAATATAACCATGCCCCTCAGACGAACGAGGGTTACAGGTCATGAATTCAATGCCCCATTTTGAAAATGGTCCCACAGAGACAACAAGATGCATTGGCACTGGCATTTTGTGGATTTTACGATCAAATATATGGCACATATGACAACTTCTGACTACGAGGATGCAGTCGTGAAATATGGTAGGCAAAAATTAATCGGCACGAAGTATCTTATGTGTGGTAGCATTCCACCACAAGCCCTAGCATGATAATCATTTAAAACCTTTCCAGTCTCCTCATGAGTGAGGCACCTTCTTAAGATTGTATCAACACCACGATGATAAAGTGTATCACCGACGATCAGATAATATTTGGCTTGGTATCAAATACGTCGTTGGTCATAGCGAGAGGTATCAGGCCGAAAAGTATGGTTCTGGAGATAAATGATAAAATCCCCATACCAAGGATCATAAATAGAGACTCATCAAGAATAGATGGTTTCGATGTAGTAGCAGTACTATCAGAGGGAAGGTCACAGAGAAGCTTAGCCAAAACTAAAGACTTATTTGACTTGGATTTGATGAATTCCAAATCAAACTCCTGCAAAATGACAATCCATTTTGAATAATTTCCCCCCAACAATTGATGTGATAAGATGTAAGTCATGGGGTTACAATTTGAAATGACAATGGTCTTCCAAAGCAGGATATAGTGGCGAAATATTTGGACGGCTTGAACAACCACCAAGGCAAGATCTTCTACATATGAATACTTCACTTCCGTATCATTGAGATTACGACTCAAATAATATATCAAATGTTCTATCCCATTTTCTACTTGGAACAATACCATTGCAATGGTCGTATCATCTACGACGATATATAATAAATAATCACTCTGATAATTGGGGGGATACATTAATGACGCTCAGACAAGTGTATCCTTGACAGCATCAAAAGAATCTTGTGCAACATTATCTGAATGAAAGGGAATCCCCTTTTTCAAGATATGATTAAATCCTTTAGCCATTTCAGCATAGTTGGGTATGAACCTCCTTAGGAAGTTAGCCTTTCCCTGAAGTTTCTGTAACTGAAGAAAATTTGATTGCACATGCAAATCAAGAATGGACTGGACCTTCAGTGGGTCGATTCGAATTCCTTCTTTTGAGATGACTAATTCTAGGAAAAGACCAAAACCAACATAAAACACACAATTATGTGGATTGAGGCATATTTTGTGGTGTTGACTGTGTAAAAATATAGCTCTCAAATGCATCGAGTGATCAATCTGGTTTCGTGAATGCGAGAGTAAATCGTCTAGGCACACTCTGATGGTCCCTTGTTTTTTCATAACAGTAAAAATGTTGGAAACCCACTCAGTTAGCGGAACAGGGTATATGAATCCAGCATGTAAAAAAATTTCAACTTCTACTTTAATGGCAGCGGCCTTCTTCGGATGAACAAGCCGAAGGCGTTGACGTATCGGTTTGAGGTCAGGGTACATATTAATAGTGTGTTCAATGATACTAGTATCTATGCCTGGAATTTCCTCGTATGACCAAGTAAATACATCATGAAATTCATGAAAGAGAGAGTGATATGTTTCGAGTTCTGATGGAGAACAATACACGCCAACATGAATGTTTTCTACAATGCCGAATTTGGTCGAAATATCGATACAAATGGTTTCTTCAATTTTTGATCATTTTTTCTCGAAATTGATTGCATTAATAGGAAAATAATTCGAAAATAATGTTTTGATCGATGGGTGATATAGTTCAATAATATTATCTTCTTATTAATCATGAAGATGGGAGCGATGATGCTAATCTTCCCATGGTTCTTCTTCTGTCATCATGGATTCCACAATATTCTCATCTGTCAAGAAAGTTGAGGAAAAAGGATCAGATGGAGTACCAAAATCTAATGAACGATCAACCCAAACGACTGGCGACGATGATTTCAGATTCACCTCCCAAGCCATATAGATTAATTTCTATGCCAACTCAATTGGGTTGGGCGGAAAGAACTCATCCAACGTAACAACTTCAGAATCACCCATAATATTCCTTAAGCTAGATGGAGTGGAAGAATGTAGCATGTCTCTATGTTTTCAATTTTTGCCAACGTCGTAGGTGGCGGTAATGCAAAGGTTCCCATGAGAGTATAATCCTTTAAGAGTCCCACACCAATGTTATGAAGTGTGATTTGGGGTGTGTGAACTAATGGAACGCTTCCATTTACCTAGGAACTGGAGGCAAAGAAGGATAGTTGATTGATGATTGTGATGACACCTTTATGTGGAAAGGCGATCATTCTAAAATATGTAGAAACGATCGCAGTCATACCATATACCCATGGCCTTCCGAGTAAAATTTTGTAATGAAGGGTCCGTCAATGACCTCAACTTCAACATTTATTGTTTTTCCCCCTAGTTCAACATGCAAGTTATTGATAATACCGCAAGGCTTATATGTATGTCTATCGAAACATTTCAACGTCGTAGGTGATTGAGATAGGCGCGGTGAGCCAAGTGACTTCCAGTAGTTTAGAGACATAATACACGTAGGTGTTCCCTCATCAATAATAGTACAATGAAAATGGTGGTTGAGAACATTAACTTGGATGGATAATGCCAATTCTATTGGTAATTGTGGCACATAGCCCGTATGATTAAAGACTACGAGATTGGAATTTGTCGGATCAATTCCACCAATTTTCAACAACAAAGTCTGCTTCTGGGAGGGACAATTTTTAAGCACCTCAAGCGCTGACATAGCTGAAGGGGATTGAGCCAAATCTTCAACTATATTATGAGCAGCTCGGGCTCGGGGATTAAACATCGATTTATGAACGACTCCCTTCGGCGATTTGATTGTCAATTCAGGATTAGCAGTTGATAGCATCAATTTCATAGATTGATTCATGGTTGAGGTATTAGGTTGATCAATAGCCTGACTACCATAGTATTTATTACGCATTGACACCAAAACATCAGTCGATGGCTTCATGATAGACAGCATAAGCACTTTGGAACTAGAAGTTGGATCCGTAGCAACCAAATTTGTGTCCGGATTTGGAAATGGATCTGTAAAAACTGCAGATGCATGTGAGGTCTTAACCAATTTTGAGACTTTGGCGCAGTGAGGAAAATCTCAAAAAAATTGTTCCTCATTACAGATATGCAAGGGTAACGAGGTTTCTGATTTCTAGACGATTGATAAGATGATCTTTCTTGCGGGGTAGAAGTCTTTTTTTTCTTTGATTTCCCCTTTTTCTTACTTCCGGGTTGCTTGTCACTTTTTCCCTTATCAGATGACATGGCATGGATTTCAAAATAAGCTGTAGGATCAGATTTAGTAGAGTGATGTGTGTTGTAGTACCAATCATACCATCTTCGGCATGACTATCTTTAGATGGAGGAGGAACAGTAAAATTAGATCGCGGCAGTTTGGGAATTTTCTCATAGAGCATGCTAGACTGAGTGTAAATCAAGTCTAAATATTGGGCATGAGCAATGACATGCTCTCCAGTGACGACGCCACCCTTAGACACATCCTCAGTTATAGATGGTAATAGGGACTTAATGAACCACTTAGCAAGGAGCTGATCAGGAACAAATGTCTTAACCATTCTACGACGATGACGACACTCATGAATATGATCAGAAATGTGATTAGCATTAGTCTGTTTAAAATTAGTCAATTCCAGTTTCATATCATATGGGTAACTAGAAGTGGGTCAAAAAGACAGTAGCTAGGTTAGTGAAATTGTCAAATGAAGCTCCTAGTAACTAGATGTACCATTTTGCAGCTGGACCAGTGAGTGTACGCTGGAAAAGGCGTAGTCAGACGAAGTCATTATTTAGGGAGTTAGATGAACACGAAAAATTATAATTCATAACATGTGTCGACGAGTCTTCCCTAGGGTTTCCATTGAACTTAGGAATATTCGAGGGTAATTTATGAGGTATCACCGGCCACCAAGGAGCATAATTTTTTGGATCATTGGTGAGTTGCAACTAAGGGAAACTATCGATTTAAGTCGGGTTGAGCATAGCCAGGGTATGATGGAATTTCATGGGAAACAAACCTTTGAGCACCAGCATAAGGAATTTGTTGTTGGTAACCCAGATAGTGGTTGTTTTGATAAACAAATTCTTGAGGATTTTGTTGACCAAAACCTGGGTACGCTACTTGTTGAAATGAAGGTTGTGGAATTTTCACTTGTGGTTGCCAAGGGGTCTATCCACCAATATTATAACCCAAACTAGGATAGCTTGGATTCGGTTACGGATAGGTATAACCTGGATGTGGCTGCGACATTCCATAATATGGTAATCTAGCTTGTGAATAAATAATTCTGGATACAGGTGGTTGTTGTAAACCAGCCAAGCCAAAGGAGTTGGAGTCTGAGGGCCAAATACCTAAGGATATTGGGTTGAAGGACTCACCTGAGACAATTGAGGTACAACAGTTTTAGTCTGTAATAGGGGTAAGGATGTATTAACAAGTGGAGTTGATGTGGGTGAAACAGTTTGAACCAGTTGATATGAGTGTACAACAGTTTGAGGTTGGATGGGTAGAGTGGGTTGCCACTGACAAAAATTCATTCCGACATTAGGATGACCAAATAAATACAGAGTACTGTCAACATGGGTGACCATATGTTTCCCTCCAACATGAGGAGTATAATAAGATGGAAAATATTGTTCTCCAAATGCAGGGAGTCCAGTCGAAATTGTGCTAGATGGAATATACCCAGATGGACAAGCTTGATATTGCCCTGATGATGTGTATAAAGGATCAAGTCATTCAGTACTCACTATATATTTACCAGTTAGAATACCAGACGATGACATAGGTGAAGTCCATGGGTTTGAGGATGCACCAGAGAAGGTTCCAGATAAATATTGGTAACCAAGTGGGACGGAAGGGCCACCATATAAATGTGACTCTGGTGAAGTAGTGAACATTGACGGGGTAGCAAGAGTAGGTGTTGTCGCAACTGGACTATATGGTCCATCCAAAGATGTTGGCTCAAGCATGGTTATTCGACCAAATGTATACCCTACTGGATCTATGGGAACTCAAATAGACACGGGATCAACAAAAGCAAAGGAAGGTGATTGAGGAAAAGACTCGTACAGGTAAAGCTCTGCCTCAAAATGAGTATGAGTTAAAGGTGTTTCGTCTTGTGGTATTTCTTTAATCAAAATTAAACCAGGTGGAAATATTTTTTCGTCAAGCCCAAAGTATATTTCAGGAGGTTGATTGTGCTATATGGGAGACTCAATGGCTAGAATATATTGTCAGGCGATCGATATAGGAACAAATTCCGGCCATTCGACTTTGGGATTCAGATGTTCTAGAAAAAAAATGACAGGATCCGGATCAACTTCTAGTTGAACAACGTCGGGTTCGAGATGTATGGTCTCACTGATTTGATGGATCATGACCAAGGGTAGTTGTGAGGACTCTGTCTCGACAACAGTAGATGAACCAGGATTTGTAGAAACAACTTGTGTCGACTCTGGTATATGTGAGGATGATGTCACACCAGAGGTATGGATGGTACTAGTTTTGGTAGAGTGATGTCGTCTTCGCCGACCAAAAATGGCTTTCGGTGGTAAATGTGGTGTCAGTGCTATTCTATGTGAACAACATGGAAAGGGATGTTCTTCTTCCACGATGACTGATTTATTTTATGGCCAAAAAAAAATAAACAAAATAAAAGGGTAATTCTAGGAAAAAGGTTTACCAAGTAAGTGTGAACTACAGAATACCTCCTGGCGAACCAAGAAGTATGGGCAGGCAATCTCCCCAAATGTTATGTTCGGTGTATCACAAGTTACAAGGCGGATGACTTGGTTCACTATGGATAGATAGCAACCTAACCCTCCCAAATATACCCGAAGGTACGTGGAGGCCCCAAGTCTGTATTAGTGTTGTCTAATGTGAAACCACACAGTGAGAGAACCCCCTTATACATTTCGTACTAGAACATTTCCTGGTATACCCAAAGGTACGTAGATGAGATCCGATATACTTAATTACGTGGAGTGAGGTATCACACTCGGAATGTATCGCAAACAAGTTAACGATAATTGCTATTTTTAACGACGTCAAAACACATCTCTAGCCTAGACCTTCTAAATTTTATCGTTATGGTTCCAATGCTTTCTTAGGTAAATTGATGTAAATTTAAGTTGATCTGGTATAGAAATTTTGTCTTTGAGGTTTACCACGTGATGTGATGGAAATTCCTAAAAATGAAAACTAAAATGATAAGCAAACTTTTCAATTTTATCTTTTTCAATTAAAATCCTAGCTACTAAGGGAAAGAGAAATCAGTTTTAGAGAAAACAACAAAGAGCACAAACTGAAATGTAGCGTTCCTAAATTGTTCCTATGCAACACACACAATTCACTATATGCACATGCATGTTTTTCTTTTCATATCCATTAATGTGAAGGCAAAAAAGGAAATTCTATGCATGAAATCAACAAAAAAAAAATGTTTTCTTCTTTGAGAAATGAGAAATTTAACAACAATTTATCTTTTAGGAAAAATGAAGAATGGAACTAAAAATTTTGCTACAGGAAACAAAGAATGAAACGACAATTTCCTTTACGAAAAAAAATGGTTCTAATGCAAAAATAAAATACTTTGAATTTGATTTTCCAATGATAAAGAAAATCACTAAAGAGAAATTGAACAAATTTACTTTTCAAAGGAGGAAGAATCAGGTAAGTTCACTAGTCTCTAAGAGGTATCATACAGTTGAGAATACAGCAAAAAAATGGTTGAGAATGATAGCAATGACAAATTTGAATGGAATTTGGTTGGCTAAGGGGGAAACGCAGTCTCTAAAGGGAGACAGTGTGTTGCAGTCCACCCCTGAGTGGGAGACAGTGCACTGTAGTGCACTATGTCTTGACCAATAGTGTGTTGGGTGCATTAGTGATTGAAAATGAAAGCTATAGAACACACTTATAATGCAATTCTTTCATTCAAAAGTCTAATAAATGAAATTAGATGCTACTAATTAGGACTAGCAGAGGAAAAAACACCAGGAATGATAGGAAACTCCCCAGTGGATTCACCAATTTGTTATGTTGAATTATGATCTACAGATAAATCAAATTCCCTAAGTGTGGTGCTAGGCACTTAGAACAATAGATGAAACACTTTCTCACACTTTATCTAAAATAAGCAGACACACAGAATGATAGAATAGCCTACTTGTAATCCAAGCGCTTCTCCTTCTCCTTCTATCGCTTTTTTTTTCACCTTCAATCTAACTCAAATCACCAGATTGATTCCTACAAGCATAAACAAAGAACAGAAAATAGATTGCAATGTACATTTTCCTAATTATATTAGTCACTCAAATCGATTAGATATGAAACATATATATCATTCAAGAATCCATTGCACAAGAAATAGAAACATAAAACAATACATATATGTGAAAATGAACAACAATCTTTATTAAAGAGTAGAAGGGGGAGGTTACAACCAATGATCGATTTGATGCCACCAGCTCCATCTTCATCCCAGCCTCATCACATCCAACATCAAACCAGCAGCATATCAGTACTTTCACTCTCTCAAATGAGAATCCAACAGCATTTCTTTACCAAAATTCTTCCTTCCCTAGCACTAGGATATGTGCTCAATTTATAGGGAAACTGATGGTATTTTCTCAATGAATGACTTTCTAATAATAGGCAAGACATGTTCCCAAGTTCAGAGGTGTTAGATGGACACTTGGATTCGAAGTTTGACACATATGGACTCTTCTAGAAGGCACTAGCCATGCGAATATTCTGGAACAATGATAATTTCATTCTCAATTGACCAACGCACCCTTGAATGTCGGGAAGTGTATTGCAGTGCACACTTGAATGGAGGATGATGCATATGAAATGCAGTTATTCCCTTTAGAGGCAGCGTTGGTGAGTTCATAAGTAATATAACATATACTTCAAACCTTCTAAATCTCACAATAGAAGCCATAAATGATTTTTTCTTCTCTTAGGGCATATAGAAACTGAAATGTAAGAGGATGATAGACCCTATTTCATTGGTCATGGGGATGATGTCCAGTTTGACCAAGTCATGGGGGATGATGCCCAAATTGACCTATAACAATATGGAGTTACCTTTCCATGGAGGTTCGAGACAATATGATCTTGAGCATAATCCTTCTTGCCTTTGCTACATTCTTCTTGCATGTTGCCAGATATTGAGCATCTGTTGCTATAGGCTTAGGAATATTATTGTCTATGAATTCCTTTAGCCCTTTGTCTTCCAACACTTCTTCTATAACGTCTCTCCAATCTATATAATTTTAAATACCCTCAAGGGCAGATTCAAGTCTCAATCTAGAGAAAGACAACATGATCCTGATGTTGGTCCTGAAGAGTAGATTTGCAAATTTGATTCTCCTGCATAGAAAAAACTCGTATTCTTCTCTTATAGAGTGATTCCTACTCTGATATCACTTAGATTCAACTTATTTTGTAATATTATAAAACAAATAGTTGAATCTAATCTACAAATTGTGGAAACCAATTATAATCACATAATCACATGAACAAGAAACCAAAATAATTTCAATCGCAGAACACAAATATTTATCTAGGGAAAGCCTCAACTAAAACCCCACTATATGTATATTTCATAAGCCAAAGAATATGAGAATATTACAATTCTTTTATCCAAGTTGAGAAACATCTGCACTATCTCTATTTGTCTCAATTATTCCTAGGCAAGCTTGGTTCAATACTTAACCAGTTTCTCGGCTTCAGGAATCCCTATTTCCTTATATAGTTTCCTTGGGTAATTAGGCCCTATTAACAAGGAAAATCCCTAATAATGATTTCACAATACATCAAGGCTCTTCCTCTAACTCCTTGCATCACTTGTACAATTGGATGATAATAAAACTAATAAGACTTCCCTTTAACTCCAATCTCAAGTCGGTCTTTCTTAGAACTGGATGCATGAGTTACTAATGAGTGAATTATCAGTTATCTGATTGATCATTGCATGTGAATTAAATCTAATTTTCACACTTTTACCTCTCCAATTCCTCCATCAGTTAGAACTAGTTAAACTAACTTTAATTTAGATAAACTGAGTTAATTAATTACAACTCAAAATAAACTCAACCAGGGCTCCTAAAAAGTAGGAGACACTCTACATGCTTCTATTTTGACCCTCAACTCAAATTAAGTGAACCAAATAAGTCATCCTAACTTATTTAACTCGTACAATCTTCCATGTGATGTGGAATTACAATTTTATTCTAATTTAATTCAAGGGAAAATCAAATCAAATCCTTTCTTGGTGTCATTTTCAACATTTTTCACTCTTTACACAAGTTGTCATGTGATGTGGTATTATAATTTTCTTCTAATTTAATTCAAGTGAAAATTAAATTAGAAGCCTTTCATGGTGCCATTTTCAACATTTTTCACACTTTGCATTGATTCTCGTGCATTTTCATGGTATTTCTAGTGGCTATCCAATACTTTTATTGTGGGTGAAAGTGCGCTTTCATATTGGTTATATTTTAATGAACTAATTTGTTGCATATGTTTTCTTTTGGATATTTTATCCTTTATTTTATTTAAGATGATCTTAGCTAATTGGTTTCTCCTGAGGCATATTGTTCTTAATATTTTGTTGTTATGTTCTTGTACATCGTTCTGCTAGTTTTTCAATTGTGATTTTATTTCACCCTCATTCTCTATGAATTTCACACTTTCTTTCACTTTAATGTCTTTGCATTTCATTTCCAAGAGTAAAAAAATCATGGTGGTAGTCAAGCCCACTTACTGGATGGGGCTCCTATCCCAAACCGTGTGATTTCTAATTGGGACTTCACACTGGGGAGACCCCCTGAGTGTTGGTGGTACACATTTTTCCACCAACAAAACTAAATCCCTTTAACACTATAGAACCATATGTTTTACAACCAAGTCTTTTGGTAGAACCTTGATGAGATGGAACTGTGAGAATTATATACTAGGTAATTAATGGTTATCCCCCAGAGGCTATCCCTTAACCCTCGTGACCAATTTTCATGACCATTTCCTTCACGTGCCAAATACCATATATCCTTTGAATCCCTTAGCTCTAAGTGCTAGATGAATGCACATTCGTGATTAAGCACTATGACTTTGTCCTTGTCTCCATACCAAATACCATTTGACTTTCTTAATTATGAGTTTTATAATGTTAAGCACTTATGACTGTAGGATATGACCTTGATCCAAACATACCATTCTAATATACTCCACTTTTAACCATATCATATCGCTTCGGTAGACAATTATGCACTTGTAATGCTTTTCCAACTTTCCTACATTTATCATCAAATTTCTTGTCAAATTGAGACTCCTCATAATGACCACTCTAAACATGTTTAATTTTACTTCCCAATACTCAGTAGCACTATATGAGCCTAAAAGGGTTAAGCCCTTGGTTTTCTTCAACTAAGGCTCATAACTCTGTCTTTTCACATTTTCACCTGTAACATACCCCTATCCACCCCGTAGCCCATACTAAGGGTAAAAGGAGGTGTTACTATACTTGACTCAATGTCAGTAATCCCTTCATGGAAATGGGGTATAAAAATCTCATCATTTTTCAAACTCCTAGAAACTTAAAATAAACACAACAATTGTATTCATATCATCAAGATCTTTCAAGCGGTATAATTTTTTTCTTGATCTGACTCTTAGATCAAGAGATATATCTATTTAAATATTCATCCAATAACCTCATATCACATCACTATCTTTTCCATGTGGCTCTCCATGTCATACCATGTAATCCTCTGAGTGGGTCCACATGAGGGTGTTGTCTCATATTGTGCCATCGTGGTACGTCCAGGTGGCATATGCAACCTTATCATGTCATGACCCCCATCGAACCCCTCTAGGGCTTGCAATGCAATGATTCTCCATCAGGTAAAATTTTAGGGGCTAATATTCGCAAGTGGGCTAATTTTCCATGCTTTTTCAAACAAAAAAATACTCGTGACTTTCCAATTTTTTAGAATATGATTTGCCCAAATTTTATACTATAGGAATATTTTACCTTATAAATCGCAAAACAATATAGATATTATACAAAATCATTATAAATATAAATGTTTTTACAAAAGTGTCTCCAAGACTTTTACAATTTTCATATTAGGGACTAGTAATATTTTCCAAGATTTCTAAACTTTAAGATACATTTATATCCTTAAAATTTTCCCTGTTCTCCATTATAATAAAATCTCGGTACATGGAGTCTACACATGTGGCAAGGCCACATCCCCATGAAGGCTGGAATTTTTTGGTCTTGGACCTTTTCCTTTTCCAATGGAGTCACACTACCCCTCTTTAATTTAGCCTGAGACCGAGACAGAAAATTAATTTCCATCAACTACATAAGGATCTCTATCTCAAGACATAAAAACCATGGCCCAAGTCTCATGCACCCATATCCGCAATGTTGATATGACTTCAACACCAATATGACCACCTTGTCATCACTTTTCGGGAAATTTCTCCATCTCAAGATGGAAATATTGGTCATTTATTTTTTCCACCCTCTTGAAACTACCAAGATGATGCCACTCTGACATCATGATGGTGTCATCCTATCAACGAGGCCTCCTTTGGGAGTTCAATGTGTCACCTATTTTTGGGCCACAAGGCCCCTCCAAAAATGCCACTGGAACAATCCATGTATAATCCCTCTTAGGTTCCATGTCACCCCTTAGTGCACATCAACTCCCACCATGGCCTGATTTTTACCTGGGTTTCTGACCCTTGTGCAAATTCAAATTTCTCGTTATAAAATAATTTGGTGTTTCTAGCCTCGAGCCTGTATCTGACGACTACAATGGTTCAACCACCAATATCCCATTTCAAAACAAGGACCCCTCTCCTCCCCTTACTATCACGATAAGGGGGGTCTGTTATCGTGCTTCCCATTCATGGTTCCAAGGTCTCATCTAATGGTTGTGAAGTGATTTTTCATTCTCATGTACATGATTCGCGGTTCCATAGTCGCCCATCCAATGACTGTGATATAATAATAAAGCCCACAATATTTATTCAAATGCACACCCCCCCCCCCTCCTTCCCCTTGCCAACATGACAAGGGGGTATGTTATTGAATCTTCATTGTCCATTGATGAAAGGCCCTCTAACTACATCAATTGATATATATATATATATATAGATATAGATATATATATATATACCAAGGTTCCTTTGACATTTAGTCAATTTATCTATACCTCATGAGCTTATGCTCAAATAGATATAGTAAAATGGGACTTTGTCAAGGACTCTTGGAACTTGGCCTGGGAATATCTCTCTTGAGTTTGCAATACTCAGCCTAGCCTACATGTGTGTGTGCGTGCGTGTGTGTGTGTGTGTGTGTGTGTGTGTGTTGAAAATTCTGAGAGGGGGGTGAATCAGTATTTCCTTCCAATTAATTACTTGTTAATATTCAAAGCATTAAATTCACATTAACATTCAATTATCATCACATCACATGAATATTAAACAACGCCATTCAATAATGCAAAAGCATCAAGACAATAGATAGTATATTTTTAGGTGGAAACCCTTATGGGAGAAAAACCATTGAACGCTTCCTAATATTTGTCTTCAATGATTAACATCAATATGAATATCCAACTTCCAAATTTATTGGCTCCAAGTAAAAGGATGCTCCAACACCTTTTTTACCAGCTCCAAATGGAAGGACGCTCCAATGCCCTATTTTACAAGCTCCAACATCATTTTTACCAGCTCCAACTAGAAGGACACTCCAATGCCCTGGATTTATCAAGTTTGACTGTAATTACTCTCCAACACCCTACGCAGTCTCCAAACTACCCTAGCACCACCCTGTCACCCTTAAGTGTTCTTAAGCTCTGAACTAAATGAGAATATACTCTCCTTCCTTGCACCACCCTGCCACCCTACTTAGCAAGCTACTGCTTTCCCTTAAGGTTCCAACCTCTAGCTCACCATGGCAGACCATGTTTCACAATTTTCAAACTGGATCCACCTATGCTCAATAAAAATAAAAAATAAAACCACAATAAATACTTTGCTCATTAAACTATGTTTTTGTTCAATATACACATCAAACCCTAACTTCAATCAAATCTACTTCTCAATGTGTCGTCAAACATTTATCCAAATAATATTGGTTCAAGAAATCATTGAAACTCTAGTATTCACCAATTGTCCACTCATGATAATAACATTGCTCAACATTTTTTGTTAAACCCTAAGTCAACAATATAAATCAATAGAAAACCCTTGTAACTTATGTTCATCATCTTGGTAACCATTTTGATTTATGTGACACAAACCCTACTTAATTTCAAGCCCTAGGAAACATAAACCCTCACTATCAAGTCCATTATTAGCAAGTAGTAATGTCAAACCTTACTCGGCTCAGAAATCATCTATGCATAAGAAAATGAGATCAAAAATAATCCTTTGCATCAATATACAATCACAAACATTGGGTCATCAATTGTCCTTAGATATCTAGAAGATCTCTCTCTTTCTTTGCTCAAATCCTTATACTAGAATATCAAGTCCACTTCATAAACCTTATAGCAGCTACAATATTATTCCTATCATTGTAAACAATAAAATCAAATCCTTATAGACTATATAAATATGAATGCTTCATTATATTTGTGAACCCTTGCCTTGTACATTTATTTCAAGACTCTCTTTCCGGACTATGATCTTTATAAAAAAATGTTTTTGACATGATATTATCACAATGCAGTAAGAATGCAACATTATGTACTCTATATGGTAAGTGTATAAGTCCTCCTCTTATGTAGAAACATCATGTGTGAATATACTTGTGCTCATAAATATATGTCTATTTTTATTCCATCAATTCACTAATCATAAACATGAAGCTCTAACTATAGCTCAGAAATATCATGCTTAATCTACAACATTTGGTAGTTACATATGTATTGCATCCTCTATCATAAGTTCTAACCTAACCTCTAATTGATGCATGCATATGCAACTCTATTTGTTGGATATCTCTATTTTTTTCCACAACCTCTGCCAAATCCACATGCATTGTGCATAATTGAATCATGAACACAAAACACAATTAGACTTTTGATTCAACCCAAAATACATTTCTATTTGGGTCCATACAAGGGTTCTGCAAATTACATACATGGATTGGTTATGATGTGCAACACTATATTTATATACTAGTGTCTCTAAGCATGAATTCTAGCACATCTATTTTAAACAATTTTATCCAATGCATCATTCTGCCATTCACACTTTAGAATATGCAATGTAAGAAACCATAACAAAATACTTTTCCTTTGTGATGTTTTTTTTTTTTTTGTTAGTCACACTCTCATATGCATTCTACATGTCACGCAATTATAGGTACATGGGATATATGATAAAGGTGTAAAATTAATATTTCGCTTGTTCATGTTATGGGAATATACCCATATTTCATAATTAAGAGGGCCTCCAACTGTTGACTTGAATTTTTTGAAGACATTGTAATCCCAGCTGGTGGTTTGTGTTCAACACTCTTTAAATTATTTTTCCAGATTGAAAATAAATCTTTTTTTGTTCTAGATTGAAAATAAAATAATGTTGTGTAGTTGATTTAACCATTTCCAACATAGATATATAGTTATATGACCAATGTCACCAATGGACACAAATGTCATCGTCAACTATTATTATCATTTTGACTATTTTTATCAATATGGAAATGGAAAACAATTTGGTGCATTGTCCATGGGTACTTCATCTATCCAGTGCATCGATCATTAATACTCCATCGACCATCCAAAAATCTAGTGCGTCAACCAACAAACCATCTCATAAAAAATCAAAGCATACGTAGTTTCATTTTCTCATGTACCACAAAAATTCCTCATCCTTGGTATACTTTCGTGATGATTTTCCATTCACTAAGCCTTCATAATTGAAAATTCAACATCTTTACCAAATATATAATGACCAACCTTTCACTCTTGTAGCTGCTTCCAGTGACTCAATGATCCAGGGCATAGACATATGAAATAGGTCATTAAACGACATATAATCATGTCTAGGGTCATTTAATTACTATAACCAATGAATCCCTCGCCCTAGATCTCAAATTATTGCATACTAGTTCTGAGAGGGACAAAAATGTTGTGTATTAATGAAGAGGGTTCAAGTCACATTCTTCCAAGGTTTTGTAACAGTTAAATGGGACTTTCCCTATCACAAAGGGATGAAAATTTCTCTTTCAATCAGCCTTCAAAAAATTTTGGACATGCATCAAAAGGAGCTCTTAACTATTCAAAATGTTCTTAGAACCATATGAAAAAATAACCTTGAAAACCCAAAAAAACCCTTATCAAAATCATAACAAACTAATACCAAGAAGTTGACCTTGTCTCAGGTTTGTGTAACTACTCCAAGTCAAGAAGTTACAGAGTGAATACCTAAAATATCAGCGTTGAATGCATGAAACTTGTGAAGAAGATAATTCATTTTTATATATTTAAGAATCATCCTTGACGAGAGCCAAATTACATTGAAGGGAAATTTAAATTTTGAAAATTCAAATTTTTGGAGACAAAAACCCCTTCTTCAAATTAGGTCTAATTACACTTAAATTCAAATTTAAATTTTGATCCCTTCAACATGGTAACATTTTCCATAATATTATTTTATTTAATATTTAATGATAATACATTTTTATCCATAATAACCTAGTCAATAATAACTTTCCACATCATCATCTTTTACGAGTTTTGACTAAAAGATGGGGGCATTAAATTTAATTTGGAATAACTCTCAAATTGTGAGGAGTCTCGTGACGTTCCACGTACTGTTGGAATCGACATGAAAAGGAGAAATATATGATAATGATCCTAATACCAAACAAATTGATCTTCTTACCCAAATTATTCATCAATTGTGGGGAATCTAGGTATTTCCATCCTTACTTCGAGGATGCTAGACAAATATTACGAGCATTAAAGAACGTACATTGGCATCAATGGAAACGCCATTCAAAAATATCCCCCTTTTCATTAATGGTGACACATACTCCCCCTACGATCATATCTCACCCTAACTTCATGTTTTTTAATTTCTTATCTCGGTTTCTCCCCCCCTTTGACATCAATGGAAAAGGGTTACTCCCCTTGATGAAATGCATTCCTCTCTATTCCTACAATATGTCTTTCTATCTCTAAATACTTCTCCCCCTATTAATCTATTCTTCTCATGGCTTGTCACATCTGACCTCTGAAATCATAATTCTTCACAAATATACCCACAATTTTGAATATTGCTATGACTTCTTCATATTTCGCATTTGTTAAATTGTCAAATGATAAATCTTGGAAAGTGCAACCACTACTACATAAAATCGCCCTCTTCAACATTCATAGGATAGGGAGTCATCAAAATATATTCTTCAAAATAATGTATGAACTAGCTCTTCATTCAGATCATGTTATGCCTTTTCATCTTCCATTGTAGATTCATCATGACCTTTTGATTTTACAAAATCGGAAAACATTACTGCAAACACTTTTCCATCCACTTGATCTTCTTTCTTTTTTTTCTTCTCCAAACCTTCATGTACCTATTTTTAAGGCTATCTTTCTTGGAATATTCCATCCTATACCTACAATCGCGAGCTATATGCCCATAGTTATGTGATTTGTAACATTTAATGTTGGGTCTGAATGATGGAGAAAACGACATATGCTTTTTGTTAACAAAGTTCTTTTGAAACATGTCTTTTGATCCTAAAAACTTTCTTCTAAGGTTTTGATAATGTCTATGATAATCATCCTTGTCAAAAATTTTGCATTCCCTAGCCATATGCTTGAACTTGGAACATGAGAGCTAATAAACATCAAACATGCTAGGGTAGCTAGATGATCTTGTGTAGGAATTATTTCTTGGGGGAGGTACATCCTTTTGTTGATCATTGTCCTTGAATCCTTTAGAATTACTTCTTGAATTCACAACATTTTTAACCCTCATTTATCCTTCATTTCAATTTGGCATTTGATGGATCTTTGTTCAGCCTTCTCATAAATCTTTCTCTATGGGGACTTGGGGCTTATGCCTTCATCACATGGAGCTTTACCTACTTCTTTTTCCTTCATCTTCAACTGAACCATTTTTTTAACTTTCTCATTCATAATATGAACCTTATTTTCAATGTATTGAAAATGTTCCCTCTATCATTCCTTGAGCCTATTTATTTCAGTAAGAGTTGTGTCAAATTCCTTTTTCTTTTAAATAACTTCTGCATCATGCTTTTGAACAGATTCTCCTAATTGGCTTGTCAATATTTTATCTTTCTTTTATTCTTCCTGCACTTGAAGCCTTAGAACGGAAACTTCTTCTTCAAGTATCTGATTTCGCTTCCTTGATTTGATAAGATCACATAAGGAGATGACCAATTATGCCTTAATTTCAACTACAGCTTCTTCTTATTCATCATTGTAATATTCTTCTTTATTTGAATCATATTCATCATCATAATTATCTGCATGCTTCTTTGAGTGTATATTATGGATCCTTTTCCAAAGAATTTTGGTTGATGACCATTGATCGAATTTCACTTTTACGAGGTCTAGTAGAGAACTAAGAATTACATTCATGGATTTTGTATTGTATCTTCTAGATTCACTAGTACATGTGTCTCCAGAAATAACAGAGTGACATACATCATATCCCTGAGCTTTCAAATAGACTTCCATTTTCGATTTCCATATTTCATCTTTGAATTCATCAAATTCAGGAGCTAATGGATCAAATTGATTCATTACATCATTTGCAACACTGAAGACTTCCTTTAATTCTTTTCAACATTTGGTGTCTTGATTCTTTGACTTTCCCACTTCTGATCTCCTAAGATCATCCTTCTAGTTATTAAGTCGCAACTTAAGGAACTTGTTCTAATACCAATTTTTGGAAATAATGAGAAGGGGTGAATCATTATTTCCTCTAAGTTAGCTAATTTTTAATATCTAGAGCATTAAATTCACATTAACATTATATGAACATCACATCGCATGAAGGGTAAAAAACACCATTCAACAATGCACAAACATCAAGACAGTAGACAACATGTTTTTAGGTGGAAACCTTTCCGGGATAAAAACCATTGAATGCCCCTTAATATTGGTCTTCAATGATTTACATTAATAATGATATCCAACTTCCAAATGTATCATCTCCAACTGAAAGGATGCTCCAACACTGGTCTGAATGGGAAAATTAGTGTTTGTTGTGCTAAATTCCAATTCAAAATATAAACAAAGTGCTTGACGATTATGGAAAAAATTGCAAGTTAATCAAGAGTTTTTATGTGTTTTTATGTGAATATATTGAGAAAATTAACATAAACAAAATATTGAACAAAAACATCTAACAAACATGAACATCACCATTAAAAATAACACAACAGAACATGATAAAGGAGTTCACCCCGCCTGGGCTACGTCTCCTTGGTCCAACTTCCAATGGCTTGGCCCTCTTTTATTATGCTCAAAAGTGTGATTACATATATTTACAATGCTCAAACATATCTGAAACATGTTTCAATGGCTCCAAAATGCCAAAAAATTCATGTGTAGCCTCTTTCAGCATCAAATTTGGTCAAAAACTAACTTAGTTATGACTTCCCCAAGTTTCTGCACTAACCGCTCCACAGATTCCTCCAAATCTGGCACTGAACCTAAATTTTCTCCTCGAATTTTGCTAATTGAGCTTCAAATTTCCAAAAAACTAGGCAAAATTGTTGGTGCGCTAATTTTCCCAATAATTCTTAACGTCTGGATTTTAAACCATATTGGATATGGTTAATTACAATTTTATTATATAAAAAATCTCGAACGATTTTCTAACCATCGACATTAAAACTTAAGTGTGGACACATGGTGTAGTGGTATTTATGGTTATATTTATGGTTAGTTGGGGGGGTGCGAGGCTAGCCTCCCTTCCATGGTCCTGCCCCCAGCAGTGACCAGGGCAGGGGCTAGACCCTGACCCCCACCCCCAATGCACATACCATTTGAAATTAAAACCAACACGAAACCATAGTATGTTAAGCAACAAGGTTGTGGTGCAATGGTAATGTGGTTCGTTGTTCGCGGTGAGGTCTTGTGTGCAACCCCCACAGGGTGCGTTTTGACCCTTACCATAATTTTGATGGCCCTCGAGCTACCACATGGCAGCCCCTAGTAGGGCCACATGGCAGCATGTGCTTGGCCTTCCAATAACCAATCACAATTCACTAATTCAAACCAACCAGATAGTGCCACTTGGCATGATCTCATTCCCCAAAGGAAAATAGTCATATGTGCAGTCACCCTGCCACATAGGCATGCCCAATCAGCTGTACGGACTGCTGACTGGGTTGTCCTGGTTTATTTTTAAATTGCATATTTGACAAAGTGGAAAAAACGTGTTTCTAGGAGCATATGGTGTCAGTTTTCCATGAAATAAGCTATGTTGTATTCAGAACAAAGAGATCTACGCGGTCGTTCAGGTTCCACACCATTTATACAACTTTATTTTTTTAGCATAATTTTGAGCACTTGATCATTCCTTGCCACTAGAAGCTTTTGGACCCCAAAATATCACTTTCAGTTGTTCAGTAGATGAGGGTATAATTCCCTCACCTTTCCAATATCGATCCATTTGTCCTTGCCTGGATTTTTTCCTTCCATCCCCACATGAAGATAGTCTGATGTATGTGTTCTTCTGTCAATAATGGTGTTTGAAACTCATCAAGGTATTCTGGAGAAAATTATTCAATGGATGGAATCTAAAAATTTTCTCCTTGATATTCACTCAATGGAGGCTCATACAAACTCAATTTCTCAACATTAACAACAGAGAAAATTTTCATATATGAAGGCAAATCTATCTCGAAGGCATTGTCACAATTTTTTTCCAAAATTTTGAAAGGACCATAACAGATTGGTTTCAGTTTTTTACCTTCTCCTTGAAGCCTCTCTTTGATAATGTGAAGAAAAAATTAGCCACCAACTTGGAACTTGTGATCTACACGATGCTTGTCATGCCTTGCTTTGTACTTGCCTTAGCTCTTTTCAAGCTGATCTTGAACTGTTTGATGTATCAATTGGATTTGTTCTATGAACTTCTTGGCTTTATCTATGTCGCTATGGCCATCAATAGCAACATCCTTCCCAAAAATGAAATCTAATGGAAATCTAGGCAAGTATCCAATACATTCCTCAAATGGCGATGTTTTTGTAGCTGAGTGTTTTGCACGATTGTAAGCATGTTGAATGTAGTGAAATTTTTCATCCCACAACTTAGGGTGCTTGCTGCAATATCCTCGAAGAAGATGTATGATTGTTCGATTTACAACCTCAGTTTGACCATATGTTTTTGGATTAAAGGTTGTACTCTTTTTCAACTTGGTATCCATCAAGTCCCACAAACTTGACCAAAAATTCCCAACAAATCGAGAATCTCGATCACTAACAATGGTTGTGGGCAACCCAAAATGAATCCAAACATGTTGAAAGAATAAGTGATTTTTTTGTTCAGCTGTGATTTTCTTTTTACATGGAATTAATATACACATCTTGTTGAACCTATCCATAACTACATACAAATAATCATGACCTCTTTTTGAAAATGGAAGACCTCCTACAAAATCCATAGAAACACTCTCCCATGGATGTGAAGGTACAGGAAGTGGTGTGTACAATCCTAACTTCATATTGCTAGGCATACTAACTGCACACAATGAACAACATTTAATGAAACGTGACAAACTTTCAAGCATATGAGGCCAATAACAATACCTCTAAAGATGTGACATTTTTTTTCTTACACCAAAATGTATAGCAATAAGAGAAGTGTGTGCTTCCCTTATGATATTCACTCTCTCCCCCCGTGGAATACAAAGCTTGCCAAAATGATACAACAAGTTATTATGTACATGGTAATCCAATTTCTCTACTTGGTTGTCTTGACTCAATTTTTCATAAACATCTTGAAATTCATTATCCAATGCATATTTCTCAACATAAATTTCATGAAAAACATAAGTATGCTTGATTAAAGTAGTTGCACTAACAATAGACCTAGAAATAATATCAGAAACCTTTATGTATATACCTTTCTTATACCTAATTACCAAGTGGAATTGCTATAGGAAACCCATCCATCGAAAATACCATGATTGTTGCAACTTAGTTTGCGATTGCGAGTATTGCAATGGTTGGTGGTCAGTGTGTATGATGTTTTCCTTTCCCATCAAGTAGTGTTTCCACTTTTTCACACTTTGAACCAATGCATAAAATCTCTTTTTCATAAGTATGATAGTTAATCATTACATTATTGAAAGTTTATGAATGAACTGAAATGGGCTTACCATGTTGATTAAGGATTGTGCCCATGGCATAGTCACTTGCATCAGTTTGAGTCTCAAAGGGTTGTCTCAAGTCCAGTAGTGCAAGTATTGGGGTTGAATTGATCTTCTCTTTCAAAGCATCGAATGCTTTTTGTTGCTTTCCTCCCCACTGGAAGATGTTTTTCACACTAGTTAATTCATGCAATGGAGCTACTATAAAAGCAAAGTTAGAAATAAAATTCCTCCAATATTGGGTTGCTCCCAAAAAAATTCTTACCTCAATGATTGTCTTGTGAATTGTCCAATTCAAAATGACCTCAACCTTAGAGGGGTATATCTTCAACTCACCTCCTCCAACAATATGTCCTAAGTACACCAAAGAAGCTTTACCAAACTCACATTTTGACATCTTCAAAAACAATTGTTCTTTCCTTAAGACATCAGGTACTTTTCTTACATGAATGACATGTTCATCAAGTGATTTACTGAAAATAAATATATCATCTAAGTATACTATGACAAAATCATCAAGAAACTTAGTCCATAACACATCATTCATCACACGCATGAAGGTAGCAAGAGCATTACATAAACCAAAAGGCATAACTAGCCATTCAAACAAACCTTGTTTTGTCTTGAACATTGTCTTCCAAATGTCACCTTTAGCAATTCTAATTTGATGGTAGCCACTCCATCGAACTTAGTAAAATACTTTTCATATTTCAATTTATCAAGTAAATCATCTATTCTAGGAAGTGGATAATGGTTCTTTACCGTAATTTTGTTCAATGCACAGAAATCCAAACACATGTTCCATGTTTCATCGTTCTTTGGCACCAACATAATAGGTGAACCACATGGTGAAGTACTTGGTCGGATGATCCCTTTGTCCAAAAACTCTTGAATTTTCTTTTTAATTTCACCACTTTGCATCACCGAGAATCCTGGACAATCTTGTTGCAACTGTATTTCATGTTGGATTCCCCTCTTGGGAGGTAATCCCTTTGGTTCCTGAAACATCTCATTATTTTGATTAACCACTTCAATCAAATCAGATATCAAATTTGGATCAAAACCTTGAAATTCTTCATAATCAACACCATTCTTTAGTTTAATCATAAGAAGCACAAAATTATTGCTTGAATTCACTAGTCTTTTCATTTGTCCTGCATTAACTAACGAAAGATTTAGTTTCTTACGATGAGCTCTCACAATATACTACACACCATATTTGAACAAGTGGTACTTTTTTTCATGGCGATAGACGATGACTTTTCTATCATAGACGTAAGGAATACCCAAAACAATTCTTGAAATATCAAGCGGTACAACATCTAATTCAACTTCGTCAATGAAGTTTGTTGTGATTGCAAACAAAAGAATACACTTTCTTGTAACCTATAAATTTGTGTTCTTGCGTATCCAACCCAATGGATATGGTTTGTGATGTGGAATGGTTTCAACATTAAGTTTCTTGACTAATTCTTCAAATATCAAATTGGCTTGAGACCCACTATCAAATAGTGTGTTGATTTTTTATGTTTTGAAATAACCGTCACATGAAATAATTCAATCCTTGTTTCTTTATTTAGAGTACTAGTATGAAAATTTGATGAAATAGTGCTAGCAGTGGATTATTTCCCTTTCATACCTATTAGTGTCATTTTTTTCATCCTTCCACCAGTGATCAAAATATATCTTTTCACATCATATTAGGGTTCCATTCTGAATTTTTTTATCATTCCACTAGGTCATGCAAAAATTTGGTCACTAATTAGGGTATTTAGATAATTACTACTCCTTTCACCTCCATTACCAATGGAAATCATCATGGTTAGGTAATTCATTTTTGAAAAGAGCCCCATAGTCATCATGGTCATCATTCATCTCATTCTTCCATGTTGTGCCATCATTAAGTCATAGCGTCAAAATCATGAAAATTGGTCATTTCACCATAAAATTCATCTTTTGAAGGAGTAGTAATAGTCAAAGGTCTTCAGCAATTTCAGGTTCCAAACTATCATTTCCAAGTAATTTTTTATGTGTTTACCATATTTTTCTCTCAATTGTGCTTGGAAAACTCATTTACCTCTCCTAGGGTTTTGAGGGCATTTTTCTTGGTTCCATGCATACCATGGTTAAATCATCAACAAGACTTGTATCCTGATGTTATTACACCTTCACCTATCCTTAAAATACCTTCCTAAACACTTCCCATCACTCTTATCCCTCAAAATCATTATTTTTCCGCAAACCCTACCCTATGGCTACAATTTGACACTTTTCTAGACTAGGCTTGCGTTTTTCCCTTTTGGACCCCTTCCCCTAACTCAATCCTTGACATTCCACTTTCCCATACTTCCTAACATCCCTCCCTACCTCCAAAAATTTTCCTAAAAATTTAGAAGCCCCCAATCCCATTTATTTCCCTTCATTCTTATAAATTGCCCAAATCTTCCATTTTGCCTACACTAAACCCTAATTTCCTCTCCCATTGAGCTAGGTTTTGCCATGGAATCATAGACATATGAGAAGAGGAGGCATAAGGGATATCATATCAGCAAGTATGAGGCCATTCTAGCTCATAAACATCATGTCTCCATAATTTTTCAAGAATTCATTCCAAGGGGCAAACCATTTGCTACACATAGGGCAAGTTCTGCTTCAAATTATGTTTCTGACCAAATGGAGATGAATTTAACGAAAATAAAAGAGTTTTTTGTTAATAATAGACTAAGGAAGAAAAATCCTTCAATTTTTACACAGGTTTTATGTTTTGGGAGGAATTATAAAAATATATTTGCTAGAGGAGAGTTGATGCACTTCTGGAGTAGTCTTGGGAAAATACATTTTTCTCCCTAATGGATTGTCCAAATGAATTCCTTAATAAGTCAAATTATAATTTGACAGAGATATTTTTCAAATGAGCTATAATGAGCACAATTTGGAGTTGAGGAAGGCCTCCAAAAGTCGCCTGCAAGATCACACCGCATTTTTTCACCCCCATTCTGCACTTTTTGACCAGTCTTGGGAGAATTGATTTTTTAGGGGCTATACTTAATCATTTTCAGCACTTGATAGGTCCATTGTGTAGCCAACAGAGATAAATTTCCAACAAGATATTATGATATCAATTTTGAGTTCTTGAAGGCCTCCAAAAAGGGCCTTAAATTTGGCGATGTGTTTCTCTAGGGTGGTGTTGCACTTTTTCCAAGGGTGTTGCGCTTTTGCTTCAAGGGCGCTGCGCTTTTTCCTAGGGCACTACGCTTTTACTAGGGACCTCCAATGGATAAAATAAAAGCACCATTAGATTTAGAAGTCCAATTAAAGTCAAGAAAACAAGTTTACAAAACTTTTTTGGGTCAAAGGAGCAGTCAAAAAGTCAAAGAAACATGTGTCTACCCTATTTTGGAGGTTGTGGCGCTGCACTTTTGACCAGTGTTGGGAGAATCAAATTTTGGAGGGTCAAATCAATGAAATTTTGGAAAATAAGCATAAATCTAGAAACTAGACAGGAGATAATTTCCAATGAGCTATCCTAAGTTCAATTTTGACACTAGGAACCCCTTCAAAAGTGGAGCTAAAGTTGGCGCTGCACTTTTGACAAATTTTCTGAGTTTGTTGATATTTCCAAATTTTCTCAGTTTTTTCATTTTCACCTTGGAAAATGATGTTTTTACCAATTTAATTCATGATTTAAATGTAATTTGATGTTTTTACACTTACCTAGGCTAAATACATTATTGAAAACTCTTGATGAGATGAAATGAATCAGTTTCCAAAAAGTGAGGGATGAGTCAGTTTGACCTCCCTACATTCTAGGTTTCAGTTCAGTTTTTGGTGGAACTGCTCCTCCACTCAGGGATTCTACCCCTGAGGTTGGGAGAGGTTGTTTCTTGCCTATATATTTCACCTCTTGACTCATTATATAAGGTTGGATTTTTTTTCATTGATCAGAGACTCTAGTGTAATCAGTATTTGGCAGGAAATTAATGAAAGAGTTGCAGTTATTTCTTTGGGATACCTATGGTATGGAAATTTAGCATAGTTTATTCTTATGTTACATGTGTATGAATTTTTTTTCTTCATGATCCATTTCATCTATATTATATGTTGGTTTTCCAGTTGATAAGCACAATACATCTCTCATGCTCTTTTTTGGGAAAATATTCATAGTTTGTTCATTTTCTTCAGTTTAGAAAGAATACATGCTTTGCCTTACTCTTTATAGTTCCTCATCAATCTGATCCATCCCATCCTAAAACCCTAAAGTGTTAAACTTCCTACCTACATTTTCCCATTTAATATCTACAACCCTAATCTTATTTTCCCTGACCTAGCCTCTTTGACCTAATCCTCATCCAGCAAAATTAATTCAAACAAACAAACCCTTGTACTCATACCTAGCCTAAAACCCTAATTCATCCTTCCCTCTTGGCTGTGACTTTGTAGAGAAAGCCCTCTCCATTTTGGTAGGGCTAGCTACCAAGCTAAAATATGTGTCTATGGTTACTTCTATTTGGACTCTTTCTCAGCCTTAGAGATCCAGTGGAGTGATAATATACTAGTGTCGTTGTCGGGGAGGCAAAAAGACAAATATTCCCTGGGAAACAACAATAAAGATCAGATCTGATTGTTGATGGTGAATAATGATCAGGCACAAGAAGGTTTTGCATCATTCACCTAGCGACTCCAATGTCAAAAAATCCCAATGTTTAAATTTTTTATGGCGACTCCACTCTTCCAGAACCGGTATTCTAAAAAAAAATCTTGGTGACTTTATTGTTGTCAAAATGGATTCAATTGCTTGAAGGTATGCTCCCATGAGCTAAGATCACAAACCATGTTTTCCGAATAGCATGCCTCGGGTTTATTGGATGGCATATCTTCCGAAGTTCAAAAATGTGAAAGGTAATGATGTTGCTCTTCATCTAGTGAGATTTCACATGCATGTGTGTATATTAAAGATTGATTTTATTGAAGACTGCTTGATGAAGATATTCATAACCACTCTAGAAGGTGAAGCCCAATCTTGGTATGAAATTTTTCCGCCTGCTTTTATTTACTGTTTAAAGGATTTTCATACCATGTTCTTTGAAAGGTATAAAGAATCTTGTCCATCATTAATATTAGTTCAGAACTGTTGTAAACATGTTGATAGTTTTATTGAAAATATTGAAAATGCTTATGGAGATGATGATTTCATGGACGATGAGATCATGGAAGCCTTGTATGAAAAACCATTTCAGAAACATAAAGAAAACTTAGAGGATACTTATCAAGATGCTCAGGAAATTTTACAACAGGCTAAAGATATTTTTACAATTGAAAATGATGGAAGACAAGGTCTTATTTCAGATATACTAGTAGTAGAAGATGGTATGCAGTAAAATCAAGTTCCAATTTCATATTGTAATAAAGTCAAGCTTCCTATTCCAAATCTAGATTCAAATTGTGATGATGAAGAGTATGTTGTTCTGGATCCCATGAATGAGAGCTCTATTGTTGATATCACCTTAAATGAAGAAAACAAAGTTATTGACCCAAGTGTTCTCATCCCATCAAAACAAAGTGTTGAGAAGGAGCTAATCCAGTCCCTTTATGAAAAAAAGATGATATATTTGTTCAATTAATTAAAAAATCATCTTTGGATGACTCTGTGGTAAATGATAGAAATGTAATTTTTTAGTTTCATGAAAAATCTAAAGTTTTCCCTCTTATGATTGATGAGTGTGATAAGAAACATGAAAATCTGGTTGCCATGTCATATGAAGATGATCAACAATGTATTTTAATTGTAGAGGACCAGGGCATTGAGGATTTTCATTCACATTTTTCTTCTCATATTTCATGCTTTTAATTTTTATTTCAAGAAGAAATTTTCTCACCTACTTGTTCAGATTTTTTTAAAGACCAGGAAACATTCTTGCTGAGGTACATTATGAAGAGAGATCATATTCAAGAGATAAAGCTACAATGTTTCTTCTAGATAAGTGAGAGGTGAATTTTCATGTTTTTCAGGATCCAATTGAAATTTTATTTCCGTCAGCGGTGAAGATAATTATTTCAATATTCAATGATGATGGAGATCATTGTCAACTATGTTTTTGGCTGCCAAATTGTAAATATTTATTGTTTTCCAAAGAATCTGATTGAGAGAGTCAATCAAGGTGGCATTTTCTTGATTAGTTACGCTAGCATTTTGATATCACTTATTGTAAATATGCCTTCAACAGGCAGGTGCTTGTCATCAAGATTTTAAACCCTCAAGTCTCAGTGATATGCTGCCATAAATAAGTTTAGTAATTTTTTATTTCAGTTAGTTTTGAGTCAGTTTTCAAAAAAACATTAGTCAAGTCTTGATTCAGTTTATTGAGTCAATTTTTATGTATTCATATTTTTTTTAAGCTTTTGACTCCATGCCTAAGGGATAGGCACTTGGTATACGGTGTTCTTGGCACCTCCAAGGAGCCACCATCCCCAGCTGGAGCCAATGTTAGTGTCAATTTTTGCATGCTACCACCAGTGATCAAAATATTTCTTTTCACATCATATTAGGGTTCCATTCTGAACTTTTTTATCATTCCACTAGGTCATGTAAAAATTTGGTATTTGATTAGGGTATTTATATCATTACTACTCCCTTCACCTCCATGATCAATGAACATCATCATGGTTAGGCCATTCATTGTTGAAAGAGTCCCATAGTCATCATGGTTATCATTCAGCTCATTCTTCCATGTTGTGTCATCATTAGGTCATAGGGTCAAAATCATGAAAATTGGTCATTTCACCTTCAAATTCATATTTTGAAGGAGTAGCAATATTCAAAGGTCTTCAACAATTTCGGGTTCCAAACTATCATTTCTAAGTAAGTGGTTTTGTGTTTACCATATTTTTCTCTCAGTTGTGCTTGGAAAGCTCATTTCCCTCTCCTAGGGTTTTGAGGGCATTTTTCTTGGTTCCATGCCTTCCATGGTCAAATCATCAACAAGACTTGTATCTTGATGCTCTTACACCTTCCCCTATCCTTCAAATACCTTCCTAAATACTTCCCATCACTCTTATCCCTAAAAATAATTATTTTTCCACAAACCCTAGCCTATTGCTACAATTTGACACTTTTCTAGACTAGGCCTATGGTTTGCCCTTTTAGGCCCCTTCCCCTCACTCAATCCTTGAAATTACACTTTCCCATACTTCCTAACATCCCTCCCTACCTCCAAAAATTTTCCTAAAAAATTAGAAGCCCCTTATCCCATTTATTTCCCTTCATTCTTATAAATTTCCCAAATCCCTTGTTTTTCCTACACTAAACCCGAATTTCCTCTCCCATTGAGCTAGGGTGAGCTAGGGTTTGCATTGGTATTTTTGGTTATAGTTACTATTATTTTTATGATTAGTGGGGAGGGTGGTGGGTTATCCTCCCACCCATGGTTCCACACTCGGCAATAACCAGGGTTGGGGCCAGACCCTAACCCCCACTCCCAATACGCATACCATATGAAATTAAAACTAGCCTGAAACCATAGTATGTTAAGTAAAAATTTCGTGGTGCAATGGCAATGTGGTTTGTTATTTTTGGTTAGTTCTTGTGATATATGCCCATGGGGTTTTATTTGACCCTTACCATAATTTTGTTGGCCCTCGGGCTGCCAGGTGGTGGCCCCTGGCTAGGCCACATGGCAGCCTATGATTGGCCTTCCAATAATCAATCACAATTCACCAATTCAAACCAACGAGATAGTGCCACTTGGCACGATCTAATTTTCTGAAGGAAAACAGTCATATGCACAGTCACCCTACCATGTAGGCATGCCCAGTCACCTATACAGAATGTTAACTTGGTTGTCCTCCATTTATTTTTTAAATTGCATGTTTGACAAAGTGGATAGAACGCATTTCTAGGATCATACGGTGTCGGTTTTCTGCAAAACAAGTTGCACTAGATTCAGAACGATGAGATCTACGTGGTCGTTTAGGTTCCACGCCATTCCAACAACTTTCATTTCTTAGCATAATTTTGAGCACCTGATCAAACACCTTGTTTACCAGATCTAACTGGAAGGACACTCCAATGCCTTAGGTTTATCAGCTCTAACTGAAAGGACACTCTAATTCCCTGTGCAATCTCCAACTGACCCTAGCACCACCCTTCCACCATGAAGTGTTCTCAAGCTCCGACCTAAAAGAGACTCCACTCTCTTTACTTACACCACCCTGCCACCCTACTCAGTAAGCTACCACTTTCCCTAAAGGCTTCAACCTTCAGATAACCACGATGGACTACATTTCACAATTTTTAGATTGGATCCACCTATGCTAAATAATAATATAAAAAAAAAACTATAATACATCCTACTTAACTTACACATCAAACCCTAGCTTCAATCAAATCTTCTTCTTAACATGTCATCAAACATCTATCCATATAATGTTGGTTCAAGCAAGAACTAAAAACCTTAGCATTCCTATCTTATCCCCTCATGTCAATAACACTACTCAACATTTTCTGTCAAAACTTTACTCAACAATATAGATCAAAATCAAACCCTATAATATTATATTCAACATCTCGGTAACCATTTTGATTTTTATGACACAAACCCTGCTCAACATCAAACACTAGGAAACATAAACTCTCACTGTCAAGCCTATTTTTAGCAAGAAGCAATGTCAAACCTTACTCAACTCAGCAATCATCTCCGCATAAGAAACTTGAATCAAAAGGGGTCCTTTATATCAACGTACAATTAAAAACCCTAGGTCATAAATTATCCTCTCAAATGTCCTCAGATGACCAAATTCTCCCTCTCTTTCTCTACTCAAATTCGTATAGTATCATTATTAGTATGAATGTTAATTCCAAGCGTACGAAAAAAGACCACTTTAGCTGTGCATAACCAATAGCCCTAACAACAAAGATGGCTGCCAATATCTTCATATCTGAAATTAGGTGATCAAGATAAATGCTGCAAAAATCTAGATCTATGCATTAGAAGACATTAAACAGTAGAAAAAACAAGATTTACTCCATGCATCCAATAGACAAGACAAGAATATGTTGAATGAATTTTGTATTAATGGCACCTGGGAGGAAAACACAGGAGGGTGTTCCCAGTTCTCCTTAATGGGATGGGTTCTTGTAAGTTCTCAGCACTTCAGATCTAAAATTCCTCTCTCTTGATGGTGTAGAAAACCCAGACAAAAATAGTAGCAAAATATGACTATGATGGTGGATCAATATTCAGACCAAAAGTATAGATCCAGAGTGATATTTAGGCAACAAAAGGTGGTAAATGAATGGGAAAACCCTTCTATTTATAACAAAATATTGAGTTAGTCTAGATATTGGTGCATAATTAAAATATTATTAACCAAATCAAGATCCAACTTTTATGGAATATTTTATTATATTTGTTGGAGGAAAAAGGAATTTGACTTGGGTCAAATCCCTTTATTTGTAAATAATAAATAAATAAATGATTTATTTATCATTTTAAGGATGTGGTTGAGTAATAATCAAATAAATAATGATTTATTTAATTATTTAAGGGTGATTTAGTCATATTCAACAAAAAAGATTATTTAAGTAAGGTTTAAATAATCATTCTTAGGAAATAATAAGATAAATAATGATTTATCTAATTAATTTCCCTGTTTTGGGTTAAATATAACCAGGAATATTAATTTAATTGTTGTTTAACTAATTATTCCTTGAGAATCAAAAAAATGTAGATTTATTTAATATTTCCTCATGGGGTTTCCTATTTAGACCATAAACAACTTAATAAAGGTGGTATACTAAGTTATTTTTCATAGTGAATGCAATTTTACTTTGGGTAAAATTGGTCTTACATGGTGTACTTGAGTCCATTTAATAACAATGGGTTAGATGACCAAAAAATGGTGTAACAAATTGCCCCCCAGTGTGCAAGCATTAGGAGCTAATAATATGACCGAAATACGTTGTAAGAACTCAATCACTAGACATCAAAGGGGAAGTCAAAGAGAGAGAAGTATAAGGTAGACCAAAGTGCTGAAATAACTAGACCCTGAGGAGGCGATACTTACAGGTGCGACAAGTCTCTTTGATGAGTGATTACCTATGCTATAGGCAGCGAGGGAGGCATACCTATGCCCACCGAGGCAAAGTACAAAAAATAAGGCATCTAGTAAACAAAGGGATTGAACAATATAGTACATGCTGGCATAAACATGAACTAGATAAACAACATGATAATGAACCCCACATACATATTGTGCCTGGGATAATAGCCAGGACTTGTACAATGATATCTGAGTACATGAGATATAAATACAACCCAGATGCCCCTAAAAATAGGATAAGGCTCTGAAAATCTGACTGATACATGCAAACAAAAAAGCGCTTCAAGCGGCTGAGGCCGACATCATCAAATGTATGGAGCTGCATCAAAGGCTGTAATGAAGAGGTCATCTAGGTATGTGGGGGGCTACCTGTAGGGCCACCCCCTCATGAGGGTTGAGACATCTCACACACACCCAAGAATCATTGATATCAATTGCTGCATCACTGAACCATCAAGTATGCGGATCTCGATCATGCTAAAAGGAGATGGAGCTAAGAAAAAATCAAGTCAAAGGGACAAAAGGAGTCCCTTTGCCTGATCCGGGGCATCGAACAAGAGTGGAAGCTGGAACCAAGGTACACTGCCCTCTAGACCTATCTTTTGGAATGAATGAGCTGATGTCGACAGAAGGAGGTCCGCCATAGGTGAGGCAGTAAGGGATCCTCAACTAAGGCACGACAGAAAATAGTAGAGCGACTGACAGACTGACACCAATGATGATGATGAAATGGGGGGTACTGAGTAGCGAACGGACGACTTCCCTTGTTAGAGCATAAAGGGCATGGATGACCTGGCAACAACTGACACAATATCATGAGGGATAGGGGACAGTGGGACTGAAGGCCATAATGTGTGACACGAGAGAGGGACCAAGCAATGAAGGATGGAAGACTATAGAGGGATGCAAAGGGACTCAAGATAGACTCCATGAATGCAATGATGACTCAACTCAGATGCTCTAAACAAGGGTGAATCGATGGTACTGCCACACAGAAAAGGTCCAATGGGGACCATAAAAACATGAGTACAAGATGGTAACTCACGATGAAAGTCGACACGAACGTGGACAAGTATGGAGGCAAAGTGGTGCCCCCAGTATGAGTGTTGCAAGTGAAGAAATTCGATTTTGAGGATGGGTGAAGTTTTCTTGGACAAAATTTGTCCTGGTGAAGTATCAAATCACTAAAAACTAATAGATACCCATTTGAGGGCTTGGTGAGAGCTTTCCAACGATACAGACGGTTTGGTAAACGGAGCTATGGTTTGGCCGCAGTAGGCGAAAGAAAAAAAATAGGGGTTTATCTTTTAATAAGGAATTTTCCCTCCAAATTCACTCATTTTCATGTGGATATATGGTGAATGCAGAGAGGAGAGAAGGCCCTAAATCCTACGGTGATCATAGCGGACAAACCAACCGTTGGAATCGAGATCCGTCAATTGCAAGTAAGAGGCCTAACCCTAATCTTTTCTTTTAGTGGATTTAAAGTTCAGATTAGGTCCCCAGGGCTCAGGAACAGACCCCTACTCCTCTTCACGGCTGGGTCACACTTTTTGGGGTAAAAATTGCGATCTAGGTAGCAGGTTTTGAGCAAAAAACTGCGACCTGTCCTAGGTTTGGGCCTGAAAAGTGTGACCTGTCAGGGAGGGGTTTTTCTGTGTTGTTTTTTGGCTGAGTACTGGGTTTTTATGATGAGATACAGTATTTCCTATCTGTATACTGAAAAATATGATGGTTTTGTTCAGATATGGAAGAATTACAGATCAACTAGAGAGAGAGAGACCTTGACACATTATGGTCGGAGATCTGGGAGGATCAAGGTGTCCGTAGTGCACTGGTCAGGTTTGGGGTTCTAAAGTTTGTGGAGAACCCTTTGATGAGAGCTGGAGAGCCATTATTGGCCTGGATTGTTAGCTATTGGGACCCGAGGTCTTTATAGTGGTGGGGCATCAGATCGAGTTGATGGTCCAGGATATATATTTCCTGACTGGTCTCCGACCACTTGGGATGGTAGGGAATACTCAACCAGTATTACTGTGGGGGTGGAATATCATAGAGTTTTTAGAGCTCCATTGTTGACCAGGTCTCCAGGTCAAGGGGACTCGGATACCCATCAGGGATTTGGAGAGGTTAGAGACTCATGATGTGGCTGCAGCGATGCTGCAAATCATGGGAAACCAAGCACTCCATCACATCACTAGAGGGCAGATGATGCTTGTGGAGAGTGTTTTGAGTGGGAACTACTATGGATGGGCCCAGATGATGTTGTCGCTATGCATATGGTACATTTTTGTGCTCGTTCTTCTTTGAGAATATCCCAACCCTTCAACCTCGCATACAACTCCAAGATGGGGGCCCGAGAGAGCCAAGGATGCGCCGGTGGGGGCGACTACTGTCCAAAGGAGGAGGTGGGGCAGTTGGACAGGTGTTTCAACCCGAGTTCTTTGCTCATTGGGATCAGATGCCACTGTATATAGACAACTATCCCTATAGCGGGATGAGTTATTATGGGGACCCGGATTTTCCACTACTGCCTGGCCGAATATGGGGCCCCGATGGTAAGTGAAAAAATGATAATATTTTGTTTGCATGTAAAGGTCTAGAATATTTTATGTGGTACTGATTCTTTCACTTTTGGTATGCAGATACAACACTAGTAAAACCAGCCGGATATATGGGACGACCTGCAATATTGGGGACCGCAGGACCTAGTGGAGCAAGGGCACAGCAAAATGAGGATGCAGTAGCCCTCCTGGGGGACATCCGTCATAGATGTGAGAGGATTCTGACCGATGTTTCAGAGCACGGCTGGTAGGACTTAGATGACCAGTACATAGAGCCATGTATTGGTCTACCCTCTAAGTGGCGAGGGGTCATGTGGCGCATGGCGATGGCCAGACAGGGTATGCATGATCTATGAGCTGCGGGAGCAGAGCCATTGGCTCGGGATCCTCCAGATAGTGATTAGTGTGTAGGGATAGGTGGTGCCCCTAGTTTTAAGTTTTGTAACATGCTATGGGCATGTCATATGTATCAAAGTGGATGGACTCTAAAATATTTTATACAACACATATTATGGATATGCATCGTTTTGATATTTTAATGTTATTTTCTTGTGTTAAATGCATGTGCTAAATGAAAATCTAGAATGTGGTTTGCAATGATATCTACATAGTGATTTTGTGCTCTAGGTACATGACTAAATGTAATGATTTCAAATTCACGCATCAAAATCTTCACTCGTAAATATCTTCTAAAAAGGATAGGATTATGCACACGATAGACACCATTCAATTGCATGACAAGAAGAAGGGAATCTATATGAACATGAAGGTGGAGGATGCAATGTGAAAGGGAATCAGCTAATAAACCTCGTACTACATCATATTCGGTCTGGTTATTGGTAGCAGTACCAATGCATACCATGTTCGAGAGAACAAGGGAGTGCAAGGGGGTAAAAATGGCCCAACCTGCCAAGGCTAGATTCTTGGAGTAGCGACTTGCATCATCAACAAAACCGATATAAGGTGTGGATGGGAGGTTCATATGAAAGGTGCCACAAGACAATAAATGGGAGGATGATGAATAGTGCTGGCAACCTGAGCACAAAGTAGAAATCGAACGCACTCTGCGGGAGGAAGTGATCTCGGTAAGATGTCTACTACTCACACGCCGACAGTGAGGTGGAGTGTGGGAGCTAACGAAGGTTTATCTTGTGCTGAGGTCACGAAGGTCGCCATAGGCACGGGTGGTGCTATCCCATTTATGGGCTGGAAATATGAAGTCAGGGGTGGACATGGCTTCCATGATGTCATCATCACAATAGAATATGGAGTGACTGGAGGAAGGGAGACCACATGACGTGGCGAAGCTACATGACTCATCATCATGAGAAGAAAGGTTCACATGCACATCATCACGGGGGATGACAAAAGAACAATAAGATAAGGGATCTACTGATGTTGAGCCCAGGCTGATCGCTGAAGGGAGGTCAAGCGAAACAACAGGGGAAGATTCGGAGGGATCTTCCACCCAGGGTCTCATGGATGATGAAAGGTAGAGGATGGTGGCCATAAGCTCCTTCATCTCGACATCAGGAGGGGGAATATCAATGGGAGTGGGTAAATCCTCAGTCTGGCCTGCAGCATACTGCACAAGTACGGGAGAGGCAGATTGGTTTTGTTCAATCTTGTACTCCCGAACTACCTCTAACAAGGCGCGGTAATGCGTAAGATGGGGACAATGGTGAGAATAATGGCCATGGAGATCACACAACGCACAAGGTTGGTTAGTGTGAATAGTTTTAGGATTCTTGGCTGTAGTTGAGGAAGAAACAGAGGCTTTAGAGACAGTAGACTCAGGGAATGAAACTTTAACCATGGGCTTGATACGGGGCAGTTCGGGACAGTTATGAGTGGCATGGCAGCCTTGTCCTTGGAGGCCCTCTAGCGAGATTTTCCCTTCTTACCCAAAGTGGTCACAACATGAGGTGGTTCTTATTGAGGTGGTTGAGACACTGTTGCAGCAGGAGAATTCATGGGGACCAGTTGAACCGGGGTCAAAGCAAGATAAGTTTTAGGTTGACCTGGCAGGGTAGTAGCTGGAGCATCAAGGTACTATACAAGAATCCCAAGGGTCAAGTTAGGAAGAGAGAGGGTGGCCATGATAGGTGCCGTATAGACTCCTGGTGGGGGAGCCAGGAATGGTATCTGACCGGAGGGGTAATGGCCAGGCGGGAGAACTCCTAAATGGTTAAGACCTCAAGGAACTGTTCTAGGAGGGTAAGGAGGCTCATGAGTACCAACTAAAGGGCCAAGAGGAGGAGGTCCAAAAGGCTGAATCGAAGGGCTAGGAGAAGGCTGCGAAGGGCAAGGAGGGTGCTGACTAGCTAAGGCGAGTCGTTTGAGGGCAGCCTGAGATGATTGCATCATGCAAACATTTGATGAGCTGGGATCAGAGACAGGAGGAGGAAGACCAGGGAATGTAACAAGAAATGAGGAGTCTTTGTAGACTCCGAGTGAAACACTGGTCAAGGGATCAACGGTTTGCTTGTTGGCCACCGAAGAGATAGTGGACTCAGGGGAGGTCTGAGACTTTGGTTCGTAATATGTCAACTGGTCAATGGTGACTATATTTCCGTTATGAGGGAAGGACACCTTACAGTGGATCGCGGAAGGGACATTAGACATCTCATAAGTGTAGCTACAACCCAATAGAATGTTGTAATCCAAGGGGGCATCTAAGACTTCTACATCAATGCTAATAGTCTTGCCCGCAAGAGTAATAGGACAATTGTGGAATAATCCAATGGGATGGGAGGCGTGGCCATCCCACACTCAGAGAGTGATCATGGAAGGAGCCAACTCAGGTGATCCGAGTTGCTTCCAAACTGAAGCGGACATCACACAGGTGGATGCCCCCTCTTCAATAATGCACCGGGAAACATTAGCATTCCAGATTTTGACTGGGATTTGGAAGGCGACGGAAGCGGGGAGAGGAGGATTTTCTGACCAGTCAACATCAAAGACAATAAATCAATCGTCGGAAGGATCTACAGCACCCATGGCAGATAGTATAGCTTTTCATTGTGAAGGGCATGACTGGAGGAGTTCCAGCGTTGCAATGGCAGTAGGGGATTGTGCCAAATCATCTACTATGCTATACGAATGGGCAGCTTTTCCAAAAGCAGCATTTCGGCGGAGTGGTCCCTTGGGGATCTTGGTATGAACCTCCGCCTTAGGCTGAGGGATCTGTAAGGGACCATTAGGTGTCAAAAGAGGCTCTGTAGAGACCGAAGGAGGCGGCTCAGGGACAAACTTAGTGAGAGGCTTGTTGTACTGACGGGACCGAGTCCGAATATTGATGTCTATGGTTGGAGGTTGATCAGAGTTCATCATGATAATCTGGTAATCGGAGGTACCAGATGGAAGAGGTTGAGTGGCCACCTGTCCTTCAGGTGGTTGGGTAGACACAAATCCTTGCTGGGGGAAAGGATCAATAAGCACAGCTAGTTGACTAGGTGCAGCATTGGGAGGGATGGTAGGGGAGGCTTGTTGTCCTCGCAATGTTGCTTGAGACTCCCACAACTTCTGCATCTGTGGTAAAAGAGGACAATCATGTGTGTAATGACCATAAACACCACAACAAGAACAAGGCTTTTTCGTGCGAACAGGCCTGTCCTACTTGGGTTGGGTGCCCTATTGTTGGTTAGTAGTGTTAGGAGAATTATTTTGAGTATTAAGTTCAGGATTACCAAGAGAAGACTGATTTTGAGTGCCTTTCCTCTTCTTTTGGAGGGAGGAGGATTAGTCGCGCCCTGTTGTGCATACACCTGCCCCTGAGGGGGTGGTGGCTGTTGTTACAGGGGTTGAGAAGGCAAGGGAGGGGGAGGTCCTAATGCTAGAGGAGTTGGAGCACCAAGCTGTGGATATGGATAATAAGGAGGTTGTGTAACAGTGTGGTAAACAGGAGGTTGGGCAAAAAGAGGAGGTATGATGTATCTTGGATACGTGCTACCAAGAGGGGGAAAAGTGGAGGAGGTGCTGGCCCCCACTTGAGGAAAACCATAGCCCAATGGAGGTTGAGCATACATATTAGAGAGAGCTCCAACGATACCGTCGGTGGCGTGATATGCCCTCGGTGCATTGGCGCCACCGGGCCTAGGAAGATCAGGTAGAACGGTATAAAAATAACCTGATTGAGCGTAGATCAGGTCATATTTTAACGCAATTTGGAGAGTAGCTTCTTTGGTTTGAGGAAAGTGAGATGCGACATCTTTCCCGATAGGTGGCAAGAGATATCTAAGGAACCAGTCCATGTAGACACGGTCTTCGAAGGTAGGGGCTCGACATAGGCTCTTTCTTCTCCACCATTCTTGGACATGGTCGGATAGGCGGGTCGCAGACGATTGATGGAAAGAAGTCAAGAGTTCGGTACCAGTGTCATAACGAAATGGAAGCTGGAAGTAAGACAGAAAAGCCTAAGAAAGAGTTGCAAAGGTGGTATGAGAGGAAGGGGCCTGATCAACATACCACTTAGAAGCTTCACCTGTAAGCGTTTGTTGGAACAACCGAAGATAGACAGAGTCATCGGTAATGGAGTTAGACAAACACCACATGTGAAAAGATCGAACATGATTTGAAGGATCTTCTCTAGCAAGGCCTTCAAACTTTGGGATGTCAGAAGGGAGCTTTGTCGGCATGGCAGGCCAACTAGCATCATGGTGTATAGAGTCATTTATCAACTGGTCAAAATCAGGGAGGCTGAGGCCTTCCATGAAGGGGAGCAAGGGCACAACCAGGGTAGTGTCTGTTGCGGTCCCACTAGTGGTATTCTTGGCATGAGGGCCGGGGTTACCACTAGCATTAGGTCCTGCACCATACATGGTGAGGTGTCAGGGGGAGAACTGAAGGCAGAACGAGAAGGAGAACCCAAAGGACCATAAGAAGAGTTGGTGTGTGGACTCGATGGAGGACTAACTCGAATCCGACACGGAGGAGTAAGTCTTCCTACCAGAAACTGAGGATGAAGGCCAAGAAGTCTCTGGGATAAACGCCTTGGTGGCACAATGATGACGACACAAACATGACATGAAGGAAAAAGAGGCTGACAAGGGCAAGGAGGTGCAGGATTAGCTTATTACAATGTCGAAACAAGGGAAGAGAGGTGCAGGATCAATTGATTTCAATGTTTTAGAGTCTTTTCTTGGCGGTGTTAACCAAGCCCTTTTTCGCTTAGGGTGTGTTTGTGAAGTGTGTAAATTTTAATTTTTACACCCAGACGTTTGTAGAGAAAAAGAAAAAGTGTGTTGTATAGCTACAAATAAACCTGTAAACGACAGTATATAAACCTGCAAAAACAGAAAATAAACAGCTAATAATGCAATAATCTAAACCCAAGGAGGCGAGCCTCTCAACAACTAGTCTATAGGTGAGTAAAAATATAATAAAAACACACTAAAAAATCCAATAGATCTAAGGTCAGGAGGGACAGGGATCTAAAGGACAAAATCTGCTGGAAAGTGGTGCAGAAAACAACAACAAATCAAAGGAAAAATTGTTGTAAAAAGAGGTGGTGAAAGGCTATCTCCAGGAGGGAAATGGAGTGAACCCTAGAGGAAAACCCAAAAAAAGATAAATGAGGTGATTTGGATGTATAACAAGCTGATCTAAAGCAGATCTGAAGGTGAGGTATCAGATATGAAAAAAGGCTGAAGACTCTAAAATTTCAGACAACCTGCAATAGCAAAAAATCTTCCACAAGAAGTGGAGGGTACTGAAGCCCTAGGGGGCTAGGTTCCCACTTATTTGAGCAAAAAAGAACAAGTACAGGTCCAAAATGGGCGGAAACGGAGGTCAAAAAACCCTGAACAGAGGCTCAGACAAACCCAGAAAACTTTCAGAAAAAATCTAGGTCGCAGTTTTTGGGTTGATTCTTGCTTCCTAAAGCTCCAGGCCACAGTTTTTGGGCCAAAAAGTGTGACCTGCAATTTTGGCACTCTCGGCGACAAATTTCAAAAAAAATTGTCATCTCAGCTACGGCTGATGTCTATCACCTGTGCAATATATCTTAAAACACACGGAAGTTAGAATTTTTATCATTTTAGGGTTTTATAGGTTAAAAAAAACATCAAGAAAAGCAAACACAAGGTGCTGAAGAGAAATCCTAGGGTTTGAAGCAACTGGATATGCAAGGATCATAAAAATGACAGTGGTCGTAATCGTAAACCCCTATGGAGTCGCTAGTTGTTAGTATGAATCTTAATTCCAAGCGTACGAAAAAATACCACTTTAGCTGTGCATAACAAACATCCCTAACAACAAATATGGTTGCCAATATCCTCATATATACAGTTAGGTGATCAAGATAAATGCTGCAAAAATCTAGATCTATGCATTAGAAGATATTAAGCAGTAGAAAAAACAATATTTACTCCATGCATCCAATAGACAAGACAAGAATATGTTGAATGAATTTTGTATTAATGGCACCTGGGAGGAAAACACAAGAGGGTGTTCCCTGTTCTCCTCAATGGGATGGGTTCTTGTAAGTCCTCAACACTTTAGATCTAAAATTCCTCTCTCTTGATGGTGTAGAAAACCCAGACAAAAATGGTAGCAAAATATGACTATGATGGTGGATCAATAGTCAGACCAAAAGTATAGATCCAGAGTGATCTTTAGGCAACAAAAGGTGGTAAATGAATGGGAAAACCTTTCTATTTATAACAAAATATTGAGTTAGTCCAGATAATGGTGCATAATTAAAATATTATTAACCAAATCAAGATCCAAATTTTATGGAATATTTTATTATATTTGTTGGAGGGAAAAGGAATTTGACTTGGGTCAAATCCCTTTATTTGTAAATAATAAATAAATGATTTATTTATCATTTTAAGGATGTGGTTGAGTAATAATCAAACAAATAATGATTTATTTAATTATTTAAGGGTGATTTAGTCATCTTCAACAAAAAATATTATTTAAATAAGGTTTAAATAATTATTCTTAGGAAATAATAAGATAAATAATGATTTATCTAATTAATTTCCCTGTTTTGGGTTAAATATAACCAGGAATATTAATTAAATTGTTGTATAACTAATTGTTCCTTGAGGAGAATCAAACAAATGTAAATTTATTTAATATTTCCTCATGGGGTTTACTGTTTAGACCATAAACAACTTAATAAAGGTGGTTTACTAAGTTATTTTTCATAGTGAATGCAACTTTACGTAGGGTAAAATTGGTCTTACATGGTGTAATTGGGTCCATCTAATAGCAATGGGTTAGATGACCAAAAAATGGTGTAACAACCAAATCAAGTCCACTTGATAAACCTTGTAATAGCTACAATATGATTTCTATCATTGGCAACATCAACATCAAATCATTACAACATATATAAATGTAAACACTTCATTAGATATTTGAACCCTTTGTCTTACAGATGTATTTGAATTTCTTGAAGACTCTCTTTCCATACTTTGATCTTTGCAAATAATTATTTTTATGTAACAATATCACAATGCATTAAACATGCAACAGCATGTACTCTGTATGGAAAACATATAATTCCTCTACTCATGTAGAAAAAACATGTGTGAATATGTGTTTTCTCATCAATATATCTCCATGTTTATTTCATGGATTCACTAATAATAAACATGAATAACCAACTATAGCTCAAGCATACCATGCTTAATCTGCAGTATTTGGTAGTTACACATGGATCGCACCCTCTATCACAACTTCTTATCTAACCTCTAATCGATTCATGCATATCCAACTCTATTTGTTGGATCTCTCTTTTTTTTTCCACAACATCTGCCAAATCCACATGAATTGTGCATAATTTGAATCACAAACATACAACACAATTATATTTTTTATTCAACCCAAAATATATTTTTATTTAGGTCACATATAAGGTGCTCAGAAATCTGCATACATGGATTAGTTATAATGCAAACCAATATATATACATATTAGTGGCTCTAAGTATGAATTTTAGGACATCTATTTCAAACAAAAGTTTACCCAACACAACATTCTACCATTCACACTTCACACTATGTATTGTAAGAAGCTACAAGAAAATACTTTGTCTCTTTGTTGATTTTCTTTATTTTTTTTCAACCAGTTAACTCTCATATGCATGTTACAGGTCACATAATTATAGGTACATGGGATATCTAATAAATATGTAAAATCAATATATCGCTTATTCATGCGATGGAAATATACCCATATTGCTTAATCAAGAGGGCCTCCAATTGTTGACTTGAATTGTTTGAAGATATTACAATCACATCTAGTGTTTTGCATTTAACGCTCTTTAAATTATCTTTCTATATTGAAAATAAATTACTAGTTTTTCTAAATTTAAAATAAAACATTGTTGTGTAATTACTTTAATCATTTCCAACATAGATATATAGGTATATGACTAATGTAATTTATGGACACAAATGTCATCCTCAATTATCGTTATCATCTCAACTATTTTTATCAATATGGAAATGGAAAAGATTTCGGTGCATTGACGATGGGTTCTATGTCTATATAGTGCATCAATCATTAATACTCCATTGACCATCCAATTATCGAGTGTGTCAATCAATTATCCATCTCATCGACAATCGAAGCCTATGTAATTTCAGTTGTTCATAAGTCGTAGCAGTTCCTCGTCCTTGGTATGCTTTCAATACAATATTTCATTCACTAAGCCTTCAGTACTGAGAAATTCAACATCTTTTCCAAATGTATAATGACTAACCTCGCACTCTTGTAGTTACTTCCAGTGATTCAATGACCATTATTCATATCTAGGGCATAGGCATATGAAAGAATTCATTAAATGACACAACAACAGGCCAAGGTTCCTTTTCATTTAGTATAACAAATGAATCCTTCACCATTGATATAATATTATTTCACATTGGTTCCCAAATGAGGGTTGAAAATTTTGTTTGTTAATGAAGAGGTTTCAAATCACATTCTTCCAAGGTTGTAGAAAAATATATTGGACTTTCCCTATAGCAAAGGGATGAAAAATTCTCTTTCAATATGCCTTCAAATAGTTAAAGGAGGTGCATCAAAAAGAGGTCTAAAATTTCTAGAATGTGCTAAAACCATATGCAACAACAAGCTTGAAATTCCAGTGAAACCCTTATCAAAATCATAACAATTGAATACCCAAAAGTTGACCTTTTTTCATGTTTCCATAACTACTCCAGGTCAAGACGTTATAGATAAAATACCCAATATCAGCACTAAATGCATGGAACTCATGGATAATATGATTCCCTTTATATAAATTTGTAGAATCATCCTTGAGGGCAGAAAACTTTCCTTTGAGAGAAAGTTAAATTTTGAAAATTCAAATTTTTGGAGCTAAAAACCCCTTCCTCAAATTAGGTCGACTAGCACTTCCAAAAGATAAAATTTCCCATAATATTATTTATATAATATTTAATGATGAGACATTTTTATCCATAAGACCCTAGCCAATAATAGGTTTCCACATCATCATCTTTTACAAATTTTGACCACAAGATAGGGGCATTAAATTTAATTCGGCATAACTCTCAAACTATGAGGAGTCTCATGATGTGACACATATCATTGGAATCGGCATGATGAGGAGAATCATATGGTGGTGATACTAATACCAAATAAATTATCTTCTTACTCAAATTCCACATTAATTTCAGGGAATATAAGGCTTCCCATCCTTTCTTCGAGGATGCCCGCCAAATATTAAGAGCGTTCAAGAACCAACACTGGCATCAACGAAAACACCATTCAGCAATATATATATATATATATATATATATATATATATATATATATATATATATATATATATATATATATATATATATATATATATATATATATTTGAATGGTGTTTTCATTGATGATAGTGTTGGTTCTTGAATGCTCATAATATTTGGTGGGCATCCTCGAAGAATACCTAGGCCTATATCTCCTAAGCTTTAAAATTATATACCAAGGCCTATTATGCAAATTATTTTAAGGAAAGAACTTAAAAAACAATATATATTTATCTATATCTTTTACACACATACCATTTAGGCTACTTTTATGCTCGTATTATCTCAAATACTCACACAATCGTTATATTCAAGCAATTAAGCCAAATTTCATGCTCAAAATAAACTCAGGATTTTAAACCATTCCTCAGAAATTACACTGGAAACCTACAGTCCAATTTCACTCAGGGAATAACCTTCCTTGAAATTAGCATAAGCATTTAATAAACACAATAAACATATACATAATATTGAAATGATCAAGGGCATAAGTGAACACTTATCTTCTGTAAAGGTTTGGAAACTAAAATTGGGACTTCAACTATCCACCCAACCTTAGATTGGTCAGCACTGCAACCTTTCTTGCATCCAATCACACCTGAGCCATATTTCAAAGCTTTAAGAAGAGTTTTCAAAGGAATAAAACTAATGCTATTAATTACAATGAACAAGGATCATTTTTGTTAGGTATTCTCAAGATTTCTTATCTATTACACCACAGGGGCCTTTAATTTTTTTAGCATCCATGCAGGGGTTCTTGAAAACACAATGAGTCTCAACTTTTTTCTAGGAGAGGAGTTTCATTCTAGCATGGAAAGGTTCATAAATTGGATAACCTATTGCAGGATCATAGAAACCACCTCTCCAAGTAGTTTATTATTGAGTGAAAGCACTAGTGTTATCAGTACTAAGGCTACACCTGGTGATTCATCAGCCCCACAAGTACCTTGGTGTCTCTCTTTTGGCTAATAGGTTCAATAGTCCAACAAGATTCCTAGTGGATTAATCAACCCTAATTTAAGCCACTACTCTATGATTCTCAACCAACAAGCCCTATTTGATTCCTTATTTTTGTTACAACCAAAGAAATATTTTCTCCCCCATTTCAACTCTCTATGTGTCTCATTTTCTTATCCCTCCTCTCATCAGGAATTCCAACCCCTCGATGACTATCTAACTCTCGATGATCAATCCCAAAAATCCATCAACGAATGAATTCCTCCCTAGATAATCCTCCTTCATTAATAAGTTTGCTTCATGGCCTTCCACTACTATTGTTGCAATCATATACTGGTTGTATGGACGTGCACCTATCCAATGTAACCTCCCTTCTAGCCCCACTATAATTTAACTTTTATCCTCTTTCCCTTTCATATTTTTCCAAGATAAGTATGGTTATCATCCTTTCACTACAAGAAAAAATGACATTGGTGAGGATCAAACAATGTCACCATAATTTCATTGGTGACAGTCAAAATAGCGTTTGTCACCAAAAATTAAACGTCACCAAAGTTGGCATCACCAAAAGTATAGGTGTTGTGGTGACATTCAAGGTTTGTCACTAATAATGATTTATAATGACGAATAGTGACCGTAACCATTTCATATAAGAAATGATGATGGACCTTAGCCTTTGTCACCAAAAAATTGAACGTCACCAAAGGTGGTGTTGCCAAAAGTATAGCCATTGTGGTGACATTCAATATCCAGATAATGATTATAATGATGGATAGTGATCATCACCATTTCATATGAACAATAATTATTTATGGTGATGTAACTTTCATGATCGTCACTATAGATGCATATATATGGCGACGTTGGTTGACATTCACCATTTCATATTTTGGTGATGGGTGCAAAAATGTCACCATAATCTCATTGGTGACGGTCAAAAGAGTCTCTGTCACCAAAAATTGAACGTCACCAAAGGATGCATTTCCAAAAGTATAGGTTTTGTGATGACATTCAAGGTTTGTCATGAATAATGATTATAATTACATACTAGTGACCATCACCATTTCATATGAACAATGGTGATTTGCGGTGATTAACATTTCATGGTCATCAATATTGATGGATATAATGGTGGAGTTCATTGACCATCACTATTTCATATTTTGGTGAGAGTTGAAAATTTTCACCTTAAACTCATTGGTGATGGTCATAAAAGCCTTCATCACAAAAAATTGATTGTCACCATTCCATATGAATATCAAGGCATGATGGAATCGAACCACCAACCTCCTGCTTGTAGATCAGATGCTCTTCCATTGAGCTAGCACCCTTTAAAGAATTATACTTTAAAAAATTAGACCTTGAAACTTTATAAATTATAAATTATACAACTTTCAATAAATTATAAAACTTTGTAAAGTCTTGGAAAATCCTTTACTAAACAAGAAAAATAACCTCAAAGTTGCAAGTCCCTACCTAATGGTTATGGAAGTTATAAAAAGTGGGTGGAGGGAAAAACAGTTATGTATAAGATACTCAGTATGTTTAGTTGAATACTCAATTATAAGTGAAAATTTGAAGACATTTATAGTCTATAAATGACCTATAATTATCAAACCTAAAATCTGAAATTACACTAAAAATTGATTTCTCGCCTTTTGAATCATGTAATATGTTGGGACAACATAAAAATCTACCTCTGAAAGATTGTTTTGCATGTCAAAAAGTAAAATACAATGAATATATATGATGCAATTATGTATAATGAGCTACATGCTTCAATCCAAATTGGGAGTGCTTCTCGTTATTAATTAATTCAAGATGTCAAAACACAAAAATGATCTTGAAATGTAACCACTAGCAAAAGTTAAAATTGTAAGCACAAATTTTGGCTAGTATCTATTACACCAACAAAATATTCAAGGGGAATTTAACACTTCCAAATACACAACAAGCACAAGTATCCAAAGATGCAATTGCATGGATACAAGGAAAGCACTCTATGTGTCTCAATGATAACTATCTCACAAGTACTTCAAATAGAAAATGGGTGGGAAGACAAAAACCCCAAAGCAAAAAGAACTGCACAATACAAAATTAAATTTCACCCCTTCTCTACCTTTATAGAATAGATCTAGGGGAATAACAAAAAGAGAATAGGATTAGAGTGGGAAAAATAAAGACGATAAGAAAAAACATAATCAACAACAAAATATACTAATTTGAACATGTGTCCACATGTACTCAAATATTACAGGAAATAAGAGAACCCAACATGATTTATTATGAACTTGATAAAATGGCATTTACTTATTTGGTAAATAGGAAGAAAATCTCAACATCTTTTCCATTGTCCTCTAGAATAAATCCTCTATGTATGGAATTGGGTTTTTGTAATACACTCTATGTTTACTCTCCAACATTAAAATAAGGGTTCCCAAATTTGTTTCTAAATATGTATGATTTGTTTAAGTTTGGGCCAAATCTAGTCAAATCTTTTGAAGTTCGGCCAGGATGCAATGAGTTTAATTATGTTTTCCTAATCTAGTCAACAAGCTTGACCCAGGATTTTGAAAAGGAAGCTTGATAGAGATGAATGATCTAACATATTCTGAAAAATATTCCCCTTTTGTATGTCTCGAAGAGAGAATCTAAACTAGCTTACTATTACCACAATGTGGCTAGATAAATAATACAAGTCAAAACCAATAGTATCCACTGAGAGATTGCAAATGAGGGGCATTTATTCTGCGAAAATATGTTCAGGACTTTCCTTCGACCCCAAGCATTTTTTTTTTGTGTGTTTTCATCCATAAGCACAAATGCAAATTTTTCATCAAAGAGGCTTGAACACTGATATGGGCAATTTCATCACCTCACTTTTACCAACTAGGCAAGCCATTATTTCGGAATTTATTTTAATTGTGGAGTTTTATGCCAATTTTATATTAGGGAATCCAAATAAGTCTTTTGATGAATGTATGAATGACCTGTATGATGCTAACTTTATTTTTTTATATTTTTGTCTATAGGTCATTTGAGGACTTGAAGTGATGTCTACAACTTTGGTGCTGTATTGCTTGAGTTGCTTACTGGTAAGCGATATAGAAAATAATATAACTTGGTTGAGTGGGTGCCTCCACTTCTCAATGAGAAGCAAAATTTTTTACTGATCCTTGATCCTAGAATGGAGGGTGAGTGTTTTGTCAAGGGAGTTTTGAAAGTTTCTAACTTTGCCTATCACTGCTTGAGCCAAAATCCTAAAACAAGGCCACTTATGAGGGATGTTATTGATATTTTGGAACCCCTACAAATTATGGAAAGCACATCTTTCACATATTATGTTGATACTAATGTGACCACATATGAGGTTCCCAATCAGTCATATGACTGAAATCATCATCAATATGAATAACTTGTTTTAAATGAAGTTGAAATGTTGCACGATTGTTCCTTATTCACATAACCAATCTTGGAAGCAACCATATAAAATACTATAAATTCATGGATGTGCATATTTTCCCATTCCTCTGAAGAGTATTATCTCTTCTTGTTGTATTATGTAAACTACTTATATAATTTCCAATACATCAACTCATTAATCTGATGAAGATCCCTTTCAACTTTCATAGGTGATAATGTCATTTCTTGATCACGATGGTCATCAATGGCTCATTGTACTCAGAATAAAATGAAAGTAATTACCTTTGATGACTTAGAAGGAAAGAAACACGATACTTGTAAGCTACAAGTTTACACATCATTCTCAAATCATAGTGAGGTCCTAGTCAATCATTTTTTCAACAAGTGGTAGATTATTTGATCCTTCAGCTACTACATGTAAATTATAAATTTTGTATTTGCAAATGCTAGATAAATATGAGTAGCTTTGCAACAGATTTTGGACATCCCATGAAGATCCATTTTTCTGTATGTGAGCTAGAACGTTTTGCTGTTAATAAACATTACATTTTGTTGCATCGTAATGTGTATGTCATAAAACACAATAGTATTGTTCTAAATTTTTATGTCATAAGTAATATCATTTCAAATCACTTTTGGATCAATAATACCATTTAAAAGTAGTCATCCTTTTTCCTGCTTGAAACTATCGGTTGTGAAACCCTCTTGTACATGTTCATTTAAACAACATCGTTTGAAATGGTTCTTTATTTCATTGGATCATTTCAAAGATGCAAAGCAAGTTTTCAAAGAAAATATTTAACATAAACCCATTCTAGTGGTCATCATAAAAGCATGCTCTTTACCATCTTATCCTTTAAGGACACATTGACTGATTTCAACGAGCTTATGTTGTAAATAAAATTGGATATCTATGTTAGTTGGAATTTTCTATAGATTACTAATATAGTGCTTCAGTTCATATATATTATTGTGAAAATGAGCTTCAAAACTCTGTCAAGGAGGTTGAACAAGTACATAAATTGGTAAGATTTATCACATTCTTTCATGTACTACAAGAAATGAGGTTATTAGTGAAAGTCCATTATTCTAAATTATTCATAAATTATTTTTGGAAAGAGGCTTCAAGAGGCTTAATTGTCCAACATCCACCATTATTCACCATTTATTGGAAGGTGGGGTATCATTCGACACTTGGAAGCATGAGGCTTGGCCTGACATAATTGCCATACTTCTATAAATTTACAATGGAAAACCCACCACTTTTCTGAGGAATTGAACAGGATGAGTGTTGCAACAATGCCTCACTCTAATTGGGCCTACTTATCTCTAAAACATAACATTTTCATATCAAGTAAAGTAATGGGTTGCGAATTATGTGTGATAACTGGAAAGTAACACTTCCTAATAAATAGAGATTTGGAAGGTGGAAAGGGTTTGACTTCCATTTCATGGTCTTCTATTAGGGTTTTTTCTTGGGATTTCCCATACTTTTCCATTAGTGTTCTTGGATAGATATTTGCATTTTTTACTTTTGGTAGTGCAAGTGGTTGGATCTATTACTTTTGTGGGAGATAAATTCCCAGGAATAGAATGAAATTGAATCTATTGGCTCAATAGGCACTAGTCTAAATCTTTATTGTACTGGAATTTATCCAAGGGAACTCGTAGTTCTAATCCAATTGAGGTGGGAAAAGATCACCTAGCACTGTGGAATAAATGTATAATTGTGCATTGAGTGAAGTCCTAATTGTTTTGATCTGAATTGATCAGATCCAATAGGGTTCTTTGGCTTAGTTTAGCATTCCCTTGATCCATTAGTCTAAATATTTATTATGTTAGAAAATAGTGAATAGGACTCATATTTCCAATCCAATTGAGGTCGGAAAAGAGCACCAAGTACCATGGAAGAAATGTACACTAGTGGGATGAGTGATTCCTAATTGTTCTGCTCTAATTTGATTGGATATTAGGGTTCTTTAGCTTTACTTTAGCCTTTCTCTTGTTTCGGTAGTTGTTGGCAAGGGTTTTGAAACTTATAGCTACATATCTAGATAGTGATTTGTTGTAACACACCCACCCACCCCCTTAGCTTAAATTGTATACTTTGACCAATGTTTCCTGGGTCCATTTCTTGTGACTGTGCTCTCCACTAGGATATAAAATTTTGAAAACTTATATCTTCGAATCAAAAACTTGTACCATAATATACATAGGCAACATGTGTCTTAAAATTTAGATATTACTCTAATTGAAGATCCCTCTCCACATTTTGGCCCAGATATGAAGTTGCACATGTTAACTAGGATTGGTCGTAGATTTTACAACAACTAAGTAACCTTTTAAAAGGTGGTCCCAATTTGAATTCATAGGAAAGATATTTTAGTTCATTCAGCACTAAAAGATAATATTTTTGGCATGTAAATCAAGCAATGCTAAATCAATTTTTAAAATTTGGAATATGTTCAAGAAAGTAGTAACATCTGTAAATACTAAATACTAAATATCAATTGTTGGATTCTATCAAGTTTCATGCATGTTGCATCAAGCAATGTAAATTAGAGGAACTACACTCAAGCAATCTAATTTAGCATAATAGTGATGAGATAGGTACCATGGAAAATTTGGTGGCTGATTGAAAAATTCAAATGGGCATGTTTAAGACCTCAATAATTTAATCGCATATGATGCTCTTCTCTGTCATGCGTGTTAATAAAAATTTACTATACTAAAATCTCCTTCATAAACAAACCAACATCCTGTAAAATGTCATTTTTCAATATAAATGTCTTCTTCTTCTCTTGGTCAATGATTGCAATTTTTGTTGGGGTGCTGAGATATATTATGTCCACCTTTGTCCATGAAAAAATCATATTTAATAAATAGGTTCAACGATTTCAATAGCTATGCTAAAAATACATCCATAGAAATAAGTTCCAAAGATCTTCACCTATTCTCTCTAGCTTACCTCGGACTCAAAGGTGATTGTATCACCTTGCGCAGTTAGACATTCTTTATTTTGTAAGTTGTCCAGGTAATCCAAAGTTTCCAATCATTCTACTCGTACTTGATTGTAAACAGAAAAAACAGAATGGACTTAAACACATGCAAAAGTAGCAATCTAAAATAGTCTGACTCATATAAGCTTTGTTCATAATAACTTCGAACAAAAGCTGCCACCAGCCCTGATCAAAGACACAGAAAATTCCATTCCTAGTCCTACCACAAGTTACCAAGGCACTTATGAACTACAACTGTACTTTTTTTTGGAGTCCAATTACCTTGGGCTTAGTCTCTACGTTGGGTTACTGATAAAAGCATGGAGGACAAAATCTAACAGATGACCAGAGAATTCAAAGTTAACAAGTCCACTTTGTTGGTTCCATTTCAATCAAGAAAGCTATAGCTATAGCCATTATATTATCATTTTGTCTAGGGGGAACTATTCTTACAATAGTGACATTTCCAATTGGTTTTATCTCATTTCAAACAACATAGATATTCCGCCGAAATGCATCATGTATAATTGAAGAATCTAACATCATAATCATAATGTTGGAAAAAAAATTGGATTGTTGTTACAAATTTACCATCATTTATAGTTCCATTAGGCATTGAAACTTTTAGGAGACAATTTGGATCACTGGAATACTTCTACTCACCCATTTTTTACAGTCTTCCATGTCTGGTGAACTTGACAACCATTTTTTTGAAGTGGCACATTGTTGACAATATGTTTACAATTACTTATTTCTCTCAAGAAGATATAAATGCATTGTTGAGAAACACAATAAAGTTCAAGTATTTGCATGTAGCTAATTAAACAGCTTGTTGTCCTCCATATTTCAGATTCAAGCATTGGGGATCCACTTTACGGGAATCCAAATATATTCTTTTGAAATCTTAAAATGAGTACTAACAAAGGAAAATATATTAAACCCAAACCATAACCATTTTTTCTCAAGGAATACTATGAAATTACTTTTTTATTACTTACCATATCTTTTATTCTCTTTTATACTTTTTGGAGAGCCTATAGGCTTCGTTTTGAGTCACAATGTATTCTAAAAAATGTATCTAGAAGTCGCATTGACTATTTTATCAAAATGTATTTCTTCGGTGATGTTTCCCATCAAATTATTTATTCTATACATATAAATCTAAGCTATGCGTGAAGAAAAATTCATAGAAAAAGTAAATAATTGCATGTACTCCCAAAACTGGCCTCCCTTTAGTAAAAATTTGAAATTGTTAAAGCATCCAACTATATTGAGATTGATAAGAAATGTGTAAATCCATATTTTATTGTATGACCACTCTTTTGTATTCAGTTAAAGCATAAATCCAACGATCAGGCCTAGAGTTTGTGAAAGAAATAAAGAAGGCATTGTAGATATATTGCACTTGGATGTAACTTGAAGATAATTGTACTAAGAAAACTGACCCTGGAAGTGCATAATATTCTTAATCACATATTGTGAACATTCTGCATAATGGAATCAGAACAAGACTCCATAACCATGCTTCAAGTTATCATTACTGGGTTATGAATCAAGATGAAAACAATCATGCCATTTGTAATTTGAAAGGAAAGCAATTGGCCTCAACTTCTACAATAAATTGGTAACTAATTCAAGTTATCACCAGTCTCATCTAGCTTACATGGTACAATAGATTACACAATACAATGGTCTCATCCTAGAAAATCTAGATTACATGATACAAGAATCTCAAACTAGAGAAGCTATATGATATTCAAGAAAAAATTCCCATGGAAATACAGGTCACCAACAAAACAATAGGAAAACCCTCCATTAAAGAGGTCAACATGTTAAATCTTAGACCATGCCACATATGAAAGGGAATATCATAATTGCAGAGTACACAGTTGTTTAAAAATGTTTTGTGAATATTATCATAGCTCCATCACAGAGATATTAGAAGGCAACAATAGAAAGTGATATCCTCTAATAGGTCATATGCTAGCATATATCAAATCAATAGATATCCCTGATGACCTCCCTCTCCATAGGGCCTTGTACTTGGAGTTAAGCCCCATTACTCCACTTTCACATAACTGAAAGATGAGCCAGTAAGTCACAGACTGAAACATATCTAGTGCAGACTAAGGTTCATTTACTAACTGACGATGTCCATAATATATGCCCAATTGGTGCCATTTTTAGCGGTTTATTTGGCTATTGATGACTTATTGAAGAAATTTGACTTTGTTTTTTCTCTTGCTAGTCCTATCAGAAGCAAGTAGTGGAAAAATAGTTTCCAACAAGGTTTTAAATCCATTTAACGCTCCCCAGGTTTATACTTTGGTTCCATGGTACCCAAAAAAATATTAAACATAAACATATATTTCTTGCCTTTGTGGGGACCTATGGTGGTGAATCATTCATTTCGGAGTTAGCACATGACTGATCAAAAGGCTTGTATATTTTGGTTTCATGGCCAGAAAGGGTAAATTCCATGGTAATGGCTTTGAAAATAATGGATTAGTGGACAATTTTTCCTCTTCAGTGTCAATTGGTATGCCCTAAAGAAAAATGGGCTCAAGGTATGCAACTTCAGCCATAAACAAGGGATCTGGAAACAACGGTGTGAATTCTTAGAATATTGATTTCCCATACAACTCGAGCAATTTTTATAGGAATAAATTAGAGATGTCCATAGGTTCAGGATATTGTAAACAATGTGCAACACCTGCAGAATCCAACATTTCTATGGGAAGGACTTCTCTATCCATACAACAACCAAGTACAAAACTAACTTCTTCCAATTCAAAAGAAGTACATCCAAAGAAAATGGAGGGCAAAGAACTGATGGAGATGGTGATGGAACTAATACCTATGAGGCAAGGGAGTGTGAGGAAAGGTTGATGAATGTTAAAATTTGTAGCGGAGACATACATTTCCCTACTTGAGCCATGACTACTCAGCACTCTGAGATGCAAGAAAGCATGGAGAATGGGATGCATGTAATTTCCCAACAACTAGAAGGGAATGAGAATAACAAGTTACAAGACTAAATTTTCACATCCATATACTCTGTTTAGAAAAGCTTCATAATGGATCCAGTGGCAGAAGCCTATATTAACAACACTCAATGCAGTTATTTTACAAGTAAGAGACTTTATTTTTCATAGGTTTCGGCATACATGGAGCATATTTTTCACATGGTTGTTGCATTTGGGAATGTTATTCCTGTTACTTTTCATAATGTGGTTGGACTGATGTCTCAAAGGCATGGACTCATTTCTACGTTTGGGCACATCAGCCTTCTTTCTAGTTATTTGGTGCAGCTTTCTTAGCTTCACCGCAATGGCAGGAATTTTCAATGTTTTTATGAGCATGGGACTTATGAATTTAGGGTGTAGCTTGCACAATGGCATCTTTTTTTGGATACATAGCTTCATTTTTTACAACATATGTTATTAGGATGGTGGTTCTATGGATACATGGCAGCTTTTAGATGACTATCTTACTGAATATAGTAGTAGGTATTGTTTTTGCTCTGAATCATGAACATCTAGTGTTGTTGATTACAATTAAGTACTCTATCTATTCTACTAAATTTCATGTGGGATGGATTGGCATGGTTCTGTACATGAACCTGGTTTTCATATCTAGTGAGATTTTGATTTACTTTCTAAAGAACAATGCAAATGAAGGTAAAGATAGAGGATTTAATCCACAATCTGAAGGGACTAATGGCAAGGAAATAAATTTCTCTCATGCATTTGGATAGAGTGGTCCTCATGGTGAAGAACATAATTTTTCTTCAGCCAGAAAATTTGGTGAAAGCTCTCAGTACAGTCAATCTAGAGATAGTGAAAGAGGGGCCTTAACCAGTGGTCTAGCTAGAGTAGATCCATCTTCTAAAGAGGAAGCATTCTGAGATAGCCCTGATCACTATCCAGTGATGGGTGCTTTATCTCATTATGAGAACATAGATGTTGTTTTCCTCAAAAGGGAGTATAGGAAAAAGGCAATGTTGGTTCATCCTAACAAAGATATGGGCAATTTAAAAGTTGAGGAAACATTTAAGAATCTCGAAAATGGATATGAGATTCTATTGGATTTAGTTAAGAGGAAAATTTATGATAATGAACTGAGGAGGGGGAAGCTAGTCATTCATTGATCTAAAAATGAAATTATTTGTACTGATTTTCAAAGTATTCAATTCCATTAAATTAAGTGTGCAAAGTGTTTGTAAGGTCTTGCAAGTAAAACAAAGTGTTCTTGGTAACTGCTTATGAGTTTAAGTGTGAGGGAATGTTATTTAAATTTACTATTTAACAACTTTAATCTAAAATACACAGTAGAATAACTTCACCATAAACACACAACAACATGATAAGGCAATTCACCCTCCTGGGCTACATCTGTCGAGTCCAAGGCGCCCAATGGGCATGTCCTTGATATATTATGATGCTCAAATTGGTTTTACAGTGAAAAATAAGCCTAAACAGGCTGAAACAGTTGTGGAAATGAATTCAGAAGACATAAATAAACTAATTATGGCTTTTATTTCACCTAAAACAGTGAAGTGTAGCCCAATGCAGCTCCATTTCCCTCATGGCCCTGATGGCTCTCCAAGCTTCTTTGAAGAAAAAATTTCTGAAATACACCTATGTTGGATCTACAACCTATTCCAATGGTTCCAGAATGCTCAGAATAGTTGAAATTGACTAATATTTTGTCCAAAAAGGTTCAATATTCTAGAAGTTATAGCCAAAACAGTGTTTTGCCTAATGTCACTTAAAAAACTACACCAAATTTGGCTAACTCCAGTTAGGAGCACCAGAAATGGCGGTCCACCCTAAAATGGTGGAGCCACGCCCAAATTTACTGGAAACATTAAATTTGACTATCAGATGGAGGCACGTTCTCATATTGGATTTCCAAATGGTTAATGAGCTGGTGGATAAGTTTAACAGCACCCATGGTCACCGCTCGTGGTCCTATGTGACGAGGGCTAGCACCCAGGGGCTAGCCCAAATCTCCACCAGTTTAAAAATACCTTAGCTCCTTGTTTTTCGTTGGATTTCACATGTTTAACCTTTAGCCCTAGGGCTTATCCAAAATCCCATCCACTATTCAACAAATAATGTTGTCGACCCGATTACTGACCTGTTTGCATGCAGGTCAGGTCGACCTCCGCCTATGAAATTTTAACCTTCGTTTGCACGAGGCCACTACAACATGACCCATTGGTGTTCAATTCAGGTCGTCCTCCACCCGATTAACCTGAACTTGTTCACAAACTGTCAATTATTCAAACATGACCCTTCGTTTCTCCGCTGCACGGGACTGCATTCAGGGTAACCCGTGAACATTCGGGTCGGATCGTGCCCGACTGACCCGAATGCGTTCAGCTTGGGTCGGGCTGCCAACTAACTTAATTTTTCAAACATCCATTAACCTTTGGCCTGGGGCCATGTGGTAGCCTCTGAGTAGGCCACGTGGCACCCTCTAATAGGCCACCAAATTACCTTTAAAAAATGAAATTTTGCCATAAATTTTTTTTCTGAGCATGACAAGAATTTTTGAGTTCAAAGGTCATGTTTTGAAGGTTATTGGGTGTTTTGAAACTTCAATATCTTCCTCATACGACATCGGATTTGGGTCCCATTCACGATTCCAGAATCACAGTGACGAGGCCTATCCAGTCGTTCAGTGTGCAACCAATTCTGAGCAGTTCCAATTTTGAGCATTTGTTTTTCCTCTTGGACATGATCACCTAATCACACCTCCCCATTGGGAATCTTTTGGACCTCAAAAGCCTTCAATTACCTGTTAAGAATATGAGGGTATATATTCCTCACCTTTTCCACCTCAATCCACTTTACCCAACTCGGTTTGCTACCTTTAAGATCAACCCGAACATAATCAACATTTCCCCTCCTTGAAGTGTGTGTCCTTCTATCAAGGATAGCATCCTATTTCAACTCATCCAAAAATTCTGGCGAGAAATCCTCTATGGATGAAAGTTGAATGTCACTTTCATAATCAGCAATTAAAGGAGGTTCATACAAATGTAAATTTTCCACATTCACAACGGAATACATTTGCATATATGAAGGAAAATATAGTTGAAAAGCATTATTTCCAACTTGTTTAAGGATCTTGAATGGACCATAATGAATATGCTTCAACTTTTTACCTTCTCTTTGCAATCTTTCCTTACTAATATGCATCCATACCTCATCTCCTTCTTGAAACTTATGATCAACTTTGTGTTTATCATGCCTCTCTTTGTACTTGCCTTGACTTTTTTTAAGTTGTTCTTGAACCTGCTGATGTATGAGATGAATTCTTTCAATGAACATGCGAGCGTTGTCAATGTCACTATGCCCATCAATGGACACATCCTTCTCAAGAATGAAATCTAAAGGTGACTTAGGCAAATACCCAAAACAAGCTTCAAAAGGTGAAGTATTTGTAGAAGAGTGCTTGGCCCGGTTGTAAGCATGTTGAATGTAATGTAAGTGCTCATCCCAAAGCTTGGGATGCTTGCTGCAATAACCTCTCAAAATATGTACAATGGTTTTGTTCACTACCTTTGTTTGGCCATCTATTTGGGGATGGAAATAAGTACTCTTCTTCAACTTGGTGTCCATCATCTTCCATAGATTGGACCAAAAATTCCCAGCAAATTTGGAATCCCTGTCACTAACAATAGAAGTAGGCAAGCCATAATGAACCCATACATGTTGAAAATATAAATCAGCAGCTTTTTCAGCAGTTATATATTTCTTACATGGAATAAGAATACACATCTTACTGAATCAATCTACTACTACATAAAGATAATCATGTTTCTTTCTAGATAATGGTATACCTCCAACAAAATCCATAGAAACACTTTCCCATGGTCTATAAGGTACCGGAAATGGTGTATATAAACCAATATTCCTATTGCTAGGCTTGCTTATAGCACATAATGAACAACCTCTAATGAAATATGAAACACTATCTACCATGCAAGGCCAATAACAATACCTCTGTAAATGTGCCACAGTTTTTCTTACCCCAAAATGTCCAACAATAAGAGAAGAATGAGCTTCTCTAATGATGCTTATTCTCTCCCCCTGTGGTATACATAACTTGCCCATATGAAACAGCAAATTATTATGCAAATGATAATCATTCTCCTCAACATGATTCCCTTCACTCAATTTAGCATACACATCCTTAAAATCAACATCTGATGCATATTGTTCTATGTAGCTCTCATGTACAATAGAATCATTCTTAAGTAAAGTAGTATCACTAATAATAGGCCTTTAAAGCATATCAGAAACTTTATTTTAAATACCTTTCTTGTACCTTATTACCAAATGAAATTGTTTTAGGAAACTCATCCATCTGAAATTTCGTGACTACTGCAATTTAATTTGCAACTGCAAGTAGTGTAAAGGTTGATGGTCGGTATGAACAACTATTTCTTTGCCCATCAAATATTGTTTCCACTTTTTTACACTTTGTACCAAAGCATACAACTCCTTATCATATGTAGGATAATTCACAACAGCACCATTAAATGTCTAAGAATGAAATGCGATAGGCTTACCATGATGTAGGAGAACTGTACCCACGGCGTAATCACCAACATCGGTTTGAATCTCGAATGGCTGTCTCAAGTCCGGTAATGCAAGGACTGGAGCTGAACTTATCTTCTCTTTTAAAGACTCAAAATATTTCTATTTCTTTTCTCCCCATTGGAAAGCACGCTTCACACTAGTCACTGCGTGCATAAGAGCTGCTATGGCAGAGAAGTTATAAATAAACTTCCTCCAATATTGAGTTACACCCAAACAAATTCTTACCTCTGTAATGGATTTGGGAGTAGGCCAATTCAAAATGGCTTCTACCTTAGAAGGATCAATTCTCAAAGCACCTCCTCCTACTATGTGTCCCAAATAAACCAAAGAAGTCTTTCCAAATTCACACTTTGACATTTTAAGAAATAACTAATTTTTCTTCAAAATATCAAGTACTTTCTTAACATGCATGACATGCTCTTCTCTAGTCTTGCTGAAAATTAAGATGTCATCTAAGTAGACAATAAATAAATCATCAAGAAAAGGACGTAAGACATCATCCATTACCGCATGAAAGTTGCAGGTGCATTGCATAAACCAAACGGCATAACAAGTCACTCAAATAGTCCGTGTTTGGTTTTAAATGTTGTCTTCTAAATGTCACTTTCTGAAATTCTAACTTGATGATAACCACTATGTAAGTCTAAATTAGTGAAATATTTATCATCTTTCAGCTGATCTAAAAAATCATCTATCCTTGGAAGTGGGTAACGATTCTTTACCGGTATCTTGTTCAATGCCCTGAAGTCCACACACATGCGCCACGTTCCATCTTTCTTTGGAATCAACACTATCGGTGACCCACATGGAGAAGTTCTTGGTCTTATGAATCCTTTGTCCAACAAGTCTTTAAATTTCCTCTTGATTTCAGCATTCTCCATTATAGACATGCGGTACATGTCTAGGTTAGGAAGAGTACAATCTTGATGTAAATGGATTTCATGTTGAATCTCCCTTTTAGGAGGTAAACCTGTCGGTTCCTGAAACATCTCATGATGTGCATCAACTACATCATATAAATCCAATTTAAGCTTAGAATCACAATTTTCAAATGACTCATGATTCACATCAACCTTGGGCTTAACCATAAGTATAGAACTCTTACTAGAATTCACTAGCCTTTTTACCAATCCCGCATTTACCATCGCTATATTTTCCTTCTTGCAATGTGCTCTGACAATGAACTCCTTGCCATATTTAAAGAGATGATAATTATTTTCATGGCGATGGAAGATCGCTTTCCTGTCAAATAATTAAGGACTTCCCAAAACAATTCCTGATATATCAAGCGGTATTACATCAAGTTCAACTTTGTTAATAAAGTGTGCTGTAATTTCGAATCGCAATATGCACTTTATTGAGACTTGTAAGTTTGCATCCTTACATATCCACCCAAGTGGATAAGGCTTTGGATGTGGAATGGTCTCAAGTTTAATTTGTTTGACCAAGTCTTCTGAGATGAGATTTTCTTGTGACCCACTGTCAAACAGTGTGTCAATTTTTGTATGTTTTGAGACTACCCTCACATGGAACAATTCAATTCTTTCTTCCTCATTTGGAGCTTGTACATGACAGTTTGAAGTACTAGTGCTTGGTTTAGTTTCAGTTTCCTTTCCCTTCATACTTTTCAAACCCATGGCTGCAATTTTGGTTTCTTCACTTGAATCATCACCTAAGTCTTGTGGTGTAGTTGTAGTAGCTGCAGTTTTCTTCTTTCCTTTGTTTTTGTTAAACTGAGTTCTTTCTTCAGGATGTAATTTCCAATAGTTTTTCTCTTCATGGCCTTCTCTTGAAAAATGTTTACATATTACTTTTTCACCCTCTTTTTTGACAGATGCATTCTTTTTTCCTTTTCCCTTAAAGGTTTTATCTTTGTTCTTCCCCTTAAAAGGCTTGTTTCTACCCTCATCAAAAGTGTTTTCCCTCTAGCCTCTAAATGCGTAGCTTGTACACAAACTTCGTCTAGACTAGTAGGATTGAACATAACGATAGTATGTTTAAGGTATTTGTTCAAACCACCTATATATTTTAGCAAAGTATCTTGACTTTGTAAGTCTACCCTTAATAAAAGTGCTCTTCTCCCTAACTCTTGGGTGTAGTCTTGTACATTTTGTCCCTTAAGCTATCTAAAGTTTTTCCAGTTCATGATAGCCTTTTGTAAATGAGCTAATGGATAAAATTGATTTTTAATTGCGGTAATAAATTCAACCCATGATAAATTGATCTTACCATGTTTTTTAATTTCATCCTTGTTCTTGGCTTCCCACCATACCAATGCTGCTCCATCCATTCTCAACGAGGCTAACTGTATCTTGGTGTCGTCATCATGAAGGTTTTGTATCCTCAAGTAAACTTCCAACTGTCTGATCCAATTATCAAGTTTCTTTGCATTGACTTCACCATTAAACATAGGCAACTTAAATTTGACATCAAGCTTTAAAAATGGACTTTTACCAGTGGTTTTATACTTGTGAGATTGATTCACCAAAGTTTAGGATGACGATGTAGAGGAAGAGGATGAAGATGAGGATGGTGGATCACCATTTCCTCCATGTCATTTCTTTGACTTGTCATCACATTTATTTCCTCCTGAAGAACCCTCTCCTTCTTTCTATTTTTTAGACCCTTCTCCAACAAGCCTATCATTCCTTTCTTGGTAGAGTATCCTCACCATCTCAGTCATATCCAAGAAAGCTTTCCGGAATACCCATTCTTCTTCCTTGGGATCCATATCTTTAGGAGTTTCTCCCTCTCTTGAAGACATGCTTGAAGCTGCTTCTATGGCTCTTAGAGGTGGCTCTCTGACCCTTCTTGGTTGTGTATTTCTTTGTGCACTAACCAAGTGTCCTTCACCTCTCTTGAGTTTAAACCTAGTAAGCATCAAAACTTGCAAACAATCAACTATATCTTTGCACAAAACAAATGTTGAGTAAAAATCTAGCTCCTAAGGCTCAAATCCTTAGCTCTGATACCATCTGATCTTAAAATGAAATTGTTTGTATTGTTTTTCAAAGTATTAATTTCCATTAAATTAAGTGTGCAAAGTGTTTGTAAGGTCTTGCAAGTAAACAAAGTGTTCTTTGTAATTGTCTATGAGTTTAAGTGTGAAGGAATGTTATTTAAATTTACTGTTTAACAACTTGAATCTAAAATACACAGCAAAATAACTTCACCATAAACACACAGCAACATGATGATGCATCTCACCCCTCCTGGGCTACATCTGTTGGGTCCAAGGCTCCCAATGGGCATTTCCTTGATATATTATGATGCTCAAATTGGTTTTACGGTGAAAAAGAAGCCTAAAGAGGTTGAAAAAACTGTGGAAATGAATTTAGAAGACAGAAATAAGCTAATTATGGCTTTTATTTCACCTAAAATAGTGAAGTGTAGCCCAATGCAGCTCCATTTCCCTCATGGCCCTGATGGCTCTCCAAGATTCTCTAAAGAAAAAATGGCTGAAATACACCTCTGTTGGCTCTACAACCTATTTTAATGGCTCTATAATCCTCATAATATTCGAAATTGACTAATATTTTGTTCAAAAAGGTTCAATATTCCAGAATTTATGGCCAAAACAGTATTTTTCCTAATGTCACTTAAAAAACTCCACCAAATTTGGCTAACTCCAGTTAGGAGCACCAAAAATGGTGGTCCATCCTGAAATGGCGTGCCCAACTTTAGTAGAAACATTAAATTTGACTTTCAGATGGAGGTGTGTTCTCATGCTATATTTCCGGATGGTTAATGAGCTAGCGGATAAGTTTAACCGTGCCCATGGTCACCGCTCATGGTCCTATGTGACGAGGGCCAAATCTCTACCAGTTTAAAAATAACTTAGCTCCTAGTTTTGCATTGGAGGTCACATGTTTAACCTTTAGTCCTGGGGCTTATCCAAAACCCCGCTCCACTGTTCAAAAAATAACGTTGTCGACCCAACTGCTAACCCGTTTGTGTGCAGGTCGGGTCAACCTCCACCCATGAACCTTTAACCTTCGTTTGCATGAGGCCGTTACAACATGACCCATTGGTGTTTGGGTCGGGTCTTCCTCCGCCCAACTAACCTGAACACGTTCACAAACTGTCAACTGTTCAAACTTTACCCTTCATTTCTCCACTACACAGGACTGTGTTCAGGGTGACCCGTGAACGTTCGGGTCGGGTCGTTCCCGACTGACCCGAATGCATTCAACTCAGGTCGGGCTACCCACTGACTTATTTTTTCAAACATCCATTAACATTTGGCTTAGGGCCACGTGGTAGCCTCCGGGTAGGCCACGTGGCACCCTCTGATAGACCACCAAATTACCTTTAAAAAATGAAATGCTGCCATAAATGTTTTTCCTGAGGATGACAAGAATTTTTGAGTTCAAAGGTCCTATTTTGAAGGTTATTGGGCATTTTAAAACTTCAATATCTTCCTCATACGACATCGGATTTGGGTCCCATTCATGGTGCCAGAATCGCAGTGACAAGGCCTATCCGGTCATTCAGTTTGCAACCAATTTTGAGCAGTTCCAATTTTGAGCATTTTTTTTTTCCTCTTAGACATGATCACCTGATCAGTCACCTTCATAGGTTTAGAAGTGGTGTTCAAATAAGTTTTGGGCACAACCCTTTTAGATATAGGCGTGCTAATGTTGAGGATGAGAGGGATGGTCTTTAATAAAATTCAAGAAGAATAGCCTGTAAAAAATTCAATGGTTCACATATTTGGATACATACTGATGGGACAAAAGCACAAGCCAGATGGTGCCATGATTTCCCAGATTACCATTAAGAAAAATATGGAGATGGATGAGTTGAAAAAAAATGCCATGCATTTTTGTTTGGGATGCTTAAGAAGGTGGGAACACCATGTGCATATGACTGTGTTTTAAGAAAAGTATGTAATGAAACTGTGTGGGACATTTTCTAGGGTATGGAAGAGTCCTCCAAACACACATAAACCCACTTTATTGTGAATGTTGCCCTTATTGGAAAATATTATTGTCGAGGAGGAATTTCAACTCACAAAGCTGACACAAATGCTAACATACCTATAAACCTAGATGAAAATATGACAGAAGAGATTCTTGATTCGTTTAAAAGTGCAGTGGCATCTAGGATGTTTGACACTAGTAATGGTGTACCAAAAAATGTGGGCATGATGATTGGGAATAATGCCAAAATAGCAATAAAAAGAGAAAGGGCAAGAAACAATTTTAAGGCATTTAATGGACTTTTTTGACAAAAATAATTTTGTTATCTCATGCATGCATGAATTTTTTAAATAAATCCTCCCCCCCTGATGTAGATTTATGGAATAAATACAAAGGAACCTTGAATTTTTGCAAACATGTTCAATAGACTAGTAATCAAAGGTTGGGGGTTGCCTAATGTTAAAATTAAGTCGTTCACTAAAGCTTATTTCATTGGTTGCAATCTGCATGTGGATTTTGATGTTGGCCATCGAGTAATTAATATTGTGCTTAGAGTACTGTCTTTTCCTAGTTTGTATGTCTCAGAAAGTAAAATATAGGTTGTAAAGTGCTAGAGATTGGGGTGTTTTTTGAATCATTTGTTAAATTTTATTAGTGAGTTATAGTAGTACTTCAACCCCTTATTAATTAGAACTTGATGGATTAGGCCACCAAAACATCATATGGAATAGAGTGGAAGATGAATGGAGCCAAGTCGTCTTAAAAAAAAATTGATCTATAATTTTTCCTTGAGGGAAGGCACCATTGTAGTATTCTCCAATCATAATATGGTTGCAAGTTTTTCTTTATAAAGGTATGCCACCTGAAGAATGAAAAATACTAGTGGGTGTAGTGGAAATAGGGTTATGTTAGGGTTGCACGACAATGGCAGCAGCTAAAGAGTTCATCCCATATACCTTTTTTACCAATTTCTAAAGAATATAATTATCAGTAGCAGGGGAGCTTGTAGGAATTAACCAAAATATCTCCCATTTGCAGTACAATTATACCAAAGAAATGGTTTCTAGAAAAATACATCAATGACTGATCTGCATAGCTAAAGGACACATTGTACTGAATTCATTCATTTCTTGCTATTATGTTATATTTTTTTGCTATTTCACATCGATGGAATTCCTATACTAAAATATGCATGCAATATGGTACCCATTTTCAATAATTATGAAACCATAGAAATTGGAGTTCAAATTCTCAATAGAATTTTGTTAATAAAGAAAAAACAGATGTAAACAATAATGATTAGCCTTGACAGTTAAATATAGAATATTTATGACATTAAATATAGTAGAACAAGGTATAATAGTATAACAAACTTTTAGAATGATTTATATACATCCTTTAAGATATACTATATCCATATTACTCTCAGCCTCTAGGAAGAAATATATGGTTCATGCCAAGCCTGGAACTTTTGCATTCTAGTTCACCTCCTTTTGCAAGCAACGTGACTTCCACATATGAATAGGAGACCTTTCTCAATTGAGACTAAAAATCTATTGGAGGCATGACAACCTTTGAGGAAAATGTTGAAATGGTTGTTTGTCTCTACTCTATAAAGGGAAAAAATGGTGATACTTTAGACCTAGAGTTTGGGTTTAATATAAAACCACTACAAGTGATACTAGCATCTATTTCTGAGCATTTCTCTGAATTTGTGGGATCAACATTTGAAATTTCACTATTCATTAAGTATTTTCTCAACCTCAATCATGAGAATATGTGTATGGAAAATATCATAAGATTCAGTTCCATGTTGAATTTATGTCTTAATGATTGCAAGAGGAAGGTGCTACCAATTCTGTGGCATTCAATGAATTTATTTTTCATACAAGTTAAAACAATGTCAGTATCCTGGTGAAATGATAGTTTGGAAGTTTCAAATACCCACTATTGACATATTGGATACCATTTTCATGATCTTGGCTAGTGAAATTTGTGTGCTTATGATAGAATTATATTGGAGTAATGTCTTCAACATGAAGGAAATCAGTTCTAAATTCTTTAAGACAAGGATAGAAATATCTAACAGAGGCAATACCCTTGGTATGTCGGTGTTACTTGGGAAAGATTCTATTCATGAAAAATTCTTTCAAGAAGCTTCTAGCTCTGCAAAAACAATGAATACACACTCTCAAAAACCATTAGGTTGGAAATTTTCCACTAGATTTTATATATTTAATGCAATAGATAAGGCACAACATGGATTGAGAGAGGTGTGGATGCAAATTTTAAAAATAAATCATGTTCCTAAGAAAGCAGGACCTAATCCCCCATTGGTTGATATGTGCTTGTCACTCACATTCCCTAATACAGACCTACCAAAACAATACCACTATATCATCCTATGGAGCCAGTATTTCATGAGGGATGGCACATGATAGCATTATGTACTCCTAGGTGGTATCAAAGGACAATTTTTAGAGTTAATTGACAATAATTATTATATTCCTATGAAATATTATGGACATATCTTGTAGTATCTTATGTCAACATCTACATGTGTTTGAACTTTGAAGGTACTACTGATTAGTAGGTATCCAAATTCTTGTTAAACCCAGCAGTGATAAAGAACACGGCCTATGAACACTGGAATTTTGATGTTTCATTATTTTACATGATGACTAAGCATAAGGGAATAAAGCATTAAATTAATTAAGTTCTAAGGTGGTTGCACTGGCTCATTGATTTTAGGTAGCACCCTGATTTTGCACGTGCTACAGTAGGGTAGTGTTGAGGCCTCAGAATTTAGTTGCCACATAATGGGGGAAAACCACCCAATCCAAACCTTAGAGAAATTCCTTTTCCATTTGGTGTGGTGGCTCCGACTGGGGATAAAGGGACCAGTTTCCCAATAAGGATGATTTTGAGGGTGTGTTTTGTGTATATGACATGCAATGGGAAATGAGTTTAATCTATCACATGCATTTACCTAAAACTTTATCTATTCTACTATATACCAGGGGCATTTCTTCCTTTATGCAATCTAAATATATATCCTCCAACTATTATTAATGAATATTATTTAATATTTGAAAGAGATTAAAATTATGTAAAGATGATTCTTTTAAAAAAATAGTTTGATTAAAAAAATTGTGAAAAGTATATTGCATTCATATGTGTGATTATATATCATATAAGAAATAATATACAAATATTAGAACAGAAGTGCATTTAACATTCATTTATGATGATGTTTCAAATATATAATACAATAAAAAGATAACTGTCAATCTAGAAAGTAAAACTTAATTCAAGTGAATAGAAGTATCATATGTATGAATTCCTACTCATATAAACTGATAGTAGATTTCTTCTCCTCTTCAATTTCAAGAGATTTAAAGAGTACAATAGTGAAACATCAGTTAAATAGCTTCAAATTTCAAAAGGTAACAGACTGTGTTCCATTAATCCATCAAAGCATTTACAAACTTACAAAAGTGCATTCTTTGCAAAAAAAATTGAAAAATTTTTGGACCCTTCTCTAAATGCATGAGAGGGGTTTAAATACTAAACTAAATATGTTTAAAAATATATTATTACATAAAAATAGAGGAGGTTTCAAACAACCATCCTCGTAAGACAAACTTTAACTACAATCTAGGAAAATAAAGTAACAATATAACTATGAATTCTGATCTTTCATTTGGATTTGATCTAGAAGTTGACAAATATCTAACATGGGTTTGAGTTGAGCTGGCTGCAATATTCTCGATCTAACCTGTCCCTTAAATATTGCATTTGAGAGTTTTGTCTGCAATATTTTTGTTGAATCAGTTAAAGACTACAGGGTTTGGTACTGATGATAAGGTTTGATCATAAAATTCCAATAATTTTCTTGATCAAACTTATTTACTTTTTTAATCATTCCTTCCTGCATTTTCGTCTTTTTTTTCCATTGTGTTTCCAACTGCTTGATTTCTGAGAGCACTTCATATGTGCACTCTTTGATAATTTTTTATTTCAAAAGTTGTTCACATACATATTCAATATTCTATTTCGTTAACCTTGATGCTTTTTTTGTTGCTTTGTCTACTTGCCTTATCTGTGCTTCACAATCATTAAATAAGATTTCCTTTTGGAATTTATCTACCTGGGGTAGATTAGCTTCCTTACCTGGGTCTTATGCTTGCCATTGAATGTGTTCATTGATTTTCTTCTCAATCTTCTCATACTCAAGTTTCTGGATAGCCACTTGTTGGATTAGTATTTCAATTGAATTGTAATAAGAGCTAGTGATAGAAGCTTGTTGACAAAATACTTCTTGTTGCTGCTTTAGTTTAGCATTCACATCCAATGCTTCATTTATAAATTTCTCCAACTGTGGTTGCCTTTGTATTTTGTTTATTACTACTTCCAGTTGTGTTTCCTTTTCAGTGATTTGTACCTGATGCTACAAATTTAATCTTTCAAAATCCTTTTGAAATTGGGACATTTTCAATTCCATTTTCTCTCTGGAGTTAGACTTTCCTTTCTCTAGAAGTTGTTCTAAATATTTTATTTTATCTTCTCTCTGCTTTAGTAAAAATTGAACTTTATTGGCCTTCTCAATAGTGGCAGTAGCATATGCCCCTGCAAACTGTGATAGCTTGGTCAAATTTTTAGTAGGATCAGCTAGAGGATCCTTCCATAAAACGTCAACCGATTCATTTGTAATACTTGAGATTGTATCATCAATTCTTCTTCTTTTTCTCCTCTTGACTACAGCCTTATGACTAGGATTGTAGAAGACATCTGGTGAAGGGATTTCCTCAATTTTTAAAACTATATGCTCTGTAGGGTAAGCCAGAATGATCTCTCGATCATGGGTTTCAGGAACTTGTTGTAGTGGAGTAACAGTTTCCACTAATTTCTGAGAATGTTTTGGGGTCTGAAAACTGGTAAATTGATTAGTATTAGGATTTGTTTGAGGAATTTTTATTGCCTTAGAAAACTTATCCCATTCACTCTTCAAATCCTTTGGCTGAGATTTTTCTAAATGATCATGTGTATCTCGGTTGCGCTGAAATTCATGGGAATATGATTATGTTCCATTACTTCTTCCTTTCTCTTGCATCTCAATCTCTTTGATTACTTGATTAATTACCTTTTTTGGGCTCTCATTTATTTTTTCGGATTCATTGTCAGAATGATCCAAATTCTGAGATTGATGTTCTGATTTCCCTGACTCATCTTAAGACATGTCTTTAGTTTCATTATCCAAGCTAATACTTGGATTTTTTCTATTGATAGCTTCAATAGTCAATAAATCCATAGGAATTCTTCAGAGTCTCTTGCTTTTGTATGCTTGGAAGGCTTCCAAGTCATCTTGATTGAGTTGACTGGATGCAAACTTTAGTACATCTGATAACTTTTCAATACCTTGAAATAAATCATCAAATCTATATATCTCTTTCACATAAGGCTTTACTTTGAGCTTTGTGATGAAGTTATTAATCACATCATTGGGGCCATATTGTTTCTTTGGCATTACAGCCAAATTCAACAAATTAACATTTGAAACTTCCTTGTAGGAATGACCAATATCAAAAAGTGAAAAAGTACCGCATTTTAAAGGAAAATTAGGCCAAACGGCCTTCTTAGCATCTTTAAGTTGTTTTGAAATACCATTTACAAAAATTTGGTAGGAAATCTCTCTAGCAAGTAGCTTTTCAGGAACATAATATGGCAAGACATGAGGAGAAGCATAACTCCCAAAAACTCTAACATAGGTGAAACTTTCTTTGGCAAACCATCTGGAAACGGGAAAATGTTTGTACTAGCCTCTTTAGAAATCCTAGGGACTTTCTCATTGAATATAATCTGGTGCATAGATAGTATGACTCTATGGAAAATTTTGTAAAAATTTAGATGAAAATTTGATTCCCAAAGGACTTTGTGATTAATGTGGATTGGAGTAGGGTCTTGTGTCATCCATTTCAATCCCATGGTTGTAAAACTTGAACAAACAAATTGCGTCCATGACATAGGCACTCATGTAAAAGTGGAGTATTTCTCTATATGAAACACTTCTTTTACTCCTATACTCCATGATATTTCTGGCTAAATTATCAGATAGGATATTTTCCCAGTTTAGAATTAAGGAATTAACGATTGTTTCAATTAATGGGACCCAATCTACATAAAACCTATTAGTATCAGGTTTTGCAGATAATCTACACAACATACCAGCAGCATAGCAATAAGGGCAAGGAATTTGTGCTATTGGGTACGTACTGAGTTTTTCTCATTTAAGCTTGCCTTGGTCATCCTTCCATTCTTTATGACTTTCATCAGGTCTAGATTTTTGGTTCTAAATTTTTGAACAAAATCTTTGTCATAGTTCTGCTGTGGGACGGGTAAGTGGTACATTGTCCTCAAATCTTCTGACCTAAATGAACCGATATTCTCTCCCTTTGAATCCTTAAATTTTCTATATTCTATGTTCAAGTGGTCAATTACCCTCTTAACCATATCTGTATAGGGGAGAATATTTGGCCTTGCTGCTACCTTATGGATGAATGAGTATGCAACGTTGCAATAGGTCGAGTCTGAAGAAACTAACGCACCTGCTATAGCAACTTTGCTTATTAACCTTGGCTTTTCATTCTCGAAGAACTGATACATTGCCTCCCACAAATAATTTTCACAATCCTTGTTGTAGGTGGTATATGAGAATAGGGGAGACATATCTGAGCTTTTAGTAGATGACGCTTGGGAAATTTCTTTTCCTTTCTTGGTCATCTATGTTATCCTTACTCTGTTAAGTGGTTTCCTGAATTCAAATGAATAGAGAAAACTTTATAAATAGAGAGAATAGAGAGACGGATAGAATAAAAATCTGGCGTTCAATAATTTCAAACATGCTCGAAGTAGATATGAATCTTCAAAATTTACTCCTATTAAATTTTGTTAATGATCGATAATATTTTAATCAAATCTCATACACACCTTTATGTGAAATTTCTATTGATAAATTTAAGATGTTGGATCTTATATTCAGCTGATTTTACATGAATTATTTTGCACACTTCAGAAATAACTATCTGTAATATCCCTTTTTCAGGATTGCTCATAAAACATGCATCAAAAACTCATTTCTAGCAACAAATGTAATAAAACAGTGAAATGGACTCCTGGATCCCATAAATTAGTCAATATGTAATTTAAATCCAATAATAGAGCTGAAAAAAATCAAAATAGGTGGGCTAAACAGTTCTCCCACACCTAGGATGACCAAAAAGTGTTAAAACCCCAAGACTGCAAAATGTCGGAGTAGCTACTCAAGGGACTACGCGGTATAAGAGAGGTTTTACACATAAAATGATAGGATAATAATATATCTACTCTTATATTGATAAATAATTCTGAATAACAAAGATCTAAGCTCCCTTTTACAAAATACAAAAGAAATCGGAAAGGGTTTCTTGTCAAACACTCTGCATACAAAATGGGATATTCAGTAATTTACTGAATCACCACTGCAACAATGAATTACATGAGTGTATGAGGCTGAAATATTTCTGATCTAATGTATAACCCTCAAGGTCTTCCTCCCATGAAAGGATGAACCTCTCAATAACAAGGAAACACTGCAACGGAGCCACCCAACCATGCAATGATCATTGCCTCCAAAATAACGCACTCCCTATCAGAAACAGCACTGGGAGGGTATGATAAATGTGTGGTATGATACCACATATCTGAAATAATCTCTGGATCTCTCCAAAGAGATCTCTCAAGTGAATGAAATTTTCCTCCAATGAGAAACTAGCTCAGAAGCCGGGATTCCAATCACTTCCATTGTTGCACCCAGCAACACTACACAATCTCCAGAAAATTTGTTCTGATGAAGAAGGCTGAATCTTGGCCTGAAAACCTGATGTGGAATGATGAATATAAACTCTCCCAATGAGCTCCTCAAAGGAAAGAGGTGGGATTCCCTCCCAGGAACACCCAATGCTAAACAGCACTGCAGCTTTGCTAAGCAGCAAAGCAGCAACAATTCTTAGCAGCCAAGAATAATAATCTACAACATGATGAATAATGCTGCCATCCTCTTCCTTAAATAAGCTATGAGTTTGCTTTCCCTTGGCCCCACTCACTTAGGTTACTTCTAACCCAAGTTACATTTCCCTCCAAAATTGCGTTATCCATCCTAGGATTCCTCCTCCACTAAAAAAAGCGTTGTTGACTTAGTCAAAGAAGCTTAAATTTAACCCTGTTCACACATGGAGGTGTCTTATTGACCTAGAAAGAGTGTCTCCTTTCACACTTGGAGTGTTTTTTATCCTCCTTAGGAGACTTATGGGTTTTTATACCCATTTATTTACCGGCTACAGCTGTTGCTAACTCTAATGTTCCATTTAGCTTGGAAGCTAAAAATTTTGGAACATTACAGTCCTCCCCTCCAAAATCTTTTCTTGTCCTCAAGAAAATACATAAGGAGAGAAAAATATCTCCCCTCCTTCTCATGTGGCCTCCCATAAATAGCCTCCATCACTGCATCAAGAGAATCTGCAAATATACTGTCATCCAATGCTCCCTCCCAAGTGTGCAAAACCAAAGTGTCTGCATCAATCAAAGGTGGAAAGTGTGAATGGAAATCTGTCAGCTATCTCATGGCCTCCACAAAGTAGGAGTGATGACCAGCAAGGTGAATGAGTGCCTTCCCCACCCATGATATCATCCAAATGAAGTGAGTCACCCTCCAACATGGTAACTCATGAAAATTATCCTCCACCTTGTGCTCCTGAAATGAAGGTGGGCTGAATGAATGTACATGATAGACATGAGGTCTATCCCATGTTTTCCTCCTCTCCACTCATGATAAGTGTAGAGGGCATGCTGATCTTGGGCTGAAACATGATTGCCCTCCAATGGCAAGAAGAAGATTGAGCCTCCAAGGACTCTTCCCCAAAAATCATGAGTCATGCCAACCCAAACCATTCCATTCAAGATGAATGGCACATCATCACCATTTTGCCTCCAAATCAGAAAATTGCTGAAATTTATGTGCAATTTGGATGGTACCAAAGGTTCTCCAAGTGGATATTACGCAGTCCCCCCAACTGTTGCTTGAGAATGTCATGTGGAAAGTGTTCCTGCAACAAGTTACAAGCTGGATATTTATGTTCTCCCAACATGGGAAAATAAGCATCAATTTCTATCAGTTGTACATAGATAGAACAACAATACACTTGCCCAAAGTCATGTATAGATGGGCTACTATCATCATAAACATTGGCCCTAAAGTGACCATGAAACCCAAAAATACTCTTGCTCTTTTGAGGAGCAATGCACTGTGCAAACATGGTGAGAAAGTACAAATACTCAATATAGTAATCAACAAGTACATAAATGCATTCTCTACCATACATAGTGAGTGGGATAAAAGTGAGATCCTCCAATAAGTCCTCCCATGAGAATCTACTCATAAAAATATCCAAGAAGAAGGGATACCTCCTCCCATTGGAATATCTCATCCATAAGAACATGCTCCTATGTGACAGCGTTGTAGGCCTTTTTAATAAGGCTCCATGACTTCTCCCTTTAACATTCCACATGCCAAAGCTATCCACCATCATGCTACTAAATGAGAAGATCATCTTCCGACATGGAATTCTCTCATGATCCTCCAACACTGAAGGGTAGCCTCCTTGCACCATGAATGTGCCTTTCTTCTCTTCAAAAATTTCATGAAAAGTATGGGAAGAATTTTTCCCATACTCTCCAAAGTGCAACCATAGCAACAACAACTTTTGTTGCTGCCTCATCTCTCCCTCATACAAGCCATAGAGTAAGGTCATGAAGGTCAACTTGTATGATGCCCCATACCAACAAGTCTTCTGTTGCTCTATCATATGGGTGCCATGCCATCCAATTGGTTCCTCTCTCTATACAAAGCTTCCCTTGAACAAAAACACATCAGCAATACATGGAAGCAAGATGCAATAAGAACAAGTTTTCAAATGACAACTGGAGAGTGAATCATGGTCCCTCTCATGGAACCAGCATAGTGCATCCTTGGCCTGCATCAAAATAAGAAATAACAAGTTCTTTGCCAGCCACTTATTTGCTACCATAGTCATCTCATAAGATGAAAACATGAAGTCACAATATGGTGTCATTGGTGCACACCAAGAGACATATGACTTCCCCCACAGCTCATCAAAAGGATATCCAATATCAATGCCACAAGTAGCTGCAAGTACATCATTATACGATATGAAAGAAGAAGCAATTCTTCTTGATACATCATGCTGCTCAAATAAGGAAAAGAAGTCTAATACAAAATGTCAAAGTATACCTCCTCCATCATGTACTTGAGGTCTTGAGCTAAAATGGCTCAACTGGAAATTCTCCCTCACTCCCAATGAGTAGGAAGGTGGCTGTGACATCCTCTCTATCACCATCCGGGCTATGCATCTCTCCATATGCTAATATATGTCATGCTGGATGCCCTCCCAAGTGAACTCCTCTGCCAAGGAAATATATGCATTAAAATGCATGGAAGAGAAATCCTCATGTGCTGCATGTAGCAATTTCTCCTTGAGACTAGAAGCTCTAGTCAAGAAGACTCTACCATGTAAATAGATCACCACATCATCCACCATGTGTCTGTCATCTCCATCCGGGTCATCAAGAATCATGCATGCACCAAGATCCTTGGAGTACTCTACCAAAAGCTGAGATCTCCAGTAAGGATCAATCCTCCTCAGTGATAGCGCTGGTGATCTGGCATGTGAAGCTCTACTCATGCTACTGCCTGCTACTTTGACATCCCCCATGCCAAAGTTCTCCTCCAAACTCTTCACCTCTCCAAAATCCAAGAGTGGTGAACCCAAAGACAAGATATCTCTCATCAACTAAAGATCAGGTGGCCTCCCAAGTGGAATGCCTCCATGTAATGAGACATCAAAGTCAAGAGTAGACTGCTCATGGGCAACCTTGCCCTTGCTCTCACAGCGCAATACAGTATGCCTCTTTCTTGCATTGTCTTTCTGAAATAGAGAAGGGTGTGTACCTCTCATTAAATGATGCTTCTCTTCCTCCCTTCCTCCTCCTTCCAGCTGCAATGATTCACAATCATGTTGTTCACTGATTGTGCTTGGACCTCCATGTATAAGATCCTGGGGAACTTCTTGCAAAAGCACAAGAATCCCTCCTGTCAGAGCATGTGCTCCTCCCTCCTCTGCATGAGGCACTGGATGTGCTCTAGATTTGACAGTGTTGTTGCCTTCTTCTTCATCAATGTGTGTAGGCAACATCTCAACAATTGGACCCCTTTGTGAAAAAGTGATCTCCATGCCCTCTTGTTCAAGAATATGAACTAGAGGTTTTGCTTCCGACAATTTGTAATGCAAGATATCAGATCCTCCCATGGTTTTCTGAAATGGAGTTTCCTCCATCACATGCAAGGGTTTTGTTTTCTCCGATTTTCCTTTCTCATGTGTCTTAGGAAGTTTTTCACCAAACCTCTCCATCAATGTTTTTATGAATCTTGCATAAGAGAAAGTGTTGGCATTATTTAAAGAATAATATTCAAAAATCCACCATGCATGAGACTTACCTCTGAAATGCAATGCTACAACTCTAATAGCTTCATCTCCGGAAATATGGTGTAGCTACAAATAGGATTCTAGCTCCTTCACCCAAGCTCCAACTGAACATGTAGGTGATCCGAAAAAAGTAGATAGAAGAAATATATTTGCATCTTGTTGTTGGCTCTTCTCCATCTAGATCTTACAAAACTCTTGGAAATCAGTATGATCTCTAAACCTCTCAGTTTGAGATTCATACTCCCGCAACAAATCACTAAGAGTCATTCTCTTAGGCATTCTTCCTCCTCCCATCCATCTCAGGATAGCTCTGGGAATTTGACTGTGCTGTGCATCATGGAGTGTAGTTGCATGCTTACACTCACCATGTGAAAATCTAGATTCATCTCTAGAATCAACCTCCTTTGGAGATTTCATCTCCAATCTCATTTTCTTCAGCTCTCCTTGAAAGTGCTTCATAGATTTTGGAAGAAGCTTTGTAAGCTTGTCTTCCTTTCTTTTTGCACATACTAAATCTTCCTGGATTTTATCCATCTCTCCTTCCTCTGATAGATGGATCTCACAGGTTGTTCCATATATCATGCTCTGATACCACTGTAATATCCCTTTTTCAGGATTGCTCATAAAACATGCATCAAAAATGCATTTCCAGCAAAAAATGTAATAAAACATGGAAATGGACTCCTGGATCCCATAAATTAGTCAATATTTAATCTAAATCCAAGAATAGAGCTGAAACAAATCAAACTAGGTGGGCTAAATAGATCTCCCACACCTAGGATGACCAAAAAGTGCTAAAACCCCAAGACTGCAAAATGCCAGAGCAGCTTCTCAAGGGACTGCGTAGTCTAAGAGAGGGTTTACACATAAAATTATAGGATAAAAATAGATCTAATATTATATTGATAAATAATTCTGAATAACAGAGATCTAAGCTCCCTTTTACAAAATACAAAAGAAACCGGTAAGGGTTTCATGTCAAACACTCTGCATACAAAATGGGATATTCAGTAATTTACTGAATCACCACTGAAAAAATGAAGTACATGAGTGTATGAGGCTGAAATATGTTTGATATTATGTGTAACCCTTAAGGGCTTCCTCCCATGAAAGGATGAACCTCTCAATCACAAGGAAACACTGCAACGGAGCCACCCAACCATGCAATGATCATTGCCTCCAAAATAATGCACTCCCTAGAAGAAACATCATTGGGATAGTATGAGAAATGTGTGGTTTGATACCAAAAATCTTAAATAAGCTCTGGAGCTCTCCAAACAAATCTCTCAAGTGAAGGAAAGTTTCCTCCAATGAGAAACTAGCTCAGAAGTCGGGATTCCAATCCCTTCCACTGCTGCACCCAGCAACACTACACAATCTCTGGAAAAGTTGTGCTGATAAATATGGCTGAAGCTTGGCCTGAAAACCTAATTGGGAATGATGAATACAAACTCTCCCAATGATCTCCTCAAAGGAAAGAGGTGGGATTCCCGCCCGGGAACACCTAGTGCTAAACAGCACTGCAGCTTTGCTAAGCAGCAAAGTAGAAAAAATTCTTGGTAGCCAAGAATAATAATATAAAAAATGATGAATAATGCTTCCATCCTCTTCCTTAAATAAGATATGAGTTTTCTTGCCCTTGGCCTCACTCACTTAGGTTACTTCTAACCCAAGTTACATTTCCCTCCAAAATTTCATTATCCATCCTAGGATTCCTCCTCCACTAAAATTGCGTTGTTGACTTAGTCAAAGCAGCTTCAATTTAACCCTATTCACACATGGAGGTGTCTTATTGAGCTAGAAAGAGTGTCTCCTTTCAAACTTGGAATGTTTTTTATCCTCCTTAGGATACTTGTGGGCTTTTCTACCCATTTATTTACCGGCTACAGCTGCTGCTAAATCTAATGTTCCATTTAGCTTGGAAGCTAAAATTTTGGGAACATTACACTATCATTTATCGCATATCGTAACTAATAACTATTTCTATTAGTTATGTTACCAATAAATCTCGCGAAATGAGATCTGCGCAAATCGCACATCGCAATTTCTATGTGGTAAATAAAACTTGCTTTTGGTTATTTTCTGTGAAATGTGAAATGTGCTTAAGGAGTCATTGCTGATGCATTTTATCGGACACTTGGAGTTTTATGTTTGTTGCTTTATTGATTTTTTGGGTCCATTTAATAGAAACTCTTACCGAAATGTTAAAATTTTGATCGTTTTACAAGGCACGATGTGATTTTATTTTTATAACAGTATTTAAAGCTTTTGCAACAAGAGTTTTATATAACTTTGGAAAGGGTTTAGTGCATATCGCAGCCCACATGAATTAATACATTTTAATTTTTTTAAGCTCATAAGATATGTGATTTGCGATGCATGCTAAGGAATGAAAGAGGAAAGGAAAAGAACTTTATTTCCTAAATTTTTTTGACTTAAGCTAAAAATTAAACAAAATAAATTTCCTATTTATTTTTAAAGGGTCCCCATTTAGTAAAAATAAATGGAGGTTGTTATATAGCATAATAGGTAGGAAGGAATAAAATACTTTAAGCAGTAGTGTAGCATGAATAAGCTCCCTTGATCTCTAAATTTGATTTCATGTTGTCATGAATAGATGACTTGTATTTTTATTTGTAAGAGACAAAATTGTGCTTAGAGGACTGCCTCTTCCTAGTTTGTATGTTTGGGAAAGTAAGGATTGTAAAGTGCTAGAGCTTGGGGTGTTTTTTGAAGCATTCATGCAAGTTTATTAGTGAGTTACAATAGTTGAACCCCTTATTAATTAGAACTTGCTGGATTGGACCACCAAACCATCACATGGAATAGAGTGGAGGATGAATGGATCCAAGTCGTCTTTAAAAAAAAATTGATCCATAAGTTTTCCTTGAGGTAAGGCACCATCGTAGTATTTTCCAATCATAATATGGATACAATTTTTACTTTTATAAAGGTATGCCACATGAAGAATGAAAAATACTAGTGGGTGTAGTGGAAATAGGGTTACCTTAAGGTTGCACGACAATAGCAGCAGCTGACGAGTTCATCTCACATACCATTTTTACCAGTTTCTAAAGAATATAATTGTCAGTAGTATGGGAGCTTGTAGGAATTTTCCAACCACTATATTAAATTGATAAGAGTATCCCATTTGCAGTACAATTATACCAAAGAAATGGTTGCCAGAAAAAAATATGTCAATGACTGCTCTTCACAGCTAAATGACACATTCTATTGAAGTCATTCATTTCTTGCTATTTTGTTATCTTTTGTTTCTATTTCAAATCAATGCATTCCTATACTACAATATGCATGCATTATGGTACCCATTTTCAATGATTATGAAACCATAGAAATTGGAGTTCAAATTTTCAATAGAATTTTATCAATAAAGAACAAACAAATGTAAATAATAATAATTAGCCTTGACAGTTAAATACAAGAAATTTATGACATTCAATATAGTAGAAGAAGGTAGAATAGTATATAAAAAATTTAGAATGATTTATATACATCCTTTAAGATATACTCTATCCATATTACTCTCAACCCCTAGGAAGAAATATATGGTTCATGCCAAGCTTCTAACTAGTGCATTCTAGTTCACCTCCTTTTTCAAGCAACATGATTTCCACATATGCATAGGAGAACCTACTCAATTGAGACAAAAAATCTATTGGAGGAATGGAAACCTTCGAAGAAAACATTGAAATGGTTTTTTTTCTCTACGTCTATAAAGGATAAAAATGGTGACACTTTACACCTAGAGGTTAGGTTTAATATAAAACTATTGGAAATACTGAGAGGGGAGGGTGAATCAGTATTCCTTTATATCAAAGAATTAGTTAATCTTCAATTATTATTAGTGTTTGTACAATGATAACAGTAAACAAAAGGAACACAAATGCACACAGTTTTTAAGGTGGAAACCCTCTCCGGGACAAAAACCACCTGAATGATTTTCTAATAATTCTTTAATATTCAACTCCAATTGAAAATAAATCTCCAACTTCCTAGAATCTAGAAAAGAATTCTTCTCCAGCTCCCACTGGATGGATGCTCCAACACCCGATATTCTTCAGTAGTCAACTAAACTGATGCCCCAACACCGAATGAGCTACAACTCACCCTACCACCACCCTACCAACCTAAATTTTTCACAAGCTTGAACCTATTGGTGAGTTCATGCACTAGCCTAGCACCACCCTACCATCCTATAGAAAAATAAAAGAATAATGGACTCTCGTACCAGGGAAAATTTTCCACTTTACAATGATTTATAATGATGTAGAAGAAGAATACACACTAGACCATAACCCCAACTATGACACAACTACCTAATGATGATCCTAGACATCCCGACACTACCTCTTCAACTCTTGGAAGTTGTACACTTGTACAATTTTTACAATGATGCATTTACAATGATTTAGTACAATGATACCTTTACAGTGATTATATGCAATGATGCCCACTTGAAGTCTTTAAGTGATGAACTTCTTGTTGTTGTTCTGCACCTTGATTTCTTCTCTTCTCAAACTTGGCTCTGATACCAATTTTTGGAAATACTGAGAGGGGGGTGAATCAGTATTCCTTTCAATTAGAGCATAATTTAATCTTCAATTATTATCTGTGTTTGTACAATGATAGCAGTAAACAAAAGGAAGACAAATGCACACATTTTTTAAGGTGGAAACCCTCTCCGGGACAAAAACCACTTGAATGCATTTCTAGTAATTCTTTAATATTCAACTCCAATTGAAAATAAATCTCAAACTGTCTAGAATCTAGAAAAGGATTCTTCTCCAGCTCCCACTGGATGGACGCTCCAACACTCAAGATTCTTCAGTAGTCAACTGAATGGATTCCCCAAAACCTAATGAGCTACAACTCACCCTAGCACCACCCTACCACCCTAAATTTTTCACAAGCTTGAACCTATTGGTGACTTCATGCACCAACCTAGTACCACCCTACCATCCTATAAAAGAATAAAATAATAATGGACTCTCGTACCAGGGAAAATGGTCCACTTTACAATGATATAGAATGATGTAGAAGAGGAAGACACAATAGACCATCACCCCAACTATGACACAACCACCTAATGATGATCCTAGACCTTCTGACACTACCTCTTCAACTCTTGGAAGATAGACACTTGTACAATTTTTACAATGATGCATTTACAATGACTTAGTATAATGATACCTTCACAGTGGTTGTATGCAGTGTTGCCCACTTGAATTCTTCATGTGATGAAATTCTTGCTACTGTTATGCACCTTGATTACTACTTTTGTCATGCTACCCTCTACTACACCTTGATTTTCTTTGTTGCCCTAGAAATTCTGGTCCTTTGCAACCCTTGACAACACATGATCTAGCTTTTTCTTGCCTTCTAATCCCAAATATGTGATTTTAAGTTCTGTAGTAGTCCTCTAAGTCTTATTTCCAATGCTACAAGTCTCTCCAATTTGGATTCTTCAAGAGAGATTTATTCCCAATATCTCATAATGACCTAATTATGGACTAGTTCAGTGGAGCGAACTTGTATGGCATGCCACGTGTCATGGTTTCTTCATTCGGCTCTGCAATTGATACATCAAAAACCATAGTTTGTGCAATATATGCCACTTTTTACAAAATTCCAATCTGATACTCAGAGAGAGAGTTATGAATATTTTCCCAAGGTCACTTCTTTGAGATGAAGTTCAGGAGCCTGCAAAATCACTGACTTCCACAGATAATATCTCTAAAAATGTTGTGCATCTTGATCTAAAATTTTCACAAGAGCTTCCTCAGGATTTCGGCTTTGCCTCATAAAAATTTTAGCTCCTGAACCTTCGTAGAAAAAATGTTAGAGAAAAAATTCCATGATGACCTGTTTCAGGTAGCAAAATCCCTACATAAGGAGGATATGAGGATCACAATTTATATAAATGCTTAGGTTGAGAGGGGCTTCAACAAGTGAACGTGGGAGGGATTTTAGGAGCTTCAAAATTATTAATTATTTAAGAAGCCAATGAGAGAGTATTGTTTATGGCCAATCACATTAAACAAGAGGTATCAAACAACGCAGAAGAAGGGATGACCATAGAAGAATTTTCTGAGTAAATCAAGCTTATAAAAGAGTTCAAGGCTGAGAAGATCCATTCCAATACTCTTGAATAACAAGTTCAAGGTCTCAAAATTGAAGTTGAAGAAAAAAAATGTATTGAAGAGTCACTTCAAAAGAAGTTGGAAGAAAGAAACGAAGAAAGGGAAGCATTAGAAGCCAAATTAGTCTCACTTCGTAAGGAAGTGAGGAAGGGAAAAACTATCCAAAACTATGCCAACAGCTCAAGGGCATTGGAAGAACTCGTCAACAATCAATGATCTTACAATGAAAGAACTGGCCTTGGTTACAAAGAAGAAGAAGCAAGACCTTCTACAAAAAAATACAATGAACCTATGAGATCTGACATGCATGTAGACTTCATTGGACAAGCTTCGCAAGAACATCCTTGGAAGACGATTCCTCAACAAAGATTTTCATCCAGGTACCAACATATTTTTCATGTTTATTGTTATTCATGTGGATAATTTTGTCATAAAGTTGTAGAATGTCTTACGTACCCTAGGAACCAATACAATTCCAGGAGATCTGTCAAATATGAACCTCCCAGGGCTCAACGAAACATCAATAGATTTGAACATTTAAGAAATAATATGGAATTTTACAAGTGTAAAAACTTTGGACACATAGCCAGAGGTTGCAGACTTGAAAATCCTCCAGAAGAATCTTCAAAGCCACAGAACGAATGAACATGGAAGAAGAAGAAGACTAATAATTGTGCTCTCGCTCTCAAGGCTCAAAACAACAAAGATGTGTGGTATGTTGATAGTGGTTGTTCAATGCATATGACTGGAGATAGAAATAAATTTGTATCTATTGAAGAGAAGAAGGATGGAACCGTGTCCTTTGGAAATGATGGATCTTCAAATGTTATAGGATCAAGTACCATTGCTCTCAGAAGAAAAGATTCTCTAGCCAAGAATGTTCTATTGGTTGAAAACATGAATCACAATCTGCTCAGTGTTGGACAAATGTGTGATCAAGGACACACAATACTATTCAACTCCACAAAATGTGAAATCAGGTAAGGCAAGTATGGTGAAATTTTGGCTATAGCAAGTCGAGCTCCAAACGACATATATGTTATGGATGAAGCAACGAAATCACATCTAATAGCTAAAGAGGATGATATAATATTTTATAGCAATGATGATCGACTAAGTAAGAAATTTTCTACAAAGATGCAAAGTGAGTTCGAGATTTCTTTACTTGGTGATCTGAAATACTTCTTAGGGCTTAAAATGTCTCAGCAAGAGAAAGGAATATTTATATGTCAAGCCAAGTACATCAAGGAAATGCTCAAGAAATTCAAAATGGAAGATTGAAAACCCATGCTTACTCCGATGGTAATAGGGTGAAAATTGAGCATAGACGACTCATCTAAGGATGTGGATCAAAGGTTGTACAGATCTATGATTGGTAGTCTTCTATATGTAACAGCGTCCCGTCCAGAAGTTATGCAAGCAGCTGGATAAGTAGCAATATTGCAAGCAGCACCAAAAGAATCACATATTATTTCCTTCAAAATAATTCTTCGATATCTAAAGGGAACAACAAAATATGGCTTATGGAAGAACATAATATCTCATTATTCAAGCCTTTACAGATGCAGATTGGGCAGGAAGCGTTGACGATCGTAAGAGTACTCATGAAGCAATTGAATATCTTCACTAGAAGCTAGGGATTCTCCCAAGTTCTCATTATATTTTCCTTATTCAGAATATAAATGGGGAGTGGAAGTGTGTATAGTTCTGCAGGATGGTTGTGTGTCAGGGGGAGTTACACTTTTCCATTGACGTCAAAGGGGGGGAGAATCCTGTAGAAAGAGGTTTCATGATCGTAGGGGGGGGTTACTTGTGTTTCCATCAATGCCAAAGGGGGATATTTTTGATCAGTGGTTGTCATTAATGTCAACCCAAGCAGTACCAGGGGTTACCCTGATATTGCATGGTAATTTTGACCTACAAAATTACTATATTCTAGGTCAAGAATATTTTTGATGGGTTCTACTTGTTGAGATGTTTCTGTTGATATATGGCATGCCATGTAATTCTTCACAGTTTGAGAGATATTCATGTTTGAAGTTTGTAACCACAATTAGTGGGATAAAACCCCATGGGGTTGTGGCATGGGTCATTGAAAAGTCAATAATTAATAATTTTTAAGCTCCTAAAATCCCTCCCACGTTCACTTGTTGAAGCCCCTCTCAACCTAAGCATTTATATAAATTTTGATCCTCATATCCTCCTAATGTAGGGATTTCGCTACCTAAAATAGGTCATCGTGGAATTTTCGCTCTAATGTTTTTCCTACGAAAGTTCAAAAGCTGAAATTTTTATGAGGTGAAGCTGAAATAGTGAGGAAGCTCGTGTAAAAATTTTAGATCAAGGTGCACAACATTTTCGGAGAAAAGATCATAATATTTAATTCCATGTTGAATTTATGTCTTGATTATTGCAAGAGGCAGGTGCTAGCAATTATGTGGCATTCAAGGAAAAAAAATTTCATACAAGTTTTAAAAAAATCAGTATCATATTGAAATGATAGTTTGGAAGTTTCAAATATCCACTATTGACATATTATATTCCCTTTTCATGATCTTGGCTAGTGAAACTTTTGTTCTTATGATAGACTCAGATTGGAGTAGTGTTTTCAACATGAAGGAAATCGGTTCTAAATTCTTGAAGAAAAGGATAGAACTATCTACCAAAGGAAATAGCCTTGGTATGTAGGTGTTACTTGGGCAAGATGTTATACATGAAAAATTGTTTCAAGAAGCTTCTAGCTCTGCAAAATAGTGAATACACACTCTCAATAACCATTAGGTTGAAAATTTTCCATTGGATTTTATATAATTAATGTAATAGCTAAGCCTGCACATCATGGATAGACAGAGGTGTGGATGCAAATTTCCAAAAGAAATCATGTGCCTTATAAAGCAAGACTGAAACCCCCATTGGTTGATATGTGCTTGTCACTCACATTCCCTGATACAGACCTACCAAAACAACATCGATATATCATCCTGTGGAGTTAGTATTTCATGAGGGACAAAAAATAATAGCATTATGTACTCCCGGGTGGTAGCAAAAGACAATTTTCATATTTAATGGACAATAATTATTATAGTCCTCTACAATATTGGATGGAAAGATCTTGTAGTAGCTTATGTCAACATCTACATGTGTTTGAACTTTGAAGGTACCATTGATTTTCAGGTATCCAAATTCGTGTTCAGCCTAGCAGTGATAGAGAACATGGACACTTGAATTTTGATGTTTCATTATTTTGCATGATGACTAAGCACAAGGGAAGAAAGCATTGTATTGATGAAGTTCTAAGGTGGTTGCATTGGCTCACTGATTTCAGGTAGAACCCTAATTTTACACGTGCTACAGTAGGGTAGGGGAGGAATAAAATCCTTTGAGCAGTAGTGTAGCATGAATAAGCTCCCTTGATCACTAAATTTGATTTCATGTTGTCATGAATAGATGACTTTTCTTTTTCTTTGTAAAAGACAAAATTGGGTGATTGTTTAACTATATGTGGAGGCCATTCTCATATATACATAAAAAAAATTTGAAACTCTCATGCACTCCCAAGAATAGAACATCTCTAAGTTGGAGCCTTTGTTACCCCTTATTTTGGCATAGGGTTAATACTAGTGAATTATCAAGAGTTAACCAATTTGATGATGGGAGGTTGGATATAGAAATGTTAGCTATGTTTCTCAGAGATTGTATAAATAAATCTCAGCTATGATGAAGGATCAACGTGTTAATGCCTTATCCCTGATGAAGAATATGCTCATAATGGTCTTTGTTATGAATCACTAAAAATTTTCAATCATATGCAACAAAATGGCATGAAAATGGATAATTTCACCTTTTCCACTGCTTTTATAGTTACATGTGATAGTTTAGGATGTAGTTCCATATAATCATCATTAAATTTAGGTTAGACTCATATATATTTATGGAGAATGATCTTGTTGACTTGTATTCCAAATGTGGTAGCATAGACGAGGTGTGCTTAGTCTTTGATAATATGTTTGGATAGAGGTATTATTCCGAAAATAAAATGATTACTAGATATGTTGAACATGCTTATGGTGAGGAAGCACCGCATGATATTAGTGAGTTATGAACCTAACCTATTGATGTTGAAGGATGAATGAGATGGAGTGGAAAAAAAAATAGGGAATGTGCATCAGAAAGCTGCAAATAATCTTGATATTCCTTTGGATGAGAGTTTGAAACTTTAGAAAGGCTCATAATTTGGACATGCATTCAGGATTGCAAACCAAGAGCAACCAAAAGTGTGGAAGGAGTTGAATACATAAGTTATTTTTTTAGTAACAAGAAAATGGTAATGTCAATTTCACAAATGCAAAACACAAGCAGCTTATGGAGCAATGGTATCAACTCTAAAAGTGGAAAAAGGGAGTAAACATTAAATAGTTGAGACAAAAAAAAAATTATGAAAGAATTTGTTTATTCCTTTATGTCTATGGAACATTTACTTCTTTCATTCACATGAGATAATTGGTTTTGAAAATATTTGTTTAATGGTCTTGATGTTTCTTTGAAGAATCTCACAAGTGTTATACATAATACAAGCAATTCATGGGTCTTAAAAAAAAAATTAATCGAGGTCATGAGGGCAAGTAAGTTGTTTTGGAAAATGTGACAAATATTTGACAAATATGGCTAGGAAACAACCTAATTTTGGTGTCATTTTTTCTATGGAGCATCAAAGAGTGCTCCATGGAAGAAAACTCATCCTGGAATTCTCTAGGGTGTGAGTACAAGCAAGTTAAGAGAATTCAAAAATGGATTCCTAATAACTCTCCTGTAGTGATTCTATCTCAAGCATGATCCTACATTGGGAGAAAAAAACCCTGGTGATTTCAATATTAACACAGTTTTGCATATATTTAATTCAATCTTGATCAAATACTTGTACTATTGTCTAATTACTCCATTTTCTGGATTGATTCTATCAACTTTTCTTTTAGCTTTTGAGACCTCATTGTAATTTGCTATTTGATGCCATCCTTCAATCTATACATGTCATTCAACTTGAGCTCATCAATCACAAAAACAACATCAACTATATCCAATTTAACCCTCTGTCAAATTTTCCCATGCCTAAAAGGTCAATCCAAGTAAGGAACAAATTTTAGGGCACAATTCATTATATTACTTGTTTCCCACTTGTTTCCTACTAGAATAAAATTTACATCTAAAAAGAAATATGTGTTTACAACATCCTATATTAATGACACCGAAATAAAACATTTAATAGGGTCACAAGGAATTACAATTGTGAGAAAAGGAAAGGAAAGAAGGATTGAAAATAAAGAAATAGTTAAAATAGTGAGCAAATGAGAACGCTATGAAACCCAATTTATCGACCTAGGACACCCAAGGCAACAATGGTTCACTAGTGAGGTCAGCAGAGTTTAACCCAACTAATAGGTTGCATTGTTGCTATGGTTTGAACCACCCAAATGCCATAATGTGAAAGCCCCAGGCGATTTTATAACAATATTTACCATTCAGACTCATCCCTCATGGGCAATTTTCGTGCAGTAATTCCTATAATTAAACAATAAAAATAAAGATGCAGTTAGCTACCTCTTAAGCGAGTTTAGCCTCTGGAAGCTTCTTCTTTGGCACGAAGCCTCAATCTTTCTTGTGTGAGTCCACGTCCATTTCCTCGACATCCAATTTATTTGCTTTGGGACTCTCAAAAGCCTAGGGTCCAGGTGAATCCAAGGCATTTTTGGCTCTTTGGCATTTTTAGGGATGACTAGATCATCAGAATCCACCTATGCTTGAGCATCTCGCTTGTGACCACCTATGGTCTTCGAAAATTTGATTTCCTTTTCACAAAAAATGCATTGATGCTCTCTTATTTTCTTATTTTCTTCGTTGATTTTCGTGTCACGTGTTGTCTTTTTTGGTGAAGCCATTATTGCTCATGTTTCAGCTTCATCTTCCTCCATGGAATCTTGAACATATAGTCACCCCTTGAGTGCCTCATTTTTCTTGTCTAGAAGTATTTTGAAGTTGCGAAGAGAAATGGAGGGCTTGGGTCTGGGCCATCACCCAGGAGTGTGGGGAACCTTGTCTGCAGATCCTCTTTGTAGAACTAAATTGCCAAGATTGAAGGCACCGAGAATCCAAACTCATTTAACCAAATGTATTAGATCATACCTGAGATGGTGTGGTCGTGCCTGCCCTTCACCTCCTTCCTTCCTTAGACAAACCTTTCCTTCCTTCCCTCGATAAACCTTTCAAAAGGAAGGAAATAAATGAGGGAAATTAACAACATGAAACCTTGAATGGAATTTGAATGAAATGTGTGTGTTTTTCAAGAGGAATTGAATTCCATCCAATGAAATGTGTGATTCTTTTCTTTTGGTTATTCTTTTTGGTTAACTTCTAATTATAATTATTAATCCTATAAAATTGTTGGATATCTATGTTACCAATATTATTTGAGTGTATTTTGGTTGATTTTTCAATCTAATCATGTGAAATCAATCAAAGGTGTTTTATCTAATCTATTAAATACAAAGACATGGATAGAAATATGATTTAAATAAAAAATCAAGAACTAGATTATAATGAAATTTTGGCTTTTAACTTTGGGGTTTATGCTCTCAAACTTATGGAAGGAGAGGAACCTAAGAATTTTTGAATGAAAACATAGACCTCTATCCATCTTATAAGAAATCACAACTAAAAATATTAGAGAGACAGTGTTGGTGTCCCTTTTCAAAGTATAGGATGAAATAATCGATTATTATGAGGCACTAATACTTAATGGATTTGATATATATTATCCACCTCCTCAAACCCTTTCTATCAGACAACGTAAAAAGGATATCTCTATTGTAAGAACATTCTTCCCCCCCCCCCCCCCCCCCACCCCCCACCCCAACTTAAATATTTTAATACACTAAGTTTTGATGACCCCTCAAATGGAAACATAAGAGAATTTGGTGCCAGAGGCATCTTTAGAGATGAGGACTTAGACCTAATCCATATATACGCACACTCACTCTAAACTACCAATAATATTGTAGAATTCATAGCTTTGGAGAGAGGGCTTCAAATAGCACTAAGGGAAGGGTTTCAATTGCTTTAGATGCACGAGGATTCCCTTTTACTAATCAGTTGTGTAATTAAGTTGCTAGCAGGTTACTCGTCTAAAAAATTATTCATTATTGGCACTTACAGGAGGTGGTAAGAAATATAAAAACCTTGTTGAGTAAACTACAGTATGTGATTACCAAGAATATGTGGCAGGAAGGGAATAAGGTGGAAAATATCTTGGAAAATTTTGGTAGCTCATGCATCCATGTAGCCATCAATGTGTCTTGGTCTGAACTGGTTAATAGAGAAAGCCTCCAGAAAGTAACTCATGGGTACATAAGGATAAATATAGGAATGCACCTCCAGTCCCCAATGGGGGTGTTACAAGGTTGTCGGAGTATTATGGTAAGTGGTATAGGATCTGTCATGTCATCTTCCATCATCAGCCATTTTTTGATGAGTAAAATGATTTACATGTGAGGAATTTGTATGGGGGTGGAGGTGGCAGCCCTCGGTGAGCGAGCTAGGCTCTCCACATGGCTCTGCATGGGCAGCATGTCACACATCCTTAGCTCACACCATTTGAGACACCAACTAAGTTCTCATCACATTAAAGGTCATATTTAATGGGTTAAGTTTCCCATTTGGATCATCAATTGTGTTAACACAACCTCTCTCGCTCACGCAAGCATGAAGCACCTCTCCCATGACGGATTGGTTCTTGTAGGACCTGGTACTGACAACATGGTAATTTTCATTTATGACCTCATATTGGGTCACATTTTTTGGATGGCGAATACTTGGAGTATGTGGCACACTTGGCTACTTTTGAGGAACTTTTAGAATACCTGTTTTAATTATGGTGGTACTGACCTTCTGCTGAGATCCATTTATACGAACCTTTTTGTGGGTTAAAGGTGGTAGAAGAATAGTTATCATGTGATCGATGTTCCTATGTTACTCAGGTCTTGCTACTGCTCATGGTTTCAACTTCACGCAACAGAGTGTATGATAGATTGAATGAACTGGGTATTTTCTCCACTCCTTAACCTCTCTTACTGGTTCCGAATTTTCTCGTCTTGCAATATAGGGTACCCATATTCCTTTTAACTTGTTACCCTAGGAAACTACGTTGGTTTCAAAACTTTCTTCTACATTATCTATGGTTTCCATGTTTTTATTTTTATTTTTACACAATTTTGGGTCAAGTCCCCTATTTGAACTGGTGATGGTTCTTCCTCCTGCAACCTCCCAAATTTCTGACGCAATGGGCATTTCATTCAATTGCTCGGTATTGGTATGTGTTGTATGGTATCAAGGAAATTTTTTGGCTTGGTTCTGATAGGTTCATTGCCTCTTGTCACCCTCTAGTCTATCAAAGGACACAAACCCTATTGTCTTTTTTTCTTCAAGTTTTTTTCATCTTGGTGAAGTTATTTTGTTGTGATTATTTGTCTCTTAGAGAGAAGTTGGTTTTTTGTGACTGAAATCATCTCACACTCCTCAAATTTTTCTATAAACGAAGAGTTAGTCTTGGTTTTGGGTCATTATCCAGGTGTTCTTATTTGGAGAAAAAACATATTTTATTCCTTTGGTTGTTTCATATTCCCCTCCTGTGTATGCTTGGTCCTACTAGGGAGGTTAACAACCTCTTATTCTCTCAGTGGTTTGTAGTTTTAGTCTTATGTTTTGTTGACAGGTCAACTGTGGAAATGGAACTACGACAACAAATTCCCTATTGTAGAGGAGGTGCTACAAGGTATTCCTCATCCAAACATCGTAAACTATTTGGTTGGGAATCGATAGCTAACTTCTTTGATGTTGCTCCACTGGAAATAAAAAAGGACATTTGGCATTTGGAAGCAAGGGATTTTGGAGATCGAATGTACCATTATCATTCTGAAGTTAATGGTATTTATCTAAAATGGTTTCTCAATCCAAGGAAATTCAAAAAGAGAAGACTGTATTTTCTCCATTCCATCACCCTATATTGATAAATGGAAACATTTCTCAGTATGGTCATATAGGACAAACAGATAGACAACTAAAAGATCTTTGTTGGACAAGAGGATGTCAAGATAATTATGAGGGATATTCGATATGACCTCTATGATATAGTTGTCTGCTTAAATCGAGTGGAAAATTTTGTGGTTTCTGACTAAGGGACATAATCAAATTATCACTAGGATGAAGATGCAGTGTGTAATATTCCCAATTAGCCATGAGCTAGTTGGAATATTAATTTTTTCTTTGCTTCTTAATTTTTTGAATAAGAGGGTATGGAGACCCATAAATCTCCTTAGTAGGAATAAAATCACTACTAAATGTGAAAGGATATCACTTTAGTGGCTTGATAAAGCACCCTTATGTGTGAAAATGGGTTGGAGCATGTAGACTGGGTCAAATTTGACCAAATCAACAGCATTGTCATGGAGGAGTGGCATTCATTATGGGAAAACATAGTTTTGGAGGGATACTCCATGCATGGAAGTAGTGGCTTTAATGAGTGGGGCCAAGGGTGAGGAATATCACCACTTATATAAGGAAGGGGATGGCAGCCATAGAATATATGTTGTATATTATTATTTTGATATGGTCTGTTAAGACTTGTTTTCTCTCTTAAGTTGTTTAGCTAAGATTGCAGTTTTATTTAGCACAGGGTGTTCCTGAGCGGGAATCCCACCTTCTTCCTCAGGGGACTTCGAGTGCAGGGGTGGTTTCAGTACACCATCTGGGGAGGAGGTTTTCTAGAGAAGGGATAAACCTTTCATATAGAGATTCTATTGGAGAAGTTTATATTCTTTTCCATATCAGATTAGCCACATATTTCCAACTGTATTGTTGCAGTGAATCTTCAACCCTAGGGCTTTGGCTCATTTCTTGTATATTGGTGTAATTTTGAAAAATCTCTTGGGTTTCTTGTTGGAGGTTTTATAGAGCCTAGATCTTTATTTCTATATCTATTGAGGCATATATCAACCATATCATCTTTTTTATGTTCATATGTTGTAGCAGTGCTCCTATGACTACACTATAGCAGTCTTCCAGCATTTTGATATAGTAGTAGCACCTCATTCTTGAGGGATTTATCTATTGGAGGCTTATTGATTCATGTTGTATGCTTTGTGCCTCATTCTTTTGTACATGCTTGTTGTTTTTATGATAAATGAAAAGGCTCCATATTGGTCTCATGTTTTCATGTGATGTTATACACTGCTATTTGAGGCATTTTGTTCTATATTCCTGCTTTTCCCATTTGGGAATATTACAATGGTATCAGAGCATAATCTTGGCTCAACATGTGCATATTAAGACAATATGTCATCAGAAGAAGGAAATCCTCTCACAAATACAGAGAGGAGGTATCTCAAAAGAAATCGGAAGTATGATCATACAGATGTTAAAGAAGACAAGGGTAAAACCCCTTTATCAGGAGGAGACGAGGAGAAGGATTTTCCTAAGCTTCTTCTTCGAACTATGCAAGACATTGCAAGAGAAATAAAGGATATGAGGATGGATAGACAAAAAGAATCCCCTAAATGGTTTCTACATGGTGAAGGCTCTGGCATTTCTCATCACTGGAGTGATCAACCAGTGAAGCAGCAGGTTTCCCAACGCTCTACAATGCCTACATTCTTAAAAGTGGGAAATGGAGGGTTTCAAGAACAAGAAACTCTTGAAGACTATTTTCTGGAGTATGAGTCTCAATCTTAGAGATTCAAGGATCATTTGAGTTTTCAAGAATTTTTCAGATCAAGGACAATAGGAGACCCCGGCATCACAATAGAGGTGGAGGATTCATACAAAATCATGATCTACACCAAACTATGGGAAAAATTTTCTTACCCAACTTTGATGGGTCATCTAAATTCACTGCCAAATCATGGGTAGAGAAGCTAGATGTATACTTCCAGCTGAACCAAGTACTAGAGATGGAGGCCATCAAAATAGCAGTGCTGCACCTTGAGGGTGACTGCACCTTGAGGGTGAGGCACATGATTGGTGGTTTCATGGTATTTATACATTGGGTCATGCCAATGTGACTGCATATTTAGAATTCACAAGGAGGTTGGTGGAGAGGTTTGATTGAAGAGATCCGGAGGCACCTTTCATGGGGCTAGAAAAGCTCGAACAATCAGGTAATCTAGAAACTTATATTTCTGAATTTCTAAGACTTTATGTTATGGTTCCTGATTTATCTGCAGCAAGGAGGGTCTATATGTTTATTGATGGGTTATTAGAACCTCTACATGGGTTTTTTAAATCTACCAAACCCACTACCCTTCAAGATTCCATTTAAAGGGCTAGAGATCTACAAGATGCCTTGCCAAAGGAAAAGGCAACATTTTAGCAAAAACCCACTTTTCTATCAAAGGGAAAACATGAAAAGGCTCCTTTTTCAAAAGAGATCCAAAGTAAAGTACCTCTTAGTGATGATGTCTGAAGATATTTGAGGAGAAGGAATCTTTGCTTCACATGCCAAGAATCATGGGCACCCGGACATATATGTGCAACAAGAAAGGCACACTATATAGAGGTCTTCTCAGATGATGAGGAGGAAGAAAAAGAAGAAACAGAAGGAGGTCACAGCGCTAGGATAGCAGGAGATGATCCACCACCACCAGGAGGTGAGAATGGAGCAATTTCTCTAATTGGAGGGACTCTTGCATCATTGAGAGTAGTACCCAAATATCAGAAAACTTCCACACAGAAAACAGAGTTGGATTTGCGCAGTGGAAGCAAGGACCTAACAGTGCCATCTATTATGCACATGAATTTGGCCCATAAGACATTACTATTTTGTGGCAACCACCTGGGAGGCCACCTTATTAGTAATTGGTGAGAAATGTCTCACAACATGTTTCACCACTCATAGATCCAGGAGGAGTGGGAACATTGGGAGGTCATGGTACAGCACAGAGAGTCTTGGGTAGACTCAAGGAGGAGGGATACATTCTCCCACTATCATCATTACCCACTCTCACACCACATCTTTCGCTGAGAGAGGATGCTGCAGGGTTGTAGGATGGCACCATCATGGTGCAAGGAGACTATTCCTTGACTTTGGAGGCTCAGAAGATGTTCTCACTTGGGGAGAAATCTTCCACACATGGTAGAGGATGGTGGCCACTCATGCATACTTGGCCAAACTCAGCAAGTTTTGGATAGGTGATAGCTTCCCATGGAAGACTAACATCCAAAAGATTCAACCTTTACTTGAGCATGAGCAGCTACAAGAGGAGGAGTAGAGAGGGGATAGTAGCATCCTGGTATGTAACTTTGGCATGAGAGATGACAAAGAGGAGGGAAGCAACATGATATATGTTTTGCATGACAGATCATCAGTGCTTTCGCTATGGAGGATAGATCCATATTGGAAATCCCAGTTGTTGGTGGAATATTCCAAGGATCTTTTTACTTGTATGATACTTGATGACTAGCTACAAGAGGAGGGGTATTCAGTCAAATATGAGATCATCTACTATCATGGTAGGATCTTCTTATCTAGAGCATCCAAACTCAAAGAGAAGTTACTACATGCAACACATGAAGATTTCTCTTTAGCCATACTTATTATATGAGAGCATACCATACCATCATGTAGGGATATAACTGAGAAGGATATGAAGAGGAGATATATTAGCATTTGAGGAGATGTGTGGATTATGTGGAGATGGAGGAGATACATAACTCTTTTATGGATTTATCACAGCCACCTCTTTCCTCTTTGGGAATGATAGGGGATCTCTCTATGGACCACTCCATTTGTGTCAACAAAGCATATGGTAAGGATCATGTTTGTATGCATAATAATATATATAATGAATATGTGTATTCCTTAACCATAAATGTGTAGGCCATTGCTCCAAGTGGGAGCATTCTTCCTTATAAACTCCATGGTCAACTTTAGGCCATAAAGAGTGTTGAGCATGGCCACTCCCTCGGAGGATATAGGGAGATGACATATCATTCCAGGTGTGCACCAAAGGCACCAAACAATACTCACCTTCTCAAAACTTTTGGGAGGACTATGGCAGCAATTAAGTGGTGCGGAAACCACTTACCATATCATTATCTGAGGCAGTCAGGAGATATACTGTGATGGTTCAACATGTGGGACTATGATCCACCTCCATAATTACATATGGCAACCTATGTGCACTTGGTTTTGATCCCATACATTGATGATGTTCTTATCCTTATTATGGGAATGAATGGAGGAAGGATGGGAGGAGTGAACATGCCCTTTGGGAGAGAGATTCTCCATGTTTCTTATGCTTCATGTTTCAGGGAGAACATTGGGCAAACCATGATTGCGTCATTGGATCTTTTGCTTCCTTATGAGATGAGCCATTTGCATCTCATGAGTACTTGGGAGTAGCATTACATGAAGGGATTGATTTGGAGACACTTGGTATATGAGGAGAGATTATCACATGGAGGTGTCACCAAGGAAGGAGGAGAATAGTTGCAGCACTCACCTTTACAGTTTCTTGAGGACAAGCAACATTTGGGATGGGAGGACTGTAATATTCCCAATTAGCCATGAGCTAGTTGGAATATTAATTTTTGCCTTACTTCTTAATTTGTTGAATAAGAGGGTATGGAGACCCATAAATCTCCTTAGTAGGAATAAAATCACTGCTAAATGTGAAAGGAGATCACTTTAGTGGTTTGGTAAAGTACCCTTATGTGTGAAAAGGGGCTGGAGCATGTATATTGGGTCAACTTTGACCAAATCAACAGTGTTGTCATGGAGGAGTGGCATTCATTGTGGGACAACGCAATTTTGGAGGGAGACTCCATGCATGGAAGTAGTGGCTTTAATGAGTGGGGCCAAGAGTGAGGAAGCTCACCACTTATATAATTAAGGGGATGGAAGCCATAGAAGATATGTTGTAGATTATTATTTTGATATGGTATGTTAAGACTTGTTTTCTCTCTTCAGCTAAGTTAGCTAAGATTGTTGTTTTGTTTAGCACAGGGTGTTCCCGAGCGGGAATCCCACCTTCATCCTCGGGGGACTTCGAGTGCCTACTCAGGAGAATTGATTACACTAAATTTCCACATTTCGACATCAGGCCAAGCTCCATATTTCATCTACAGCGTAGTTTCTACAAAGGGTTGTGTTTTGTTGCAGGTTGCAGCAGTGGAGAACACATTTGGGTGATTTCTGATCTATTTTTCAGTGGAGGAAGGTTTCCTTCCATTGGGAGGCTAGTGAGGAAGGCCCTTGAGCCTTATTGAAACATTTGGCATCAGGCCACACTATCATTTGTCCCTACAGTGCAGTTTCTATCTTGGACTGTGTTATTTTAGGGAGGAGTTGCAGTGGTGGTTTCAGTACACCATCTGGGGAGGAGGTTTTCTAGAGAAGGGTTCAGCCTTTCATCTAGAGAGCCTATTGGAGGAGGCTATATTATTTTTCATATCATATCAACCACATCTTTCTAGTTGTATTTTTGCAGTGAATATTCAGCCCTAGGGCTTTGGTTCATTTCTTGTATATTGGTGTATTTCTGAAAAAACCCTCTTGTGTTTCTTGTTGGAGGTTGTATAGAGCCTAGATATTTATTTTGTGTCTACTGAGGCATATATCATCCATATCATCTTTTGTATGTTTATTGTTGTATCAGTTCTCCTATGACTTTGATGTAGCAGTCTTCCGACATTTTGATATAGTATCAACACCTCATTATTGAGGGATTTATCTATTGGAGGATTATTGATTCATGTTGTATGGTTTGTGCCTCATTATTTTGTACATGTTTGTTGATGTTATGATAAATGAAAAGGCTCCACATTGATATCATATTTTTATGTGATTTTATAAACTATTATTTCAAGCATTTTGTTCTATATTCCTTCTTTTCCCATTTGGGAATATTACATAGTGATAAATGCTCCACCTCTCAAAAGTATCCCACCTATGAAACACTACAAATGCACACTCTCCTCCTCTCTTTCTAGTCATCATTCTAGACTAAGATGTGCATTACGTCAACTTTTTTCACACTATGGTTATGGTCTATTTCTAGTTGTTTGTAACTATTTCCTATTTTTGTACTTTTGTTCTATCATACTCGTTGTAGGCTTGATGTGTATATTTTGGGGATGGTTGTCATAGTTTTGTTGTAACTCCAAGGATTTAATGCTTATAATTCCTTGGCTCAAAGGTTGTCTCAATAGTATTTTGGTCAGTAAATCTAAACATAAAGTTTTATCTTTGTAAGTTTTTTGTTATTAATAGAAATCTATGCATGAAATTTTTTAAAAAAAAGTGACATCAAAGGTGAACTATAATGATGTAAAAATAAGTTTTGTATGGTCAAAAAGTGTAGCCAAGTAATAATGTCATGGTAATGACCAATAATCATTTTCAATTAAATTTTTGGTTTAGTAAGGGTAACTAATCTATGGAGATTTTCCACGATGTTCAATAGAGGGAGTCAGCGTGGGAAAGGTGATAGTTTGGCTCTCATATGCTTTAGAAAATCCATATCTCTTTGTCCATAAACATTAGGGGTGGAAAAATAACATAGGCTCTAGAGCTAGGTTTGTTTCAACTTAGCTATATCTTGAACCACAAATTGTTGTTGACCTCATGTATATGATAGAAATTTGGTGGCTTGTATGGTAGTCTTGTCATGAAATAAGAAGGGTAGACATTAAAATAAGATATGTGTGATAAAAAAGTATAGTGAAGTAATAATTCCATGGGATCTATTATCACTTGACTAGGATAGGATTGGATGTCTCAACATCCAACCAAGAGTAACTATTTCAAACCAACTTTTAACTAGGACTTAGCCCTTCCATTCTGAGAGGGATCTATCAAGGAAAAAAGTATGGTGTTCTTAATAAAAATCAATTTACAGATGGCTAACTCTGAGATTCTTCTTCATGTGATTTTGCAGGTGAAAGAGAGTGTGATGACCACCACCATTGCGCATGGAGTCAGTTAAGAGAAAATCAATTACAAACAACATTTTTTTATAGAAGCTGGAGCATTTTTTGGCTTTAAACTAGTGTGAAGTGAAAATTTATAGTTAAACATGGAAAATTGAAGGAAATTGGAGCAATATTACATGAAATCCAAATAATCGATTAAGCCATGAAACTGATAACAACTTATAAAGCATGAAGATATAAAATACAAGCCAAAACTGAATTTAAGGTGAAAAACAGGGTATTGCTACAAATGTATATTAAATGGAGAAAAAATTACAAAGGCATTCCTCTCACATTATCAATCAACCCATTCAAAGTCACAAAAATAGACATATATAGAGAGAGAGATCCCCCATTACAAAATCTGCCACTTGGGCTAGATTCGATCAATAGTCAAGATACCTAATCTTACTTGACTTCTAAAACATATGATTTTTGTAGGGGTTTTTCTGTTTTAACGGAATTTGAATACAAATAGGAGTCTTATATCATTTATGCACTTTTTTTAGTGCCATTTTTGTACTTATTTCCTATATCTGTTTTCCCCATTTTTACCTTGTGACCTCAAACCTTGGGACTACCTTTGACTTTTTCCCTTCTTTTCTATCTTAAACAGTGTTGTTTTTCCTTATTTCATTATCTTGTTGTTTCATTGATTATTATGATGTATAGTTTCCTTTTTATGGCTAACTGGGATGAATGATGGAGGAAGTTCTTGGGTCTTTTTTTGTCCTTCCAGATGTTATTCCTAGCACAAGAAGACCTAGAACATAAGGCATACAAAAGCAGTTGAAATTTTGCTATTATAGTGAGCTGTTGAACTACGATGTTGTTACATCACGGTACTGTTACAGACCTGCTATTACAAACTGTTGTTACAGTCATATTGCTGATTGGATATCGTCAACTTCTGGATGATGAATTGTCCTTAAGTTTTGTTACGCTACAGTTGTCGCTTTTCACGACAGTTGTAGAAGTCATTATATATTATATTTTAGGATGAAATCTTTCAGGTAGTTTTGATTGTAATCCATATTCTCTCAGTCAAACTTTTTATTAAGAAATTGGTTGTAACTATATGTATCTTATTTTGATCAGCATGAGAATCGTAAGATTCTCTTGACTGATCTGTTCCTCATTTTTTTGAACATGTAACCATTATATAACTCTTGACCCTTGAGGTCAGGGGGTTAGCGGAGAATAGTATTACTTTTGGCTCTATAATTTTAGTCACCTTATTACAAAGATATCAAGTTATTGTTGTTACATGTGTTGTCTGGTTTAATTTTCATTTATTTCCTATCTCTTCCTGCACCCTTCTAGGGAGGAAGGGCCCTCCTCTTTAGCAGGGACTGTAGTGGTAAAGTAGTTTTACTATATTTCATATTTGATTTGCATATCGGTGGAGTGTTGTCGTTGTTGTTATGGCTTTAAGTAGATCTGCTTCAGTTCCGATATTATTATGTTGTTACACAGATGTGATTAGAAATACGAGCTGGTGTAATTGTTGTGTGGTGCGCTAGGTACCGTTTAATTGAGGCATGATTACATTCCTATATATTGTTTTTATTCCTACACGGGTGTTAAGTTTTAGCAATTGATTCAGTAATGATTCCTCTTTATTTTGATTTTGCTTCTAGTTTGATGTATTGACACAGACAGTGCAACTGTCATTGAAATAAAATACATCCCTGGACTGATAATTTATGTGTACCATATTATTCGTTTAATAGTTATTATGATAGTCCAACATTTTGGCATCATTTTCGGGGATGGCAGTGATGATCCAATCAACCAGAATTATTTGTTTGATGATAGGTTATTCCTAGTCAGCAATTGTTGGACGGTAAGACGAGAGGTAAGAACCTGCGTATTTCTCTAACATACCTTTGCAGGCTCACAATTGCTACGTTGGGGCACTTAGAAGTGTGATTTTTGGGTGTTTTTCTTCAGTGTTTCTTTAGTTATACAGTCGTTGGGCAGTAAGATGAGAGGTAAGAACCTGCGCATCACTCTAACATACTTGGGTGGGCTCACCACTGTAGAAACTGAAGCACCTGTAGGAAGGATTGATACACATAGGGTCCATGTGTGCCAGTAGGACAATAGAGAAATCCAAAAAACACCCCCCCACTCTAGCTAAATACAGGAAAGACAGGTCATAAAAAGGAAAAGAAGAGTGCAGACTTGGGAAGAAACATATTCTTTGGAAATGTAATCTCAAAAGCAAAAAAGGAACAGTATACTTCATATAGAGATAATAGGAAGACAGAACCATAGAAAACTGCTACTATATCAAAGCCTGAGGCATTGGTACCTTCTGTATTTGGACCTCATCACCCTTCAAACATCATATCCACTTCTGATATCAAGACTCCAGATCTGAAACAGAAGTGGAAATCCATTGATCATAATCTAAAAATTGAAGGACAAAGGGAGAATAGTGAGGAACATCAGAGGCCTAAGGAATAGCATTTAGTTGATCATCATTTGGATGTGAGTTGTGCAATGAAACAAATGGTCCTGGAACAGCCTAATCCTTTATTTATTTGTCAATCCGCTGCATATTCTGATGTCACTTCATCCCATTAGGAAGGATCAACCATGGGGGATGAAAATATTAAGACAGATGGTACTGTTACTTTTGAATTCCCAATATTAGCGACCTAGGATGAAGCTCCTATGAAGAAAATTCCTTTATCATCTCCACCGTCCTTTCAATGGATGGTTGTTGAAGATCCTGATACCTTTATGTTTGAGTTCGATGTGCTATGTAGGAGTTATGACTACACTTCAGACGCCCAGAAGCTGAAATTTTTTCCTACTACTCTGAAAGTAGCAGCATTAAGATGGTTCATGAGACTGGGTGTTGGCAAAATCCGAACCTAGAATGACATGAGGGAGGCCTTCCTCTTTAAGTATCAGGATTACTGTCGAACCAGGGATTTGAAGGAAGAAATATTCAGAACTACACAAAATTAAGAGGAGAGCTTAGAAGACTACATGGAACGATTCAATTATAATTTATAAAGGTTGAAGTTTTGTAACTTAGCCTTGGAAATCTTGAAACCTATATTCCTAAGAGGTATAAGAGATGAATGTTTGGAGCATTTGAATCTGTTTGGAAAAGGAGACATATCGCAATAACCGCTTGAATAAATAATGAAGCTCTATCTCCAGAGTTCAAGAGGATTGTTCAAGGGAAGAAGTTCAGTTTGGTACCCTTCAGTTCAGATATAGAAGTCCACAAGTGGAGGAGTAACCAGAGCAGAGATCAAAAATCTATTTGAGGATTTTAAAACCGACCTCCTCAGTACTCTCTCTACCCAGATTACCAAGTAAAAGTTAAGAAAGCACAAGCAGAAGCTGAAGCTTCTTTGGAAATATTATGTCCTCAATGCAAAAAGAAACACCTAGAAAGAGAATGCGGACTTAATAGCACCAGCTTGTGCAACATCTGTGAGTTGGCGCATTCCAATGGTCAATGCCCAAAACTATCCAGACTGAAAATAGTGCTTAAGGAATCAAGTGAGGATGTCTAGTATTCCTACTTTATCCAATCAAAGAGACCATGGCAACTGCGACCTACAGGTATGCGTCCATATTTTTTGTAATATTCCTAAATTAGCATGTAGCTAATTGGAATATTCATTTTTGCGTTTGTCTTTTAGATAAATGAATAAGTGGGTAGGGATACCCATAAATCTCTTTAGTAGGAATAAAATTCCTCTTAATGTGAAAAGGGATCATCATGATAGCTTGATAAAGCACCTCCATGTGTGAACAGTGGAAAAATCATGTGGATAAGGTCAATGTTGACCAAATCAACAACGTTGGTTTTGAGAAAGTGGATCATCAATGTGAAATAGTGCAGATTTAATGGGAGATAGTCTCCATGTGAGTAGTATCTTTAATGAGTGGGGCCCAAGATGATAAGGCTCACAAATCATATAAGGAAGGGCAAGGCAGCCATAGAGGGCATGTTAGATGATTACTGATTTTGATCTTTTTAGATCTAGAAATTGTCAGGTGACATTTCTATGCATGCTTTTGTTGTTTAGCAAGGTCTATTGTACTGTTTAGTATAAGGGTGTTCCAAAGTGGGGATCCCATGCTCATCCTACTTAGGAGATATTATTGATTTGTATATTCCACATACAGGCATCAAGCCAAGTTTCTATTCAGAGTTGTGTTGTGTTGCAAGGTGTTGCAGTGGAGGGGTGATAAACCCACTTCCTGAGCTAGTTTTCAGGGGAGGAATCATTATTCCCATTGGGAGGTCAGCAAGGAAGTCCCTTGTTGTGTAACCAGCTCCAAAAATATAAGAAAATAGATATCAATGCCTTAGAAATAAGCCACTTCGAGGGGGCAACCTCCAATACATTACATAAATGAACAATTCTTGGATGATCCAATTTACAAAACCTCCTTTCTATATATAGGAGTCCATGGGGCCATAATGTAATCCTGGTGGGCCACAATGTAATCCTAGCCGACCTAACAATAATAATTTAAGGGCACAATAATAACAAAATGGGGGTTACAAGGGTACAATAATAACAATAAGGGGGTTACACTAACAACAATAAGGGACTATACTAGTAATATAGGGACCTAACATGCCCCTCTCCTTCAAAAAAGTGTTGTCCTAAACACTTGAGTAGCTCTGGGTGCTTCTGTATAAAATTCTCATCCTCCCATGTAGAATCTTCAGTGGGTAAGTTCTTCCACTTGATGAGATACTCTGAAATTGATCGATTCCGTAGTTGTCGAGTTCTTATTTTCGTGACCACTTCAGGTTCCAATATGATTTTTCCTTCCTCATGAAATTCTGGTAATATTGTTTGAACTGGAAGATTTTCACCAATAACCTTCTTCAAGCATGAAACATGGAAAATTGGATGTACTCGTGAAGAAGCAGGAAGCTCCAATTTGTATGCCATAGTACCAATCTTTTGCAACACCTTGTAAGGACCATAGTACTTTGGCGATAATTTATTATCCTTCTTTGCTTGCTTGAGGGACATTTGCTTGTATGGTTGTAGCCGTAAAAATACCCAATCTCCTACATCAAAACTTCTCTCGCTACGATGTTGATCTGCCTGTTGTTTCATTCGATTTTGTGCCAAATTCGGGTTATCCTTTAAGAGTTGGAGAACTTCTTGCTGATGCTCGATGTGATCTTCCACTGCTTGAACCTTCGAATTTTCCCTTAAAGATGATGTGATGGATGGTGGATGATATCCATAAAGTGCCATAAATGGGGTCATTTTTGCTGCAGTATGGAAGGAAGTTTTATACCACCATTCGGCAAGAGGTAACCACTTGACCCATTGTGTTTGTTTATCAGATACAAAACAACGAAGATATCCTTCCAAACATTTATTTACTATCTCCGTTTGACCATCAGATTGAGGATGATAAGATGAGCTATGAGCTAATTGAGTACCCAAACAAGAAAATAACTCCATCCAAAAATTTCCCGTAAAAATGGGATCTCTGTCGCTCACAATAACCCTTGGGCTTCCATTTAGCTTTTGAATTCTGTCCACAAATGTAGTAGCAACTGTACTTGCTTTAAATGGATGAGATAATGCACAAAAGTGTGCATACTTGGTAAGTCTATCAACTACCACCATGATGATACTCTTTCCTTCGGACTTAGGTAAACCTGTGATAAAATCCATTGAAATCTCCTCCCAACGTTGACTTGGAATGGATAAAGGTTGTAGAAGTCCTGGGGTCTTAATTGTTTCCACTTTATTCTGCTGGCAGACCAAACATTCCGCCACAAACTTTCGAATATCAGATTTAAGGCCATCCCAAAAAAATTCTTTCTTCACCCTGTGGTAAGTTTTTAAAAATCTGAGTGTCCTCCTAAAGGAGAAGTGTGCAATTCCAGAAGAATCTTTTGTTTTAGTTGGGAATTCTTACAAAGATATAAGCGATCTTTGTACCATAAGGAATCATTTTTCCAACTAAATGTATCAGATGTACTAGGATCTTGCTCCAACTTTTGAATGAGTGTCCATACATCTTTGTCCTTCTTCCATTCATCTCTTGCTTCGGTTATCCAATCTGGTTGGATAATAGAAATGGCACAAAGAAATGCTTCCACCTCTTCATTCTTTCTTGAGAGTGCATCTGCAACAACATTAAGCTTTCCTTTTTTTAGATTATTTCAAAGTCATAACCCAACATCTTTGTGACCCATTTTTGCTGCTCTTCTGAAGATAGTCTTTGTTCCAAAAAGTGTTTAAGACTATCATGTCTATCATGATGGGTTTTGCTTGATGTCTTCCATTGGGTAGATTGCAGAATTTCTTTGGTATGCGATGTTGCTATTTCCTTCTGCTTGACAGTTCCCACAATAATTGCTGTTTTGATTGAATGACTTCCAAAGCAATGGAGTCCTTCCTTCTGCATTAAAACCACTTTCGTTTCATTTCTGGTCATCATTCCACAATAAAGGTTTTTGTGAAGTCTGGTGTAGCTAAGACCGGTGCTAGGCACATTACCTCTTTAAGACATTCAAAGGCCTTAGTTGCTTCAGGAGTCCATGAAAATGCATCTTTCTTCAATAATGTTGTTAGAGGTGCTGCTATTCTCCCATAATTCCTAACAAACTTGCGATAATACCCTGTTAACCCGAGAAATCCTCACAACTTCTTTATGGTTGTGGGGACTTTCCATTCCTTAATGGCTTTAATTTTGTTAGGGTCTACTTTAACACCCTCGTGAGATACAATATGACCCAGATATTCCACCTCTTGTACTCCAAAGAAACATTTGGATTTTTTGCATATAATTGTTTCTCCTGCAATAGTTTGAGCACCCTGTCAACATGTTGAATATGATCCTTTCAAGACCTATTGTAGATTAGTATATCATCAAAAAATACTAGCACAAATTTTCTAAGGAAGGGTTTGAAAATGGAATTCATCAACCCTTGAAATGTAGAAGGTGCATTGGTAAGGCCAAAAGGCATGACCAAAAATTCATAATGACCCTCATGAGTTCGAAATCTTGTTTTTGGAATATCTTCAGTCTTCATTCTAATTTGATGATATCCTGAACGAAGATCCAACTTGGTAAAATAAATTGCTCCATGTAATTCATCCAATAATTCATCAATCACAGGAATGGGAAATTTATCTTTAATGGTGAGCTTATTGAGCTCCCTATAATCCGGACACAGTCGCCATGATCCATCCTTCTTGTGTACCAATACTACAGGAGCAGAGAAAGAACTTTGACTAGGTTGAATTATACCCGCCTCTAACATTTCTGCAATCATACGTTCAATTTCGTTCTTTTGGAAGTAAGGATATCTATAAGGCCTGATGTTTGGAGGAACACTTCCTGGAATCAAATGAATAGCATGATCATGATCATGAATAGGTAGGAGTCCTTTGGGAGTTTCAAACACCTTGGAATGATTGTCCAAGACTTGTTGGAGATCTGCAGAAATAGATGATTTTGATGTTGGAACTTCTAGTGAGCATAATTGTGCAATTACGCCTCGTTGTTCTTTCTTTAGAAGCTTTGTCATGACATTAGAGCTTATTGTCCTTCCTGGCTTCCCCGCAATACCCCGTAATTCGACTTCCTTTCCTTCTGAAAAAAATTTCAAGAAAAGTTCTTGAAAATTAAAAGCTACCGTCCCCAAGATTGTAACCATTGTACTCCTAGTACAACGTCAGCACCTCCCATAGGAATGGCAAGCATTGGACTAGTCAATACATATTCCCCTATGGTTAGCTTGATATTATGGCATTTTCCAGAGCAATTTATAGTTCCTCCATTTGCAACCATCACTTGACATTCTGGTGCTGGGTATAGGAAACAATTTTATTCCTTGGCTACCTTACAATGAATAAAATTATGGGTGCTACCTGAATCAATCAACACTATTACTTTTTTCTTCTTGATTTTTCCTTCTATCTTGAGAGTTTGAGGAGTGGTAATTCCTGCCAGTGCATTACACGATATGGTCAGATTCATTTCTTCCTCTTCTAGGGTTGGTTCCTGGTGTATATCCTCTTCTAGGGTCGGTTCCTGGTGTATATCCTCTTCTTGTTCATTTTCTTCTTCCTCTTCACAATATATGTAAAATAATTTCTTCTCAGCACGCTTATGACCTTTAGTGTATTTGCTATCACAACTGTAGCAAAGCCCTTTTGCTCTTTTTTCTTCCAATTGTTGTGGTGTCAACCTTGTAGGTTGTGGAAATCTAGACGTATCAACACTTCCTTCTTTATAGAATTGAGTGGTAGGCTTCCTTGTCGCTATAATTTTACATTCAACTTTTCTTGCCAACCTGAATGCCTTCTCCAATGAATCAGTTTCCAAAACGTGAACTTCATGTTGGATGTTATCCTTTAAAGTGCCTATGAAGAGATCAATCCTGTGTTCCTCTGGAATATCTGTTACCCTTATATTCAATTTTTGGAAGTCCTCAATGTGCTGCCCCACTAAACCCTTTTGTTTGAGATTTATCAATTGGCTAAAGAAGGTGTTGCTCTTTGTATCCTAATAATGTGCTATCATTTCTTCCGTAAAAATTGACCAAGTGACAATTTTTTTACGGGAGCAAAGCCATCGATACCATACAAATGTATTTTGTTCTAAATGTAAAGTTGCAATGCGTACCTTTTGTGTGTTTTGCACATTATGGAGATCAAAATATTGCTCCATCTGTAGTATCCATGTTACAGGATCCTTCCCATCAAAATTCCTCATATCCATTTTTGGAATATGGTGGTTCTTCCCGCCAACATTAGAGTTTATGAAATCACGATTAACATTTATTTTGTTCTCATCATGAGGTTCTTCTACTATCTTTTCACCATTAGGAAAAATTTCTTGTATCAACTTGGTCAAACCTTCGATGTCTGCTTTTAGATCATTCTTCATGGTTTTCATGTTGTTTTCCATGTTGTCTTTCATGTCATCCATCTTAGATTCCATGCCATTTTCCATTCCATCCTTCTTAGCTTCCACGCCTTTCTTCAAACAATCCATCTTCTCTTCCATGCCATCCATCTTAGCTTCCATGCCTTTCTTCAAACCATCCATCTTCTCTTCCATGCCTTTCTTCAAAAATTCCATTTCATTTTTTGTTGCTCTTTGTGAGAGTGAAACTTGTTGCACTTGCTCTTGTAATTTTGATAGATCATGTTGCAATTCTTCATCTTCATGAGTCATAGTAGACCCTTCTGAAGGCTTAATGGGTGTTGAATTATTTTTACGGGGAATCTTTCAGAACCCAATACTAATATCTATTCTACAATATTCCCTTGGACTCAATTCAAATTAATTCTTCAAACAAGACTTATGCAATTCGGAAAAAAAATACACACCTTTTTCTTGCTTTTGAGGAGCTCGATATTGAAATTGGATTATCTCTGTGATTGCAGCACTTCAATATCTGAATTTTGGTACCGACGTAGCCCTCTGAATTATCTTTCGAATGCCATAGGTCTGACCTGATTTGGATTCTCCAAGACAAAGTTGTGTCCAATCTCCCACAATGACCTAATTATGGACTGGTTCAGTAGAGCGAACTTGTACGAATTGCCACGTGTCACTGTTTCGTCCTTTGTCTCTGAAATTGATAGCCAAGAAACTACAGTCTGTGTACTTGCGACCACTTTTTACGACACTCCAATCCGATGCCCAGAGAGAGAGTTATTGAACTTTTCCCACGATCACCTCTTTGAGATGCAATTCAGGAGCCTGAAAAAGCACTACCTTCCACAGATCATATCTCCAAAAATATTGCGAACCAAGCTCTGAAATGTTTTGACGAATTTCCTCAGGATTTCAGCTTCGCACCATATGAATTTAAGACTCTGAACCTTCGTACAAAAAAATTTATAGCGCAAATTCCACGATGACCTGTTTATGAGCCTGAAAAAATACCTAACTTCCACAGATGATATCTCCTCAAATATTGCGAACCAAGATCTGAAATTTTTAGACAACCTTCCTCAAGATTTCAGCTTCGCACCCTAAACATTTCAGCTTCTGAAGCTTCGTAGAAAAAAAGTTATAGCGAAAATGCCACGATGACCTGTTTGGAGCAGCGAAACCCTAGAATCCAAAGCTCTGATACCAAATGTTGTGTAACCAGCTCCAAAAATAGAAGAAAAGAGATATGAACGCCTTATAAATAAGCCACTTCGAGGGGGCAACCTCCAACACATTACATAAATGAACAATTCTTGGATGATACAATTTACAAAACCTCCTTTCTATATATAGGAGTCCATGGGGCCATAATGTAATCCTAGTGGGCCACAATGTAATCCTAGCCGACCTAACAATAATAATTTAAGGGCACAATAATAATAAAATGGGGGTTACAAGGGTACAATAATAAAAATAAAGGGGTTACACTAACAAAAATAAGGGACTATACTAGTAATATAGGGACCTAACATCCCTTGAGCTTTATTTCATATCTTTGTGCTAGGCCAACCTATTTCCATCATCTACAATGTAGATTCCCTCTTTGACTATGTTATTCTAGTGAGCATTTGCAGTAGAGGTTTCAGTGCTAGATTTGGAGGTTTAAATCTTCAGTGTTGGGATAAGCCTATCACTTTAAGGATCTATTGGGGGTGATATATACATTTCTACATCAGTTTCAGCCACCTCCATATAGTTATTCAATTTCAGCTGCAATTCAGCCCTAGGGCTGCATTCTGACATTTTTGCATTTTGGGTATTTCAGGAAACCATTTCTGAGTTGTCTTGGAAATGTCTATGGGAGCATAGATCTCTAGCCCCAACACCTTTTGAGATATATAACAGCAAATCTACATTTTTATATCATTTCTGTAGCAATTTATGCCCTAAAATTGTGTTGTCTTTGCTCATGGAATTTGTATGGCAGCTATTTCTCATGTATTGACATATTTGCTTAGAAGAGGCTTGTTTTGGTTAAGTGACTTGATCCTAAAGATATTGTGCCTATTATTTTCTGATATGTTTAATAATATGGCTGCACATTTGTCTCATGTAATGGTGTATTGATTTCTTCACTACTATTTCCATGTGTATGCACTATATTCCTGATTTTCCCATTTGGGAATATTACATTTTTCCTCTTTTAATCCTTGGAATAATGTTTATAATGGTCAACAATTTCTATGGCCATATCCTACTCCTTCCTCAACACAATTTATTTCACCCTGGAACCAGTGGCCTTCCCCTCCACCAATTCAATATCCTCCATCGCAATCTTATCCTTGGAGTCAGAATTGGAGAGGTAATGGCCAAGGTCCAGCACCCTCTACACTACCAATTCAAAAGATATTACAATGGCCTCCTCTTCAAAGTCCTACACCTCCTATCCGACCCTAATTACTTGTGCAACCTAACCCCAATTCGAATAATAAGGCAGCTCAGAGCATAGATGCCATGGTTACTTTCTAGACTTATATTATCACTTCTATTGGGCTTAATGAGGTTTAGATTCGATCAGGAAAAGTAATCAGACCAGATCATACTCCCATCATTACTGAGGAAGAATGTGAGTCACCTAGAGGGGATATAGTTGATTCTGTAATAGTTGTTACACCTGTAACAGCTAATACAACACCTGTTGCTACATCTGTAGCAGCCAGCTTAGGAAAGCCTGTTGTTCCTACATCATCCAACCTGAGCAGGGCTGGTGCATCTATAATAGCTAACTCAGCTGTTAGGGTTCAAGATCCTCCATACCCTCAATGATTAATTGAAACCGGGCCAGCCTCACAAACTGAATCTGAGTTCCTCAAGGAATTATGGAATTTGTATGTGAAAATTCCATTTTTACAAGCTATTAAGGAAGTGCCTATCTATGCCAAAACAGTGAGAGATTTGTGTGTCAAAAATCCTGGAAGGAAGCGGAAAGACCCTGCTAATATCCATGTTATGGGGAAACTATCCGAACTAATGATTTATCAGCCTTTGTTGACTAAATATAATGACCCATGGAATCATACAGTGACTATCCATATTGATGACCAGCCCATAACTAACACTCTGATTGATGTAGGGGTAGTCATTAATGTAATGACCAAAGACCTTTTATCTCCCTAGGACTTCATGGACTCAGACCTACACCTACAGTGCTTGAATTAGCAGATAGATCTTGTGTCAAGACTGAGGGAATGATAGAATATGTGGTGATTACTGTAGCTTCTTGGAATTATCCAATTGATTTTCTCATTTTACAAACTAAATCCAACCTGGGGGGTTATCCTTTAATCTTGGGGAGACCATGGCTAGCCACTACAGATGTATATCTAGATCTATGGTGATCTCAGATGGGCAAACCACTAAGAACTTGAACCTTTACCCCCGAGCGAAACCGCATATGGATTTGAATAGTCCCTGGTGGGACGAATTTGAACTTGAATTCGATTTTTCCCTACCTCTCCTCACTCTTGGAAAAGGACAATACTTTAAGGATGAAATAGAGGATGACATTATTAATGGTTTTATTATCAATTCACTCTCAGTTTCCTCTATTAGAGATCCAAGGGAAGAAGATGAGGTAGATGACGTAAATATTGAACATTTGACAACTACTCTACATACTGATAGCAGTCCTGTTGAAATTGAGCCAAGCAAATATTTAAACATTAATCCTAACTTGACTGTTGAACAAAAAAAATTGTTGATACAGCTGTTACAGAAATATAAAAAGGCATTTTCATGGGCTATACTAATATGAAAGGAATCCATCCTGGCCTATGCACTCACCGCATTTACCTTAAGGAGGGTTGCAAACTTGTTAGACAACCACAGTGCCGAATGAATCCCGCACTTAAAGAGATAGTGAAAGAGGAATTAAAAAAACACCTTAATGATAATTTCATCTACCCCATCTCTGACAACCAGTGGGTATCTCTGCTTGTCATTCTTCTAAAAAATAATGGTAAATGGAGAGTCTCTATAGACTATAGATAAATTAACAAGGCTGCCCAAAAGTACCATTTCCCTTTACCATTTATTGACCAAGTCCTGGATACTCTCTCTGGGAGAAAAAAAATTTCATTCCTGAACGGGTTCAATGGCTATAATCAAATACAGGTTGCCCCAAAAGACCAAGAAAAGACAACCTTTACCTGCCCATGGGGTACCTTTGCATACAAAGTCCTTCCTTTTGGCCTCTGCAATGCGCTAGCAAATTTTCAAAGGAAAATATTGGGTATATTTTTAGATCTCTTGAATGACTATCTCGAAATATTCATGGATGACTTTACACCCTCAAGGATGCCTTTGAAATAGAATTAGTTAATTTGGAAAAGGTACTAGAAAATTGTGAACAAACTAATGTTGCTTTGAGCACAGAGAAGTGCCGCATGATGATGACTGAGGGGATTGTGTTGGGACATTTCATTTTGGTAGATGGAATCAAGGCAGACCCTGCAAAAATTGAGGTAATCTTGAGAATCCCAACACCCAAAACTCAAAAAGAGGTACGTATATTTCTGGGACATGCAGGGTACTATAGGAGATTTATAGAAAACTTTTCAAAGATTGCATCTCCTCTGTTTTATTTTCTCATGAAAGATGTGGAATTTGTGTGGATAGGGAAGTGTGAGAAAGGATTTTTGAAGTTAAAGAACTGTGTAACAGTAGCACTTGTTTTGTGAGGAACAAACTGGAGACTGCCATTCCATATCGCTACAGATGCATCTGACATAGTTGTGGGTGTTGTTTTGGGGCAGCTGGAGGAAAAGAAACCTTATGCCATTTACAACATCAGCAAGAAATTAACTCCAATTGAGCTCAACTACACAGTGACCGAGAAGAAATTCCTAGTAGTAGTGCATGCTATCAACAAATTTCGGCACTACATCACCAAGTATCAAGTATTTTTACACACTGACCACACTACAATTTGATTTTTAATTAATAAACCTGTTATCAATGGTAGAGTTACACGATGGTTATTACTGTTACAGGAATTTGATATCACTATTTTAGATAAACCTGGAAAAGATAATGTGGTTGCTAATTTTCTTTCTAGGTTAACTATAGGTGATAACTACACTCCTACTAGGAATTATTGTCCAGATGAACATCTTTTTTCCATATCTACTCACTCACCATGGTATGCAGATATAGCCAACTATCTTGTTGCCGGAAAATTCCCACACCATTTATCTTTGAAAGAGAAAAGTAAGATCATATAGTAGAGTGCTACTTACTCCTGGATAGAGGGAAATCTATATCACACCGGACCAGACTTTCAGATTCGGCGTTGTGTTAGAGAATATGAGGTATTTAATATATTGAAATATTTTCATGAGGAACCCTATGGACGGAACTTCGCAGACAAGAGAACGGGGTATAAAGTACTCTCAATAGGGTAATACTGGCCAAATATATTCCAATATGCCCAGAAGTTTGTGAAGGAATGTGATAGTTGCCAAAGGATGGGCCAGCCTCTAAAATCAGATGATATTTCATTACAGCCTCAGATAGTGATAGAGCCAATTGAGAAATGGGCCCTGGATTTTGTAGGGCCAATTAATCCTTCATCACAGCAAAGATCATACATATTGGTCTGCACCGACTACGTCACAAAGTGGGTCGAATCAAAGTCACTAACTAGAGCTATAGAGAAGATTGTTTCAGACTTCCTCTTCAAAGATATTTTTGTTCGCTTTGGAATACCTAGGGAGATAGTGATGGATGGGGGTCCTTAATTTACATCTCATTTGATCCAGAAACTATTTGAGAAGTATGAGATTCATCACGGGATCACTTCACCTTATCACCCACAATAAAATGATCAAGTGGAGAGCACCAACAAAGTTATTGAGGGAATTTTGACAAACACAGTAGCAAGCCACCAAAGAAATTGGGCTGAAAATATTCCAGAGGTACTGTGGGCTTACAGAACAACATGGAGGAATACTACAAGCTTCTCATTGTATGAATTTGGTGTATGGTAATAATCCCTTATTCCCCATAGAGTTCGAAATAAAGACATTGAGAATAGCATTACAGGTCAATATAGATTTAAGTACAGCGCAAAGACATATATTGAACCAGCTTAATGAGTTGGAAGAGAAACAGTTAGCTTCCACTCAACAGACAGAGATCATTCAGCAGCAAAGGGCTGGATGGCATGACAGGTTCATTAAGAAGAATAAATTTCAGAAAGGAGATTGGGCTCTCTTGTACGATTCAAGATTCAAGGATTTCAAAGGGAAGCTTTGCACCAGATGGTTAGGTCCTTACGAAGTAGACACGGTCTTTGAAAATGGGACTGTATAATTGGTTACCTTTGACAGTGCTAAGGCACCGATACTAGTTAATCGGCCCTGTCTAACATTATATCATCAACCTCCTTCAAAGGAATCACTTGTTAACATTGTCGTGGACTTTGATCTTTATGTTACAGTAGCAGGGGAATGTTCCCTTGTGCAGCCTGAAATTTGAAATTCCAATAAGTGTAACAACTGAAAAACACTCTTGTGGCGGCCGTTACACATGTTTAAAAAAAAATGATAATAATAATAATAATAATAACAATAACAATAAAAATATGATTGTGAAAACCTCTTTTCGAGGCGCAGTTAGACAATTTGTAATAGTTCAAAACCACTTCTGTGGTGGTTGTTACACCCAGTTTTTTCCATTTTTCAAAAACATCATCTTTCCTTCCTGACATATTTTACAAGTTGATGTTACTCATTTTTCTTTTCTGTATCTATTTTTCCTAATTATCATGTTTTCTGAAGAATAGCACAGTGTATGTCTTGACTGTTACACATGTAACGGCCGACAGCCATGAAAATTGTTTCTTATGTCGTCGCTATCCTGACATGCAACAATAATTACAACAATCAAGTGTGACCACCACGATCACTGGAAAAATTTATGCCATCACATTAAATTCCTCCTTTACATTGTCTTAGGTGCGTCATTTAAAAAAGTAATATCATCATTTAATAATTTGATGACTAATGTCAAGTTATGACATTCCCGTGACGGCTGCTGGTGGTCGTCACCATTAAATATGTGGGGGGATAAATCTCATAATCATTGCAAGAAATCCATAGCCTTGAAACCGTCATTAATCCCACATGCATCAAATTAAACAACATGATAACCAATTATGACCAAATCTGGCTAGAAAAGGCATTTGTACTTAAAGCCTATCATTTTCCATAATTAGATATTAATGTAGGAATGTGTGAAGTATGAATTAGTAATTTGAAAATATTTTCACTTCTCATAGCCTCCCTTAGCTGAATTTTTGTATCCTTGGCCAAAATTCTCACTCTGGGATAAGCAGAGCAGGGTGTTGGGAGAGAAAAAGCAGCGCGATGATATTTCGGTTAGTCGAACTTAAGGAGTGATTTATAACAACATCAAGATGGGAGGAGCAGCAGTAAGACATGAGTTGGACTCCATTGAAGCTTTGTAGAATTGTCTGGAATCTTATCAGGTATTTAGGGACGTTGGGTGGCTTGAATATTGTTAGAGGTTGGAAGGCTCAGACGAGGTTATTGTAATTTAATTCGCTAAGAATTTGAATGACCACCAGACCTTATTCAAGGGCCTAGAAATCGAAGTAACAGAAGAAGTGGTTTCCCGGGTGACCACATTGCAGCTGAAGGATGGAGGTGGTTCAACAAGAAAGTTAATGACCCTTCTTTGAAGGAATATTTTCTTAAAGGAGAGGAAAGGCTGGAAAAGAAGGGAAGAGGGGTTGATAGATTATCACTCCCCCAACCATGGGCATATGTCACCCTGGGTCTGATAAATTAAATTACTTGTGAAGGAAGATCCATAATTGTCTTCAGTTACCACTTCGGCACCAACAGAAGATAAACCTCCCATTTTTCCTATTGGGAAAATTTAATCATATGGTTGCGGCAGTTAAGACGGCAGCACATCTTGAAGCCCGTGTGACCAACCATGGACTTATCAAATTGATTGTGTTGGAGGCCCTAAGCCATCAATGAAGGAGATGGTAATAATTTAAACGGAAAAGGCGTAGGACAAGCCAGAGAAAATAGACCGAGACTTCAGAAGGAATTCATGTAGAAGCTAAAGTCCAAACCCGACCTGTTAGGGTCAGAATTGGAAAAGAGCCCACTAACAAATCTATTGGAGACAGATGGCCAAAAATAGAGGGTGAGAGTTAGCTTGCCAAAGGAACCATTGCCCACAGCTAAGAAGCTAAAAGAAGCATAAGGATTAGAAGAAGAAGAAGGAAAAGAACCCTCTTCGTCAGGTAAGGAAGAAACTCATCTTCTGCTTTCAGAAATTGAAAATTTAAGAAAATAAAATGAATAGTTAAAGCAAAAACTAGATGGGGGGAAGGAAATTTTAGTATCCGTATGCGCAACATGTTCTCAGTAATTAATAGCAGCAGGGTATAGGGTTTGTAACACTAGATCAATAGAGACACAAACGGAACTTAGGGAGGCTATCCCATAAGAACCTGCTAAGGATATTGTTGTTACACAAGAACCAACAGTTAAAGCAGAGCCTCCTATAGTAATCGACCTAGAAGCTAATACACAAGAACCTGTGGAGGCCACTGTTGTTACAAAAGAACCAGCAGTGGGCACAGAGGTTAGCCTAGGAAAAAATAAAGGGGTTGATACACAAGAACCCACTTATGATGATGTTCTTACACAAGAACCAGCAGAAGAGGTGGAGCAAACCCATCCAAGAGAGGTTGTTACACCCACTATTAATGTTAAATGCAAAGGAACGTCAGGTCCCACCGCGGGATGGAGTTCCGAGAAAAAAATTTTGATTTCTGAACTGCAGAAATGGAAACAGGAGGCAATATCCCTTTGAGATGGGGTGATATCACTGAAAGAACATCAAAAGGAGATAAGTGCCTTACAAGAGAAATGGATTAAGGAAGAACTAAAGAAAGGTTGGAAAGAGTGGAAGCAGAAGGAAGTCGTAAAGAAGTAGAAGGAACAGCTTCTACTGTTATAGTAATAGGTTCAGGATCTGACTATGGATAATAAAAAGCTCCATAAGCTTGCCCTCAATTTGTTGGGGTGCAGGCGACCTTCCCCATCTCACCCCATTTTCCTATGGGAACGCTAATATATGTTTCAATTAAAAGTCGTTATGGAAAACAGGCCCTATATGGGTTCTTCTACCTGTACCATTTTAGATGTCTTTCATGCTTCTGATTTTGATGAACAAAGACTGTTGTGCGAGTTATTTTGGCACAATATCATTTGTGAGCATGCTAGTATGCAGATGGTAGTAACTAAATGTTACACAACATTTTTCCATTGAACCTGCAATCCCCATCCCGCACATTGGAGGATCATTTCTGTGACCAAAAAAAAGTGTCATGCCTTGCAAAGACCATCATTGCATTCCTTTCCATGAGGACAACACTCCTTCTGTAGAAAATTTCCTGAACAGACCATCAGAAACACATGTTTTTTCCTTGGAGCTAGTAGAACTTTATTCCCTTGAGCCATTGAGGAAGATTAACACTAGGCCCCACGCCCATTGGCACGTTGTCCCAGTTAGCTACCCACGCCAACCTGTTTATGGAATGTTTTTTAAAAATAGAGGTAAATTTTCCATCATAACAACTTCGTGGGCGAGTCATATGGAGTGGTTCGACTGAATAACCACGGCCTCCCTCCTTTGGCCTCTTGTTTCCACCTTTTTGGGAAACCTCCCAAGGGATAAGGCCTCCCTTCCACTATTGTAGGGGTCCCAACCTCCTCCTCTCCTCTATAAATATAGCCATCTTCCATTGATGAGCTAGTTGAACTAATAGTTGAACATATCATAGCTGAAACGCTGAGGAGATTCCTACACATCTTGCTAGAAGGATAGAACGAAAGATACCCCTTGTTGAGAGAGCTTAGGCTTGTGTCCTCATCCCAACTGAATTCCCCAATGGAGTCGCCAATTTGTTTGTAAGGTAAATCCTCTATGCGGACAGAGACGATCCCTCTAGCCCTAGAGTGGGTCTAGCAACAAAGGGACAAGCTAAAGTGTAGGTTCCTTAATTAATAAATGAACAGGATAGGGTAGATCGACCTACCTGGAGTCCAACATTGTCGTCGTTGTGGTGGTGATGACCTCTTGATCTCTGCTCCGATGGGTCACAATCCTTCTGCTACAGTGTTTCGTATGCTACTCTTGTTTTTTAATCTTCGTGTAAGTATTCGAGCACTGTAGTAGAAGGATTTTGACCCGTCGGAGCAGATATCAAGAGCCCATCACCACCACAACAATGACAGCGTTGGACTCTAGGTAGGTTGATATACCTTGTCCTGCTCATTCATTAATTAAGAACCTACACTTTAGCTTGTACCTTTGTTGCTAGAACCACTCTAAGGATAGAGGGATCATCTCTATCCGCAGAGAGGATTTACCTTACCAACACTATATTCTCCTACATGGGGGATTTTTAGTTATGAGCCTTCATTTCATTTATGAGGAATCAGATTGAGTGGCATCTCTCCACAAAATCTATGGATGCCAATGAATAAAAGACAACATTATGGATCTGATAAGAACCAGTACGGGTCATCAAATTAAGGTGGGAATTTAGAAATATTTTGAGCACTCCCGGGATAAGGGAACTTGCTACTACCTACAAAAGAAGGATCGAGGAATTTTTCCTTAATTAGTTTTCAAAAATGAAGAGTTGAGCCTTGGCTGGGTGTCTGAAGCGTATAGAAGCTAGCAATGTTGAGTTGTTGGAAGGGACCCGTTTGCATTCTAGAACTTTGTGGTAGTTGTTTGTAATATTCCCAATTAGTCATGAGCTAATTGGAATATTCATTTTTGTTTTATCTCTTTGTTTAGAAAATAAAAATGTAAAGGAGGTCCATATTACTCCTAAATAATGAATAAATCAAGGCCAAATGTAAAAAAGGCTGAATCTTGGCTGCTAAATCAAGAACCCTTAGGTGTGAAAAGGGCTAGAAATTTTGAGTGGGTCAACCATAACCAATTCTACAGCATTGTCTTGCCAGGAGTGACCACCAATGAGGCACAATGCAGCTTTAGATGGAGATGCTTTGTGTGAAAGGAGTGATATCATTGGAAGTGGTTTAGGGTTTGCAAGATCTTAAATTATAAAAGGAAGAGGATGGTAGCATTAGAAGGTTGTTGATGTTTATCATATTTTTTGAATATATTGTCTATTTAGACAAATATATTTATCTTGTTTTTTAGTTGAGATTGAATGATGTTTAGAATTGTGTGTTCCTGTTCAGGAATCCCACCTCTTCCCATTGAATAGCTCTTGGGAGAGTTTGTATTGCATTATCCACTATCTGGCTTAGGGCCAAGCTTCTTCTTTCAGCTATAGTGCAGATCATGTTGAGGGTTTGACTGTTTTGCACGCTGCAGCAAGTGGAGATTAGATCTTTTAGATCTAGTCCATTTCAGTGCTTCTTTTCAGTGGAGGAGGGTTCTACTTCATTAGGAGGATATTATTGAAGATATTGAGCATCATTTTCATATCTTGGCTACATGCCAACTATATCTTGATCCCTATAGCGCAGTATAGATCCAGATCTATGTTATTTCTGTAGTTTCAGGGTGGTTCAGCACACCAGTTGGAGAGTGATTTTCCTAGTGTTGGGTATTTGCCCTTCACTTTGGAGATCTGTTGGAGGAGATAATTTTATTTTTTATATCAGATCAGATCCACTTTCTAGAACTGAATATTTCCATAGATTTGCAGTCTTAGATCTCAGATCTACATCTTGTAGTAGGTGTTTTGCTGAAAACCCCAAGAGGTTCAATAGAGGAGCTTGTATAGTGCATGGATCTTATATAGTTCTAACTTTTGTCCACATACTTGCTCTAGATCTGATGTGTAATCTATAGCTATTACAGAGCCAATAAAATAGCGTTGTAAGGCTTTTCTGTCTTAATATATGGTTTCAGCACCTCATTTTGAGGGATTCCTGTCATTGGAGACTTGTATTTTCTTGTCATGCATCTTATGAGCCACTTTTAACATGTATTTTGCTGCTACAATGACAAATGAAAGGTCTCCATATTGGTCTCCTGCTTTATAAAAGATGATCTGCATTATTTATCTATCATTCTGCATTGCATTGTTGCATTCCCCATTTGGGAATATTACAGTGGTATCAGAGCATCATCTTGGCACAGCCTGTGCTTTCTAAGAAGCCAATATGTCTTCTGAAGAAGAAGATCCTCTTACTGACAGAGAGAAGAGGTATCTAAAGAGAAGACAGAAGAAGTTTGATTACACAAATGATAATGAATAAAAGGGTAAAGCCCCTTTATCTGGAGGTGAAGATGAAGAAAAGTGTTTTCCTAAGATCCTTCTTAAATCCATGCAAGATCTTGCTAGAGAGATCAAAGATATGAGAATTGACAGAATCAAAGAATCCCCTAAAGGATTCCATCTTGGAGAAGGCTCTGGCATGTCTCATCACTGGAATGATCAACCAGTGCATCAGCCATAATTTTCCCAACGCTCTACCATGCCTACATTTTTTGCTATAGGAAATGAAGGGTTTCAAGAGCATGAATCCCTTGAAGACTATTTTGAAGAATATGAGTCTCAAAATCATAGATTCAAATATCACCTGATTTTTCAAGATTTTTGTCACATAAAGAAAAATAGAAGACCAAGTCATCATCGTAGAGGTGGTGGATTCATTCAGAATCATGATCGACACCACACTATGGGCAGATTATTTTTACCCAATTTTAATGGGTCATCCAAGTGTTCTGCCAAATCTTGGGTAGAAAAACTTGACATCTACTTTCAGTTGAACAAGGTTCCAGAGATGGAGGCTATCAATATTGCAGCACTGCACCTTGAAGGTGAAGCACATGACTGGTGGTTCCATGGCTTGTCTACATTGGGTCATGCCAATGTGACTACTTATTCAGAGTTCACTAGAAGGCTAGTGGAAAGATTTGATAGAAGAGATCCAAAGGCACCATTCATGAGCCTTGCAAATTTGAAACAATCAGGTAATACATAAACTTATATCTCTGAATTTTTAAGACTTTCTGTCATGGTTCCTGATTTGTCTGTAGCAAGAAGGGTGTACATGTTCATTGATGGTTTAGATGAACCTCTTCGTGGGTTGGTTAAATCTACCAAGCCCACTACCCTACATGATGCTATTGAAAGGGCTAGAGACCTTCAAGATGCCTTGGAAAAAGCAAAGGCAACTTTTCAGCATAAGCCCTCTTTCTCTTCAAAGGGAAAGGAAGAAAAATATGCTCCTTCCAAGGAGAGCTCATACAAGAAACCTCTTGATGATGAATTTCGGAGAGATCTAAGGAAAAGGAAGCTTTGATTCACTTGCCAAGAATCATGGGCACCTGGACATAGATGTGTTGTTGGAAAATCAAATTACATAGAGGTCTTCTCAGATGATGAGGAGGAAGAAGAATATGAACCAAGAAGACGTCACATCGCTGACACTGCAGGAGGAGAGCCAACACCATCAGGAGGTGGGAATGGAGCATTTTCTCCTATTGGAGGGGCTCTTGCATATTTTAGAGTAGTACCTAATTACTTGACCTTAAGATTTCAAGGTTCCATCTTGCATCAGAGGGTTTATGTTTTGATTGACAGTGGGGCTACCCACAATTTCATTAATTCCCAACTAACGCAAAGGACGGCAATACCCACTGATTCTTTTGAGGGATTCTCTGTTTTGGTCCCAGAAGATAGAAAAATGCAATGGATGCATTATTTCCCATCACTTTCAGTCACCATGGGGACTTATACATTGATTGATCACTTCTTTGTGGTTGGCATACCTGACACCAATGTGATTTTGGGTGTCCAATGGTTGATTACATTGGGGAAAGTCACCACTGATTGGGAGGCTTTGCAAATAGAATGGGTGGATAAGAAGAGTGGTGGATTTTCGTACATACCACTTCCACACAAAAAACAGAGATGGATTTGCGTAGTGGAAGCAAGGACCTTACAGTCCCATATATCATTCTCATGAGATTGTTGCATGGGACACTATTATCTAGTGGCAAACCACCTGGAGGCCGGCTGATTTAGATTTTGTGGGAGATATATCAAAACATGATTCTCCAAGCATAGATCCAGGAGGGATGGGAGAATTGGAATACAATGATACAGCACTAGGATTCTTGGGTAGGCTCAAGGAGGAGGGAGATCTTCTCCCAATATCATCATCACCCACTCTCATTTCAGATTCTGTGCTATGGGAGGAGATGCATGGAAGGAATGGCCTTCCAACTTATACCTTTAGCATGAGAGATGTCAAGGAGGAGAGCAGCCACATGACAGACATTTCAGTTGATAGATCATCAGTGTTGTCATTGTTGGGGAGTTTAGATCCATATTTTAAATCCCAAATGTTGGTGGATTACTCCAAGGATCTTCACACATGCATGATACTTGATGACCAGCTACATGAAGAGGGCTATTCAATCCAAGAAAGAGTCATCTATGATCATGGTAGGATATTCTTGTCTAGAGCCTCCAAGCTCAAGAAGAAGTTGCTACAAAGGGCCTATGAAGAGTTATGTTTCAGCCACACATATTCCATGAAGATCTACAATATCATCATGAGGAGCTTTACTTGGGAAGGCTTTGAAGGAGAACTACATCAGAATTTTCAAGAATGCATGAACCATGTGGAGTTGGGATAGCATCATAACTCTATGGAAGATTTATTTCAGCCATCTCTTCCTTCTTTTGAGTAGATCTATGCACCACTCCATTTGTATGAGGAGGATTATTGGTGAGGAACATACTCATGTAAATAATGTTTCATTTTCTGATTGTATGTATTATTTTACCATGTATATGAAGGCCATAATTCCAAGAAGAAGTGTTGTACCTTATAAACTTCATGGCCAACTTTGGGCCACAAAATTTTTTGAACATGGCCACTCCCTTGGAGGACAAAGGGAGATTTTGTTTCATGATGGGTGCATTCCTAAGGCACCAAATATATATCACACTCTCATCCATGGTGAGATGACTTGGACAGCAAGTAAGTGGAGGGGAAACCACTTACCACATCTTGATCTAATGTAGGCAGGAGATGCACTGCGCTGGTTCCACATGTGGGACTATGACCCACCTCCATATGCACAAATTTCTGTTTGTGTGTATATAGCTTTGATCCCATATATTGATGATGTAATTGTACTTTTTATGGGAATGTATGGAGGGAGGATGGGAGGTATTTATGTGACCTATGGGATGGAGATTCTCCATGTATCTTATGCTACATGTTTCAGGGAGAACATTGGGCAAACCATGTTTTTTTCATTTGATCTATTGTCTCTTTATGGGATGGATTATTTACATCTCATGAGAACTTTGGAGGAGAAATTCATGGAGGGGTGGATTGGTGAGCACTTAGCTTATGGAGGAAGCTTATCACATGTTGGTTTCACCAATGAAGGAGGAGAAGAGTTGTAGCACTCAACTTGTCAGTTGCTTGAGGAAAAGCAACATTTGGGAGGGGAGGACTGTAATATTCCCAATTAGTCATGAGCTAACTGGAATATTCATTTTTGTTTTACCTCTTTGTTTAGAGAATAAAATTGTAAAGGAGGTCCATAATACTCCTAAATAATGAATAAATCAAGGCCAAATGTAAAAAAGGTTGAATCTTGGCTGCTCAATCAAGCACCCATAGGTGTGAAAAGGGTTGGACATTTTGACTGGGTCAACCTTGACCAAATCTATAGCGTTGTCTTGGAGGAGTGGCCATCAATGAGGTACAGCATAGTTTTAGACGGAGATGATTTGTGTGAAAGGAGTGATCTCATTGGAAGTGGTTTATGGTTTTCAAGATCTTAACTTATAAAATGAAGAGGATGGCAGCATTAGAAGGTTGTTGATTTTTATCATATTTTCTAAATATATTGTCTATTTGGACATATATCTTTATCTTGTTGTTTAGATGAGATTGAATGTTGTTTAGCATTGGGTGTTCCTGTTCAGGAATCCCACCTCTTCCCATTTATTAGATCTTGGGAGATTTTGTATTGCATTTTCCACTGTTTGGCTTAGGGCTAAGCTTCTTCTTTCAACTACATCATAGATCCTGTTGAGGGTTTTACTATTTTTTCAAGCTGCAGCAAGTGGAAATTAGATCTTTCAGATCTAGTCCATTTCAGTGCTTCTTTTCAGTGGAGGAGGGTTCTACTTCATTGGGAGGACAGTATTGAAGATCTTGAGCATCATTTTCATATCTTGGCTACAAGCCAAATGTATCTTGATCCCTACAGCATAGTATAGATCCAGATCTGCGTTATTTCTAAAGGTGCAGTTTCAGGGTGGTTCAGCACACCAGTTGGAGAGTGATTTTCCTAGTGTTAGGAATCTACACTTCACTTTGGAGATTTGTTCGAGGAGATCATTTTATTGTTTATATCATGTTATTCATCAGTATTTTTCACTTGTTGGTGATGACTAGTTGTAACAGCCAAGTTTCCTAACAGCTGATCTAAAAAAATTGTCAAATTTGCCAGCTGGAAAATACCCATAAACATTTTTTTTCCTCCTACCTTTTCAATCCGCCTATGACAAGATTAAATCTCATTATCAAGCCCTATCTAGCCTCGTCCATACTAGCTTGTCCATCAGCTCCAAAGAAAACAGTCCAAATCTGTTCAAAAAGTCTCCTCTAAGTTAGGTAGTGGCGCTTTAGACATTTCTCCCTTGGAAAAATATCCTAAAAGCCAAAGAACCTCTATCTACTAACAGACCAGTCATAACAGAACTTCCTATTCTAAAAATAAAGTTGGTTATACCCTTAAGTCGCACCACTAATAAACCCTCAAGTCTCAGCAATACATGTACCATAGGTCAAACTGATTTTAGGTGGTTTTACAGTGTTTTAATGGATCTTTCAAGAACAGAAGTATACCAGCATTCCCAGAAGACAGTATTTGGTTCCACATGAGAAGACAGCTGCTTCTCATGTGATTTTGAGCCTAGGATGCAGCTACAGGGCAGAGAGTTGTTTCATTAAGCTCCTGCTATCACAGTCACAGGTTAGTAAATTATGAATGACAAGAAGTGCTTTGAAAATACTAGCCAAACTACTTGTGATGTCTAAAGAGGCACAGAGATATTTGAAAAGAAAAATTACATGTGACAGAGAAGTTCCCATCTTGACTATTATCAATTTGTCATTCTTCATTGGCTCAAGCATGAAAAGGCAGTGGAAGGAAAAATAACACTGTTTAAAGCTGATGAAATGGCATCACTGAGAAAACCTCCTTCATTTTATAAGCAGAGGGTTGAAGACTGAGAAAACCTCCTTCATTTTATAAGCAGAGGGTTGAATACAGAGAAAACCTCCTTCATTTTATAAGTGGAGGGTTGAAGACTGAAAACGCCTCCTTCATCTATAAGCAGAGGGCCAGAGCAGTGATTGTTTTTAGGGTTTTCACTGACTGAGAGACAAATTGTGAGAACAATAGGAGAGAGTTGAAGGCTTCTGAACAAAGAAATGATGTTAAAAAAATAAAGGGAAAGCCTGAGTGCTATAATTGTCAAAGAAGATGACTTATCTCCTATCAGAATTTTTCTTTCAAAGACAGTCTGGAGCCAAAAATGAACAAACCTTGCTGAGGGGTGTAATTTCCTTAAAAATTACAAAGACCCATCTCCTTGATAAACAGGCTTGACATTTAGTCTCTGTCCCTTTAAACAAAATAGAGTTGAAAGTAGTTGAAATCAGCTGGGTTAGACACAGGCCAAAGAGTGATGATTGTTTTTCAAAAATTCTTGTTCCTCTTGTTCGTGAAGAATTTTCTTTCAATAACTCATTACTGTGGACAGGAAGGTAACCTGCGCTTAGCTTTCTCAAAAAGGCTTTGCAAATAGATACACAGGTTCATAAAGGTGCAAGAAGGATTATGGTATGTGTTTCAAGGTCAGGAAACACACTCAAAGCAAATAAATCATGCCACTGTTACAAATGAAGGCCTGTTCTTTATGGAAATATGTCAAAGATGATAGTGAAGCCCAGGTGATTACAACTGAGTTTCACCTCACAATCAAAGAGAAAAGCCATTTGGAGAATGCATCTACAGTTACTATATGGTTTTAAGCCAGGTTTCCCTCTAACAAGCAAATATAATCAGAGGAAAGACATGTCCCCCCTTTAATAAGCAAACAGTGAAAGGAGTTTGGCCCTTGAAAGTTTTTCTTATAAGTGGATAGGATCATATCTATTAAAATTGTTCAAGTAGCATACACAGACCTTTTTACCAACGTGATTTAAAATGTGAGCCCCTTATAGTGCGTTAAAAATCATTTTGTTTCCTTTCAAATGAACAAAGGCATTGGTTTTAAAGAAAGAAGTCTTCCAAACCCTCACAAATCCAACTCAAGGGTAATTGAATTTTTCATTCAAAAGAGGATAAAGGGACCGTTGCAAGCCCATTTGAAATTCTCAAAACACAAGCAACACTTCCCTTTGTTGTTCATGAGACCAAAGAAGAAATTTTCAGGCAAATTCACAGAGTTTTCAGGCTTGGAGATTGCACGGCTCGCCTGTAGAAACGTGCGGCGCGTTCAGGGGAGTTTTTACAAAGGAGATGTGTTGTTGCGCGGCGCGCGTGTAGACGCCGGTCACGACTGCCCGTCAGCGACTCGACAACCTTTCTGTTGCATGGTGCATTCTCATTTCAAACGTTCCGTGCATACTTCAATAGTCCAAACGCCTTCCAAAAGCCCTGAAAGCTGCTCAAATTTTTCAAGCAAGGGCTTCCATCCATTTTTGAGGTATTTCTATTTGCCTCCCTGGTATAAGTCAAGTTGCTAAATGAGAGATCGTTGCCATGTTTTCAAAACTAAATGGTGATCGAATAGAGAAGGTCTTGCTATAAATCTAAGTGATTTGTTAAATATTTTGAAGAAGTTTGTTACGGTGAGAGGCTAGTGGAGTGTTCATTAATTTCAAAGAGCCTAGAGCTACCCTCAAGACTTTGATAAAACCATAACCTCTGTCAGCAAATGTAGTAGTGAAAACAGTGGTAAGGAGGGTTGAATTTTTGTTGAAAATCTGAGACTGCTGTGGCTATGATTGCTCAAGGTCGACATAGTGATAATGGTGTGTTTATGATGATGTCAAAGGCCTAAAAAACTGCCCTCAATACAGTGCTAAAAGCATAAAAATACAAGTCAAAATATACACAGTAGTAAGGTTTGTCAAATTGTTGGAGGTGCCCTAAATGAGATAGGGAAAAGTTAACCTCTGTCAGCCCAGTGTATGGTGGAAACATTGTTAGGAGGTAAAGCAGTGTTTGCAAGGAAAGCATAGTGATTATTGAAAGAAGTGAAACAGTGAAACAATTGATGCCTCATTTGTCCCATAAAACAAGTGTGGTGAAAAATCTTTCAAAATCAGTCTAGATGTTTTTATCTTCCTGTGAATGTCAAACAGTGAAGTACAAGAGAATTATTTCGATTAGGAGGGGTGTTTGTCTCCTACAAGGTTGTCTTGCTTATAACAAAAAACACAGAAAATCTTTGTGACCTTACCCAACACAGTGATCATACATAAATGACTTTGTCACTTTCAAAATTCCTCTCTGTGTGTTGAAAAGAAAAATCAGTGCTTCCTCTTTATACATGAAACAGACTATAGTGAGTGAAGCTGTTATTACAATTTGAAGGTGTTTTGTCAAAACTATGTGTGAGAAACAGTGAAGTACAAGGAGGGTGTTTTTGATTGGAAGCAGTGTTTTGCCTCTGTCTAAATACAAGGTTGTCTTGTTTTTATCAAAACATAAAGGATCTTTGTAAACATACCCAGCCGCAGTAACATTTTCACTATGTGCTTGTTATTTTGATAACTTTGGTTGATTGGCATACAAAGGGAGACAGACAGTGTTTTGGAAAGAGCAGTGAGTTTTGTGTTAAAGAATCATTTCGCATAGCATTTGAAGAGATTTGCCTTGGTCAAATAGTGACTAACAAAGAAGACAGAGTTTTTTTTGAGAAAACATTTTGAAAACCATTTTGAGGCAGCTTGGTGTTGCAGATAACATTCAAAACAAGATGCCCCCCAGGCAAGACAGTAGGAGTGGTTTGCATAAGAGATTTGTGCCTACTTCCACTGAAGAAGTGATTTCCCACCCATCAATCTTGTTCAATTTCCATGAGGTTGGGTGTTTATATTTTTGTCAAAGAGTGCAAGAGGTGAAGAGATTTTCTCCTTTGACACACCTTTGCACTTTGAGGTTTCAAGACAAGCATTTCCAGTTGGCGGGCCTTGATTTCAAATTATCTCCAAGGTCCATCTCCAAGGCCACTAAAATCCCCTATATTGGGGAGAAATGGTTTAAACAAAGCCATTTGGACTCAGAAGAATACAAGCCCTTTCTAAAGCCTGAGCACAGAGATTCATGTCCTTCTATTTTCCCTTTCTCATATCTTTTGGCTAGCTACGCCCCCCTCATGAAAATCATCATGAAATAATTCACTTGTGAGGGAAGATTCTCCTGAGTTTATGCATATCACATTCGACTGCTCATGCATTTCACTAGGGCCAAATTGCTAAATCTTCCTTTCTTCTTACACAAGAGAATTGAGAAAATGGCCTCCACTGTTCAAAAGAAGCCTCCTTCACAACAAACAGCCTGTCTCTTCCATCACTCTCTCATCAAAATCATCATTCTTCATTAGCTTGAAAAGAGAGAGGTCTCTTGGGATACTTTCATCACCCATCCGGATTTCTCCACTATCCCTCCAGTTCACACATCCCCTACACCTCCTACTCACCATCCGTCACCTTCTTCTACCAGACCTATTCCCAAGAAGCTCAAGTTTACCACAGAGCAATCAAAAGAGCTTGAAAAGGGAGAAGAGCATGACCATGATGATGAGGAAGATAATGAAGGGCAGCAGCATGAAGAAAAGCAACACAGTGAGGGTGAGCAGAATTTTTATGATATAAAACAGACTTATGATGAGGGTGAGCAGACTTATGATGATACACAATAGGGGTAGCCAAAGGATGCTGGACAAGGGTAGGCACAAGGTGTTGAACAAGGGCAGCCACAGCTATATACACAGCAGCCACAGCATGATACACAGCAGCCTCCTAAAAAGGAGCAACACCCTCAAAAAGAAAATGGGCAGCAGCATGAAGATGTGCAAAACAGTGAGGAGGACAGCCCTCAAAGGGAGATGAAAAAAGATAGCCTAGGCATCCATGAAAAGATCCAAGACATTGGAAAAAATGAGGAGCAAAGTGACAAAGGTAAAGAGTCCATGGAGCATGTGCTAGCTACCTCTCCTAGGCAAGGGGCCATGCTCTCTTCTTCGAAATTCGCAAAGCCCCGGACAGCAAAGAAAAGGGTGCCTAGAGTCGTAACTCCAAATGTGACTAGGGCCCTCCGAAGCAAGGGAAAATTTCCAAAGAAGCCCATGGTCAATTTTCCCAAGAGGAAGAGTACTAGAAGAGCCATCCAAAGCAAATAGAATGGCAAGGAAGAAAGCAGTCATGAACAGGAAATGGAATTCGACATCATCCAAATCCAAAGTGATGATAGCGATAATGAAGCCTGGATCCTAGAAAATCTCTTAATCCATACAGAAAGCCAAATTGATGCCTTGAGGGCTAATCTTCATAGAGCTAGGAACTTCAATCAATTTTTGCAAATTCAAAACAAGCATATGAGTGTCCATATGGTTGTTTATGAGACACGGGCAATCAAATACAAGAAGGAGGCCTCCAAAGCACAAGTGAGGTTGGGAGAACTCATGGGTGAGTTCGATGAAAGTGAAGGCGAAGATCAGCCTAGGCGAAAGAGGCCAAGAACCATGGGGCTAAAAAGGGCCCTTGAGAAACAAAAAGAAGAATAAAATTCCCTTCTCCAATCTACCCCTCTCACTGCATTGTTCGAACAAGAGATAGAGAAAAATCAGGAGGCATGGCTTGAGAGAGTTAATGATCACTTGGAGAAGAAATTGGAAAAGGAAAACAGGGACTTGGACCTTCAACGGAGGATGACGGGGCATCATAAAAAGCTAAATCATTTTGTCCGGCGGAAGTTGAAGGCTGCTCAAGAAAAACTCAAGGAGGCTAAAGGGAAGCGCCCAGCACCAAAATTGAGGAAAGAAATCTCAAGGTTCCAAATTTTGGCCTCTGCTTCACAAAATGTTGCTGAAAACCCTTGAGGGTTATGCTCACCAATTTTGGGCAAAATTCGACATATTTTGGTTTTTTGTCATTTTTGGGTTTTTGGCCAAAACTCATGGGCATCGCCATTTCAGTTTGGGGCATCATCAAAGGATGAGAATGGTATCATTAGATGCCATATTTTTAGGGGCACATACTCAGCGATTTTGAGAACAATTGAAGATCTTTTGCTCCCCCAAAATGGTGAAAAACACTCGCTTTTTCTACACTCTGCCCCATTTATCAGCAAGGCTTATTTTTTGGGTTTTTACACACAGACTTGTTTTGAAGGACTTCCAGTGGTCATTTGAGCGCAAACTAAACATTTTCAGAAATAAAACACTTAGATCTTTCCAACAAGCTATCATGAGCCTCATTTTGACATCGGGAAGGCTTCCAAAAGTTGTCGGCAAGTCAGGGAACCTTTTGCTGATGTATTTTCTGAATATTTTTGTAAAAATTGAACCTTTCAGAACTGCTTTTTCCTCATGTGCGTTTAGCTATTTTTGTACATGAGAAGTTATGAAAAGTCAATTTATTTCCCTTTTTTAGCATTTTTTAGATATTTTATGAGATATTTTGTGCCTTGGGCTTTGCAAAGCCTCAAGGACAAAATAAGATATTTTGAATAGGCCAATGAAATTGCAAGTTGAACTAAGAGGTTTTCCTCACTTTGGCCTATATATTCCAAAGGCTTTCATTGTAAAAGAGGTTGAACTTGATGAATAGAAGAAATATATGGTCATATAAGCTTTGGAAGAAATAATTGTCTCATGCTTTTGGATAGTCTCTTGGATGTTCTTGGATGATGAAAGAGGATTGTTGTTGGATTCCATGACTTGGTAGAATGGTATAGCGTCTCTCTCTTTGTTTTGTTTCCTATTTTTCATTCACAAATCAATGTTCTTGATTGCTATAGGACAGTAAAGAACAAATTTGATACATGCCCTTGGAGACACCTCAAATTTCCTGTTTCTTCATAGCTTCCATGTTTTCTTCATTCTTAGTCACATTAAAGAATTCTTGATTGCTCTTTAATAACTTAAGGATATTGTTGCTTGTTTCATTCATGGTTTTGTGCATGATAAGTATGATTTATGGTATGCCCTGCTTACTCATGGCTAGCCATAGCTCCATCCATGAAATTTCTCTTTGACTGATTAGATTGTCATTTGTTGAACCAAGGAGGTCTTGTTCTGATCTTTCCCTTTGCCTAAGACTATGCAATCTTGTTTTCAAAGTGCCCAATAACTTGAAGTACTGTGTTTAGGCGTTCCGGCATAGTGATTTGAGTTGTTTTTCTGTCTTAAGTGTATTTCCCCAAAGTCTGATAGCCATTTCCCAAAGTTAGAGAGTTATATATCTCTATGCATGGCTTGAATGTTTATTTCTATGTATTGATTAGCTTATAGTTACATTTCTCATTATTAATGGTTTTCCCTACCATGTTTATGTCAGCTATTAAACTAGTTATGCTTGGAATCCTTTGTTATTCACAAACTTGATGTCCATCTTACTCCATTTTTCCCAAAGATCCATTTTACTTCAAATCAAATCGGCCCTTCAACAACCTTGTATCACCATCTGATAGCTTTCTTAACCTCTTCGACCCCATAGCCCAGTTGATCTGACATATTTTTACCTATCTTATATCTTTGATCAGTTTCATCCCGCACAACCTAAAAACCAAAACCAAAAAACCTACTTCATAACTAGCCTAAAATCAGAACACAATAATAAAACAAACAGATATCCCTTAGACAAATAGAGAGATCCCTCTTTGAGTCCAGGAAGGCTAGGTCCTTGGGCTCCAAAGATTGGTTTGATGTTACACTGTCATTTGGCTTGCCAATCAGCCAAATCACGGGACACTAACATAATGGCGATCATGGTGGGACTCTAAGTGATAAACAAAATTAGTTTCCCTAAACCTTCAAAAACCTTTGAGAATACTACCTTTTGAACTTATCCAACCGCTCACTAACATAATGGCGATCACGGTGGGTCTAACTGAGTACATAACAGTCTAGAAAAATCTTGTAGATCCATTAGTTATTAAAATTTAAACAAACAAGCAGTCCATAGAATCAGTTAGAGTAAACTCTTTTTGTTGTCACCACCCTAGCAAAGTGATGAAACAGGCTTAGAATACTTTAATAAACCATAGGCTGCACATAAAACTCAAAAAACCCCAAAACATTCCCAGATTGGCTTTTCTCCTAGTTACTGGTGGTGGACCATAGCTACGTCTTTACAAAAACAACCAAGTTCCACCTGGCAACTCCACTAGCCTCTAGTAGGCCTAAGAACTCCATAGAAGACCAAAAAATTCATACACCATACCTTTCTGCTAACTCATCCTTCCAAAAACTTAAAACTTAGGGTAAAAACTCTGTAATCAGTTTCAAACTAAGTATAACTTAGCGATTCAGAAAACCTCACCTAAACATAGGAGATAAGCAGAAGTCTTCTTGCCAAGAGAACCATTAGCTTGCCCACACAGCCTAACAAGCTGTCAAAACCAAGTGAATCACTCTTCTTTACAAGTTTCCATCTCAAAGTTTGCTATAAAAAATTTTCCCATAAGCATCTTTGATAGTGTTGGTGGTGAACCATAGTTCTCATAAAAGTCCACCTGGCGACTCCAGTATTCCATCCTTTTTGTTTTGACCATCCTTCACATTAGTAAATCCCTAGAGAGGTCATCCGTCCAAAAACAATCACAAATACCATCCTCTCTAAAATCTAGACCCAAAATCTGGCTTCACAAAGAATCAACACTAGATCTCATCCAGACCCAAATCCCCCTATCATAGTAGACGACCCAGAGAAGATTATGTGGCAAGCTTCCGAAACTGGAAATTTAGCTACCGATAGGTCCATCCGTAAAGCAAGATCAATACCTGAACATTTCACAGCCTTGTAGGATTCCCCTTTTGACTTAAAATCAGCAAAAACCCTTTTTAGAAGTAAGTCACAAAGTAAGATAGACTTTGATGGTCTTGAGCCATTAAATCTGCCACAGAGTCCTAGTAGAGAAGCCTCACCTACCACACCTCCCGAATTTCAACTTCTCCATCACTTTGGCTCCTACCATCCCAGATCCGCTCAAAATCAGATCACTAGTCCAAGTACATCAGCCACACCCATCCAAACCACTATTGTTCAAACCACCTCAGCTCATTCCACAAGCTCTCATTTTGTACATCATCCATTAGCTCCCGTCATGGCAGCCTAGTACGCACCTTTGGTGTTGCCACAGCCTTTGGCTCCCTTACAAAATGACTATCAAGCCAAAATCCCACACTTTACCGGAGTTGAGACTACCACAGCTCAACAACATGTATATAGGATTAGCGATGCCTTTGAATACATAGAAATAGAAGACGAAACCATCAGAATGAGGATGTTCGCCCAAAGCCTGGGCGAAGTACCCAAAAAATGGTTTAAGAGATTAACTCCAAACAGCATCCACAATCTCCCAGAACTCTACCAAACCTTCATAAACAAGTGGGAAACCCAAAAGAACCCCATTTAAATCCTATCAAAGTATAACAATCTAAAATGGGAAAATGGGGAAAGTGTCCAGGGATACTGCACTAGGTTCAACAGTGTGTATAACGCCCTCCCACCTCACTTCAAACCCCCACTTGTTTCAGCCTTGGAAAATTTCCCCGACGTTTTTGACCTAGACATGACCTATCAGCTAAGAGACAAGGACCCCCTTACCTTAGAGGAAATGCAAAAAGTAGCCATAAGGGCAGAAGCCAACTTAGCAGAAAAAAGAGCTAGGACTAGATCAGAAAGGAAAGTCACATACCGGGATGAGGTCTCCACTTCAGCCCCTTCCTTAGATCCTAGAATAGATGACTTGGTTAGGTCCATGGCCAAAATGTGGGAAAAGATAAGTGAAAAGACCCCTCTTAGGGACAACCAGCCAAACCCTCCAAACATAAACCAGAACCAAAATTTTAGGAGGGAACAGCCTCAAAACAAACCAAGGGAAAATGACCAACAAATTAGGCCACCATTTAATGAAAATTATGTGGAAGAAGATGATAGGGATACAGAACCCATTGATGAAAATAATTTAAACCTCATAGGGTCTGACAATGAGAGTGAGGTGTACCTCACAGAAGAAGAACAAGCATTCTTCTCTCCAAATCAGGATGAAACCAACTATGAAGATCCCGAGGATCCTGCCATATATTTTCAGAATACCATAGTAGAAGCTCACAGGCAGTATGACCTTAGAAGCAGAAAAAACCAAGACAACTCCAAGAAAGGCAGCTCAGACACTGCTAAAACCCTTGATACCATCCTTAAAAAAGCAGTGGAAAGCAACAAAATCATGGTCAGGAAAAATGAATAAAACAAAGATAAATTTACGCAAACAAGTCTTGGATCAGATGCTCCTAGTACTTCCACAAAGATTCCCGAGGTGGTTATCACAAACAAAATCCCAAAACAAAGCCAACAAACTCAGAACATAGAGAAATTCATGGCTAAAAAAGTTGAAGCAAACATGTCTAAACTACAACTATCTTTCAGTTTTGAGGGTGAAATCGCCAAAATAAAGATCACCATGCCTCTTACCGAGCTTATCACCCAAAACTCTTACAAATCCCAAGTGTTAAAGGTCCTAAATATAGGAAATGATGCCAACACCCTTAACCTAGCTGATGACAATCCCAAAGTATTGTTTGGTCCAAAAATAGAAGGGAAATTCCAAGAGGGAACAACTCTTCCCTTTTACATCAGTCTGAATATCCATGACCAAATCCTTCACAATGCCATGCTAGACTCCGGTGCCTCACATAATCTTATGCCGAATGTTGTAATGGAAATATTAGGCCTAGAAATCACAAGACCATACAAAGACTTATATTCATTTGATTCTAGTAGAGTCAAATGTCTAGGCTTGATCAAAGATATTTGTTTCAGTTTGGCCCAAGTACCTGCAAAACATCTGATCATGGACATAGTGGTAGCAGACATCCCTCCCAAGTATGGAATGCTTTTATCTAGATCTTGGGGAGCCAAGCTCCAAGGAAATATTCAACTTGATATGTCCTATGCCACTATTCCTGTGTTTGACCAAACTAGAATACTCTATCGAGAGTCACACATGAAATACATGATCAGTAGCCAAGAGAGACCAGATAACATCCCGATGTATTCCTTGCATTCTGATCTGAACTCTTTCATTCTACACACTGATGAGGACATTGAAGAACAGTTAGAAGGATTTGAAACAAACTCAGACCTACCACATCAGCTGCCCCTAGTTCTCTATGATGAACTGGACTCTCAAAACTATCATGATCATGAACAGTTATGTCTTGAGGAAAGTAAGTGTGTTCCTTTTGAAATAGGAATAGAGCAAGAAGCACAAACCATTATGTAATATCAAGCGAATTTCTCAAACCTTAGTCAAACATCAGCAGTAACATCAGGAAACTTTTTCAGAACAAATTCATTAGAAGACTTACATATCACAAACCTCTTCGGAACTCAGGAGCAGGGAAGCTTAATGTTCTTACCATACCTCAAGGATTTACCATCGCATAACTCTACCACTGCAAATGAAACCTTGACTGTAGCCATAACAGCTCAAAATCCAGAAAAAATTCCTGATAAACTTCTTATGAGAGGAAATGATGACTGCAGTCTGAATACACCTGAGTTACTTAAACTGGCTAACATCCTGTCACTCCACCAAAGACTTAGAACTGCTAGAATTGGAAATCTCATTCAAAATACTACTTCATACAGAGAAAACAGTGAAAAACACTATGCCACTTCCATCACTCCAAGAAACAACTTTGACAAAAGAAAATAAAAAAATCTGAACCAATCAGTAATAATCAAAGATAAAATAGCTGGTCATAAGATCTGTTTTGATTTTAGAAACACTAATACACATCCTTGTCACAGAAATTTTAGCCTTCCTGCCCACTACCATGATATACCGATGATAAGTGCTTTTAATCATATGTATTTGCAAGATGATGTTTCAAGTTATAGCCAAATAATTCCCTTGCAAAGTAGACAGCTCAAAGATTTTTTCCAGTATGCTGGAAGTAGTTCCAGTTTCAGACTCAGAATTGCAAAACCAACGGATACAAAAAATATGCTCCTAAAAGCCATGTTTCCAATCCTAAATTTCTGCATGTTGACATACCTTGATGATGTCATTATATCTTTCAATAATGACAAAGAATATATTCATTACTTGAAAAATATGTACAGTAAAGGAAGGAGTGGAAATCAGAGATATCAAGAGGTACAGTGGGAAGATACGGGTTTGTTCAGAGATTCTTGCATGAATCCTTATGTCATGCTTGAAAGAGAAAATTTTCCAAATTTCTCTTTTCAAGAGCTGAGTGGACCAATAGTGGTAGGAGATCCTTATGAGGATAAGATGCTTAAGTTTCGCCATTTCCAAGATTTCTGAGTTTAAAACATTTTCAATCATTATATATACCATTGTTTGAAAAATAGATAAAAACAAAAAAGTCAAAAACAATAGAAAAATAGAAAAGAGAGCGGTTTGAAAAATAGAAAGAAGGCCCCATGTTCAAAAAATAGTCATTTAGAAAGCGTGCAAGTCTAAATGCCACTACTAGTGCTCAAATGTTTTGTTCAGTTATCTAGCCTAATCAGAGCTGAACATGTGTTAAATTTATTTGCTGATAAGTTAGTGAGTGGAAAAGATGGTCAATATTGTGTAAGCTTGACTTATCAAAGAGAGTAGATTAGGAAAAGATATTGGTTCCACATGCTCAAAACAGAACCAAAGAGGGCAGCGGGAATGAAAAACAAATTGTGCATCCTAGCCCCATTTTTCCTAGTTTCCATTTTATGCAAAATAATATTTGTGTGCAGCTTGTCTTTCATGCTGCAAGTACATGACAAATCGGACTGTCTAACCCTGATTTGATCATTTTTCAATTTCATGTTTAGATTAGAGAACAAAATCCTGTCAAACAGCTTAACCTTGACAGTTGATCTAGCATAGGTAGATTAATGAAGGAGTTCATCAGCTAAATCTGAACTCCCTGCAGATATAAGTGTAGAACTAGATAGGTTCATTTTTCAAAAATATATATATATATTGTCAAAGGGTTTCTAGTCCAAATGCACCCAAAAGAAGAAAAAATGTTAGGAAAGATAGTGGGGTAGGTAGAAATATCATTAATGCTAATCATGCTATCAATTTTCAGAAATAGCAACAAGGAAGAATAAAATTTGTGCCAATGGATAAGGCACTGGTCTTCATGAGCCAAAGATCTGAGATTCTTGACACCTCCTGAAAAGGAGCTTCCCTCCCCAAATGGAGCCACTATTATTCATCAGTATTTTTCACTTGTTGGTGATGACTAGTTGTAACAAGCAAGTTTCCTAGCAGCTGATCTAAAACAATTGTCAAATTTGCCAGCTGGAAAACACCCATAAACATTTTTTGCCCTCCTACCTTTTCAATCCACCCATGACGAGATGAAACCTCATTATCAAGCCCTATCTAGCCTCAGCCATACTAGCTTGTCCATCATCTCCAAAGAAAACAATCCAAATCTGTCCAAAAAGTCTCCTCTAAGTTAGGTAGTGGCGCTTTAGGCATTTCTCCCTTGGCAAACTATCCTAAAAGCCAAAGAACCTCTATCTACTAACAGACCAGCCATAACAGACCTTCCTATTCTGCAAATAAATTTTATAAGCCTTCATTGATGTTTTTTAGCTAAACTCATGCCATTAGAACTCCCTTAGCCGATATTTTCACTTGCTTTATCGTCCATGAAAAGCTACAAAAATGTTGTAGCAAATATCCAGCTTAACTATGGGGAGTTGCTATGAAACTGTAAAATTTCCTAATGATGTGGACACTACTCTGACTTGTATCCCATCTAGTTCCTTGCTTCTGATGGCCAATCAAAACTGTGTAATGCAAAAAAATAGACTTCGACAGTTTCGTAGCAAAATCCGGTAGAAAATTACAAAAAAACACTTTTATGCTACCTATCTGACCTTTATGCAAGTTCTGAAGTCTCCATTGGTGTTTTTTAGCTAAAATCATGCCATTAGAACTCCCTTAGCTGAGATTTTCACTTGATTTATCCTCCATGAAAAGTTATAGTAATTTTGTAGCAAATATCCAACTTAACTATGGGGAATTTCTACGAAACAGTAAAATTTCTGAGTTTTTTCTTTTTCATGATTTATTTTTCCTCCTTATCATTCTTAATAGCCTATCCAACTATGAACAATGTTGAAAATATTAGTTAAACATAGTATAGGCATAAATGAGGATTTTACCATATTCAAGGACTGTCATCTACTTCAGCAAAAATCTTGAGATTTCTCTTTAAGAGCTCAACTTTGATCATCTCTTTGTTTTCCTAGGTAATTATAACAGATCAATAAATGATCTCAATGTTGTGGCATCCACATGCCTTTACCTAGAAACCTTTATTTATGAATTGTTTCCCATTTTAACGTGTAGTTCATATACAAACCACATGAGCTCCTTCCTCGTGCGGCTTCATAGTATGATGCTTCTCCAGGGAAAACGAGATGTGCCATGGATGTAACACATAATTAGTTGCTTCTTTCCACCTAAAATTTCTCCTAAAGACAGCTAGACCTCCTTATGACAGCAAGTCCAACTCAAAATGGAATGAAAATGATGGAGAATGAGCCTTTGCGGTGTGTATCGTTTGGGGATAATGAATAAAAGGGTAAACTCTGACACATAATCATAATCCTTCGAGACTCTAACCCATGATTTTTTTATAAATAGACCGTTATTATTCAGCAAGTTTTCTTAGTGAACCAAGTGGCAGAAGTGACAGATTTTTTATAGAATTTTTGGGAACTTTCATAGAAAATACTATGTTTTCATAACTGGACTTGCTACGAAATTCGACAAAAGTGGCTAAATCCTAATCGTGATCAAGTAAACCTGACACAAATGAAAATTTAGATTCTAAATCCTATTGTGGGCCCCACTTAAACTCATGTTTACGCTACACACTGAATAGGTGACCAAATTGACACTTTGTACATCTACTTTTTCTTTCAGAAAATTTAAAACCCTAGCTAATTTGACAAACTAACTCCAAACATATCTAAAGTTTTTTTTTCCACTGGAAAAATCATAACTTTCATTATAATTATGAAAATTACATGTTGTATATGCAATAGGGCATATGCAGATATGTCAACATAAAGCCACATTCAAAAATAGATATCACTAAGTGTTCCAAAATATATATAAGGGTGTTGTGTAAATATGTAGATGATAGAGTTGTACATTAACAAAAATATGTAAATAATTGTCTCATACGAAACTCAAAAATAATGTGAATCCTCAGTAGTTAGGGTGCGCTCGCCCCTTGTCTTGGTGCATCTTCAAGTGGCCTGTGGAAGAAATAATAGAATTGGTGTTCATTTTGTTCCTGCATCTCCCATTTTTCCTTTAGTAGGTGTGCTGCCTCCGTGGAAAGTGAATCAAAAATTTGATTCCTCTACCTGTATATATGATGACAAGAGATATAGTCAAAATGAGATTCTAGTTGATAAACCCCTTCCAAAATATTATGTAGTGTGTGCACGTGACATGTTGTATGCAGATTGAACCAGTCAATGATGATATTTTTGTCTATGAATATATGTACTCTATTGCAGTATTTGTGAGGGAAAACTGTAGGAGAGCTCTTAGGAAAGATAGTTCAGCATAATTGTTTGTACCCCTTCCCAGACCAATCTTAACCTTGTATAAATGTTGATATGTAAGGTAAAGGATCGCCCCCCCTCCACAGCTAAAGTGTTGTGTTGATCCATCAAAATAGGCCCAGGGAAAGGATTTTTCAATGGCTTCAGCGATGATGGTTTGAGGGGATGGGTGAGGAGGGTCATCCGAGATCATATGGTAAATGGTGGATATGTGGACGAATATGATCGGCCAGGATGGGAGGAGATCATGGAAGATGGATCGATTATGAGCTATCCAAATGCCCCAGTAGATTAAGTTGGGAAGGTTGCAGAGTTTATGTGGGTGAGAGGTGTGCCACCATGATTCCCAGGCTTGTTTGACAGATGGACACGATCAGATCATGTTGAGGTTGTGGGCTGCCAAAACATGGTTACAGAGAGATAGGGTGATAGGGAAATGAAGAAATATATTTTCAGAGTCCTCCACTGCCTTTTTACGGAGTGTGCACCAAGATGGGCCAATGAAAGAATGTTTTTGTAGGTATGCCCTAGTGGGGATCTTGTTGGAGAGAATGACCACATTACTAATTTGGACTTTGTTGGAAACTTCAATTTCCATAATAGGCTCCACCACCAAGACAGATACAATTGTTGATGAGGTTGATATATATGCAGATATCCATCCTTAGGGGTGTATTTTCCATGTTTGGAGATTTCCCAGATGATCTCACCGTCCCTTTCAGTGATTCAAACATGTGATTCAGATAGAGTAAATAAGTAATGTGCCCAATCATCTTCACATTGTAGTTCATCCATCCTTGAGAGAAAATGGTTGAGTTTTTTGGATCAGCCACCTGATCAAGGGTATAAAAACCAGCATTGTTCAATGAGAGAATGAATTCAGGTGGAAGTATATGAGCATTTTCACAATGTGATCATGGGTCACATCCCATACGGACCAGCCTACCAGAACCCACTTTCCAAGCCAGACCATTTCTAATGTATTCTATGGAGTTCAAGATGGCCTTCCAAATTTTTGAGATATTTTTTTTGTGCCAATGCCTAACTCTGATCCATTCAATCGGTTGTGATGGATGGTTATATTTTTTGATAGCCACCTTAGTCCAAAGGTTATCATCTGTGACGATTTTGCATCCCAATTTAGCTACTAGTGCCATGGTGAAAGAAGGCAAGTCTTTGATGCCCCAACCCCCCCACTTCTTAGGAAGGGAATTGAGCTCCAATCTTTCCCAAGCAAATGTGTGTCCATCCTTAGTGCCATTCTACATGAATCGACAAAAAATTATTTGAATCCTGGTGAGACTACCCATAGGTATATGGGCCAAGGACATCCAGTAAATAGGGATGGCCTCCAATATTTATTTAATAAGTACAAGTTGACCAGATCAAGAGATCCATTTGTGGTGCCAAGTGTTAAGTCTCTTATCAATATATTCAATCAGCCAAGTCCAATCAGAAATTCTTTAGTTAGTTATTTTTAGATGAAAACCCAGGTGTTTAAGACCTTCCTCAAATCTAATACAAATAAAGGGAAACCACTGCAAGGTGTTAGTCTCAGCCTTTGCAGCCTTCCTCCAGTGATCAAACATGCTCTTACAAAGTGATTTTAAGGTGTCAAGGTCAAATTTTGTCATTTCAGTGAGCCTTCAAGCAAAATTTGGTCACTAGGTATTAGGTCTTGGGTTCGCTTTTCACTCTTTTCAAATTTGTCCAAATGTCAGTCCATGTTACCATTCAGCTGAGTGTACCATCATTCATATGGTTTTCATCATCATTTCAAGTTCCACTGAGTCATTTTACACCTTGTTCATGCTTCAGTTGTGCCTAGGTAAGGTTCATTTCCCTCTCCTAGGGTTTTGAAGGTAATTTCTCTTGGATGGTTAACTCATCAGAAAACCTTGTATCCTGATGTTCATACACCTTCCCCTATCCTTAATGTGCCTTATTAAACACTTCCCATCATTGAGATCCCCCAAATTCCTCATTTTCGCACAAACCCTAGTTTCTTGCTATAACTTGGCAATTTTCTAGGCTAGGCCTGTGTTTTTCCCTTTTTGACCCATTCCCCTCACTAAATCTCTGAAATTCCACTTTCCCCTACTTCCTAACATCCCTCCCTACTTCCAAAAATTTTCCCAAGAATTTAGAAGCCCCTTATCCCCTTCATTTTGCTTCATTTCGACAAATCCCTTGTTCCACACATCGGGATAGATTTCACTCAAATATTGTTTTTGAGCAATAAAAGATGAATTTGGGACAACTGAGAGAGTTTTTTGTGAATACCATGCCAAGGAAGAAAAACCTCCTTCACTTTTTACACAGGTGTCATGGTTTTAGAGAAATGTCAAAAATATCGTTGCCTCAGGAGAATTAAATGCACCTCTGAAGTGACCTTGGGAAAATCAAGGTTTCTCCTAGCTTGGTTGGCCAAATGACTTGTGTGATGAGTCAAATGATAACTCGACACAACTATATTTCCAATGAGCTATCATGAGCTCAATTTGGAGTTGAGGAAGACCTTCAAAAGTTGACTGCAACAGCACTCTGCCTTGAGGCAGCCTCATTCTGCTCATTTTGACCAGTCTTGGGAGATTTGATTTTTGACAGAGTAAATGAACTTCAAATTGAAAATTTCCACTTGGGTTGGAAATTAGACTCAATAATATTTCCAACGAGCTATCACACGCCAAATTTGGACATCGGGAAGGGCTCCAAAATCCTCCTCCAAAATGCGTTATTTATGGCGCAGCGCATTGGGAGAAGGCGCGGCGCACTAAAGGTGCACGGCGCATAGAGCCATTTTTCCTTGTGTAAATTTACACAGGCGTGGCGCATCCAGCCTGGGTGGTGCATTGGGCTGGTGTGTGGTGCATAGAGCCTCCAAGGCACAAAATCATCACCGCTTCCAAATTTTCCAAATTGACTTAACCTCTTGTGATTCGAGTAAGTCCGATTGATCTTGCTATTGTGGTTAAGTAGTGTTTCGTGTGGTTTCAAAGGCTGGTTGGAGAATTTGAATGATGTCAACATAAACTTCATATTTTTGACAAAGGCTGCTCCATAGGGTTTTTATTTGAAATTTAAAGTTTGGTTGTTGGTGCCCATTGGTTTGAACTCTTTTCCCCCCTTGTGGTTCTCTTCCTCCTCACTATCACACTATCATCATACAGTCTTACCCCTATTCCCCTCTGTCCCAAAACCACTTATATCCCTTGTTACCATTTTTTCCCTTTCCCATCACCATAATCCTCTCATCATTGTCAATCCTCTATTCCCTATCACTATCACCCTCCCATATCATTTGTGAAGATTTCCTATTTTGCGAAGAGTTCCTAATTTCTAAATCCCCAAACACCACATTTCTAAAACACAGTCAAGTGACTGTTATTGCCTTCTAATTACCACTTGACAAGACCCCACTTTCCACACTTCCTTATCTCCACAGTCCCTTCCCTTTGGCACACATTTAACACTGGGAGACAAAGACACCAAGCCCTCATTTATCATTTTCAATCAACCAAACATACATTTCACATATGCCTTGCAACACCATGACGCACACGGACACATCATACAACAAGACAGAGATTTCACCACTGAAACTGCATGCACCAGGAGGGCACTGAAGCGCCGAAAAAGGCCTGATCCACTTCAAATCTTGGCTAAAGCTTCCTTGACTGAGCATATTACTTGATGAGGGTCCTTCAGTCCAAATTTCAGCAAATTTGGAGGAAATTTTGTCATTTTGAATTTTTTGGTTGCAAAACAGGTTTTTATGCCTGACGTGTCGCGCCACCCGACGCGCGCTTATGATTGGGACATCTTCTGGAGGAAAACCTGATATTTTTGGGTTCTTTATGAAAATTTATGCATTCTCAGGAATGGCCGAGAGATTTCATCAAGTTCTGGGTTTCCTAAAGGGCCAAAAACACTCCAAAAATCACCTTTCTACCACCTTTTGCACCTGCAGGAAGTAGTGTTGGGATATTTAATTTTTGGAGCGGAAAATGACATCCAAACTGAGAAATTCCACTTGGGTTGGAAATTATACATCTAGGGCTTTCCAATGAGCTATCATAAGCTCAATTTGGAGTTCGGGAAGTGCCTCAAAATCAGATCCAAAGTGGCGCGATGCATAGAGAATTTGGGCGCGGCGCATAGAGAAATTTGGCCTCATTTTCACTCTTCATCTCAGAAATTCGCCCAGTTTTGACTAGTTTTACTTTTTGATGTTACTCTTGATCTATCTTGATGTAATTGGATAACTTGGATGTAATTTTGGCACATATTTACTTTTTTTAGTTGATTCATTCACAAAAAAGTGAAAATTAAATGAATGAATCAGTTTCCTAGCATATAGAGGCAAGTTGTTTGATTGCCTAGATTTCAGCTCCTTGTTTAGAATTGGTTGAAACAGCTCCTAGAAGGATGATCTCGACCCCTAGAGGCATGGGAAGGGGTTAGGCTTGCCTATATCATGTATTTTCTAAGTCATTTTCATGGTTGGACTCTTGGTAAAATTTTGGCACTCCATTGTATATCCATTTTCAGTTTTTGGCAAAGGAAAGACTAGAGTTTTGCAGCACTTGTTGGGATCCTTGTGGCTTCTGAGTTTTGATGATGTTCTTCTCATGTTATTGTAAGTTTCATTAATGTTATATGTATGCCATTTCCCTTCTCTTTGCTTTTGAATTAAACGAATGAGTAACTGAGGTAGAATTCATTGATTTGCTGGTGCTCTGCCTTAGACTTTTGTTTAGTTTTATATGTTTTTCGTTAGTTTGAAGAGGATCCTTGCACTCCCTTGCCCTCTTCATCTCCTCAGAAATATTTTCAATCCATTAATTTGATCTAAGACATCAAATTCATTGCCTATCCTGCCCCAACTTGAACTCTGCAAGAATTTGGCCTCATCCCCAAGCCCAAAATTGTTTTTCCCTTTTTCCAACAAAAACCCCTAAAAATCAAAATCAAACCCTCCTATTTGTTTATCTAGCCTAAGATCAGTTGTTGTTTTAGTCATCTCAAGCCCCTTTGAATATTTTCATTGAGATTGACCCGGAGAGAGCCCTCTCCTATCCTCGTAGGGCTAGCTACGAGGCTGAGCGTGGTTTGGTGTTGTCCTTTTTCTGCCTTATTTCAGCCTAAGGTAGATTTGGGTACTAACATAGTGGAGACCATACTGGGGAAGAACTAGTTTTCTGGTAAGTGTTATTTAATTTATAGCTATAGACGGAGCCTGAAGTCATGCTAGGTAGCCTTCAAACTGCTCTTGCTCTGCAAGTGCATAGTAGATAAACGCTGCTTCAGTCAATCTCCGGTTTAGCTTGTAGTCGTAACGCTTAACTTGTAAATTTCCCCAGTACATGTAATCAAGTTCAAATCTGATGGTTGATGGTGGACAATGATCAGACATAAGAAGGCTGAAATCATTCACCTGGCGACTCCATTCACTGAAAAATCCAGAAATCAATCCTTCATGGTGACTCCACTGCAGAGAGATCAATAGCTTTGAGACTTTCAAGATGGATCGAGTTGCAAGAAGATACACTCCCATGAGCTGAGATCACATCCCAGGTTTTCCAAATAAAATTCCCAAGGTGGATTGGCTTCAGAATTTTCCTATGTTCAGAAATGTGGAAGGTAATGACGCTGCTCTTCATCTAGTGAAATTTCACATTCATGTGCATAAATTAAAGATCGATTTTCCTGAAGACTGTTTGATGAAAATGTTTATGGCTACTCTGGAAGATGAAGCCCGATCTTGGTATGAAATTTTTCCACCTGCTTCTATTTATTGTCTAAAATATTTTCATACAATATTCTTTGAAAGGTATAAAGAATCTTGTCCATCCTTAATATTAGTGCAGAATTGTTGTGAACACGTTAGTAGTTTCATTGAAGATCTTGAGAATTTTTATGGAGATAATGAATTGATGGACGGAGAAATCATGGAAGCATTGTATGAAAATTCGTTTCAGCAGCACACAGAAATCTTAGACGATACTCATCAAGATGCCCAGGAAACTTTGCAGCAGGATCAAGATCTTAGTATACTGGAAAATGATGAAAGAGAAGGTTTTGTTTCAGATCTGTCCATAGAAGAAGATAGCATGTAGGGAATTCAAGTTTCAATTTTAGAATATGATCAAGTTAAGTCAGCTATTTCAAATCTAGATTCAGATCGTGATGATCAAGAATACCTTGTGTTGAATCCCATGAAGGAGAACTCTGCTGTTGAGATCATCTGGAAGGAAGAAGACAGAGTTTTTGGTCCAAATGTTCTCATTTCATTAGAACAAAGCCTTCATGAGGAAGTAATCCAGTCAGTTCATGAAAAAAAATACGAGATCTTTGTTCAAGTAAGTGAAACAGTTCCTTTGGATGAATTTATGGTAGATGATAGAAATGGTAGTGTTAGGTTTCAAGAATCATCTGAAGTTTCTTTTCTCATGATTGATGAATGTAATGAGGAACATGATAATCTGGTTGTTATATCATACAAATATGATCAAAGATATATTCAGACTGTAGAAGACCAAAGCAATCAGAGCTGCCATTCGGATTCTTCTTCATATGTTTCATGTTTTGAAATGTTTTTCCAAGAGGAGATCTGCTCATCTACTTGTTCAGAAATTTTTGAAGACCAGGAACATACTTTTACTGAAGTACATTATGAAGAAAGATCAGAATCAAAAGAAAAATACACCTTGTTTCTTCATCAGGAGGTAAATCTTCATGTTTTTCAGGATCCACTGGCAAATCTGTTGCAGTCAGCAATGAAGGTGATTATTGCAGTATTCAATGATGAAGGAGATCATGGTCAATTATGTTTTTGGATGCCTAGTTACCAGTATCTATTGTTGACTAGAAGATATGATCAGGAAAATCAATCAAGGAGGCATCTGCTTGATTGGTTACATTGGAAGGCACACTACACATGATTGTACATATTCCATCAGCAGGCAGTTGGTTGTCATCATGATTTGAAACCCTCGAATCTTGATGGATTGCTGCCATTAAAAAGCTTTGTAAGTACTTGTTTTAGTCAATTCAGTCATGAGTCATTTTCGAATTAGTTTTCAGTCTTGTTATTAAGTCATTTTTTGTCGTCAAGTCATCAGTTTTCAGTCATGCATTTCAGCTTGAGTTTTTTATTCCATTGCCCAATGGATGAAGGCACTGTCTGCTTTTCCAAAGATCTGTAGTTCTTGGCACCTCCAGGGAGCTACCATCCCCATTGGAGCCAATGTTATTGTCAGCCTTTGCAGCCTTCCTCCAGTGATCAAACATGCTCTTACAAAGTTATTTTAAGGTGTCAAGGTCAAATTTTGTCATTTCAGTGAGCCTTCAAGCAAAATTTGGTCACTAGGTATTAGGTCTTGGGTTCGCTTTTCACTCTTTTCAAAGTTGTCCAAATGTCAGTCCATGTTACCATTCAGCTGAGTGTACCATCATTCATAGGACTTTCATCATCATTTCAAGTTCCACTGAGTCATTTTACACCTTGTTCATGCTTCAGTTGTGCCTAGGTAAGGTTCATTTCCCTCTCCTTGGGTTTTGAAGGTAATTTCTCTTGGATGGTCAAATCATCAGTAAAAATTGTATCCTGATGTTCATACACCTTCCCCTATCCTTAATGTACCTTATTAAACACTTCCCATCATTAAGATCCCCCAAATTCCTCATTTTCGCACAAACCCTAGTTTCTTGCTATAACTTGGCAATTTTCTAGGCTAGGCCTCTGTTTTGCCCTTTTGGACCCCTTCCCCTCACTCAATCTCTAAAATTCCACTTTCCCCTACTTCCTAACATCCCTCCCTACTTCCCGAAATTTTCCCAAGAATTTAGAAGCCCCTTATCCCCTTCATTTCGCTTCATTTCGACAAATCCCTTGTTCAACACATCGGGATAGATTTCACTCAAATGATGTTTCTGAGCAATAAAAGATGAATTTGGGAAAAATGAGAGACATTTTTATGAAAAACATGCCAAGGAAGAAAAACCTCCTTCCCTTTTTACACAGGTGTCACGGTTTTAGAGAAATGTCAAAAATATCGTTGCCTCAGGAGAATTGAATGCACCTCTGAAGTGACCTTGGGAAAATAAATATTTATCCTAGCTTGGTTGGCCAAATGACTTGTGTGATGAGTCAAATGATAACTTGACACAACTATATTTCCAATGAGCTATCATGAGCTCAATTTTGAGTTGAGGAAGATCTTCAAAAGTTGACTGCAACAGCACTCTGCCTTGAGGCGGCCTCATTCTGCTCATTTTGAACAGTCTTGGGAGATTTGATTTTTGATAGAGTAAATGAACTTAAAATTGAAAAATTCCACTTGGGTTTGAAATTAGACTCAATAATATTTCCAACGAGCTATCACACGCCCAATTTGGACACCGGGAAGGCCTCCAAAAGCCTCCTGCAAAATGTGTTATTTATGGCGCAGTGCATTGGGAGAAGGCGCGGCGCACTGAAGGTGCGCGACGCATAGAGCCATTTTTCCCTGTGTAAATTTACACAGGCGTAGCGCATCCAGCCTGCACGGCACGTTGGGCTGGTGTGCAGTGCATAGAGCCTCCAAGGCACAAAATCATCACCACTTCCAAATTTTCCAAATTGACTTAACCTCTTGTGATTCGAGTAAGTCCGACTGATCTTGCTATTGTGGTTAAGTAGTGTTTGGTGTGGTTTCAAAGGCTGGTTGGAGAATTTGAATGATTTCAACATAAAATTCATCTTTTTGACAAAAGCTGTTCCATAGGGTTTTTATTTTAAATTTAGAGTTTGGTTGTTGGTGCCCATTGGTTTGAACTCTTTTCCCCCCTTGTGGTTCTCTTCCTCCTCACTATCACACTATCATCATACAGTCTTACCCCTATTCCCCTTTGTCCCAAAACCACTTATATCCCTTGTTACCATTTTTTCCCATTCCCATCACCATAATCCTCTCATCATTGTCAATCCTCTATTCCCTATCACTATCACCCTCCCATATCATTTGCGAAGAGTTCCTAATTTGCGAAGAGTTCCTAATTTCTAAATCCCCAAACACCACATTTCTAAAACACAGTCAAGTGACTGTTATTGCCTTCTAATTACCACTTGACAAGACCCCACTGTCCACACTGCCTTATCTCCAAAGTCCCTTCCCTTTGGCACACATTTGACACTGGGAGACAAAGACACCAAGCCCTCATTTATCATTTTCAATCAACCAAACATACACTTCACATATGCCTTGCAACACCATGACGCACATGGACACATCATACAACAAGACAGAGATTTCACCACTGAAACTACATGCACCAGGAGGGCACTGAAGTGCCGAAAAAGGTCGATCCTCTTCAAATCTTGGCCGAAGCTTCCTTGACTGAGCATATTACTTGATGAAGGTCCTTCAGTCCAAATTTCAGCAAATTTGGAGGAAATTTTGTCATTTTGAATTTTTTTGGTTGCAAAACAGGTTTTTCTGCCCGACGCGTCGCGCCACCCGACGCGCGCTTATGATTTGGACATCTTCTGCAGGAAAACTTGATATTTTTGGGTTTTTTATGAAAATTTATGCATGCTCAGAAATGGCCGAGAGATTTCATCAAGTTCTGGGTTGCCTAAAGGGCCAAAAACACTCCAAAAATCACCTTTCTGCCACCTTTTGCACCTGCAGGAAGTAGTGTTGGGAGATTGAATTTTTGGAGGGGCAAATGACATCCAAATTGAGAAATTCCACTTGGGTTGGAAAGTAGACATCCAGGGCTTTCCAACGAGCTATCATGAGCTCAATTTGGACTTCGGTAAATGCCTCAAAATCAGCTCCAAAGTGGCGCGACGCATAGAGAATTTGGGCGCGGCGCATAGAGAAATTTGGCCTCATTTTCACTCTTCAGCTCAGAAATTCGCCCAGTTTTGACTAGTTTTACTTTTTGATGTTACTCTTGATCTATATTGATGTAATTTGATAACTTGGATGTAATTTTGGCACATATTTACTTGTTTTAGTTGATTCATTCACAAAAAAGTGAAAATTAAATGAATGAATCAGTTTCCTAGCATATAGAGGCAAGTTGTTTGATTGCCTAGATTTCAGCTCCTTGTTTAGAATTGGTTGAAACAGCTCCTAGAAGGATGAGCTCGACCCCTAGAGGCATGGGAAGGGGTTAGGCTTGCCTATATCATGCATTTTCTGAGTCATTTTCATGGTTGTACTCTTGGGAAAAGTTTGGCACTCCATTGTATATCCATTTTCAGTTTTTGGCAAAGGAAAGACTAGAGTTTTGCAGCACTTGTTGGGATCCTTGTGGCTTCTGAGTTTTGATGATGTTCTTCTCATGTTATTGTAAGTTTCATTAATGTTATATGTATGCCATTTCCCTTCTCTTTGCTTCTGAATTAAACGAATGAGTAACTGAGGTAGAATTCATTGATTTGCTGGTGCTCTGCCTTAGACTTTTGTTTAGTTTTATATGTTTTTCGTCAGTTTGAAGAGGATCCTTGCACTCCCTTTCCCTCTTCAGCTCCTCAGCAGTATTTTCAATCCATTCATTTGATCTAAGACATCAAATTCATTGCCTATCCTGCCCCAACTTGAACTCTGCAAGAATTTGGCCTCATCCCCAAGCCCAAAATTGTTTTTCCCTTTTTCCAACAAAAATCCCTAAAAATAAAAATCAAACCCTCCTATTTGTTTATCTAGCCTAATATCAGTTGTTGTTTTAGTCATCTCAAGCCCCTTTGAATATTTTCATTGAGATTGACCCGGAGAGAGCCCTCCCCTGTCCTCGTAGGGCTAGCTACGAGGCTTAGTGTGGTTTGGTGTTACCCTGAATCCCGCCTTCCTTCAGCCTAAGGTGGATTTGGGAAATAACACAAGGCATAGTGGATCTCATGTGGAGTACATCCATGGGTGGTGATAGTAGATTTAGATTTATTACAAGTCATACATGTAGCTTTGTAGAACAATTGCGGAGATGAATTGATAACCGTTGTATCTCCAAGGGAACCATTCAGAAATATGAGGACATCGTCCACAAAGATCGGGTTTGTCAATATACAATTTTCTGTGATTTTAATACTTTTCATCCTGCCCCGTTCCCTTTCATCAATCATACATCTGATCAGGCCTTCCATAACAAGTACAAATAGTAGTGGGGAGAGCGAACATCCCTATTGGATGCCCCACTCAGCATGGAAGAAATTTTTTGTTGCTCTATTAATAATAACATTGTAAGAGATAGAAGTAATGCAGCACATGATCTAGTTGATAACCGAGATGGGGCAACCAAGGTGTGTGAGGAGCATTCTGATGTAGATACAGTTGGTCTCATCAAAATATTTTGCAAGATCAATCTTAAGAATTATTCCTTTGATTTTATTTGTATGCATGGAATGAAGCCCCTCCTATGCAACCCCAATGGCTTCATGAATCTATATGTTCTCCAAAAATGCAAATTACTTAGGGGAGATATGTTTAGATAGGATAGGTTTGAGTTTTTTTGTGACAATTTTGGCCATGATTTTGTAAATTCAATTACACAGTGATATAGGGAAAAAGTATTTAAAAGAGGAGGTATTTTCAGACTTATGTATGAGGGCAATGAATGTATATTTAAAGGCATCGTACAAGCGGCTTTTAATTATGGTCTCTTCCACCACCTCTAGTATCTCTTGTCCCAGAAGTTCAAAGAAGGTAAGTTAGAATTCCACCGACCATCCATCAGGGCCAGGACTCTTGTCCTTTTTGAACCATTTGAGTATTTCCTTAAGTTCTCCCATGGTGACAGGCTTGTATAGGTCCTCTACAATATCCCTGTCCACATACCTTTGGAAATAACTAGCAATTTTGATAGTTTCAGCTAGTGTCGCTTCTTGTGGGGCTCTGTAGAGGTTCCTAAAGTGGGAGGTGCCCAAATTGGCTAGTTTTTCCAAAGGATGAGGTAGGAGTACCATCCAAATTTTCAAGTTCCCAAATGGTATTGATGGCTCGTCCACCTCTAGCATATTGATAAGAGAATTTAGTGCTTTCATCCCTTGCTTTTAACCAAATGTCTCAGATTTCGAGTCTCCAAAATTCTTCCCTGTCCTTGAGGATTCTAAGGTGGTCTAATTCCAGTTTGATGATATATTATTTGGTGGCATCGGAGGAAAAACCACCATTAAGTGGGTCCTCGAGTTGTGAAATATTTTGCTTAATCTTATCCAGATCAAGGTCATTATGTCTTCTCTTGTCTTTAGCCCAATCAATGGAAATTCTCTTAATCAAGTTTAACTTATTGGAAAAGGACGTTGAGTGGGTGTGGTCAAGATTATTTGGGGCACTCCTCCAGGCCTCATTAATTATCCTAATATAATCCTCATCATATAGCCACACCAAACAAAACTTGTAGGGGGCAGCTGGCTTAGAGGAGTCTCTAGAGATCTTAAGGTAAATGGGAGAGTGATCTGAAATTCCCCCAGATCCCACCCATTGTCTATATGATACCACATGTTGAATAAGATCTTCCTTTATGAAGATTCTATAAATTCTGAGGGCAATCATTGCCTCACCGGTACATCAGTTGCGCCAAGTAGGTTAGATGGATGCCATTGTAGGATCAGCCAGATGATGGAGAGTCGTAAGTTGTCTGAAGAAATTTGTAAGGGGGTCCATGTGGCCATTGGGTCCCCATAATTCAGCAGGACCCAAGGAGAAGTGTAGGTCTCCTACCAAGATGATGTTATATGCTTACATGAATGATGTTTGAAGTAAGGAGATCCAAAATTCCTGTTGATGTTGGCAGGGTCCATACACATTAACCATCCTTAACTCATACTTGAGCTTCTCAAAGAAAATGGCAGCTATGATAAATCCTTCCCTTCCACAAATGTTGATGAGTCTAATAACCTGTGGGTTATATCCTAGAGCCAAACCTCCTGATCGCCCTTGGGCATTTAGAGCATGAAAAATGCAAGAGTGGAAAAGGGAAGAGAGGGCAGCAATCATGGATTTAGATGGCCCCAGGGTTTCTTGAAGGAACATGATATCCACATTAACATAGTCAGAAAGGCACCCAATGGATAGGTTCTTAACAAGGCTAGCAAGGCATCGATAGTTGAAATAAAGGCACTTCATTGGGTAACTAGAGGGAGGGAATTTATTGCTCTAAGAACCCATTCAATTGAGAGTTTCTTGCCAACTGCAATGTATACGCCAGCCTGTGATATAGCCTTAGAAATATTTGAGTGTCGACCTCAAGAGGGTTTAATTGGAATTTGGGGAGGATTAGGTCTAGTGCCCAAACCAGCATGGGAAGGAGTGAGTCGAGGATGGAGGTTATAGGGGTGGGATGATACTGATTCAGATGGAATCTCCATCAGAGATAAAGTGGAGGAAGGGGGGGGGGGAATGGATGGAGGAGGGGAAGAGTATACCTTCAAGGAGAATACAGTGGAGCACATTATGATACATGAATACCATATGTAAAGGAATCCGAGCAAATATGTCATGCAGGAGAAGACATGAGAGATGTAAAATTAAAAGGGGGTAGAGGAGAGGTACCGGTGCCCAGAGGATGTCCCGATGTTTCGGCCACTGTCATGAATCTGGTAATCTTGGTCGAAGTGCGGGTAGCATCAGCATTGTCAGTCCCCAAGGGTGGCAGGTGTTAGTATGAATCTTAATCGCAAGCGTACGAAAAAGGCTCACTTCAGTTGTGCATAACAAACAACCATAACAACAAATATGGCTGCCAATATCTTTATATCTGCAATTATTTGACCAAGATAAATGCTACAAAATCGAAATCTATGCATTAAAAGACATTAAGCAGTAAATAAAAGCAAGAGTTGCTCCATGCATCCAATAGACAAGACAAGATTTTTTTAAATATTTTTTGTATTTTTTTACACCTGGGAAGGGAACATAGAAAGATGTTACCAGTCCCCCTCATTGGGATGGGTTCTTGTAATTCCTCGGCACTTCAAATCTAAGATCTCTCTCTCTCTTGATGGTGTAGAAAACCCAGAAAAAGAATGGAACTCAAAAGGGAACTCACAAGAAAAATGGTAGCAAAATATGACAATGATGGAGGATCAAAGTCAGACCAAAAGTATATATCTAGAGTGATCTTTAGGAAACAAAAGGTAGTGAATGGATGGAAAAACCCTTATATTTATAACAAAATATTTATTCTAGATATTGGTGCATAATTAAAATATTATTAACCAAATCTAGATCAAACTTTTATGGAATATTTTATTATATTTGTTGGAGGGGAAAAAGAATTTGAATTTGGTCAAATCCCTTTATTTAGAAATAATAAATAAATAAATGATTTATTTATTATTTTAAGAATTTGGTTAAATAATAATTAAATAAATAATTATTTATTCAATTATTTATAAATAAATTAGTCAAATTTAAGGAGGAATATTATTAAATAATGTTTTAAATAATTATTCCTAGAAAATAATAAGCTAAATAATGATTTATCTAATTAATTTTCCTGTTTTTGGTTAAATATGACTAGGAATATTAACTAAACAGTGGTTTAATTAATTATCCCTTGAGGAAAATCAAGAAAATAAGGATTTATTCAATTATTCCTCATGGGGTTTCCTGTTTAGACCATAAACAACTTAATAAATTATGAGTTATTAAGTTATTTTCCATAGTGAAAGAAATTTTACTATGGTAAAATTGGTCTTACATGGTGTACTTTGGTCCATCTAATAGTAATAGGTTAGATGACCAAAAAATGGTGTAACATATTTCCCCCCAGTGTGCAAGTTTTAGGAGCTAATCGTATGATCGAAGTACGTTGTAAGAACTCAATCACTAGACACCAAAGGGGAAGTCGGAGAGAGAGAAATATAAGGTAGACCAAAGTGCTAGAGGACTAGACCCTGAGGAGGTGAGACTTACAGGTGCGACAAGTCTCTTTTATGAGTGAGTACCTGTGCTATAGGTGGCGGGGGAGGCATACATATGCCCATCGAGACAAATTACAAAGAATAATGTGTTCAGTAAATAAGGGACTGAACAATATAGTACATGCTAGCATAAACATGAGCCAGGTAAAAATAGGATAGTGAATCCCACATACATACTATGCCTGGGATAACAGCCAAGGCTTATACAATAATATCTGAGTACATGAGATATAAGTACAACCAAAGTGCCCCTGTAAATAGGAAAGGGCTCTGAAAATCTAGCTAATACATGCAAACTAAAATATGTTGCAAGCGGCTAAGGTTGAAATCATCAAATCTATGGAGCTACATCGAAGCCTATACTGAAGAGGTCATTTGGGCATGTGGGGGGCTACCTGAAGGGCCACCCCCTCATGAGGTTTGAAAACATCTCACACACACCTGGGAATCACCGGTATCATCTATTGCATCACTGAACCATCAAGTATATGGATCTCGATCATGCTATAAGGAGCTGGAGCTGAGAAACAATCAAGTCAAAGGGCAATAAGGATTCCCTTTACCTGATCTATGGCACTGAACAAGAGTGGAAGCTGGAAACAAGGTACAGTGCCCTCTAGAATTGTCTTCTGGAATGAATCATTTGATGTCGACAGAAGGAGATTGGCCATAGGTGAGGCAATAAGGGATCCTCAATTAAGGCACGAGAGAAAATAGTAGAGCAACTGACAGAATGACACTAGGGATGATGATGAAATGGGGGGTACTGAGTAGCAGACGGATGACTTCCCTTATTAAAGCATAAAGGGAATGGATGACTTGGCAGAAACTGACACAATATCAAAGGGGACAAAGGATAGTAGAACTGAAGGCCATAATGTGTGACACAAGAGAGAAACCAAGTAAAGAAGGATGGAGGACTATAGCGGGATACAAAGGGACTTAGAATAGACTCCATGGATGCGATGGTGACTCAACTGGAATGCTCTAAACAAGGGCGGCTCGATGATGATGCCACACAAAAATGGTCCAATGGGGACCATTAAATACATGAGTACAAGATGGTTACTCACGACGAAAATTGACATGAGCACAGACCCTTATGGAAGACAGAAGTCTTTGACCCAAGTACAAGTCAGAGTAAATAAATTAGATTTTGAGGAGTGGTGAAGTGACCCTTCTTAGACAAAATGTGTCGTGGTGAATTATCAAATCACAAAAAGCTAACAGATACCCATTTGAGAGCTCAGCGAGATCTTTCCAATGGTATAGATAGTTTTTCAAACTGAGCTTCAGTTTGACCGCAGCAGGCGAAAGAAAAAACTGAGGTTTCTCTTTTAATAAGGTGTTTTCCCTCAAAATTCACTCATTTGCAAGTGTAGCTGTGGTGAATTTAGAGAGGAGAGAAGGCCCTAAGTCTTGCGGCGATCTTAGCGGACAAACCGACCATTGGAATCAAGATCCTTCAGTAGCAGGTAAGAGGCCTAATCCTGCTCTTCCATTTCAGTGGATTGAAAGTTCAGTTTAGGTGCCTAGAGCTCAATAACATACCCCTACTCCTCTTCAAGGCTAGGTCACACTTTTTGGGGAAATATATGCGACCTAGGTAGCAGGTTTTGGGTAGAAAAGTGTGACCTGTACCAGGATTTTGCCTAAAAAGTGCGACCTGGTAGAGAGGGGTTTTTCAATGCTATTTTTTTGCTGAGAGCTGGGTTTTTATGGTTAAATGCAGTCTTTCCTTTCTGTACACTCAAAAAGATGATGGTTTTGTGTAGATATGGCAAAATTACAGATAAACTAGAGAGAGAGAGACATGGACACATTAAGGTCGGAGATCTGGGAGGATCATGGTGTTCGCAGTGCATTGGCCAGGTTTGGGGTTCTAAATTTTGTGGAAAACCCTTTGATGAGAGTTGGAGAACCCTTTTTGACCTGAATTGTCATTTATTTGGATCCGGACCATCAGGTATTTATAGCGCAGGGGCACCGGATCGAGTTGAAGGTCCAGGATATATATTTTCTAACTGGCCTCCCACCACTTGGGATGGTAGTGAATACTCGGCCAGTGTTACTGCGAGGGCGAAACATCATGGAGTTTGTAGAGATTCATTTTCGACCAGGTCTCCATGTCAAAGGGACACAGATACCGATCGAGGATATAGAGAGGTTAGAGACTTGTGCTGTGGTCACAGTGGTGTTGTGGATCCTGGGAAATCGGGCACTCCACCACATCACTGGAGGGCAGATAATGATTTTTTAGAGTGTGTTGAGTGGGACTCACTATGGGTGGGCCCAGATGATGTTGTCATAGTTGAAATGACAGTTGTCGCTATGCAAGCGGAAAGTGAACCATAACTTTGCATATGGCACAATGTTGTGCTCGCTCTTCTTTGAGAAGATCCCGACACTTCAACCTCGCATATAGATCTAGGTGGGGGCTTGAGGGATCCCAGGATGCATCGGTGGCAGCGGCTACTGTGAAAAGGAGGAGGTGGGGCAGTCAGATGGGTGTTCCAACCCAAGTTCTTTACTCATTGGGATCAGATTCCATTATACATATATGACTATCTCTATAGTGATATGAGTTATCGTGGGGACCCGGACTTGCCACTACTGCCTGGTCGAGTATGGGGGCTCGATGGTAAGTGAAAAATTGCTAATATTTTATGTGCATTGTAAATTTTCAGAATATTGTAAATGGTATTGATTCTTTCACTTTTTGGTATTCATATACAGCACCGATGAAATCGGCCGGGTATATGGGACAGCCTGTAGTATCATGAGCTGCAGGACCTAGCGGATCGAGAGCACCACAAAATGAGGATGCAGTGACCCTCCTAGAGGAAATCCATCGTAGATGTGAGAGGCTTCTGACCAGTGTTTCAAAGCGCGGCTGGCAAGACTTAGATGACCAGTACATAGAACCATGTATTGGTCCACCCTCAGAGTGCTGAGGGGTTATGCAGTGCATAGCGATGGTCGGATAGGGGATATGCGATCTACGAGCTGTAGGAGCAGAGCCATTGGCTCGAGATCCTCCAGATAGTGATTAGGTGTAGGGGCAGGTGGTGCCCCCAATTTTGAGTTTTTGTAACTTGTTATTGGCATGTCATATGTATCAGAGTTAATGACTCTAAAACATTTTATACGACACATATAATGGATATGCATAGTTTTGATGGTTTTTATGTTATTGTCTTGTGTTAAATGTGTGTGCTAAGTGCCAATCTATTATATTGTTTGCAATGCTATCTACATAGTGATTTTGTGCTCTAGGTACATGACTGAATGTAATAATTTCAAATTCACACATCAAAAGCTTCACTCGTAAATATCTTCTAAAAAGGATAGGGTTATGCACACAATAGACACCATTCAATTGCATGACAAGAAGCAGTGAATATAAATGAACATGAAGGTGGAGGATGCGATGGGAAAGGGCACCGGCTAATAAACCTCGCACTACATCATATTCAGCCTAGTTATTGCTGGCAGTACCAATGCATACACCGTTTGAGAGAGCAAGTGAATGTAAGGGGGTAAAAATGGCCCAACCTTCCAAGGCTAGATTCTAGGAGTAGGGACTTGCACCATCAGCATAACCAATATAAGGTGTGGACGAGGGGTCCATATGATAGGTGCCACAAGACAACAAATGGGAGGATGATGAAAAATGCTGGCAACCTGAGCACAAAGTAGAAATCGAACAAACACTGCTAGAGGGAGTGATCTGGGTAGGATGTCTACTACTCACACACCGACGGGTAGGTGGTGTGTGGGAGCCACCTTGGGGGTAGCTTATGCTGAGACCGCGAAAGTCACCATAGACACGGATGGTGCCATTCCACTTATGGGTGGGAAAGATGAAGTTAGGGGTGGAAAAGGCTTCCATGATGTCATCATCACAGTAAAATATGGGATGACTGGAGGAAGGGAGACCACATGAAGTGGTGACACTACCTGACTCATCATCATGAGAAGAAAGGTTCACATGCACATCGTCACGGGGGGTGATGGAAGAACAAGCAGATAAGGGATCCACTGATGTTGAGCCCAGGGTGATCGCTAAAGGGAGGTCGAGCGAAACAGAAGGGGAAGTCTCAAAGGTAGCTTCCACCATGGATCTCATGATTGATGATAGGTAGAGGATGGTGGCCATAGGCTCCGTCATCTCGACATCAGGAGGGGGAATGTCAATGGGAGCGGTTAAATCCTCAAGCTGGCCCGAAGCATACTGCATGAGGACAGGAGAGGCAGATGTGTTCTGTTCAGTCTCGTACTCCCAAACTACCTCCAAAGAGGTGCGGTAATGCGTGAGGTGGGGAAAATGGTGGGAATAATGGCCATGGAGATCACACAAAGTGCAAGGTTGGTTGTTGTTAATATTCTTATGGTTCTTGGTTGCATTCAAGGAAGAAACAGAGGCTTCAAGGATCATAGACTCAGGGAACGCAACATTAACCATGGGCTTGATATGAGGTCATTCAAGACAATGATGGGTGGCATGACCAACAACATCGCACAAAGCACAAGGCTTTGGAGGCTGAGGAGGAGCAGGGTCAGTCGGGGCAACCTTGTCTTTTGATGACTTCTTGCGAGCTTTGCCCTTTTTACCTAAAATTGTCACAACATGAGAAGGATCCTATTGAGGTGGCTGAGGCACGGTAGCAGCGGGAGGAGTCATGGAGACCGGTTGAACCGGATTCAAAGGAAGATAAGGTTTGGGTTGACCAGGCGGGGTTGCGGCTAGGGGATCAACGTACCAGACAGGAATCCCCAGGGCCAAGTTAGGAAGGGATAAGGTAGCCATAACAGGTACTGAGAATACTCCAGGAGGGGGAGCTATGAATAGTATCTAACCCGAGGGGTAATGGCCAGGCGGGATAGCTTCGAGATGGTTAAGGCTAGGGGGAACCTTACCAGGAGCGTAATGAGTCTCATGGATACCAGTTTCAGGTGAAGGGCCAGGAGGAGGGGGTCCAAAAGTCTGAGTTGAAGTGCTGGGAGCAAGTTGGGAGGGCGGGGCTGCTGACTAGCCGAAGCGTGCCGCTTGAGGGAAGCCCGAGATGATTGCATCATGCAAACATTCGATGAGTTGGGATCAGAGACAGGAGCAGGAAGACCAAGGAATGAACCAAGAAAAGAGGAGTCTTTGTAGACTCTGGGTGAGACACTGGTCAAGGGGACGATGGTTTTCTTATTGGCCACTGAATATATGATGGACTCAGGGGATGTCTAAGACTTCAGTCCATGATATGTCAACTGGTCAATGGTGACTATCTTTCCATTATGAGGGAAGTACATCTTGCGGTGAACCACAGATGGGATAGCAGACATCGCATAGGTGTAGCTACGACGCAATAGAATGTTCTAATCTAAGGGGGCATCAATGACTTCCACATCAATGCAAGCAGTCCTACCCGCAAGAGTAATAGGACAATTGTGAAACATGCTAATGGGCTTGGAGGAGTGGCCATCCCAAGATCGGAGGGTGATAGTGGAAGGGTCCAACTCAGGTGATCCGAGTTGCTTCCAAACTAAAGTGGACATCGCACAAGTGTATGCCCCCTCATCAATGATACAACGTGAAACGTTGGCGTTTCGGATATTCACAGGGATTTGGAAGGTGACAGAAGCAGGAAGGGGAGGATGTTCTGACCGATCAACATCGAAGATGATCAAGCGATCATCATAAGGATATACAGCGCCAATGGCAGATAATAGAGCTTTTTATTGTGAAGGGCACGACAGGAGGAGTTCCAGCGTTGAGATAGGAGCAGGAGATTGCGCCAAATCATCTACTATACTATACGAATGGGAAGCTTTTCCAGAAGCAGCATTTCGGCGTAATGGTCCCTTAGGTATCTTGGTATGAACCTCTACCTTAGGCTGAGGGATCTTGTTACACTATAATTTGTCACCATGAAATTTAGCTGTCTATATGGGCTCATAATTACCTATATTATGCTCCCTTAGAGGTCCAAAACTGTAAAGTTCCTAAACCAAGTCTTGAAATTGGAAAAAAACTCATTAAAACCCTTGAAAGCTTAACTCCGCACTTTTCCTAGTCATTGCTTGTGGTACCGTAGTTTCTTGCTCTATAACCTATGGCACATTCTGCATGTTCTTCTTATTAAAACTTTGGACCCCTGTAAAAGGTATAAAAAAAAAAAGGTTATAGAAGCCCAGCTGGTCGAATATTCTCCCATCTGGATACTTCTAGAAGCATAATCTGGTTGAGTTTCAATCCCTCCATTCATGAACCTCTATCCCTTCATTAAAGGAGTCTATCCCTTGGTATTTGGAGCTTAATCCCTTCATGAAAGGAATTTATCCCTTTCTTATTGGAACTGAAACTACCTCCCTTCTGCTATAAATTGAGATCATGTTTCAGTCTCAAGGGTACTTAGAAATTAGTTGTTTTGAGGCGAATTGTTGAAGAAATTATACTCTTTATACTTGGCATCTATGATATGAGAACAATTACATACTCATATCTATAGTTTCATGCTATTTCAGAGATGGGAAGGCTTGTCAAACCGATGGAAAATGGTTGTTCAAGACCCTAGAAGAACCTATATGACATCAAGGCGACAAGGTGGTAAGGTTACTTCTTATCATACAAGTTAATACAAATGGATTCTATTTTCTCATTAAGTTGTTCATGTATCTATTTGAGTAATTTAATTCTTGGATTCCTTGATCACTGAGATAGATTAATGTTTCTTAATTATTATATCTTGCAGGTGCTTTTAATCCTTTTTCTTGTCTTTGAGTGCAGGTCTTACACGCTGAATTGACCTCTTTTGGAGCGATTGGATTGAAGATTACAGCAAGCATTGGACCTCAGGTAGGAGCATCTCTTCTTACTTAGTTAATTAATAATTCTGAATCATAATGATCTAGAGAAAATGGTTTTCATTAGGTTGTTTGTTTCTAGATATCCTTAGGATACTAGGGAGATCGTTCTTGTCCGCAAGAAGGATTTTATCCGTATAACAAAATGGCGACTCCACTAGGGAAATATGAACTTAGTTTTCCTTTTTTATTTTCAGTTTGACTTTTGAAAGAGTTTTTTTTGCTTTTTATTAATCTAAAACTGGGTTGGGTAAACAACTTATTAGAATCCCTGAAAAGTAATCTGAATTTGTGTTTTTCCTGTACTTTTCCTGGCCTTTGTGGTTTTTATTTAAAAACAGTGCGGTAGCCTCCGCGGTTTTTACTTCAAAACAGTGTGGTACCGCTCTATTCTATATTATAACCTATGGACTTGTGGAAATTTTTTGAAAACTTAAGAATTCTCTTTTCAGGGGCCATATTACCAGATTCTCTATGTTTGCCCCAACATGTCTTGACTGTCAAAATCTTATGTGTGAATTTATTTACAGTCTCATCAGTATCTGTTAAGATAATTGGATGTTTTGAGTTTCTTTTTTGAGAAACTCTTAATTTGATTTCCTTTGGTCATTACTTTGAGGTTTAAATTGTGTCTGAGTGTTAATCGCCTTTGAGTGTTTTTATTTTTTGACCTTTGGAATTCTCACCCAATTTTCTTTACTTACACTGGATTGGTTCTTTAGATTACATTGGAATCATCTTGTGTCTGAGAATTCTCTTGCATAGATCACATTTTCATAATTAGAATTCTCAGTTTCAGAATATGAATGAAAAATTTGCATGGATTACATTTTCATACTTTTCAAGTGAATTGTTCATAGATTTCAACTGCATAGTTTACATCCTAGAAAAAATCAATCGTAGATTTAGATCAGTTTCTTTGATTTGAATTTACATGTTTTTATGCTTGTTTTAAAAACATAAAAATAAAAAATTGGAATTGATTAGCATTAGTTTTTCTTGCTAAAATTAGTGCATCAGAGAATTTGTTATATTTTCTCTTATTTATCAATCTTTTCATTGTTGGAAGTGAATGGAAACTCTCTCCTTACTTTAGTTAGGATTCATCGAATTGAAAGGATTACATTATCATATTCGATTGCATTCAGTTTGGGTTAGGTCATAACACCATTGGTTTCATATCCATTTACCCTTTGAGTAATAATAGCCAAATAACATAGCACTTAATTAAAATTCTTCTAGAAATTTTTACATTTTCTAGGGCTCTTTTCACCAATCTAGCTTAGGCTAGTGCATTGGAATAGGTTTTAGTTAACTTTCCAAAGCAACTAAACAAACAATAGTATCTTGCGGTAAGGAAAAATTCCAATTGTTGCAATTGTGCTCTGGGAAGCTCTTCTTAAAAGAGTCAAGCATGAGATCATGTTGGAACCAGTGAGGTAATCGTACCTATCTCATCGGGAAAGATAGAATATGTGCACGTATTAAAAATGGTAAACCTCAGATAGACCATTGTCGAGGAGCCTAGGGTCACTTGTTGGTAAACCTTGGATTGTATCAAGGAGCCTTCAAGGGGATTGAGCTTGTTACTCTTCCCTTGCATGTATATCGGATTGTAGACTGATCCCTCAGGTATAATTGTCTCAGGTGGTGACCTTAGAGGCCATAATCTATAGGATTTTTCCTAAGGTGACGGTGGAGGGAAGGTCCCACTGTACCTGGAACAGACGTTGACCAGACTCACTTGTACTTTCCAGAGGGTGCACTTCACTTCGAGATGGCATAGTGGAGGTACTTGCACCGGTCTGTTTCATTTAGTAGGTTGTCAGGGTAACCGTTCCAACCGCCAGGTTTCCACATTAATTTCTGCGACGTTGGATTTCATCACCAACTAGTGTTTTTATTGTGGAAACATATTTTTTGTGTGTGGTTTGACTCCTATATTTGGTAGCATGTGTTCATTTGCTTGTTTTTAATTTTTAGAGACCTTAGGTGTGAATTGTGAATTTTAATTGTTAGATGTGAACTATGAATTGTGAATATTTTTAAATTGTTAATAAAATTCACTGAAGTTGAATCTAATGGAAAATGTTCCAGAATTTACCAACCAAGGAACCCCTTTTAATGAGAATCCTAGTACTTTTCCTTGATTTGTAAATGTTGGTCCTCCTTATATGGCTACATTTTCATTACCTGGATTTACAATAGGTTTACCCGTATGGTTATTTTCAACTTCGTTGGCCTCGAATACTCCAATTGTTCCACCTCAACTGGGTGCTTGACCTCAATAGAGTTCACCATCTCAACATCACCAACCTCATGTTGACCCTTTACCTTCTTTGACTAACATGTCTTCCTCCCTTTCTTCCTCTTCGCTTGGTAAAATCCTTGACGCTAGTATCCAGGTGGCTAAGAAGAAGAAGAAAGGGAAGAAGAAGAAGAAGCAAGATAAGAAAGGAGTCAACCAACCAAACATGGTTGTAAGTGTTAGTAATGTTGAGAAAACCTCCAACATGCATCTTAAACCCAAATTCCCTTACAAGCTTTGTAAGGGTGACCACTTCCTTGTCAATTGTCCTGGTATTCCTAAGGTCTTGGAAGTATGGTCAGAAAATTCTCATCAACTTACCATTGATCCATCAACCAGTGATTATCAAGTTCCTGGGAAAAAGGGTAAAGTTAGGTTTCCTTGTAGGTTATGCAAAGGGAGTCATCAAACTCACATTTTCCCTCACATGGATGAAGCCTAAAAATTGTTGGAAAACCTTACTTTTCCACAGCAACAACTTCCAACTGGTTACCGTAAACTTTCTCCCAAGCTTCCATCAACTGACGGGGTGATTGATCTAATTCCAAGTACAGTCAATCCCACTCTTCCATTGAAGAGTGAAACTGATATCACTCATTTTGATGATCCATTATTTGATCAATTGGTTGACTTAATTTCAGATTCGTTCGATCCCACTCTCTCTATAAAGAGTGAAATTCATACCGCTCAGGTTCTTCTTGTTACATCAGATTCTTCTACGCTAGGGGGAATTTCACCTGTTTGTTCAGAACCCCCTCCAAGTACTGAGGTCTTTTCCTTTGATTGGAATAGACTGACAGAACCTCATCTTCCTTCCTCCATCCCTTTCCAAATCATTGTGAATATTTGTGGTAAGAATGTGCATCGCACAAATATAGATGAACGTGATTCTGTTAGTATTTTATCCTCAACTTCTTTGGGTTCCCCTCAACTTGTTCCTATTACAGAGAATCTATTAGCTTTTAACATAACCATTAATGAACCTTTAGGGATCCTTCTTAATTTTCCTATTACCTTGGAAGGTAAAACTATCTGTATTGATCTTATGGTAGTCTGAGGCCCCTTGGATTTCAATTTTATCCTCGGGCGAGACTATGTCTATGCAATAAAATTTGTCATATCAACACTCTTTCGCGTGATGTCTTTCCCTCACAATGGAAACATTGTGGCTGTAGACCAGCTTTCATACGTTAGTCTCAATTCGACTACCAGTCATCTGAAATCCTTGAATTTTCCTTATACGGATGTGGTATCTACCCCCCTACTGGTTAATTATGTGCAACCAGTCCCATGGTTTCAGTTACCGATGCAAGCAAGCATCTCACTGTTTGCTCGACTTCCTTTGACTTAGATTCGGTTATTGACATGGAAAATCCTATGGGATTATTTGAATGTGATGTTCTTATCCCTATTGAGTCCCTTGACATGTGTTCCTTCCAGAGAACTTTTCTTCCATCTAATGAAGACCTCTTGGAAGCTATGATCAAGTAGTGTCCCTTGACATGTGTTTCTTCCAGTTGGAAGCCATGACAAGGTTCTGTGAGGATGGTTATTTTATTGTGTCAACCTCATTAAAAAATGAAACAGATCTTGAGGATAGTTCTTTTACTGTGTCAACCTCGTTAAAAAATGAATCAGGCAATGAGCATAGTTCTTTTCCTGTGTCAAGCTCATTAAAAAATGAAACAAATCCTCTCCTAATTGATTTGATTCTTTGATTAGATCTCATAAGTTTCAAGTAGTGTCTTTCATTTGATCTCGTAAATGAACCTTCATTCCATCTAGCTATTAGTAACCAGTAATCTACTTAGTTGAATGAAATGAAGCTTGGGGGGCATATGCTCTAGCAAGTTACGCTTGGGGGGAATTGAAACCACTCTCAAGCATAATTTTTCCTTTGTTTCAAGCTTGTGTAAAAATAAAACAAACCACTCTCAAGCACATTTTTCCTACGTTTCAAGCTTGTGTAAAAATGAAACCACTCCCAAGCATAGTTTCCTTTGTTTCAAGCTTGTGTAAAAATGAAACCACACTCAAGCACAATTTTCCTACGTTTCAAGCTTGTGTAAAAATGAAACCATTCTAAAACACAGTTTCTTTTGTTTCAAGCTTGTGTAAAAATGAAACTACTTTCAAGCATAGTTTTCTTACATTTCAAGCTTGCATAAAAATGAAACCTGTCTCAAGAAAAAAAAGTTCCTATGTTTCAAGCTTGTGTAAAAATGAAACCTATCTTAAGCCCATTTCAGTTATTATTTTCAATACTCATTAAACTCATGAAAATCCCAAGATTATTTTTCTATATTTCATTCTCGTAAAACACATGAAATGTCGAGTTCTTTCCCTCTTTTCCTGCTCATAAATTAAATTGAAAGTTGGCCAAATGAGTACACTTTTATCAATTTTTCGGGCTCTTAAAAATTACAAAAAATAGAAACCCTGGAGTTCTCTTTTAAGCCCTTTTCAGACTCTCTAAACATGAAAACATTGTTGAATACTTGATTATTCAAACTCGTTAAAGGAAATGAATAGTCATCCTTTCAGTATAATTTACCCCTTTTCTAGATTGAAATGGACTATTTACGAAAAAGGTATACGTTGACTAATCTTGGTCAATAGAGTTCTCTCCTACATTATTTTATCCTTTTTCGAGCTTGAGAGACTAAAATTACGAAAAATTTCACCCACGGAGTTTTCTTAAGTTTTTCTTCTAACTCCTTAAAACTAAAAAACACCAAGTTTCACCTATATTGGACTCGTTAAAACTTAACAGTAAAGGACCTGTCGATTACAAACAGGAATTAACCACTCCTTCTTAGGGTTCGATTTTAATACTAAGTTGGAATCATCCGAAGGATGAGCTTATACAACAATAAAATGTTATCCTCCTCAATCTTGTCAAAAATAAAGAGGTACTTTCCAGAAATGGTTGGGGAAAAAGAGAGAAAATGAATCCAGTTGTCACACTTTGTTCCAAAAATTAGTATACTACTCTTGAACACGACACTTTTGTCACACTCTTACTTGGGTTGGGAAAATCCTTTGTCTAACAGTTAATCAAACCACATTGAAAGTCGTCAGCTGGTTTTTGGGTATTAGCTTTAGGTCAATTGTCACCAAACCATCTGCAGTGTCATTATGTGTTCAAGGGACAATTCAAATAAACCATTCATTGCAGACATTTGTCTCCATTCGCGTTGACCATCCCTAAGTCATTCCTTGCTAAAAAAAATTCAAAACTTGATCTAATGGTTTCATGTCGTGGGCTTTCCTACGACGGGTCACTTTCTATCGACAACAGCACATCATCTAGAAAGTTGATCTAGAATCCTATCAGTACCTTGGGATCTTTGTTCCCTAATGGCAGGTTTATCACCTTCAACGACAGGTTGCATCATTGACCTTCGATCGAATGATTCTATGAAGTGTTCTACTCCAAACCATTCATTCACACTTCCTGGATTGTACTAAGTACTTTGAGATCCATTTTCATTATTGGAAATTTCTCTCACACTTGTTAACAGTTCACATCATTGACTGGTAATCAAGTGGTTTATATCATTTTCGACTTTGACACAATCAATCGCATGGATAGAATCATGCTAGTTCGAGAAGCAAAAGTCAAGACCCTGGATCTAGTTTCTACCATCCAGGTTGCGAGAAGTTTTATTATTCATAATACAGTAGATTACTTATGATAGATGGCTACGTCCATACTATGTCTACAATTGATTTAATTTTAAAATAATTTATGTATCAGAACATTTAGTTATTTTTGATCTAAGTATGTGAATGCCTACCTCAGCGATGATATACATATATATGTTTGCATTGAATGTTTTTACAGGTTTCAACTGGTACACTTGCAACCCAATCCTCGGAATGATAAAGCACTTCACTCTTCAGAACTACTTCAGACTTCACGGTTTAGGGTGAAATCTGTTACACTAAAAATTTTCACCATGAAATTTAGTTGTCTGTATGGTTTCATCATTACCTATATTATGCTCCCTTAGAGTTCCAAAACTATAAAGTTCCTAAACCAAGTCTTGAAATTGGAAAAAAACTCATTAAAACCCTTGAAAGTTTAACTCCGTACTTTTCCTAGTCATTGCCTACGGTACCCTAGTTTCTTGCTCTATAACCTGCGGCACATTCCACATTTTCTGCTTATTAAAACTACGGACCCCCGTAAAAGGTAAAATAAAATAAAAAGTAAGTTCTAGAAGCCCAGCTGGTCGAATATTCTCCCAGCTGGAGACTTCTAGAAGCATAATCTAGTTGAGCTTCAATCCCTCCATTCATGAACCTCTATCCCTTCATTAAAGGATTCTATCCCTTGGTATTTGGAGCTTAATCCCTTCATGAAAGGAATTTATCCCTTTCTTATTGGAACTGAAACTACCTCCCTTTTGCTATAAATGGAGATCATGTTTTAGTCTCAAGGGTACTTAGAAATTAGTTGTTTTGAGGTGAATTGCTGAAGAAATTATACTCTCTATACTTGGCATCTATGATATGAGAATGATCACATATTCATATCTATAGTTTTATGCTAGTTCAGAGAGGGGAAGCCTTGTCAAACCGATGGAAAACGGTTGTTCAGGACCCTAGAAGAACCTGTATGACATCAATGCGACAAGGTTGTAAGGTTACTTCTTATCATACAAGTTAATAAAAATGGATTCTATTTTCTCATTAATTTGTTCATGTATCTATTTGAGTAATTTAATTCTTGGATTCCTTGATCACTGAGATAGATTAATGTTTCTAAATTATTATATCTTGCAGGTGCTTTTAATCCTTTTTCTTGTCTTTAAGTGCAGGTCTTACATGTTGAATTGACCTCTTTTGGAGTGATTGGATTGAATATTATAGCAAGCATTGGACCTCAAGTAGGAGCATCTCTTCTTACTTATTTGATTAATAATTCTGAATCATAATGATCTAGAGAAAATGGTTTGCATTTGGTTGTTTGTTTCTAGATATCCTTAGGATACTAGGGAGATCGTTCTTGTCCACAAGAAGGATTTTATCCACATAACAGATCTACAAAGGACCATTGGTTGTCGAAAGAGGCTCTATAGAACCTGAAGAAGGGGGATCGAGGGTAGACATAGCGGGAGGCTTGTTGTACTGACGGGACCGAGTCTGAAGGTTGAGGTCAAAAGTAATGGGTTGGTTAGAGTTCATCATGAGAATCTGGTAATCTGAGGTACCAGATGGAGGAGGTTGAGTGGTCGCCTGATCTTCAGGTGTTTGGGTGGCCATAAATCCTTGCTAAGGGAAAGGATTAGTAAACATAGTCGGCTGACTAGGCACAGCACTGGGAGGAACAGAAGGGGAGGCTTGTTGTCCTCACGATGTTGCTTGAGTCTCCCACATATACCACATCTATGGTAAAAGAGGACAATCGTGGATGTAATGACCATAAGCACCACAACAAGAACAAGGCTTATCCATGCGAACAGGGCTATCATTCTTGGGCTGAGTGCCTTGTTGCTAGTTAGCAGTGTTAGGTGCATTACCTTGGGGATTAGGTCCAAGATTACTGGGGGTAGATTGATTTTGAGTGCCTTTCCTCTTCTTTTTGGAAGTAGGAGGATTAGTCGCACCCTGATGTGCATACACCTTCCCCTAAGGGGGCGGCAACTGTTGTTGTGGGGGTTAGGAAGGCAAGGGAGGCGGGGGTGCTAATTCTTGAGGAGCTAGAGCACCAGGCTGCGGATATGGATAATAAGGAGTTTGGGTAACATTGTGGTAAACATGTTGGGAAAAAGGAGGAGGAATTCCGTATCCTAGATACATGCTACCGGGAGGGGGAAAGGTGCTGGAGGAGCTAGCCCCTCCCTAATGGAAACCATAACCCATGGAAGGATGAGCATATGGATGAGAAAGGGCTCCAACGATACAGTTGACCACAGTGCATTGGCGGAATTAGGTCTAGGGAGATCAAGTAAGACGGTATAAACATAACCAAACTGAGCATAGATCAGGTCATATTTTAACTCAATCTCGAGAGCAGCTTCTTCAGTTTGAGGGAAATGTGATGCGACATCTTTCCCTATAGAAGGAAAAAGGGATCTAAGTAACCAGTCCATGTAGATACGGTCTTCGAAGGTAGGGGCTTGACATAGGCTCTTTCTTCTCCGCCATTCTTGGACATGATTAGATAGCCAGGTCGTAGACAATTGACGGAAATAAGTCAAAATTTCGGTACCAGTTTCATAATAAAGGGGAAGTTGGAAATAAGACAGAAAATATCGGGCAAGAGTTGAAAAGGTGGTATGAGAGGAGGAGGCTTGATCAACATACCACTTAGAAGCTTTGCCAGTAAGCATACGTTGGAACAACCAAAGATGGATAGGTTCATCGGTGATGGAGTTAGATGAACACCACATGTGGAAAGATCGAACATGGTTTGTAGGATCTTCTCCAGCAAGACCTTCAAACTCAGGGATGTTGGAAGGGAGCTTGGTTGGCATAGAAGGCCAACCAGCGTCATGGTGTATAGGTTCATTGATCAACTAGTTAAAATCGGGAAGAATAAGGCCTGCCATATAGCGAAGCAAGGGAGTAGCCAGGATAGTTCATGTTGCGGTCCCACTAATAGTATTCCCAGCATTAGGGTCGGGGATACCACCAGCGTTAGGTCCTGAACCAGACATGGTGAAGGTGACACGGGGAGAACCGGGGGCGGAACCATAAGGGGAACCCAATGAACCAGAATAAGATTCGGAGAGCGGACTCGGTGGAGGACTAACTCAAATCCTACGTGGAAGAGTAAGTATTCCTACCAGAAACTAAGAATGAAGGCCAAGAAGTCTCCAGGATAAACGCTTAGGGGGCACAATGATGAAGGCACAAACACGGCACAAATGGAAGAGAGACCAACAAGGGAAAGGAGGTGTAGGATCAATTGATTACAATGTTGAAACAAGGGTAGAGATGTGCAGGATCAATTGATTGCAATGTTAAAGTATTTGCTTGGCGGTGTTAACCAGGCTCTTCTTCGCTTAGGATGTGTGTGGTAAGTGTGCAAATTTTAATTTTTAAACCCATACGTTTGTAGAGAAAAAAAAAATTGTATTGTATAACTGTAAATAAACCTGAAGATAACAGTATATGAAACTGAAATAACAAAAAATAAACATCTAATTATGCATTAATATAAACCCGAGGCGGACCTCTAAACAACTAGTCTGTGGGTGGGAAAAAATATAGTCAAAACACACCAAAATAGCCACTAGATCTAAATTCGGGAGGGACAATGATCTAAAGGTTAGATATATTGGAAATAGGTGCAGAAAAACAGCAAAAAATCAAAGGGAAAATTGTTGTAAATGAGGTGGCGAAAGGCTAAAATCTGGAGGGAAGCGGAGGGAACCCTAGAGGAATACCCAAAAAAAAAAAATGAGGTGTTTTGTATATATGAATAACCAATATGAAGTGGATCTAAAGGTGAGGGATCAGATCTGAAAAATGGTTGAACACACTGAAATTTCAGACAACTTGCAGCAGCTAAAACTCCTCCTAGAAAGGTGGAGGGTATTGAAGCCCTGGGGGGCTAGGTTCCCACTTTGATGAAGAAAACAGAGCAAGTAGAGGTCCAAAATGGCCAGAGATGGAGGTCAGACAACCCTAAATAGAGGCCCAGGCAAACCCAAAAAAATCTCAGAAAAATTCCTGCAAAAAGTTCAGGTCACAGTTTCGGACCTGTTTTCTACAGAGGTCGCAGGTTTTGGCTTATTTTCTGCGCCTTGGAGGTTCAGGTCGCAGGTTTTGGCCCAAAAAGTGTGACCTGTACTTACGTAACTCTCGAGAGAAGGTTTTAGAAAAAAAATTCGTCTCAGCTGCGACTGATGCCTATCACCTACGCAATAGGTCCAAAAACACATGGAAGTTAAAAATTTTAATGTTTTAGGGTTTTATAGGTTAAAAACAACATCAAGAAAATCAAAACAAGAAGCTGAAGAGAAATCCTACGGTTTGAAGAAACTAGATATGCAAGGATTTGAAAAAATATAGAGGTCGTAATCATAAACCCTTATGGAGTCGCCAGTTGGTAGTATGAATCTTAATCACAAGCGTACGTAAAAGGCTCACTTTAAATGTGCATAATAAACAGCCCTAACAGCAAAGATGGTTGCCAATTTCTTTAGATATACAATTAGTTGACCAAGATAAATGCTACAAAATCTAGATCTATGCAGTAAAAGACATTAAGCAGTAAATAAAAGCAAGAGTTGCTCCATGCATCTAATAGACAAGAGTTGCTCCGTGCATTTTTTAGCAGTGGGAAATGCTTATACAAATGCCCAACCTTTTGGCAGCGTCATCATCTGAAAGGTACACTTACATAGTCCAGTATTTGAATCTGGGTATTATTCCTCTATTGAATCTTAATGGATTCCTATAATCCCTCCCTTATGTCCAGGTGTACCAGAATGCGGGAAAAATCCATCTTTCCTAAATTGATATAGTATTAGTCATGGTATAGATAGGTACCCAATATGTTACCAATGTTGATAAATATCTTGTCCTTCCATAGGTTCAGAGGGAGTCTAGGGAGGCGCACCCAAACGGGGCCAGCCCACAGATGTTCCCTCTCTAGATCAAATAAGGGGATCCATCTCTTGAGGTACACAGGAACAATTTCTACACGCCAGAACTGAGAGAGAACCAAATATGTGAGGTCCTTTGAAGTGAATTGAATGGAAAACCATCCCTTCATCAACGTGAAGACAGTTGGGAGTTCCTATAGGGTATTTCCCAAAATCTCTAATACTCATTGTGTTAGTCTGTTAGCGCTATAATTTTGGCCACGAACTCGACCCACCAAAACCTTGTCCACAGTGCCCATCACATCTGCCATTTGATACCTTCACCAAGGGTGAGTTGAGTGTATTTTTTATAGACCCTGACGCACTTAGTCTTCCTGGATACACGAGGGTGTGTATGGGTGGTGTGAGGCTCAAAGGAAACTGAGGAAGGTGGAGTAGTGACTAAGGTAGAGATCAAGGGGATATGGAGGTCAGGGAGGCAAACATTAAAACAACTAGATGGAGGGAGAGATGAAGGAGGAGCATTACGAGAGGGTGGAGAGAAAGTGTAGACCGCAACAGTAAGGGTAGAGAGGAAGTGCAGAGAATGTGGTTGTATTCAGCAACAATAAGGATAACAGAGGAAGTTATAGCATTGAGGTCAGCAACCATGAACGAGTCAAAATCTAGAATAGGATAGGAAGAGGTAGGGTGTACAGGAGAAACCCTAGGTAACCTGTCAGGAAAAAAATAAGTAACAACTGACAGGGTGCATGGCATACCTGTAGAAAACCAAGGAGGGTCTGACCAGATGTCAGCCAATGTGTATGGGTCCTCGGTGAATTCAAGGAGCTCCTCTTCCATTTTTTAGGGCATGTTCAAAGAAACCGACGACCGCAACCAGGAAACTACCAATAGAAGGTAGCAAGGCAGTCATAACAGTCTAGTGATAACTCAGGTAAGGGTAAGAACTCCGTTGCGTGGGCAGGTGATGGTAACTGTCAAGGTCATTGAGAACTAGGGGATCCCATCAACTAATCGATCTGTGCATCTGTAGGTCATGGGTTCAAGCCCCCCAGCACACAGACACCTTTCTCCCTCCACATATCTAAATTTTATCAAAGATAACAGGATCAATTATCATTCCAATGAAATTTTTGGCTTACTAAGGATAACTAATCTATGGATATCTTCCATGACGTTCAATAGAGGGAGTCAACATGTTAAAGGTGATAGTTTGGATCCCACATTCTTTATAAAATTTATATCTCCTTTTCCATAAACATTAGAGCTCAAAAAATATCATAGGCTCTAAAGCTAAGTTTGTTCCGAACTAGCTATATCTTGAACCACAAATTGTTTTTCACCTCATGGATATGATAGAAAATTGGTGGCTTGTAGGTAGTCTTGTCATGAAATAAATGGAGGTACTAGGTAGGTTTGGAGCAATGAAAAATATGAGAGTGTAGAACATAGAGTGGTGGTGAATGACAAGAAGGAAAGGTTCTTTGCTGCAAATCCATTGCTTTCATCCATTCCTTTATTTATAGATTCTTTCCTTCGGCCTCATATAGTATGGGAGTTTCACATTCAACTATGGAGAGTTCAGAGTAGGAAAAACCCTCTCCTCCTTTTGGCGATAGGAACTTTGAGCATTGAGGCTCTTTTCCTTGTACCCTCTTCTAGAGCATTTTATTTCACTTTTGATTTATGCTTTCAGAGCTTAGATCTTATAGATGAGATTTTCTTGCTTTTATTTTATAGGAATGGCCTTTGCAATCTTGCTCAATATCGTTACTTATGTGTTGAACATATCTTTGACCTACTTGATTTTGGTTATCTATAGGACATTAATAAACCTGTCTTATTTTATATTCAATTGTTGAGCTACCTTAGTGTTTCTTATTTATGTTTTCATTGTTGAATTAGGATTTGTGTTGGTTTCTTTCTATTCTCTTACTATCTCCTGTGAATCTTAACATGGTATCTAGGTGGGTGTGATTCTCACTTAATTTAGCAGTTGATCTAAGACTTTTAGCAAGTGGAATTGTTGAATACTTCTTTGATCATATTTTTTTTAACCATTTCCTAGATTTTTCCTATGGTTTAAGCCCTCCTTCAAGGGAATTGTATTATTTCCTTGCTATGCAACAAGAGATAGGGCATTGCAGATTTTTTTCTTCTAAAAAATCTAGTACCAATGTTACCAGACTTGGATTGAGGAAATAATTGTTGAGTTAAAATTCCTAATAGTTTAACTCTTCTTGGGAAAAACCTAGCAAGTACAAAAATTTAAAGGAATACACATATTTTTATGAAAACCTTTGAAATTTCATTTATATCAATTTTTTGTGCCCATACATTGCATAATATGAATAGGTGTCCAAGGTAGTCACTTTGTGCATTGGGAAAGAGGAAACCTTCACAAGATGCCTATGTTATGATGCCCTAGTTGTGTTCATATATGTCTTACTTGGTTTGGTGTGTTGTCCTCTTAGTCACCTGTAGTCACATTCATTGAAGGAGAGAGCAAAGCAGTAAGAAAATGTAGAAAAAGGTAACTAGTTTTAAAGGGATTTTGTGATTTTATAGGTATTAAGTACAACTCGAATTTGATACACCTAAGATTTGAAACTACTTGTTTGAATTAGAGTTAAACATAGGTTCTTTTGTTATAGTTTCAAGCCCTAGGTTGACTAATGTCTTTATGATATCAATCAGACAAAGAGATTGTTGAATTTAATTAATGTTGAAATTTAATTTTATACCATAGCATTAATCATATGATAGCTAGAAGTCAATTTAGAAGAAACATAAAAATTGATTTTATACAAAAACAATTTTTCCTTATAATCAACATTTCATTCCTCCAAAAAACTTACAAGTTAACCTCCACACTACCAAAAAAACAATGTTGCACAATTATCAAAAATCACGTCAAGCTGCCACATAAGAGAAGGGAGGGAGTTGGCCATGCTCATCATCTAGGTCAATGGTGTAGATTTCAGCACTGAGTTCCTAACTAATAATGTCCTCTAGAGAGTGGCATGTACTGATAGGTCCCTTAGGAGTAATCTTGGATAGCATTGATGGCTCTTGATGGTGACAAAGAAGTCCTAATGGAAGGAAATAAACCGGTAATGCATTTTTCAGCAGTTGTCCTTTTTAGCATTTTTCATTGTCAAATGTTCACCACAGGTAAAACTTTATTATTTGTAACATTTTCCTTTCCAGATATAAAAAAATGTTGAGAAGACATCAAAGATACATTCACAATGAAGAAGATGTTGTGTACCAAAATTTTCTATGATTGACAGAGTCCCATTTTTCATTTTTTATTGATCAAAATTTGTATCCTACTATCTAGTCACATTGACCTATCCCTTGGTTGTTTGTGGACATTCAAAAAATTATCTTATTATCTGATTGGAAGTAGGAAAATATGGGTACCACTATAAGAGTTGCATAGCCTGTGAAAGATAGACGGACTCGTGTCCACTGAAAATATTAAGCCTCATAGTAATCAGAAAAGGGGAGAAATCACAATTTAACCCTATAATTCATAGAACAATCAGTCTGATCAAGAAAATAGAACAAACATATCGATGCTTGTCAAAGAAAATCTTAACATATATAGGATTAAAATCAGTCGTTAAAATAAATAGGAAGACCTCTCTACAGTAAAGGGGAAGAATAAGAGTGTGTGATATGGAGTGTCATTGAGTTTTAGGTGTGCTAAGGAGGGAGTGACAAGGTTATATGCTACGTAGTTCCAAGCCATGCTAGAGTACCAGGGCATGTCAGGGAGTCATAAGGTGTGTGAGGGAGTGCCAAAGCATGCCAATGAATTTAGGGGGTGCTAACACATGCCACATAGTGCCAAGGGATTGTTAGACGTATTGAGTGCTATGGCATGTCAAGATGTAAACTATGTTTCTTAGTTTTTTTATGGCCATGGTTGGATGTGAGCCTTGACTTGGTAATTTTTAACTTGTTAAGTGGTAAAATTTGAATTTTAGCATGAGTAGACTAAGATGAGTTATAGTCAGTTATTATGTGAACAAAAAAAAATTCTTGTTGTAGTAACCGTAACTTGGTCAAGTTGTTGTAGTCAAGGCAAGAGTCGGTCTAGTTCCCAAGTCCCAAAAAAATTAACATTAGTTGTGATGGCATGATAGCTAAGGATGGTTTTCCAAGCAATGAAAAGGAATGCTAACACATGCTGCACAGTTTCAATGCATGTTGAGGAGTGTTAGGGAGTTCCAAGACATCACAAGGGAGAACTAGGTCAAAATGCATGGAAATGAATGAATAAGAGTGTGTGTCAAGGAGTGTCAACAAATTCTAGGTGTCTCAAAGATCATGTGTGTTAGAAGAACGTCAAAATAGGACTTGTACGAGTAAATCCTATGGTTACAATAAGGGGTTTTAGAAATCAATTTCAAACAAATTGAGACCTTGGGTTGGGCACAACATTTTTTTTCCAATGACTTGGTTGGGTTCCTAAGTCACAAAAAAAGTAAGTCTATCTATGAGGGCATGACAGCTAGGAAGTGCCAAGGTGTGCCAGGGAATGCCAGGAAGTACTAACACATGCTAGACAGTCTCAAGGCATGATAGGAATTCCAAGACAATCTAAGTGCTAAGGCATGCCAAGATATTCCAGGTGCAAGGGTGTGGTGCGAACGCATGCTATGGAGTGTACCGGCTAAGTGTCAACAAAACACAAGGGAGAACTAGTTTCAAATGCATGGAAATGAAGTGTCAATGAGTTCCATGTGTGCTAAGGATGGAGTGACAAGGTATGCTATCCAGTTCCAACACATTCTAGAGTTTTAGGGAAGAATACCATTGCATGTAAAGTTCCAAGGTGTGTTAATGTGTTATAAGGAGTGTTAGGGAGTGCCAGGGAAACAAAAGGGAGCACTAGGTGAAAATGCATGGAAATGAATGAATAAGAGTGTGGGGGGGAGTTTCAGTGAGTTCCAATTGTTTTAAGGAAAGAGTGACATGGTATGCTAGGAAGCGATAAGTCATGCTAGAGTGTTAGGGTAGCATGTAGCCAAGATGTGCTAGGTGTCAAGGTGTGCCAACATGTCCTAGGAGGTATTAGGGAGTGTCAGGGAAACACAAGTGATAACTAGGTAAAATTAATGCATGGAAATTAATGAATAAGATTTTGTGACAGGAAGTGTCAATAGTTCCAATTGTGCTAAGGAGGGAGTGAAAAGGTATGTTAGGCAGTGGTAAGGCATGCTAAAGGCCAAGGCAACATGCCAAGTTCTAGGGTGTGATAATTCATGCCAAGGAGTGTTAAGGAGTGCCATGGAAACACAAGGGATCACTAGTTTCAAATGCATGGAAATTAATGAATAAGAGTGTGTTACAGTGAGTTTCAATGAGTTCTAGGTGTGTTAAGTAGGGATTAACAATGTATGCTAAGTAGTGCCAAAGAATTCTAGAGTGCCAGGTGCCAGGGTGTGTCAATGTGTGTCAGGGAGTCTTAGGGAGTGCCAAGGAAACACAAGGGATAATTAGTTCAAAATTCATGGAAATGAATGAGTAAGAATGTGTGATAGGGAGTGTCAGTGAGTTTTAGGTGTGTTAAGGAGGTAGTGACAAGGTTATAGCAGCTAGGCAAAGTAAAGGCATGCTAGAGTGCCACGAAATGTCAGGGAGTGGTAAGGTGTGTGAGGGAGTGGAAAAATTTGCCAAGGAATGAAAGGGGTGCTAACATGTTCCACATAGTTACAAGGGATTGTTATAGGTGCCAGGTGTTATGGCATGTGAAGATGTAAACTATGTTTCTTAGTTGTTTTATGGCCACAATTAGACGTGAGCCTTGACTTGGTAACATGTAACTTGTTAAGTGGTATAAGTTGAAATTTTGCATGAGTAGGCTAAGATGAGTTACAGTCAATTCTTAGGTGAAAAAGGCACAGTCTATTTGTAGTAACTATAACTTTTTCAGGATGTTGTAGTCGAGGAAAGACTTGGTTGGGTTCCCAAGTCCCAAAAAATTAAGGGTAGTTGTGAGGTTATGATATCTAAGGAGTGTCAAGGTGTGCCAAGGAATGAATAGGCGTGCTAACACATTCTATACAATGTCAGTGCATGTTGAGGAGTGTTAGGGAGTGCCATAACATTACAAGGGTGAAATAGGTCAAAATGTCAATGTGTTCCAAGGAGTGTTAGGGAGTGCTAGAGAAACACAAGGGAGAACTATGTCATAATGCATGGAAATGAATGAACAAGAGTGTGTGACAAGGCATGAAATCGATTACAAGTGTGTTAAGGAGGAGTGACAAGGAATGTTTAGAAGTGTTAAGGAATGTTAGAGTGCTAGGGTGGAATGTGACCAAGATGTGCTAACGCGTGCAAGGAAGTGTTAACTAGGAGTGCCATGGAAACACAAGGGATCACTACGTCAAAATGCATGGAAATGAACAAATAATATTTTGATATTGGAAGTTTCAGTGAGTTCCAGGTGCGCTAAGGAGGGAGTGAAAAGGTATGCTAGGCAGTGTTAAGACATGCTAGAGGCCAGGGCAAGATTCCAAGATGTCCTGGGTGCTAGGGGGTACCAATACCCACAAAGGAGTGTTAAGGCATGCTTTGGAAAAATAAGGGAGCATTAGGTAAAAATGCATGGAAATGAATGAATAAGGTTTTTTGACTAGGAGTGTCAATGAGCTCTAGGTGTGTTAAGGAGAGAGTGACAAGGTATTCTAGGTAGTGTCAAGGAATGCTAGAGTGTTAGGGAGACATGCCAAGATGTGACAGGTGTTAGGGTGTGCCAATGTGTGCTAAGGAGTGTTATGAAGTGTCATGGAAACACAAGGAAGAACTATATCAAAATGCATGGAAATGAACGAATAAGATTGTGTGACAAGGAGTGTCAATGAGTTTTAGGTGTGTTAAGGAGGGAGTGACAAGGTTATATGCTAGGTAGTGGCAAGGTATGCTAAAAAACCAGGGCATGTCAGGAAGTGCTAGGGTGTGTTAGGGAGTGTAAAATCATGCCAAGGAATGTAGGGGTGATAACACATGTCACAGAGTGTTAAGGAATTTAAGACATGCCAAGTGTTATGGCATGTCAATATGTAAATTGTGTTTCTTAGTTATTTTATGACCACGGTTGGATGTGATGGGCCTTGTCTTGGTAACTTGTTTAGTGGCATGAGTTGATATTAGACATGAGTAGCCTAAGATGAGTTACAGGTATTTCTTAGGTGAACAGGGCATATGTTGAATTTCGATGACACATTAGAATCTGGGTTTGGTATTAGAATATTTGATTCAAACACACTCAAGTGCCACAATACATATACTTTGTACAATGAAATCTACACACATTAGGGAATAAATTACTGCACATGACAATTGTTAACTTTTTCAAATTTTTCTTCATTAAATTACAAACTATAATATAATATGCTAGAGCTCTCATACCAGGTATCATGGCCCTTTACAATCACACTAATACAAGGAATAAAACTAGGGCTTGGAGTTAGTCCTTTGACAACTAGTCTAACTTGAACAAGAAAACACTTGACCTACTTGTTGATGGTGGAAACACATATCCCTTTCAGTCTGCATGTCCTGAACACATCTGGCGGGTCCTTCGGTCTCCCATTATGCCACTCCTCAATATTCCTCTATCAATGAACTCAACTCCTTTAGGTCACTGAACTCGACTCAAAAAACTTTTCCCTCTATCTACCTCTTTTTTCCTTTAAGGTATGCAACACTTAGGGTTTTCGATCAATTTTTGATAACTTTGTTTGTTAACAGCTCTTAGTGTTACACCAATTTTTGGTCATCTAACCTGTTATTATTAGATGGACCAAAGTACACCATGTAAGACCAATTTTACCCTAAGTAAAATTGCTTTCACTATGAAAAATAAATTAGTAATCCATAATTTATTAAGTTTTTTATGGTCTAAACAGGAAACCCCATGAGAAAATATTGAATAAATCCATATTTGTTTGATTTTCCTCAAGGGATAATTAATTAAACAGAAATTTAATATTCATGGTCATATTTAACCCAAAACAAGAAAATTAATTAGATAAATCACTATTTATCTTATTATTTTCTACGAATAATTATTTAAATAATATTCGTTGTTAAATTTGACTAAATCATTTATAAAAATTTGAATAAATCATTATTTATTTAATTATTACTCAACCACACTCTTAAAATAATAAATAAATCATTTATTTATTTATTATTTACAAATAAATGGATTTGACCAAATTGAAATTATTTTTCCCTCCAAAAAATATAATAACATATTCCATAAAAGTTGGATCTAGATTTGGTTAATAATATTTTAATTATGCACCAATATCTAGACTAACTCAATATTTTGTTATAAATAGAAGGGTTTTTCCATTCATTCACTACCTTTTGTTGCCTAAAGATCACTCTGGATCTATACTTTTGGTATGAATTTGATCCTCCACCATTGTCATATTTTTCTACCATTTTTCTTGTGAGCTCCCTTTGAGTTCCATTTTTATCTGGGTTTTATACATCATCAAGAGAGAGAGATCTTAGATCTGAAGTGTCAAGGACATACAAAAACCCATCGCATTAAGGGGGACTGGTAACATATTTCTATGTTTCCTTCCCAGGTGTCATAAATACAAAGATTCTTTAAAAATATTATTGTCTTGTCTATTGGATGCATGGAGCAACTCTTGCTTTTATTTACTGTTGAATGTCTTGAACTACATAGATTTGGATTTGTAGCATTTGTCTTGGTCAACTAACTGCACATCTAAAGAAATTGGCAGCCATCTTTGATGTTCGGGTTGTTTGTTATGCACAGCTAAAGTGAGCTATTTTCATACGCTTGCGATTATAATTCACACTAACAACTGGCGACTCCACAAGGGTTTATAATTACGAACATTGTTGTTTTTAAAATCCCTACATTACCAACTGCTTCAAACCCTAGAGTTTTTCTTCAGCTTCTTGTTTTTCTTTTCTTGATGTTGTTTTTAACCTTTAAATCCCTAAAACAGTAAAAATTCTAACTTATGTGTGTTTATGGGCCTATTGCGCAGGTGACAGGTATCAGCCGCAACTGAGACGACACTTTTTTCTGAAACCTGATCTTGAGAGTGTTGGAAGTGCAAGTCGCACTTTTGGGGCCAAAATCTATGACCTCAACCTTCAGGGCGCAGAAAACTGCCTAAAGCCTGTGACCGCTACTGAAAACAAGTCAGAAATTGCAACCTGTACTTTTTGCAGGAATTCTTTTGTGATTTTTCTGGGTTTGTCTGGGCTATTGTTTAGGGTTGTCTAACCTCCATCTCCACCCGTATTGGACCTGTACTTGCTCTATTTTACTCATCGAAGTAGGAACCTAGACCCCTAGGGCTTCATTACACTTCCACCTTTTTAGGTAGAGTTTAGCTGAAATAGGACGTTTGAGATTTCAGTATGTTCAGCCATTTTTCAATTATGATCCTGTACCTTCTGTAATATTCCTAAATTAGCATGCAGCTAATTGGAATATTAATTTGTCTCTTGTCATTTAGTTAGATGAATAAATGGGTAGGGAGACCCATAAATCTCTTTAGTATGAATAAAATCCCTCTTAATGTGAAAAGGGATCATCTTCATAGCTGGATAAAGCACCCTCATGTGTGAACAGGGGCTAATGCACATGGACAAGGTCAAGTTTGACCAAATCAACAGTGTTGGTATGGAGGGAGTGGATCATCATGAGAGACAGCGTAGTGTGAATGGGAGAAAGTATCCATGATAGTAGTAACCCTAATGAGTGGGACCCAAGGTGAGAAGGCTCACATTGTTTATAAGGAGGGAAAGGCAGCCATATATGGGTATGTTATTGATTATTGATTTTGTGCTATGTATGACTTCTTGCACTCTCTAGCTGTTTAGCTGAGATTGTGTGTTGTTTAGCGCAGGGTGTTCCCGAGCAAGAATCCTACCTCTTCCCTTGATGTAGCCTCTAGGAAGAGTATTGTACTATCATTTCCACACTTTGGCATTCTGGCCAAGCTTCAGTCTTCAGCTACAGTGCCGTGTCTTTTCATATTTGTGTTGTGTTGCAGGGTGTTGTAGTGGAGGGTTGAGAAACCCACTTTCTGAGCTAATGTTTCAGGGGAGGAAGCATTATTCTCATTGGGATATCATAAAATGAGGTTCTTGAGCTTTCTTTTACATCTTATCACCAGGCCAACCTATTCCCATCATCTACAGCACAGATCCCCTCTTTGACTGCGTTATTTCAGTGAGCACTTGCAGTGGAGGTTTCAGTACTTGATTTGGAGGGTGAGATATTCAGTGTTGGGATCAACCTTTCACTTGAAGGATATGTTGGAGGAGATCTATTCATTTAGATATCATTTTCAGCCATATCCATCCATTTTTTCAGTTGTAGCTACTATTCAACCCTAGGGCTGCATTCCAGCATTTTTTAATTTTGGGTATTTCCTGAAACCCTTTCTGGGTTGTCTAGGAAAGGTGTTTGGGAGTCTATATCTTCACTCTCAGCATTATTTGAGATATATAATAGTATATCCATATTGATATATCATTCTTGGAGCATTTATGCCCTAAAATTGTGTTATCTTAGCTCATGGAATTTGTATGGCAGTTATTCTTCATGTATTGACATATTTGTTAGGGTAGAGGCTTGTTTTTTAATTGCTTGAGTGACTTGATCCTCAATATATTGTGCCTATTATTTGGTGATATGTTTAATAATATGGTTTTAAATTTGTCTCATGTAATGATGTGTTGATTTATTCACTGTTATTTCCATTATTGTGTTCAAATATTACTTCTTCCCCATTTGGGAATATTACAGTGGTATCAGAGCATAATCTTGGCTCAACCTGTGGATCTCAGCCATTATGCTATCAGGAGAACAAGAAGAAGGAAAAGATATAAGAATGATGCAAATATGAGTTTTATCTCATCTCTTTTCAGATTTAAGAGGAACCTCACTAACAAGGTCAAGCAAAGAAAAGTGGAGAAAATCAATGAAACCACACTAGGGTTTCAAGATGAGGAAGGTCCATGTACTTCCTATCAGCAAAAAAAAATAACCAGTATTGCATAGAGCTCCAAAGAAACATGTTATGCCCTTTCCTTTTGAAGGAGAAGACAAGAGGTTTGGATATGGAGGGCACTTAGATCATGAGATTTTGAGTATCTTACAGAATATAAGTTTCAACCTAGAGCTTTCAAGGAGAATCTAACTCTCCCACAGTTCATTCAGCGCAAAGAAGAAAGAAGACCTTGCAACAATAGATTTATGTTGCCTACATTTGATAGGTCATCCACATGTATAGAAAGAGCTTGGGGAATGAAGTTGGATGCATTTTTCCTGCTACATCCAGTAGTAGAGAGAGAATTTGTTGATATTGCAATGCTACACCTTGAGGGTGAAGCAAACATTTGGTGGTTCAGCCATTTGAGTCATGCAAGAGTGACTGCATATGAATATTTTTCTCAAATCTTGATCAAGAATTTTGACAATAAGAAATAAGAGGAGAAGAAACTTCCACCAGCACTTGCTGCAGGAGCACTTGCATCAAGAGAAAGAACACTTGCACCTTTGCAAAGTGGTCTTGATCTCTTGACATTTAGATTCCCATGCACTATTCTGGAGATGCATGAGGAGGAAGAGACTTGTACTAGCACTAATGCAGCCATAGAGGAGCAATTGTCATCATCAATAGTTGGGGAAGTCATCACACTAGAGGAAGGAACCCTTGTAGCAGTACAACATGTTCCCAAGTTTTACCAAGGTATGCACATATGTTCATTTCCTATTATTTCAGCACATCATATGGAGGATTATGGAAACATGCTATCATGGAAAATTCATGACCTAGGGTCAAAACACATTGCTGATTTGGCGCAGCAAACTATCACTGCGCTGAGGACCCTTGAATTGTTCGAGGAGGAGATATACAGTCATCCTAGTTATTAATTGTTGAGTTGCGCACAACTCTTGGGGTTAGAGTGTAAATTTTTTTAGGATAGGATGAGTATTGTCCTAAAAAATGCAATGTAGAACCATGTGTTCAGCATTGAGCATGATCTTGAGACAAGAGACGCACCATCATGGAGATCAGCAGTGCTGTCAATGAGTAGTAGTGATGAGTTGGGGGCCCAACTGATATTGAGACATTCTGATGACCAACACACTTGTGTAGCAGTGGATAGGAAGATGATTGATGAGAAACATCTTATCTTTCATTGTTGTGATGGATCTTTCTTGATGAGAATTTCACAGCTCAATGAGAATATTTTTCTTTCAGCATACTTGGATCCTTATGGATTCAACTTGGTCATTGATGAGTGGTCTTCATTTGGAGATCTCCAGAAGATTTCATTTCAACATCCCATGAAATGAAAATATAGAAATATGATTTGGGAGGATTTTATTCTCCATTGGAGGGATGCCAATTTTGAGCATGATGATAGACACTCACCATTGGTTAGATGGGTGATGTTGATGAGAAAGAGGTTGGAAAGCCACTTGCAGATCTAAGACACAGGGCAGCAGGATGAAAGGTTGTGTTGGCTACTCTTGAAAGAGTTTGGTTAGAATGTGACATATCCTACTCCAAATGGAATTTTGGTGGTTGGGATTTGGTATGGCACTTGCATCATATGGAAGCAAGTAGTTTGGGTGCATTATGATGATATGACATTATTCATGTTAGACATCATGTTTTCACCTCATTATTTGTATGATGGAGGTGTGGGGAGGCAACAAGAGTTGTTGTTTCTTGGGAAGCTCTTGGGAGATTATGGGTTGATTTTCTCCCATACTTGGCATGACGTTGCAGGAGTAGGTGATGGCACTATCATGATACAAAGGGGCTACTCCTTAGACTTGGAGGATCAGGAGGTAATTCCACTTTGGAAGGAATCTCCCATATATATCATCATTATGGTAGATGACTTTGACATTTGGCATGTCAAATAATGGAGCTATGAGATGACAGGAGCCTTATTACAAAGGCCAACAGCGCTGTCACTTGGGGGCTTGGGTTTGTTGATGGAGTGTTCCCAAGATAACTTCACATATGATGCACTTGAGGGACCAATAGGAGATGAGAGTGATGTAGTAGTGAATGGAGACATCTATTACCAGGATATGATCTTCTTGACTTGGATCTCCAAGCATAAGAAGAAGGTTTTGCATCCAGCACATGGTTCATTCCTTTTCATGGAGATATGTCATACCACTATGGAGGGCTCATTCATGGATATTATTATCAACCTACTCTCAGTACATGTTAAGAATTATGTTTTTTCACTTATTGATTATCTAACACGGTATTTGCATTCTCTTACCATCTCTATACAGTGCATTGCTCCACAAGAGGGCAAGCCTCTATTTTGGCTTCATGGTCATTTTGGGACCAACATCAATGATAGCCATCTCATGTATGGCTTTGGGAAAGTATTTAACTATTATTTGTATAATCATTTGATACATAATTCCATTTTCTATTTAATAGTAGATGTGATGACATGCACAACTAGCAATTTGTTGGGAGACAGCTTGCCATGTTATTTTTTGAAACAGTAGTTAGAAAAACTATGTTGTGACCACTTGGGAAACTGTTGGTACCTTCCAGCACTGCATGAAACCTTCAGTATCTTTCTCATTTGGATTCCATATGATGATAATGTCATATTCACTTTATATGGGATGGTTTGGGCAAGAACCAAACAGTGGGTCTTTGAGGATCCAATTGCCTTTTTGCTTCATAAAGGAAACATTATTGCAGCCCAAATTTAGTAGCAGCTCTACACTATTCATAAGTGGAGAGAGAGACAGCATGGGATGGACAATTTGATCCATCATGTTCAGCTATGCAGCCCACCTAATTTTCAGGAGCCTAGGGTGGAAGGGTTTCCCCATGAGTTACCAATTTGGAGGGTGACTCATTTTGTATGGATGATAGCTTGGGGATGGAGGCTTCACATGGGAATTATAGTTCCAAATATATTTCAGATTCCATGCCTCAAGAAGGCCTCTAAACAGCATATAGTTTCCTCCATGGGTATTTCACTTTTTCATGATGATAGCTATTTGGGATTGTCACCAAAATCTAACTTGCATACTTGGGAGGAGCAACTTGGAGATTTATTGATGAGAAAACATCTTGTTCCTTGGAGGAGCTTATCATATGACGATGCTACAAGGGGAGGAGAGGAGGCTCTTCAGTTCTATCCTTGCAGTTTCTTGAGGACAAGCAACATTTGGGAGGGGAGGACTATAATATTCATAAATTAGCATGCAGCTAATTCGAATATTAATTTTGCTCTTGTCATTTAGTTAGATGAATAAATGGGTAGGTAGGCCCATAAATATCTTTAGTAGGAATAAAATCCTTCTTAATTTGAAAAGGGATCATCTTCATAGCTAGATAAAGCACCCTCATGTGTGAACAGGGGATAATGCATGTGGACAAGGTCAAGTTTGACCAAATCAATAGTGCTGGTATGGAGGGAGTGGATCATCAATGAGAGACTGTGCAGTGTGAATGGGAGAAAGTATCCATGATAGTAGTAACCCTAATGAGTGGGACCCAAGGTGAGAAGTCTCACATTGTTTATGAGGGCAAGGCATCCACAAATGGGTATGCTATTGATTATTGATTTTGTGGTCTGTATGACTTCTTGCACTCTAGTCTAGTTGTTTAGATGAGATTGTGTGTTGTTTAGCACAGGGTGTTCCCGAGTGGTAATCCCACCTCTTCCATTGAGGTAGCCTCTAGGAATATTATTGTACTATCATTTCCACACTCAGGAATTCTGGCCAAGCTTCATTCTTCAGCTACAACGCAGTGTCTGTTTAGAGGTGTTGCAGGGTGTTGCAATGGAGGGTTGAGAAACCCACTTTCTGAGCTAATTTTAAAGGTGAGGAAGCATTATTCTCATTGGGAGATCAGAAAATGAGGTTCTTGAGCTTTCCTTCACATATTGGCACTAGTCCAACCTATTCCCATCATCTATAGTGTAGATCCCCTCTTTGACTACGTTATTTCAATGAGCACTTGCAGTGGAGGTTTCAGTGCTTGATTTGGAGGGTAAGATCTTCAATGTTGGGATCAGCCTTTCACTTGAAGGATCTATTGGAGGAGATCTATTCATTTAGATATCATTTTCAGCCATCTTCATCCAGTTATTCAGTTGTAGCTACTATTCATCCCTGGGGCTTCATTCTGGCATTTGTACTTTTGGGTATTTCCGGAAACCCTTTCTAAGTTGTCTAGGAAAGGTGCTTGGGAGCCTAGATCTTCACTCTCGGCATTATTTGAGCTATATAGTAGTAGATCCATATTGATATATCATTCCTATAGTATTTATGCCCTAAAACTACGTTGTCTTATCTCATGGCATTTGTATGGCAGTTATTCCACATGTATTGACATATTTGTTTAGTAGAGGCTTGTTTTTATTATTGCTTGAGTGACTTGATCCTCAAGATCTTGTACCTATTATTTGGTGATATGTTTAATAAGATGGTTGTACATTTGTATCATGTAATAGTGTGTTGATTTATTCACTTCTATTTCCATTATTGTGTTCAAATATTGTTTCTTCCATATTTGGGAATATTACACCTTCAGATCCATTTCAGATTGGTTATTCATCCATCCAAAACACCTCTTTTCGGTTTTGTTTGGTCCTCCTCTAGGGTCCCCTCCATTTCCCTTCAGGTTGTAGCCTTTCACCACCTCATTTTCAGCACTTTTCCCTCTGGTTTTTCGATGTTTTATGAGCCTATTTCTAGCAGATCTAACCTCTAAATCCTTGTCCCTCCTGACTTTAGATCCATTGGCCATTTTTTGTGTGTTTTGACTAGATTTTTCCCACCCATAGACTAGTTGTTAGGAAGCCCGCCTCCTTGGGTTTAGATTGATGCATCTTTAGCTATTTATTTTATGTCATATTCAGTTTACTTTACTGTTATTTGCAGATTTATTTACATATATACAACACATTTTTTCTTTTTTCTCTACACACGTCTAGGTTTAAAAATTACAATTAACACACTTAACACGCACACCCTAAGTGAAGAGCGCCTAGTTTACACCACTAGGCCAAGACTATAACATTGTAATCAATTGATCCCGCACCTCTCTGCGCTTGTTTCGAAATTGTAATCATTTGATCCTGAACCTCCTTGTCCTTTTTGGTCTCTCTTCCTTCTGTGACCCATCTATTTTTTTTTCATCATTGCGCCCCCAAGGTGTGTATCCTGGAGACTTCTTGGCCTTCATCCTCAGTTTCCATTAGGAATAATTACTCCCCCACGTAGGATTTTAGTTAATCCTCCATCGAGTCCCCATTCTGACTCCACTTCTGGTTCATCGGGTTCCCCTTCTGGTTCAATCCTCAGTTCTCCTCCTATCACCTTCACCATGTCTAGTTCAGGACCTAACGTTGGTGGTAGCCCCGGCCCTAATGATGGGAATACTACTAGTGGGTCCACAACAAGAACTATCCCAGCTGCTCCCTTTCTCCCTTATACGGTAGGTCTTAGTCTTCCTGATTTTAACAAGTTGATCAATGACCCCATACACCATGATCCTGGTTGGCCTGCTATGCCAACCAAGCTCCCTTCTGACATCCCCAAGTTTGAAGGTATTTCTGGAGAGGATCCTACAAACCATGTTTGATCTTTCCACATGTGGTGTTCATCTAACTCCATCATTGATGACTATGTACGTCTTCAGTTCTTCCAGCGTACGCTTACTGGAGAATCTTCTAAGTGGTATGTTGATCAGGCTTCCTCCTCTCATACTACTTTTGTGACTCTTGCTAGGGCTTTTATGTCTTACTTCAAGCTTCCCCTTCGTTATGACACTGGTATCAAACTTTTGACCTCTTTCCATCAATCTTCTATGACCTGCCTGTCCGATCATGTCCAAGAATGGCGGAGAAGAAAGAGCCTATGTCGAGCCCCTACCTTCGAAGACCGTGTCTACATGGACTAGTTTCTCATATCCCTTTTGCCTGTTATTGGAAAATATGTCACATCTCATTTCCCTTGGACCGAAGAAGTTGCCCTCCAGATTGCATTGAAATATGACCTGATCTACGCATAGTCTGGTTATGTTTATACCATCTTACCTGATCTCCCTAGACCTGGTGGTGCCAACACACTGGGGGAATCCCATGTCGTCGACGGTATCATTGGAGCCCTTTCTCATTCGTAAACTCATCCTCCCATGGGTTATGGTTTCCCTCAGGGAGGGGCCAGCTCCTCCAGCACTTTTCCCCCTCCCGGTAGCATGTATCCAGGATAGGACATGCCTCATCCTTTTTTCCCAACCTTTTTACCACAATGTTACTCAAACTCCTTATTTTCCGTATCCGCAACCTAGTTCTCTAGCTACTCCAGCATTATCACCTCAGCCTCCCTTGCCTTCTCAACCCCTGCAATAGCAGCCACCACCCCCCCAGGGGTAGGTGTATGCACAGCAGGGCACGACTAATCCTCCTACTTCCAAAAATAAGAGGAAATGTAACCAAAACCAATCTTCCCAAGGTAATCCAGGGAACAATCCCTAAGGGAATGCACCTAACACTGCTAACCAGCAACAGGGCACATAGCCCAAGCAGGACACGCATGTTCACATGAATAAGGCTTGTTCTTGTTGCGATGTCTATGGTCACTAAACCCATGATTTTCCTCTTTTACCTCAGATGCGGAAAATGTGGGAATCTTAAGCAACATCCCGAGGACAGCAAGCCTCCCCTTCCATTCCTCCACATGCTGCACCTACCCAGCCGGCTGTGTTTACCAATCCTTTCCCCCTGCAAGGATTCGTGGCTACCCAACCCCCTGAAGGTTAGACGGCCACTCAACCACCTCCATCTAGTACCTATGATTACCAGATTCTCATGATGAACTCTGACCAACCCATTACCATTGACCTCAACCTTTAGACTCGGTCCCGTCAGTACAAAAATCCTCCCACTAGGTCTGCCCCTGAGCCCCCTTCTTCAGGTTCCACAGAGCCTCCTTGGACAACCAATGTTCCTTTACAGATCCCTCAGCCTAAGGCATAGGTTCATACCAAGATCCCAAAGGGACCATTATGCCGAAACGTTGCTTCTGGTAAATTTTCTCATTTGTATAGTAGAGTAGATGATTTGGCGCAATCCCCTACTGCCATCTCACCACTAGAACTCCCCCAGTCATGCCCTTTACAACAAAAATATCTACTAACTACCATGGGTGTTGTAGATCCTTCAGATGATCGTTTGATCATAACGATGTTCATTGGTCAGAACATCCTCCCCTTCCAGCTTCTGTCACCTTACAAATCCCTGTCAAGATATGGAATGCCAACGTTTCTCGTTGTATCATTGATGAGGGGGCATCCACCTGTGTGATGTTTTCTTTGGTTTGGAAACAACTTGGATCTCCTGAGTTGGCCCCTTCCATTATCACCCTCTGAGCGTGGGATGACCACTCTTCCTAGCCCATAGGCATGTTCCCCAATTTTCCTATTACTATTGCAGGCAAGATTGTTTGTATTGGCGTAGAAGTCATTGATGTCCCCTTAGATTACAACATTATATTGGGTCATAGCTAAAATTATTTGATGTCTGTTGTTCCATATACGGTTCACCGTAAGATGTGCTTTCCTCACAATGGAAATATTGTCACCATCGACCACTTGACATATTACGAACCGAAGTCTCAGACCTCCCTTGAGTCCATCATCTCTTCGGTGGCCAACAAACAAATAATAGAACCTTTGACCAATGTCTCACTCGGAGTCTACAAAGACTCCTCTTTTCTTGGTTCTTTCCCTGGTATTTCTCCTCCTGTCTCTGATCCCAGCTCGTCGAACGTTTGCATGATGCAATCGTCCCAGTTCGACCTCAAGCAGCCCACTTCGAATATTCAGTAGCCCCACCCTCCGCAACCTTCTCCTAGAACCTCGACTCAACCTTCAGGGCCCCCTCATCAAGGCCCCTCATCTTCAGTTGGTATCCATGAGCCTCCCTATCCTCCTAGCATGGTTCCTCCTGGCCTTAACCATCTCAAAGTTGTCCCACCTAGCCATTACCCCTCCGGTCAGGTACCATTTCTAGCTCCCCCTCCTGGAGTGTTTTCAGTACATGTTATGGCTACCTTATCCCTTCCTAACATGACCCTTGGGATCCCAGTCTGGTACATAGATCCCCCAGCCACTATCCCGCCTAGTCAGCCCAAACCTTATCTTGTTTTTACCCCAGTTCAACTGGTCCCCATGACCCCTCCCTTTGCTTTTGTGCCTCAGCCACCTCAACAGGAACCTACTCCTACTGTGAAAGCTTCAAGTGAAGGGGGAAAAGCTCACAAGAAGGCACCTAAGGACAAGGCTTCCCTGACAAACCTTGCTCCTCCTCAGCCTCCAAAGCATACCACCCGGTGTGCTTTGTGTGATGTTTTTGTTCATGCCACCCATACCTGTCCTGAATTGCCTCACCTCAAGCCCATGGTCAACGAAACATTTCCAGAGTCTAATATCCCTGAGGTCTATGTCACTATACCCGATTCAGTCCCGAAACTCAAATATTTGCACAGAAATCATCCTTGTTATTTGTGTGATTTCCATGGCCACTATACTCACCTCTATCCCCACCTCAAAGAGTACCGCTCCTCTTTGGAAGTGGCCCTCCAATTCAAGGCCAAGCGCAACGAGTTCACCTCTCCCTTGTATGCGAGTTCTGCTTCAGTAGAACCAGAGGACCTGCCTCCTCCCATTGAAATTCCCCCTCCCGATGTCAAGATGATGGAACCTTTTCCCACCATTTTCTACCTATAATCATCCATGAGACCCATGGTGGAGGACCCCTCTGGGACTTCCCCTCCAATTTCACTTGACCTCCCTTCAGCGATCACCCTAGGCTCAACATCAGTAGATCCCTTATCTTCTTACTCTTCTGTCACACCCCATGACGTTGTGCATGTGAGCCTTTCTTCGCATGATGATGATTCAGGTAACTCTATCGCGTCAAGTGGTCCCCCTTCCTCCAGTCACCCCATCTTCCATTTTGATGAAGACATTATGGAAGTAATGATCGACCCTCACTTTCCATGGGATGATATGCACCATCATACGTACTTCCTCCCACATTAGTGCCATGAAAATTATGTTGTGGAAACAAAAGACTTCATTCCTGATGAAGTTGATTGGTTTAGAAATCCCATCCTTGCACCTGATGCTTTCGAAGAAGGAAATATTGCCAATATCTCTCCCACCATTAAAATCCACATTTCTGAAAAACCATAGGTAGAAGAAATCATTACCTTGGGTGACCAATGCACCCCAGAATAAATTGAGGCTTACACCAAGCTATTCAAGGAATTCCGCGATGTTTTCGCCTGGTCCTATTTGGAAATGCCTGAAATTTATCTCGCCATTGTCGAACACCATATCGATACATCGCCCGATGCTAATCCTGTCTGTCAGAAGTTGAGACCCATTAATCCTTTCAGATGAGAGGATGTCAAAGCCGAAATTGATAAGCTCAAGCAAGCTGGTTTTATCTATCCCATTGAATATACCACTTGGGTGTCTAATTTGGTTCCCATTCTCAAGAAACAAGGCACCATCCGTGTCTGCACTAACTTTCATGACCTAAAAAAAGCTTGTCCCAAAGACAAATTCCCCACACCATTCATTGACCAAATCATTGACGAGTGTGCGGGGAATGAGGTTCTATCCTTCATGGATGGTTTCTCTGGATACAACGAGATTGTTATCCATCATGCTGACCAGCTTAAGACTGCGTTCATTAGTCTGTGGGGAACCTTTGCCTATAAGGTCATGTTGTTCGACCTTAATAATTCTGGAGCTACTTTTCAACGGGCCATGTCTTACTGTTTCCATGACCTAGCTTATATTATCCTTGCTTATTTAGATGACCTCACTACGCGTTCTAAACATCGGACACAACACCTCCATGATCTGCGTACCGTCTTCCTCCGATGTCACAAGTATAATATCCACCTCAACCCGCTGAAGTGTCTCTTTTGTGTTCCTGTTGGCTGTATTTTAGGCTTCATTGTGTCTAAATATGGTATAGCACTCGACCCCTTGAAATTTCAAGCCATCCTGGAGCTTCCTATTCCTTGCACCTTACGCTAGTTACAAAGCCTCCAAGGCAAAGCTAATTTCCTTCATCATTTTGTACCTGTATATGACACCACCGGACATGGGTTCCTTAGACTACTCAGATCTAACATTCCATTTTTTTGGGATGAATTTTCTCCAAAGTCTTTTGATGCTCTGAAACATGCTTTCACCTTCGCTCCCTTGATTCGTCCCCCTAACTTCGATAGGAATTTCATCTTGTACATCTTAGCCTCCACCCATTTGATCGTTGGGGTCCCTATTCAGAAAGATGACAACGAAATCGAGCATGTTATCTATTATATCAATAAGAACCTTGTAGGACCCCCCATATTCTACTCACATGAAGAGAAATTAGCGTTGGTTTTCGTGTTCTCGATGCAAAAACTTCATCATTATATCCTCATGCTTTCCACCAAGGTCGTGACTAATTCCAACCCTATGGCCTTCCTATTGAGCCATCAGATCATCAATGGGAAGTATGCCTGTTGGATCATTATCCTCCAGGAATTTGATCTTGAATTTGTCACACCAAAGAGTAAGAAAGGTTTAGCCCTCGTTGAACTCATTTCTAAATTACCTACCAGTACGCAGGATCCTCCAGTTAATGATGATTTTCTCGATGAACATTTTTTTTCCATTACCACAGATGATCCTTGGTATGGTGACGTCCTCACTTATTTGTGAACCCAAAAAATTTCCCTCCATTTTGATCGTGATGCTCGATGACATATCCAACACCAGGCCCCCTGCTACCTTCTCATCGGTGACGACCTTTATCGTCGTGGTGTAGATACTTTCCTCTGTCATTGTATCACGCACGCTACATTTGAGCAAGTCCTCAATGCCTGCCATAATGGCACTTGTGGTGGCCACCTCTTCGGTCTCGCCATTGCCCATAAAATCATGTGCCCTGGGTATTTTTGGCCTTCTCTCTTCGGTGATTGCATTGAAGCAGTCAAACACTGTTCCAATTGCCAAAATTTCACCCCTAAGGTGCGAGCCCCTCTGGCTCCCCTCCATCATGCCATCTCAGCTGGTCCCTTTTGTAAGTGGGCCATAGACTTTATGGAGTGTCAACCTCCATCTGCTGGTAACCACAATTATATCATCGTGGTGGTTGAATATTTCACAAAATGGGTTGAGGCCATGCCAACGTTCAACAACACAGTACCTACTGCAATCCTCTTTTTCTTTAACCATGTTATCGCTCGATTTGGAGTTTTGAAACAATTGGTCTCGGACCATGGCCAGAATTTTAAAGATGAGATATGGCGTGAGCCATACTCTCTATTGGGATTTGAGCACCAATATTCATCCTCCTATTACCCCTAAGGTAATGGCCAAGTTGAAGCGGTCAATAAAATCCTTAAAACCATGCTTCAACGGATGGTGGATAAGCACAAAACCAATTAGCACCTTATAATCTTCCCTACTTTGTGGGCCTATAGAACTTCTGTTAAAACTGCCACCGGTTTTACTCCTTTCCATCTTTTTTTTGGTAAGGATGCATTCTTACCGATCGAGTATGAAATCCCTTCCCTTCATCTAGTCCTCAAACTTCTCCCTGACACCCAACCTTTAGAAAAACAACTTATCATGCTTGAGCGCACTTCCAAAGACCATCGTGTTGCATTGCAAAGCACCGAAGCAGCTAATAAACACACCAAAGCTCAATATGACTGAAAATTCCACTCTCATACTTTTCACGAAGGTGATCTTGTTCTAGTGTATGACCAGGCCCATGATTTCCTCAGTCATGGGAAGTTTGACTCATTATGGCTAGGTCCTTACATCATCAGTAAGGATTTAGGTAAAGGGGCATACCTCTTAGAAGACTTCGAAGGCCTCCCCCTTCCTAATCCTTGTAATGCACTCTACCTTAGGAGATATTACCCTTAGCATTTCCTTCCTAAAATGCATGTTCTATTTCTTTTAGGTAGCCAGCTTGTGACTGTTTGTGATTTGATACTTCACCTAGAAACCTTTTTTCCAAGAAGGGTCACTTCACCACTCCTCAAAATCAAATTTCTTCACTTGCAACAATTGTACTTGGGGCACCACTTTGCCTCCATACTTGTCCATGCTTGTGTCGATTTTCATCGTGAGTAACCATCTTGTACTCAAGCTTTTATTGTCCCCACCAGACCTTTTCTGTGTGGCAGCATCATCAAGTCGCCCTTGTTTAGAGAATCTGAGTTGAGTCATCATCGCATACATGGAGTCTATCCCGAGTCCCTTTTTATCCCACTATAGTCTTCCATCCTTCCTTCCTTGGTTCCTCTCTTGTGTCACAAATTGTGGCCTTCATTCATATTGTCCCCTATCCCCTTTGATATTGTGTCAGTTACTACCAGTTCATCTATGCCCTTCATGCTCTAACAAGGGAAGTTTTCAGCCTGCTACTCAATACCCCCATTCCACCATCATCCTCGGTGTCAGTATATCAGTTGCTCTACTATTATCTCTTATGCCTTAGTTGAGGAACCCTTATTTCCTCACCTGTGGTGGACCTCCTTCTGTCGAAATCAGCACATTCATTCCAGAAGACAGGTCTAGAGGGCAGTGTACCTTGGTTCCAGCTTCCACTCTAGTTCAGCACCTCGGATCAGGCAAACGAACTCTTCATTTCCCTTTGACTTGATTTTTTCTCAGCTCCAGCTCCTTACAGCATGATCGAGGTCCATATACTTGATGGTTCAGTGATGCAAAATATTTTACTAGTGATTCTCAGGTGTGTGTGAAATGTTTCAGACCTCATGAGGGGGTGGCCCTTCAAGTAGCCCCCCACATGCCCAGATGACCTCTCCATTACATCCTTCAATGCAGCTCCATATATTTTATGGTTTCAGCCTCAGCTGCTTAGATCTGCCCACTTTTTCCATACTGCTACTCCAAGATGACAAGTCTAGGGCTATGGAGGTTTCCATTCTTCTCACTGACTCAATCCTCTACAATACAGTGAACTAGAGCTAGTTGGCTATCCCACTTGACTGTTGCTTTATCTCTTCAAAATTTTCATGTCCTTAGGCCCAATACACCTAGCCTTATACCATTCTTTTTTTCCTCCACAAATATAGGACTTAGGGCTCTTCTTTGATAGTCGCCTAACAACCCTCCAACTGTACTTGGACTGCCATAAATTTTCCCAACCACAATCAATTATTTTACTATCTAGTGCCCACAACACTGCCCTCATCTAGGTCTCTTCATATCTTCAACCTAATAGTGATTTGAGTCCTCTAAAAATCACTATTCTTGTGTACCAATTTCTTTGTTTTCTAATCTATGAACAAATCTAAACTACTCCTCTTATCAACCTTCTAACAATTTGTATATGACTGAACTAGGGTCACAAATCATCCACTAACAGTCCATTGACTATTTTTTTATAGGTTGCTTCAAATCTCTGTCCAAAGCTCTATGGAAAGTCCACCAAAATCAACTCCTCTTCATGTCAATCCATTCCTCATATGGCACGTTTCTTCTGCTCAATCTTATACTCAGGTTCCACCTTCCTTTGGATTTTTTTATCTCTGCAAATACTTCTACAAACCATATTCCAAATCTGTGGTATATATTGTAGAGATAAACCTCTCTCTAAGGGTCACAACTCCTCTTATTCTACGCATATTTGTCACAGTATAAATGGCATAGCTTATGTACTAAACATTCTAGGAAACCTCCCTAACTATGTCATTATACTTCTATTTTAATTGCTTTAGAACAAACCCTATCCACCCATAGAAAAAAAAAAACAAACATTGCTTCCATAAGAGACTCAGCCTATCTCATATGGATCCACAGATTTTATGCATTTCTTTGACTTAATATTGACCTGAACTTTAGATCTCTATGACCCTCAAACTACATTTACCTCTGTCAATATTACACCTTCTGCTAGTTTTGTTCTTGACCTAAATTCTAGTGAAGACCCTCCTCCATTGGTGTTGGTATTTATCATAGACCTTGCAGCCTACTAACCACCACAAGATAGGGTCTCAACCCTCTCTTCTATTTTAAAATTTGTTGTGGCCTTCACACAGAAACATCACTGAAATCAAATGCCCAAATTCTCATGAGCCGCCTCTATTGAGCTCGATCTTCCATAAGAGAACCAACAATATTCCATCTTATTTCCTATCTCAAACCCATTAAGGTATGTGACATTCTTGTGAACCCTCACATGATGATATTAATCTTGGTGGATGATCATGGCCTTCCTTTAGCAACCCTTACTAAGCCCTCTAACTTGACCTGCTTTAGGAATACATCTCTCCTAACCTGCTTGATCAAATGAGCTCCTTCTCACTTAATTTTCTTGCCTTCATACTAAGGCGTACTTAAATATATTTTCCTAAATAGGTCTCTTAAGAATCCTCTAGAACTTAAGGGCTTTATCCACTTAGACCTTAGGAAATATTTTTTTTCATTTTTAATTTTCTTTTATATTTTAAACCCCATCTTGGGTCCAAATCCCCTTCGCTTGGGTTCTTTGCCCACAAATCCTTTTGTCACATAAATCACACAAACCCATCTCACTAATATTGTGGAGTACCTCCAAAACTACAAAAAACAACAACATATTCTAGCTATATTAATCGTAACTTGGTCAAGCTCTTGTAGTCAAGCGAGGACTTGGTTGGGTTCCCAAGCTGCAAATTAAGTAAGGGTAGTTGTGAGGGCTTGATAGCTAGGGAGGGTTAGGGCATGCCAAGGAATGAAAGGTTTTCTAACACATGCCAGAAAATGTCAATGCACGTTTAGGAGTGTTAAGGAGTTGCAAGACATCAAAAGGGATAACCAGTTCAAAATGCATGGAAATGAACAAATAAGAGTGTGTGTCAGGGAGTGTCATTGAATTCAAGTGTGCCAAGGACGAAGTGTGTTAAAATAACTTCATAATATGATTTTCAAGAGGAAAGCCTACGATTGCGATAAGGGGCTCGACAAAGCAGTTTTAGACGAAGGGATACTTTGTGCTTGGCACAACACTATTTTGCCTCTATTTATTATTTTTATATGACATGTGGCACACTTTGGTCGAATTCTCGTATTTTAAACTATTTTAGACAATTTCATACTGTACATTTTTTTGTATAAGTTTTGGGGCACTTGCCTTGTGCCAACTTATATCTTGTGTGTCTTGTGTGTCTTGTGTATCTTGTGGTTCTTGCAAACTCTCAGTTAATTCTCTATTGTTTATATGAACTCGACATACATGTTAAATATTTCATATGTAAGCTATGTTGCTTATTTTTTTTATGGACATGGCTAGATGTAATCATTGTCTTGGTAAGTTCTTAATTGGGACAAGTTCATCTTGGACATGAGTGGCCTAAGATGAGGTATAGGCAGTTCTTAGGTGAACAAGGTAAAATCTACTTGTAGTAGGTGCAATTGGTCAAGTTGTTACAGCTAAAGTAGGGAAATGTCACATGAACTGCAGTAGCTAAGGACTTGATTTGGTTCAAAAGTCATGAAAAAATGTAAGGATAGTTGTGAGGGCATGAGTGTTAAGGTGTGTTAGGGAATACTAAAATGTGTTAGATAGTTCGAAGGCATCTCAAATATGCTAAGATCTGTCAAGTGATAAGGCATGCCAAGATGTGAAAGGGTGTGACAATACATGCCAAGGAATATCAAGGCAACAAAAAGGAGAAACAAGTTAAACTACAAGGAAATGAACACATACAAGGGTTTGAGAGTGTAAAATTCTATGATCCATATCATATTAAAATAAAATAAATCTTTCGGGAAATCGCATGATATATTTTAGAACCGACGTGTTTCGAACTACTGAATGTTGTTCATCATCGGGATAATGAAGATTAACTACATTATCCTGATGATGAACTACATTCAGTAGTTTGAAACTCGTCGGTTATAAAATTTCTCATGTGATTTCACGGAAGATTTATTTTATTTTAACATACAAGGGTTAATAAGTCATCAATTTACCTTTTCTAGGAGGGGCATGCTAGGCACACGAACACTAAGTGGTAATAGGTTCCAAGTTCCAAGAGTTATTGAATTCTAAGTGCCAAATCATCCTTTGTTATTTCTCATCTACTTTCCAGTAATTTATCTCAAATCAATTTAATATTATACCAAGGCATATTAATCAATGCTAGACATGTTAATACTTTTCAACCGCCAACATGTTCCAAGTGTCATTGTGTGTTAGTGATTCATACACATGTTATGAAGTGGAAGGGCATGTAGAAGAGTGATAAGGTGTGACAAAGTGTGCTAATGCATGTTGAGGAGTGTTAGGGAGTACTAGGGAAACACAAGGGAGCACTAGCTCAAAATGCATGGAAGTGAATGAATATGAGGGTGTGCTAGGGAGTGTCAACGAATGATATATAACATGCCAAGGATGGATTTAAAAGGGATGTTAAGCACTAGTAAGGCATGCTAGGGAATATCAGGGCATATCAAGAAGTGAGAGAGTGTGCTAGGGAGTTCCAGTGTGTGTTGAAATGTGCCAAATAGTGCCAATACATGCAATATGTTAAGGCATGCTAGGATGTGCAGGGTGCCAGGGTATGCCAATATGTGTCAAGGAGTATCAAGGCAACAAAAATAATAACCAAGCTAAAAGGTAAGAAAATTAACACATAAGATGGTTAAAATTTTAGTACTTTATCTTTTTCAAAACGGGCATGCTAGGTGCATTAATAATAGGTTCCAATACATGCCAAGTTTAAATGTGTGCCAAGTGCTCATGTATGTTAATGGATGCCAAAGTGTTATACGGAATTCTAGGGACTACAAGAAATGCCAACACATGTTAGGAGAGTGTTATGATATTCTAGGGCTTGCCAAAATGTGCTTAGTTGTCCTAGTCATGGCAAGATTTTCTAGGTTCAAAGATGTTCTAATACATGCGAGGTGCCAAGGAATTTTAGTGTGTGCAAAAACATGTTAAGATGTGCCAAGAATGTTGAGGAGTGCTAGATCTCTCTCATTAATAGAACTGAGAAAGCTTGATTATGTTTTAAATTATATTTTCTACACACACTAGTGGAACTTTATCTAAATGGAATTTGTTAGATAATAAACCTAATAGAGATGAATCTTGTATTGACTCTTAGGAAAACTATATTCTCATTGATTGAGGGAAATGATACACACTAATTATTTCCTTGGAAAATTGATTGACTCTAACCATTATATGGTCTTGGACACATAATGAAAAATTCTCCACAAAAATGATCTTAAATTGTTATCTTTTGACAAAAAATATAGTAACATGCACATAGTGTCATCAAAAACTCATTGGAATGATCAATGATGACAAAAAAATTTCGACCGTCACCAAAAGTAACCAAAAATAGCATTTTTGAGGGTCAATAAACTATCGTCACTAGAAGTGTCACCAAAGAGAGAATTAATGACGGGCCTTTAACAACCCTCACCAAAAGTGTCACTAAAAATGGATTTGGTGACAAACCTTAAAGGATCGTCACTATATGCACTTACAACAATGTTTTTTAAAGGAGTGTCGCCATATGTGACATTGGTGACAAACCTTAAAGGTTCGTCACATGCATTACCCTCCCCAATGTCCTTTTTTATTTTAGTGTTTCTTCCTCCAACTCAATTGAATATGTGGTCATCCCTTTTAAGACCCATTGGTTAGCCCATGAATGGTATTAATAACCAACTTCCTCTAACTCCCAAGAAAATATCCTTCCCCAAGATCTGCAATATGTGTCGCAATATCTCACACGGTTTAATTTTAACAAAAATGGCTACATTATTTACAATATGGGAATTTTCTAGGGGTATCACAAACTCCACCCCCTTGGAGGAACATTGTCCTCGATGTTCATATTCTTGAACACAAATATTAAACATGCTTGACTCAAAAATGGATCATTGTGAGTTTTACAAGTACATATTGATTACAATCATATTTCTTTTTTGTATGCACAGTTGCTTTCCCAGCAACTCAATCGACATAAAATTTCATTAAATCATCCATTTTCAGTGGCTCTTTATGCTTCTTGACATGCATTGTCCAACTTTGATGACTTTCTTTTTCAAAATTTTTACTTGCCTCCATTTCCAATGTTTTTTTCCACTATGCTTGGTGCTCTTTCAGCAACAATTTTGGCTAATTACTTCCTGAGACACACTCAATGTACCCTTTATCAAAATCCATCATTCCCATGACTATTTTTAAAACTACATTCCTATCCAACCATCCCCTTCTCTAATTTCTAGTCCCTCGGGCGATTTGGATCCTCTTTCGTGCATCCATTCACCTTCCAAGCTCCCTTGGAAAGGTTTCCTCACATCGGAAGAGTTTCATAACTGAGGCATTTACATGCCGCAACACAACTCATATACATCATGGAATTCTTCGTGGAAATAGGTGGTTAATATTAGGTTCCAATGTGTCACCATAATGGCCCTGATTTTATGCACTCTTCTATGTTCAAGTTGCCTTTGTTTAACTTTCATCCAACTTCATTCACCCAAACTATGAAGTCCAAATTCATTCCTACATCATAGGCATATATTTTCATGATATTCATCATAAAGAAACTAAAATAACATAAATTACACCTCATTATCATATTTTTCCATGAGGTGAACCTTACAATTTTCATTTTTCTTCCTATCACAGTGTTGGTTCTCAAATTGGTCCTTAGTTAGAACGACTCAAGGACACATTCATTGAGGACTTTAGAGTCCTCCTGCTTTAGGAATTTTAAGTTGACCACCTACACACCACAGGGGGTATCCCTGACTATATTTGTATGATTTTCCAAAACACGAATAGAATAAGGTCATATAATGATAAAATAAGACATTGTAGTAATATTGTCATATTAATATAATACATTTCAATCATTAACAATCGATGAATAATATAACTCATGCATCCATGATAAAATTAAAAAACTTTACAAACATAGAAGGTAAAATAAAATAATAAAATGTAACACACTGAATGTAATGAAATATAGGTACTTGACACAGTAAGTACACTCAATGATAATTCGTATGAATACTACAACATGTGAAATTATTCTCCTCTTTTTTAATTGACTCCTAGATAACTAATGATACTAATATTAAATATCATAATCCTTTAACCAAGAAGATAAGTGAGAGAATATAATGATTATAGAGTTTTACCAGTATCTCAAATACATAAATATTACACTCACAACAGATAAATAAAGCGTAATAGATTGAAAATACGTAAGGAAAACACACTTGTTAGCCCCAAAGGCAATCTCTTGGAACTATCCTTAAATCAAATACCTGATATTGCATTCACTCAATTCAATAATATGAATACCAAAATATGAAGAGACTGGCTTAAAAGGAAACTACCAAACACAGAACAAGTCATGCATTTAACATTTTAAATTTTTATGGACAAACACATATGCAAAAAGTAAATTTGTCAAAAATACAGAGTTATCTCATCAAATGACGAAGATCGGTGTATCATGTACAAGAAGATACATAAAAAAAAAAAATTGGTTCCTCTGGTCAACAACCACTCCATTATAGGAAACGGGGTTTTAAATTATAATAACATAAGTAACTGTCTCGAAATAATTGTCTTGAACTTAATCGAATGTCGAAACTAAAATTAAAACAACTTAAACTTTTTATAAATTAATTAAAATATTATTATCGCCTCCACGACTTTTTACCCTTATTTTTCTTTGACGTGCCCATAGGAGAGGAACTTTGAGCTTTGCAAATTCTAGCTACAGGAATCTGAGTTGTGCTAAGTGGGATCTCACTCCAATCCTCTGGTTGATCTGTTTTTTATTGCATCAGTTGAACAAGTTGAACATCTTGAGTGGCTGAAGCTTTTTGCTCCAGAATAAGGTTTTATTTTATAACCCTTTTGACCTAATTAATCTGATCCCATTCTATGGTTGACATCCACTGTACATTTTTATAATTAGTTATTACTACAGTTAGATGAGATCTGATCTGATAATGTGCCATGGGAATATTTTGTATTAACTTATTGATTCCAGCTAGGATGGTAAAATCTCTACAGAGGTCCAAGGTCTTGCTCTGTATTCTTCAACTTATCATAAAATTATTCATTGGATATCAACCAGAACTCCTTTCCCCAGAAGGATGGGATGCTAAATCTGGAAAGATAATTCCAATCGATCCTGAAATCATCGATATCTTTAGAGGCTATGTTCAATTATTCCCGCATGTGTTGCATCGCACTATGGTTTTCTTTCATCATACAAAGGGAGAATACGCACTCATCCATTGTAGGTAAACTCAATTTTGTGAGAGTGTCATCTTCCAGAGTGTTTATAAAATTGATGAGTGTCTCAATTTCCTTCAGCCTTTCTTACAACACTAAAGTTGTGCTTTTGGCCTCTAAATTGGCACTCTTAATTATTTCCTTTTCACAGTCAAAGAGGATATCTACATAGGCTCTTTCTATTTAGATTTTTTGTTTAATATCCCTACAGATCTCTTTTTTTTCCCGTATGAGGACCTATCTTCCTATGGTGGTTACTCTGATCTCTTTTTTTAAGGTTTTGACTTTTGATTGATTTGCTTTAAGTGTATTATGGGTTTTTTCAATCTTGTCGTTATTTTGCACTACTAAATTTTCCTCCCTCCTCTCATCTCTTATTTTTTCTTGTCTAGCCACTTCAAGTTATTGTTCTAATTGAGAAAACTTTATGTGCAAGAGCTTTGAGCCTTCAGCTTATGATACTTTGTAGATGTCAAGGGCTTGATAAATTGTAGCTTTATAGTCTACAATAGATTTAAGATGTTTCTCTTCTCTTGCACTAGACTCCTCCTATAAAACCTCCATCTAGTTGTATTCTCTATTGAATTCTTCTTCATTAATTTGATCGGAAGTTTTCATCTCTTGGAGTTGAGTCTCAATTTCTTCTCTCCTTTCGAAAGCTTGTATTAGTATCGTATCTTCCTAATGGTATGCAAGCCTTTAATCTCTTTTTCTTTTTCCTCTAATAACTTCTTAAATGGTCCAATTTCCTTGAGTTGGTCGGCTTGACGAATCATGTGTCTTCCAGCTCTTTAATATGATTAGCTATGGTTCTCAGAGCTACCTATGCAATGTGTAATTGGTCAGATACCTTTTCAAACATACCTTGTATCTTTCTATTTCTTGTTGTTGATTTGAGTAATTATTTGGCGACGATCTCTCTATATTTTCAGTGCAAGTTGATCATATCAAGGTTTGACACTTTTCCCAAATTAGTGGACAAGGAGGACATGCGAGAACCTACCATGTGTTGATGCTATCCTAGTTGTGGATGGATTACTATGAGATGAAAGGTGTTCATTTCAAAATTGGAAGAATAAATAAATCTTGGTCCAACTGTGGATACCATGTCCTTAAGTATTTTTTCTTCTAACGACTAATACTTCTCAGGTAACAGGGCTAACTATATTCCCATTGTCAACATTGACTTCCCTTCTGCAAAATTGTGTTTGATATCTAGGGATTGTGCCCCAAAATCCTTTCACATGGTTTCTTCAATCGCTTTTTGCATCTCCTTATTTAATTGTTCTGCTTATTTTTCAAATATCTTAGTATCAACATCACTTTCTTTTACTATCACCCGATGTAATGCTTTTTTTTTGGGTTTAAAATCTCTGATTTCTTTTTTGTTGCTCAAACAGATGAGGCAGGTGTTGATAGTTCAATGCCTACCTCATGAACTTGCATCGCAATTTATATCATATTTTGGTGTTTTTTTCCTTCATTTCTTGTGGTTGTCTTCATTACCAACTGTGCACGACCATCCAATGGAAAAATGGTGTTTTCTAGATTTTTTATTTCTATCTTTCTTTCATGTATGTAAGATGATAACTTGACCTGCTTTCTTAGTCCTGGAATAATCGTTAGTGGATCATATTCTAGCATTCATCATTCCATTGTCCAAATGACAACATTTCCCTTTCTAGGGCATCTATATAATTTTTGTTCTTAGCGATTAAAGGCGAGATAGAGTAAGAATAACTAAAGAGTGCTCCTTTTTATTTGAAAAAAAATGCAATTCATTTACAATGATTTTTTTTCTAAGTACTTCATTATAAAAAAGTAAATATGAGATATATTTCGATAATTGAAAAGGTTTTTTTCAAAACCACACAGACGGATTAAAGATAAATCAGGGTAGTGGAACCAACTTCCCATACTTTCTTCCTCAGCGAGTCTGAGGATTCTCCGTTGTTCCTATGAAATTATTTCTATGGTCTTCTCAGTGAGTCTTCCCTTCAAGTGAAACGAAAAACATTCTATGTACTAAGCATAGGAATTAGGAAGGCATTCTGGATATATTACATTAGTCCATTTTAAAACCTCATTTTCTTTATCGTTTTCATATTTAATATTTAGGAGGAGTTTAGTAGATAAAAAATAAGAAGGATAATTAAATAATATAAAATGGATCAAGTATGTACAATGGTGACATAAGTTGATTGGAATGGCAGTAGAAAGGTCGACTCTAATAGCTCGTACTAAGTATTTTGAAAATTTTATTACATGTTGGTCTGATTTCAAGGTAATAAGTCGAATAGATAGTAATATAGACTCGTCCATTTTCAAATCATCTGTTAATCCAAAAATAATAGAGAAAAGGGATTTCAAGGTCTTGTATAAGGGTTTTAACAATTGGTAGGCATAGGGAACTGTACTTTTAGCTTTGGGTCAAGGCTTTGAAGTATACTTCTAAAAAATTCCATTTCATCCTCTTTGGCCTAGGTAATAAATTATTGGTCCAATACCTTATTTGTTATGTCAATTCCTTGCAGTCTAAGGGAGAAACGATAAACCTATTATTCAAGTTCAAAATTCTTAGCAAGCAACAGAATATAATTCTGGTCGAAATGGACAGGGGGAAATGTAGTAGCTAAAACCCTGGACTTTAAAAGGCACAAGTCTTCATCAAAGACATTTGAAGAGGAATTTAAAGTTATTTTAAGATTCGGTGACTATTCTGACATATTTTCCATTTCTTAAAGGCCATGGCAGAAGATCTTACCTAGTTAGTGGCAACAGTGTTTCGGTCTCAATCCTCTGTGCATAAGATAGCTCTCACTACTCACATGCTTCCAAGCAACATGCAAGGGGAAAAATTTGGTGGAATTATGTTTTAATTTGGTTAGGAAGTTAATCAATTGAATAAGAAAATATTCTCATTGTCGTTGGCAGGTTCAAGGACTGAGTAAGGGTCCCATCCATCAAGTGGGTCATATGGACTAAACATCATGCATGTAGTAGCCCGATATATATTTATGTGTTCGGCATGAGCGGTTGGGATTACATCTAGTCAATGGAAAGTGTTATCACTCTTGCATTTTCAAACCTGATGTAATCCAACAGTCATTGGATGAATTTTGAGTGGACGATCGTGATACGTTAGGTGGAGACTCAGGTTTTAACTCCCTCGCATATTCACATGCGATAAGGTAATTTTGCACGTTAATTATGCATCGGAAAGTATAGTTGTCGAGAAACTGGTAGAGGCTTATGTTCATCAGGGATAGTAAGGGAATTAAATTTTACGTAAATTATGACCCGATGGGATATTGTACATCGTTAATATTGAAAAGTAATATGATCAAACATAATATATGTGGACTTGATACCACCCTCTCCCAATTAAAAAAAAAGTAAATTGAACTTATATAACTTCAAATTATTATTTGAAGAGGTTAGGGGTGGGGTGATTTTTTTTTATAACAATAGGCTCCATCTGGGGATGATATCGCAGAGGATCAAGAACGTATACTGGGTTCATTTTCATTGGGTTGGGGAATCTCGCTAAAAATTTTAGCTATGAACTGTCAGAGGGGAAAGCTCCATACATGCATTGATCTTGTACGAGTTGAGGCACGAATGAAATCTTGGATGTGAAATATGAAAAAAAAATGGAAATCAACTATGGACACGACCCAGAATGATTATGGTTGGTATAATGGGGTCGCCAACCTTTAATCCTAAACCATTATCCGCAATAGTTTCATGGTAAATTATATATGTGCTTCAAAGAATGGGAGATGTTCCAAGTAGGCATGACATGAGGTGTGAAACCCTCTGTTGAGCCCCAAGATTGTTCTTTCTTCCATCATACTTCACTCCATTTTCTTTTGTCCATTGTTATCCCAGGCTCAAATGATCAATGACATTAGTTAAAATTACTTTAAGAATGAATATCATGGCTAACTTGCTAAGTTTTGTGATTTTGTCATTGTAATGCATTTTGAACTGAAACTAGCTACAGAATGCAGACATTCCGTAGCTAGTTGCCAATTTTGCAACTGTATTCACGTTCAAGCATGTTCCAGGTGTCCTCTCAGGAAAATCCACACATGGGTATATTCCACATCATGCCCTCAGCGTTTGTTGCTCACCATGAAGAATGAATGGAATTCTGGATGTGGTTTTGTACGTGGGAACTCACACAAGGAGGAAGACTCCTAACAGGACAAGGACAGTCCAGATGTCCTTTGTCACTTTACGCTTCCATATTTAGAGTTCTAGTACGATTTTGATATGAAAAGACAATGATCCCCGTATTATCTCAAGTTCTGTTATGAATATTTGTTATAAATGTACTCGGGAAACCGAGAGACAAGTTCTAGATTTTGATTAGATTTCGTGGATTGACTGCTATATTTCTGAAGACCGAGGATACTCTGTTTTAAGTTATTTTCCTTTAATGAAGAAGACAGCATTTCTTTGAACACGTTGAGTTGATCTTGAGTTAGATTTCATGCTACTCTGGTGGTAGAGGGCCCCTACCTCCTGAGCGGCTTTACTTTTTGCAATTTAGATAAGTATCTTAGTTCGTTTTCAAGTTTTTGAAGTTTACGTTCATAGTTAATTTCATTAGTCATTATAGCTATACTTTTTCTAAGAAACTCTTCCAAAAGATCATTATAATGAATGAGAAATGGCTGTAGTGTTATAGATTTTATTTGCAATTCCTTTCATTCATTATCACAGTTAAACTTACTCTAGTAAAATCTTCCAACATATCATTATGATGACTAAGGTATAACTGTGATACTGTAGGATTTAGTTGCTTGTTTACACTAAGTAGCATAGCTAATCTTACTCTTAAAAGCTCTTCCAAAATATCATAACAATGAGTAGGAAATAGCTGTGATGTCTTAGTTTTTAATTGTATTTGCTTTCAGTTTTCATGTTTGCATTCAAATGCATTGAATTGTACAGCCAGAATTGTTCTAAAAAGCTCTTCCAAAATACCATTCATGATGAACGAAATAGGCTGTAGAATCCTATAGATTAATTGCATGATAACTTAGTTAGGGCACTCCGGAGGAAAATTTCATTTAATTCATGCTCTGTTATTTCATTTCAAGTTTGATAATGGCTTGTTAGTTTAGCACTGTTTACTGTAGACTAGTAGCACTCTAGTTCAGTTCTAGCTTAGCTCACTGTATTTACATTCCACGTTTAGTTGCCATCCATTGCATATTAAATTGCAATAGTTGTTAAACTTAAATACCACAGCCTTCATTATTTACAAAACTTCTTTTGTTCCAAACCTATATTAACTCATAATCATCTGGACAGAAGATAGTATCAGTCCAAGCCCTGGAGTACTTTTGCAACCTTTTTACCATTTCACAAACAAGCCTTTCCTCAAAAGACTATTCTAAAAGGAAATCTATAACTTTTGAGTAAGATTTAGTGGTGTTAAACTAAGTTGCAGAACAGAATTAGGAGCTAGTTTTAGAGTAGAGATCTTATGATGTTACAAATGTTCTTTTCCAAATATGTTTCAACAAACCTTTAATCATGGATGAGATGTTGTATCATTATAATTTGATTGTTTAATTGTTTAGTTAGAATAATTTTTACACTTAGCTGCCCATTTCTCAAGCTCTTCCAAAACATCTTTAATGAAAGAATTGGACAAGTTAAGTTCATGTTGTGATTTATTTTCTTGAAGTCATTATCAAGCTTTGTATTTTTCTAAGTCATAGTTTAGGTTTGGTTCTGTTTCAGTATTTTCATTTGGCATTTGTCATCAATAATTTAGGCTTCACTCTGTTTTTAACTAGTAGCTTCTTTCCACTAGCATTTAGATCTTTCCCTTGTGAACATAAAACCATAAAAAATCAAAAACATCATAAAAAACTAGACACAACGCAGTAAGAAACAAACACCTAGGCACATACAGTGCACCTCACTTCAGCAGTTTACCAACCCTGGTTGACAATTAAATGAACTCAATTTAGGAGACTAGGTTGAGCACAAACATTTTGGCGTCGTTGCCGGGGAAGTGAAAACTAGGTAACCTTTGTTTCTTAACTCCCAAAAAAAATGATATGCGTAGAGAGAGAGACTCAAGGGGTAGATTCATAAGAAGCAGAAGTAGAAGTTTGATTCCTAGAACACCACTTGTTTCACTTAGACCAAGAGCTAGGTACACCTTCAACTCAGACCCACATTCCATGTTTTACTGATCCTAGACTTCTAGAAGACCTAAGATCAGATATTCCATTAGAGAGACCTTCCACTTCATCCACTGAACCTGTCTTAGAAGAAGATCCAAGGACTCCTGTTAGGGACACAAACTTTTCCACTTCCACAGAAGAAGAATCAACCATGGTAGAAGAAGGAGGAGGAGGAGTCTTTAATGGAGAACACACATTATTTGGAGGGGGTAGAGGTAGAGGTAGAGGAGAAGGAGGTAGATGTGTAGAAGGAGAAGGAGGTAGAGGAAGAGGTAGAAGAGAAATGGGAAGCTCTTTGGGTTCCCTATAATAGATGAAGAAACCAATACAACCATGAAAAAAATTTCACCCTCTGTCCTTCCAAACTTCTATGGACTTAAAACTGAAGATCCTGAAACCTTCCTATTTGAATTTGAAATCCTGTGTAGAACTTATGACTACTTACAAGATGCTCAAAAACTTAAACTATTTCCTTCAACATTGAAAGGAACAACATTGAAGTGGTTTATGAGTTTGATCAACAGTTCTATTAGGACATGGGAAGACATGAAACAAGCATTTCTAGAGAGGTATTTGGATTATTGTATGGCATTCAATCATAAGGAGGAAGTGTTTAAGATGTTACAAAAATAAGATGAAAACTTGGAAGATTTGTTGGAGAGATTTCATTACAACATCAAAAGAGCAAAAATGGAAAACTTAGATCAAGACACCTTAAAAGCTCTTTTGTTGAAAACAATTAGGGATGAATGGTTGGATATCCTTAACATGATGGGAAAAGGGGATATATCATAGCTCACATTACCTAAAATATCTGAGTTATGTATCAACATTTCAAGAGGGAAATCTAAAACTGTAAAAGGTCCAAGAGATCCTGCTCTTGCAAGGGCAAGTAAGTCTGCTTCTGGGACAGTAAGTAGGTCAGAAATAGGACATATGCTTGATGATTTCAAATCTGACATCTTAGGGAGTCTTAATGAACAAATAGACACCCTTAAGTTACAAAACAAGCAAAAAGCCAAATCTGATGCCTTAGCAATCTTTTGTCCCAAATGTAGAAAGAAACATGCCTTGAGAGAGTGCCCTTTGGATGTAAAAGTTGTAGAGACTTGTGTCATTTGTTCTGAAAAACATGAGACCAAGAATTTTCCTTCCCTTCCTGGTCTCAAAGCTGTCTTTCAAGAGGAAACTCCTACAAACCCCACAGAATCTCTCAATTTTGTCTCTAGAAGGCCTTGGCAAGGACCTCAAACACAAGGATTCCATGATCAAATGTATAACCAACCTCCACCTTGGAATTCTTGGCAGCAACCTTGGCCTCAATTTCAAAATCAATCTCAAGCTTGGGCACAAGGAGCACAAATTCCCTATGGAAGATACTCTCATTACTATCAGTATCCACCATCCTATCCACCATACCCACATTTTTCTCCTCAAAATCCTCAAAAAAATTATCAACAACATCATCAGAACCTACCACATCAAAATCAACCACTTCCATTACCATTTCCTCAAAAATCAAATCAATTTCCTGCTCAACCCATACCAAACCCCAACAATAAAAATCCTCAGAACACATACATGATAGAAGGCCAACAGTTTCCAACTTATTTAATTACTCCTTTAGACCTTAGTAATGTTCAACTTAGGTCTGGAAGAATACTTGAAAAGAGGAAACCTTCTGTGATCATACAAGAACAAGATAACTCTGAGGAAGATTCTCTCCGGGTGAATAAAAGTCTTGAGGAAGACACGTCTTTTCAAGACCCAAACACTGAAAAATTAAAGCAAAAAGAACCAATAATTTCAACTCTTGTATTAGAGCAGCCATCAACATCTACTTCTACACCTCCCTTTCCAGAAAGATTACAAATTGATAGAGGTGTAGAAAAACAAATTATGGTAACTAATTATGATTTCCTAGATGAGCTGAGAAATGTTTGCATTAAGATTCCATTATTACAAGCCATCAAGGAAATTCCAAATTTATCCAAAACAATAAAGGAGTTGAGCATGAAGAAAACAAGAAAAAGAATAAGAGAGAAAAAGAAAATTCAATTGGCAAGAAAAATAGCAGACATTATGATGGGTAAGATTGCTATTCCAAAGTATCTAGACCCAGGAAATCTAGTTGTTAAAATTCACATCAATGGAATTGAAATCCAAAACACACTCCTTGATTTGCAAGCGTGATAAATATCGCACTGAAGTGAAAAAATCATGGATAAGCCAAACTTCCTAATCTTCTCTTACACATTATTGTTAAACGGAGGCTGGATACGCGATCAAACCTGATGGGGTAATAGAAGACATTCCAGTGTCCCTAGATTCTTGGGAGTACCCTGTGGATTTCATGATCCTAACTCCTACGAATAATCTATAAGGAGGGCATCCTGTTATATTAGGAAGACCTTGGTTGGCTACAGCTGATGCTTTCATCAGTTGTAGATCTAGTGATATGTACATCTCTGATGGTAGTTCAACTAAGAAATTCACTTTGTATCCTCCAGCTAGGACAATTACAGATTTATATGATACTCAATGGATAGAGGATGAACAAGACTTACAACCTCTCTTCACAATTTCAGAAATTAGTGAAGATAATCAAATTTTGAATACTCTAGAAAAATTTGAATCCTCTTCAGAATAAAAACATGAACCATTTCAAGAGGGATCCAACATTGAGTTTTTGTCATCAAGACAGATTTCTCTTCATTCTATGGATAAATTTGGCAGCTCTACAAGTGAGATATTTCCAGGCAAAACTTTGAACATAAACAAGAACCTAGAAAAATCTCAACAAGAAGAGTTAGTCAAGATATTACAGAGACATTCTTTTGCATACATACGTAGAAATTACACAACAACATGAAGCGTTAGTGGTGTCTTTCGTTGCATAATGCAGCAAAGGAAAAATTGTAAACCAATGGGACAACCTCAAAGACGGATGAATCCAAATCTTAGGGAAGTTGTTAAAGAAGGTACAAAAATTGTTAAATGTCAACTTCATCTATCCCATTTCCAGAATGGTAGGTGGGTTTCTCCTTTGGTAATTGTGCCAAAGAAAAATGGTAAATGGAGGGTATGTATTGACTACCGGGAATTAAACAAAGCTACTCTTAAAGATCATTTTCCCTTACCTTTCATAGATTAGGTGTTAGATACATTAGCGGGAAAAAAGTACTTTTCATTTCTAGATGGGTTTAGTAGTTATAACCAAATTCAAGTAGCACTTGAAGATCAAGACAAAACCACATTTACCTGTCCTTGGGGTACCTATTCTTACCGAGTATTGCCATTTGGATTATGCAATGCACCTGCAACATTTCAAAGGGAAGTATTAGGAATCTTTTCAGATCTAATACATGATTGTGTAGAGATATATATGGATGATTTCACAGTTTATGGAAACACATTTGAAGAAGCCTTAACAAACTTGGAAAAAGTTTTAAAAAGATGTAAAGAAGCAAATCTTTCACTTAGTCATGAGAATTTTTTTATGATGTTTACTGAAGGAATTGTTTTAGGACATCACATTTCAAGGGATGGGATTAGAGTTGATGAGTCAAAAGTTGAAGTCATATCTAACTTATCTATTCCAAGTTGTCAAAAATATGTTAGGAGTTTTCTAGGATTTACGGGGATGTGTGAGTTTGTAGAAAACACCAGACATTCATCGCTCTCCTCTTGAGTTAACAACAAGTTGTGAATTCAAATGGAATTTTGATTGCCCGATTGGCCTTTGAAACCACGAAAACAAAAATTTACGAAGCACTTTCTATTTTCAGGGAACCTAAAGCTGGAAGTTACCTTTTCATATCTAACGGTCTCGATACATCTCTAGGAGCAGTATTGGGAAAAAAAGACCCGATTCCTTATGCCATCTACTATACCAGTAAAAATTTGACTCCTTCAGAGTTAAACTATACTGTAACTGAAAAAGAGTTTTTAGTTGTTGTTCATGCCATAAACAAATTCAGACACTATATAAGAGGCTATGAAACTTTTGTTCACACAGATCACTCTGCAATTAGATATTTAATGAACAAATCAATTACTAATGGCAGAGTCATAAGATGGTTATTGATTTTACAATAATTCAACATTACATTACGAACTTTGAGCCTGAAAACAAAATACGATATTGTTCTTTGTCTAGACTCCAAAAGCTTATCAAAGGGTAAACCTCCCGATTTGAAGATCAATTTTACGATGAATATGTAATTTTATATCACGACTTCTTGGTTTTCGACATTGCCTGATGTTGGTTTCAGGAAAATTTCCTTCAATAGTGAATGCAGAAGGCAAAAGAAAAATAATTTATGACAGTGCAAAATATTCATGGGTTGCTAATGAGTTGTACAAGACAGGTCCAGATTTGATCATTAGGAGATGTGTTCGAGAAGATGAGATGCCTGAGATTCTCAAAGCATGTCATGATGAACCTTCTGGCGGACACTTTTCTGATAAGAGGACAGCCTATAAGATCTTTCATTTAGGATATTATTGGCCATCCTTGTTTAAAGATGCTAAAGAGTATGTCAAAAGGTGTGACAGTTGCCAAAGGGTAACGAAAACTTCTCCTTCAAGTGAGATGCCATTACAACCTCAGGTACATATTGAACCTTTTGAAAAATGGGCTTTGAATTTTTTAGGACCTATTAGTCCTCCATCAAGACAAAAGAGATATATATTAGTTTGCACTGATTATGTTACCAAATGGGTAGAGGCCAAGCCATTACTTTTACTAATGAAGCATACGTGGTTAATTTTCTTTTGAGGATATTTTTTACTCATTTGGTGTCCCAAGAGAAATTTTTCGGATCGAGAGTTGAAAAGTTACATCAAGGCTAGTGGAACAAATGATGAGTACAAAATCAGACACAGAAAATCTACTCGCTATCATCCACAAGCAAATGGTCAAGTGAAATCTACTAATAAGGTCATTGAAGGGATCCTAACAAAGACTGTTCATTTACATAGAAGAGATTGGGCAGATAGGCTTCCTGAAGCCTTGTGGACCTATAGAACTACATGGAGAAGCACAACAGGTCATACTCCCTATGAACTTGTTTATGGAAAACAAGTTTTGTTTCCCATAGAGTTTCAGATTCAAACTTTTAAAATAGCAGTTCAGCTAGGACTTGATCTAACAGAGGCACAAAAGCACATATTGGAGCAGATTAATGAATTGGATGAGATCAGACAATATGGAGTTCAGAAAACAAGTATAGTCCAACGACAAAGGACTAGATGGCATGACAAGTACATCAAAGTTCAAAGAAGGTGGTATTTGGGCTCTCTTGTTTGATTCAAAATTCAGGATTTTCAAGAGTAAATTTCAGACACATTGGCTTGGGCCATATAAAATTGTTCAAATTTTTGATAATGGGGCAGTAAAAATCAGAACTATAGATGAAGAAGAGGTCACTTTTCTTGTGAATGGTCATAGACTGAAGCTATATCACAAACCACTCTCAAGAGAAGAATTTGTCAAGAAGTTCCAAGAATGTAGTGATGTGAAGTTAATGAAGAAGAATTCTTCTTCTTCATCAACTTGATTAAATTTTCTAAAGTATTTCTTTGAAAATATATATATATATATATATATATATATATATATATATATATATATATATATATATATAAAACAAAAAATAAAAATAAATAAAGTATAAACATGAAAACCAATCACTGATTGGCATGATTATACAGGAAAGATAGGGTGAAAATCAGAGTCTTTCTGACACTCTAACTTTTCCATTTTGTTTCTGCAAGTAGCTGTTACAAAATCATAAGTTTAGATCCATTTCACTTATGATCCATCTCATTTCATTTAATTCCATTTACTTATCCATCCATATTCCATTTCATTCATTCATTCATACTTCACTTCATTCCATATTTCAGTAATCTCATTCCATATTTCATCCAGCTCATTTCCATATCAAAATTTAAAGTTTGATGTCTTTCTGCAATTGAATAACACATTTCATGAATTGCAGGCCATTTCTTATACTTTTCCACTCCATTTCATAAATTGTAATCCATCCCACTCCATCATTCACTTCATACATATCCCACTATACCATATTTCATCATCTATCTTCACTCATTCCATATAATATTCCACTTATATTCCAAACCACTCCATTCCATGATTAAAATTCTCTACAGGTACATTCTGTAGCTAAACAGACATTTTGTAGCTAATCAGACTTTCCGCAGCTAGACAGTCATTCCGCAGCTACAGATCCTGAAGGCACTGATCAGCAGACATTTGAATTGCAACAAGATGATCCGATATATCCATGAACAAGAAAAATCAACAAGGATTATGAAGACTCACAAAGTAATGATTTCAAGAGGAGAACAAAGCATATAAAGACCACAAAAAGCAGATGAAAAGCAAAGGTAAAAAGTTCTGATTATAATGGCATATCATAAAAAACTTTAGTATAGTTTTAGTTATGAATCATTCGAAAAGTTTTTTTGATTATTTTTATTGATCATGCCAAATATACCCTCCGCAAAACTTTGGATAAAAATCCTTCATTTCAAATTCTATACCCGATCATCATCTAAGCGGTTAAAATGTTGAAGTGATTGATTTTCTCACGTCACCCAGCCAAATCATTTAATGATGATTTTTGAATCCATTGTAAAATATCTCCGCGGTCTTTTCACTCATTGATTTGTTTTCTTCACCTCACTTCATTAACTCGTTCCGTAACCACTCCCTATTACTCCATCCCGTAGCCAACCCTTCATCATTTCATTCTGTAAAACAGAGGTATCTCTATCACCGTGAGCAGAGGTATATTATTTTGAAAGTTGAAGCCACTGTCACCAAGAAGCAGAGGTATATCAATTTGAAATTTGAAGCCATTATCACCGTGAAGCAGAGGTATATCAGTTTGAATATTGAAGCACTATCACCGTGAAGCAGAGGTATATCAGTTTGAAGATTGAAGCACTGTCACCGTGAAGCAAGGGAGTATTAATTTAAAGGTTGAAGTCATTGTCTCCGTGAGCAGAAAGAGTACTAATCTGAAGATTGAAGAAGAAATTATGGGCCTCATCGTAAGAACTGAACCAATAGGCACAAAATACCTGGAAGGATACCCTCAAAGCAGAGAAATGTTGCAACAAGCAGGATCGCCGCAATTCCTTGAGAAATTTAATGGCTTCCACAAAGAAGTTACTAAAACGTTTGCAAGGTCATTCAAAGGAGCCGAGGTTGAAGTTGGAGATATTAAATTCACTGTCACCGAGGTTTTTATTGCAGAAGCAACAGGATTTCTTAGACATGGAGAAACATGGTTTAAGAATAGAGAATTTCATAATGAATCATGGAAGCAGATCCTCAAATCACCAGGTATGGATGTCACTGTGTTTAAAAAGGGAATTCCAAGCTCTGCATTAAAGAATAAATGGAGAAACATGTTGCTTATCCTACAAAAATTTATCACTTGTGAAGGTAGATATGGTACTTTCTATGTTTACCATATTAGGTTGATAATGCATTTCCCAGAAGAAGAGCTTAATTTTCCCTATTTCTTGCTTCAAAGTTTAAAAAAGATGGCTTCAAGTGTTCAAAGGAGAGTCCAATTCCTAGAAACAACTCTATACCATCATGGCTTGGTTAAGATTCTAATTGAACACTATTTAGCCAAAACAAAAGATACTTGGGATAATTTCTTGGTGAGAAATCACTTTGAGGAACCAAAAGAGCCTTCACTTGACCATCGGCCTACAAAGAGAAGCAGAAAATGGAGAGCCTCTAAAATTGAAACTGATAAAGCAATTCAAGATAGCAGTGAAGAAATAATCTCTGAGAAGTTGACTCAGATTAAGAGACAGCTTAAGGAAGAGAGGGTAATCAGAAAATTTGCCACAGAAAAAGGAGAGGGACCATCTCAGCCGAGAAGGAGCCATAGACTCAGGGGGAAACTAAGGAAAACACAGATCAAACAAACCGGGGTGATAAACATAGAAGATGAGGAAACATCTATTGAAGAATATTTTGATGAAGAAGCCCCTGAAATTGACCCTGCACAGCAAGAAATTTATAACTATGTTGAAACATTGGAAAATAAAGCTTCAGAGAGTAGAGATAGAACCCCTAGTCCTCCACTGTCCGAAATAGATGTGTTAAGAAGAGATAGGTATGAGCTGGAAGTACTTAATAGACATATCAGGACTGAGAATGATATTCTAAAGGAACAAGTTAAACTAAAAACCAGTATGAACTCAACCCTGTCTCTACAAATGGACAAAGTGGAAAAGGCTAATGAAAAGTTGAAAAAGAAGAACAAGAATTTAATCAAGGCACTTACCAATTTAAGGTTCAAGTTAGTCATCAGGAAGCCCAGAAGGCCTTTAACTTCCAGGCAAAGAAGAAGAAGAGGGTTGGATGTTCTTGCAGAAGTCTCTGAGTTTATGGAATAAGTTGCATGAGGACATGCAAGAAGTCAGCAGTGGGGGTATGTTGAGCCCCAAGATTGTTCTTTCTTCCATCATACTTCACTCCATTTTCTTTTGTCCATTGTTATCCCAGGCTCAAATGATCAATGAAATTAGTTAAAATTGCTTTAAGAATGAATATCATGGCTAACTTGCTAAGTTTTGTGATTTTGTCATTGTAATGCATTTTGAACTGAAACTAGCTACAGAATGCAGACATTCCGTAGCTAGTTGCCAATTCTGCAGTTGTCTTCACGTTCAAGCATGTTAGAGGTGTCCTCTCAGGAAAATCCACACATGGGTGTATTCCACATCATGTCCTCAGCGTTTGTTGCTCACCATGAAGAATGAACGGAATTCTGGACGCGGTTTTGTACGTGGGAACTCACACAAGGAGGCAGACTCCTAATAGGACAAGGACAGTCCAGATGTCCTTTGTCACTTTACGCTGCCATCTTTAGAGTTCTAGTACGATTTTGATATGAAAAGACAATGATCCCCATATTATCTCAAGTTCTGTTATGAAGATTTGTTATAAATGTACTCGGGAAACCGAGAGACAAGTTCTAGATTTTGATTAGATTTCGTGGATTGACCGCTATATTTCTGAAGACTGAGGATACTCTGTTTTAAGTTATTTTCCTTTAATGAAGAAGACAGCATTTCTTTGAACGCGTTGAGTTGATCTTGAGTTAGATTTCGTGCTACTCTGGTGGTAGAGGGCCCCTACCTCCTGAGCGGATTTACTTTTTGCAATTTAGATAAGTATCTTAGTTCGTTTTCAAGTTTTTGAAGTTTGCGTTCATAGTTAATTTCATTAGTCATTATAGCTATACTTGTTCTAAGAAACTCTTCCAAAAGATCATTATAATGAATGAGAAATGGTTGTAGTGTTATAGATTTTATTTGCAATTCCTTTCATTCATTATCACAGTTAAACTTACTCTAGTAAACTCTTCCAAGATATCATTATGATGACTAAGGTATAACTGTGATATTGTAGGATTCAGTTGCTTGTTTACACTAAGTAGCATAGCTAATATTACTCTTAAAGCTCTTCCAAAATATCATAACAATGAGTAGGAAATAGCTGTGATGTCTTAGTTTTTAATTGTATTTGCTTTCAGTTTTCATGTTTGCATTCAAATGCATTGAATTGTACAGCCAAAATTGTTCTAAAAAGCTCTTCCAAAATACCATTCATGATGAATGAAATAGGTTGTAGAATTCCATAGATTAATTGCATGATAACTTAGTTAGGGCACTCCGGAGGCAAATTGCATTTAATTCATGCTCTGTTATTTCGTTTCAAGTTTGATAATGGCTAGTTAGTTTAGCACTGTTTACTGTAGACTAGTAGCACTCTAGTTCAGTTCTAGCTTAGCTCACTGTATTTACATTCCACGTTTAGTTGCCATCCATTGCATATTAAATTGCAATAGTTGTTAAACTTAAATACCACGGCCTTCATTATTTACAAAAATTCTTTTGTTCCAAACCTATATTAACTCATAATCATCTGGACAGAAGATAGTATCAGTCCAAGGCCTGGAGTACTTTTGCAACCTTTTTACCATTTCACAAACAAGCCTTTCCTCAAAAGACTATTCTAAAAGGAAATCTATAACTTTTGAGTAAGATTTAGTGGTGTTAAACTAAGTTGCAGAACAGAATTAGGAGCTAGTTTTAGTGTAGAGATCTTATGATGTTACAAATTTTCTTTTCCAAATATGTTTCAACAAACCTTTAATCATGGATGAGATGTTGTATCATTATAAGTTGATTGTTTAATTGTTTAGTTAGGATAATTTTTACACTTAGCTACCCATTTCTCAAGCTCTTCCAAAATATCTTTAATGAAAGAATTGGACAAGTTAAGTTCATGTTGTGATTTATTTTCTTGAAGTCATTATCAAGCTTTGTATTTTGCTAAGTCATAGTTCAGGTTTGGTTCTGTTTCAGTAGTTGCATTTGTCATTTGTCATCAATAATTTAGGCTTCACTCTGTTTTTAACCAATAGCTTCTTTCCACCAGCATTTAGTTCTTTTCCTTGTGAACATAAAACCATAAAAAAATCAAAAACATCATAAAACACTAGACACAACGCAGTAAGAAACAAACACCTAGGCACATACAGTGCACCAAACTTCAATAGTTTACCAACCCCGGTTGACAATTAAATGAACTCAATTTAGGAGACTAGGTTGAGCACAAACACCCTCCATGAGAAATTGGACAGATTACTGCGTTTGATAGAATCAATGGAGGAATGTGTGACAAGAATTGAAGACAAAATGGCTCTCCAACCAGGAATTTACAATATAGTTCAAGAGATATGCACAAGAGAGGCAGTGGGAAGCACACCTTCTGCAGACTTAGATAATCAGAGGGGAGGCATAATTTAACTTTAAGATTAATAGGTTTTTATTATCATGTCACTCTGTAAACAAGAGACTCTATTTGCGATATTTGTTTGTAAAAATTTGTAAATGTGATAAACATTTATGAGCTTAATGTTTTAAATACTTTGATGAATTGTGTCTATTGGACTTAAAATTCACTATATTTATTTTATGTTTTTTTAAAATATGAAGCAAGAATTACTTGTTTATAATGGGTTTGTTCTTCTCTAAATCATTTAATTCTTTAATGATTTAATAGTGTAGGTGGACAGTATAAATTTGTAAAGTAAAATGTCCATTATTTATATTTTTCTCTTTGGAATGCAGATATAATGTTTTATTAAATTCTTTAATTAATCGGTTTTACCCTCCTTTATATGTGTGTGTGTGTGTGTGTGTGTGTAGAAAAGAAACAACTCTGCAATATATTAGTGCATGACAATTCACAAGAAATCCTTGATAAGTTAGGTAATAAGATAACTGAGGCCATGTTATTTTGGTTATTTAGGAAAATGGATTTATTGTCGGCCAAAAGTATAATGACTTACGTGATTTAGATGTTATAGGAAACACAACACACTTGCGGTAAATATTTTCAAGCTAAAAATACATAAAACATAACATTTTTTAACAACACCCCTTCATGATAATTGTCACTGAATGCAGGGAAAATTTTAGGGCCTAATATTCGCAAGTGGGCTAGGTTTCCATGTTTTTTCCAGAAAAAATATTTGCCAATTTCCATTTTTTTGAAAATAGATTTGCCCAAGTTTTATAGTATAATTTTATTTTACCCTAAAAATCACTAGTATTTTATATATACTAATATAAAATAATTAGAAACCTAAATATTTTCACAAAAATAACATTAAAAAAATTACAATTTACATATTGGGGACTAGTAATATTCGCCAAGGTTTCTAAACTTTAAGATAAACTTCCATCCTTAAAATTTTCCCTGACCGAACATCACTATGTTACGAACGAGTGTCCATATCCCTGGCGTAATCATTCACTACCTTACAATAAAGGTTTTCCACCTGACTTGTTTGACCTTGTAATTGTGTCTTTCATATGTGCCTTATTATAGACAATTAAACATGGGTTGTTTTGTGCTTTATATTTACTATTTCTTGTCAGTCACGACGGGAAGATATCACAGTAGGATAACCACAATTCCACTAGCGTCGCTTTGTTTCCAGTGAGAAACTATATCCCTGATGGATATATCATGATTCCCCACTCCAATAATGATTAGTTATAAATTAGAAAAGAGTATAGTGGTGGAACTATCCGTGAAGGAGGATAAAAATTCATTAACATCCCAAAATTAAGGATCACAACAGGTTGCCCGCGCTTTGCAGCCGCGGCCACTCTTTGCAGTATGCTCCTCAGCCTTCAACCATGCGCATGGCCCCTCTAGAATCAACCTCGGAGGTGGCCTCTCCCTTGGATCAGGCCCAAGCCTTCTCGGCTCTGATTAACTCCTTAGATCCTCCCCGCCCTAGGCCGGTGATCTGAAAATTTTTAAAGAAGCTCGATGGCATTTAGGAGGTCTCCCTTCCTTTGACTATTCCATGCATGGCTTCCCTTTATCTAGCTGAAAAGGGCCTCATAGGTCAATTTACTACGTTATGGCCCTCCCCGAAGACTGTTCAAAAATGGGTTGAGCATAACTGGTCAGAAAAAAATTAATGGAAAAAATTCTATTTGTTTCTGCAGCAGAGGCTACTTCACATTCCACTTTGAAATGAAAGAGGACAAATATTTGATCTTCAGGAACAGCCCTTACTTCTTGGACACCAGAGGTCTCTATCTCAACAAGTGGAAGCCTGACTTCGACCCTGAACTTGATGTGCCAAATTCTATCCCAGTGTGGGTGCACCTTCCTCTACACTACTGGGGGGGTGACTATGTTCGCACGATTGGAAATGCTGTCGGAAAATTCATTGAACAAATCAAACCTAAATATAATATGCAAGATTGTTCCAGGAACTGCGTCGAAGTGGATCTAGGTAAAGGCCTCCCTGAAGCAATCAAGCTAAAATTTGACGAATGGACCCACATTTAGCAGCTCGACTACAATAAAATATGTTGTAAATGCAAGGTATGTCATGAATATGGCCACTTTTCTAACAGATGTTCTAAAGTTATTGATATTGAAATCCCAGATTCAGATGCACAAAGGGAAACCACAAAAAAAAAAACTTCTTCTAACCCTAGAAACTCAGGAAACTCCTTAGCCCCCTCTATCCCCCCACCCAAAGCCACCATGTCCTAGCCCTCCTCTTCCTCTCCTTGAGCCTTTGATCCCTCCCTCCAACCTATTGATCCCCCTAATCCTCTCCCCATTGCCTCTCTAGCCTCCTCCAATCCCTTCTCCTCCCTTTCTCCCTCCGAAGATGATCCCCCCTGCTCACTATCCCCTCTCAGCCTGCTTCCCCTCATCTCTCCCCCATTAATCCTAGTCCCCCCTCCTCTTCTTCAGACCCCTAGTCCACCTAAATCACTAGAAACTCAGTAAAGGAACATGGAGTCACTCTGGAATACCCTAAGAAAACTGGGCTTGGAAGGAAGCCATCCAAGCAACACAGAGATGAAACTACTCAAAAGGATATAGCCCTCGGAACTCATAACCCTATTGAAACCTATCTCTTAGGGAAAAATAGCAAAGACTCAGGACAAAAGGAGCAAGGATGGAAGCTAGACTCTCTCTCCTTTCTTGAAATGATGAAATCCCTCTCATGGAACAGTAAGGGTTTAGGGCACCCCTCAAAAACTTCAGCCCTAAAAGATCTAATGAATTAGGAAAAGTTGGATATTATTCTCCTTCAGGAAACTAAGTAGGGAGATCTATACATGAAAAAAATTATCAACAGAATAAAAAAATCACTTGGGCACCCACTCTAAATCCAGGGGAGCCTCAAGTGGTCTTGCCACTATTTGGAATCAAAGCATTTGGAAGAAAAAAATTTCAATAAAAACGCAAAACTGGATCAAAGTGACTCTATAGAACATTAAAGAGAGCATTGAGGTCATCATTTACAATGTCTATGGTCCCAACCATTATAGGGATAAATCGATTTTCTGGGATGCTTTAAAACCTTATATTGATAATGAATACAGTACCAATATCATCATTGGAGGTGATCTCAACTTAATCCTTCATGAAAATGAAAAAAGAGGTGGTTGTTTCAACTTGGACCCCTCCAGAGACCTGCTTGAGATCATAATTCAAGACAATGAATTGGTTTATATTGTCCCTAAAAATCACAAATACACTTGGAGAAATCGCAGGATAGGAGTAGGAAACATCATGGAGTGTCTTGACAGATTTATTGTGGTTCTCCCTCTCTTATCGTCTTTCTCCATTGCCTCTTCCAACATCCTCTCTTCCTCTGCCTTTGACCCCTACCCCATCACCCTCTCCCTTTGTGACCAGACCTCTCTCGGCCCCCTCCCTTTTAAATATAACCCTCATTGGAATGATATTCTGAAAGCAAGACAATTAGTGCATAATACCTGGTTGCAACATGTGGAGGGATCTCCTTTTTTTATTTGGGAAACCAAACTAAAAAAGGTCAAAATAGCCTTAAAGGAATGGGCCAAATTGCACTACAAGGAACTAGATAAGATCAAAACTGAAATTAAGACAAAGCTGGAGGTTGTCCATAACACCATTGACTCTCATGGGACAAATCAGGAAAACTCCAATCATGAAAAATACCTCTATTGGAAATTATATAAAATCAATAGAATAGAAGAAGAGAAGTGGAAAATAAAATCCTGGAATTTGTGGCTCCGGGAAGGTGACAAGAACACCTCCTTCCACAAACAAGCTACAGTTCTCAAGACTAGAAACAACATATCCTCTATCATAGACAATGAAGGAAAAATTCAGACAGATCAAGAGATATTTAACGTTGCTGCCACCATTCATTACAGATATTTGCACATTGAAACAAAAGAACCTGAAGACTGCTCTAATCTCTTAAGACATCTTCTAAATATAATCACTGAGGACATGAATAGCACTCTGAAAAAAGATATAGAAGAGGTTGAAATCCAATGCGCCATTTGGTCCCTGCACCCTAACAAGGCTCCGGGTCCTGATGGCTTCTCCATCAGATTCTACAGGGCTTATTGGGACTTCATAAAAAAAGACTTGACCAAAATGATACAGTGGGCTCAAAGGAAGAAGAAAATAGTGGGCTTCACCAATTCAACTCATCTTTCTCTTGTCCCCAAATAAAACCGCCCCTCCTCCTTCTCAAGGTTTCGACCTATCTCTCTCTACAATTCCTCCTACAAAATTATTACCAAAATCCTTGCCATGTGCCTCAAGTCCCTTCTTCCTAGCCTCATCTTGGAAAATCAAGGAGGCTGCATCTCCCAAAGACATATTTCAGACTCTATCATCCTTGTTCAAGAAGCCATCCATTCAAGTATGACTTGCAAAGAGAAAGGTTTCATCCTCAAACTCGATCTAGCCAATGATTTTGATAGGGTTAGGCACTCCTTCCTCTTATCTGTCCTCCAAAAAATGGGCTTCGACAATGACTTCATTTCCCTTATCAAATCTTGCATCTCTAGCCCTTGGATATCCCCCCTCATAAATGGCAGGCCTGCAACTTTCTTTCAGTCCTCCCGCAGCCTTAGATAGGGTGGTCCTCTCTCTCCCTTTCTATTTATCCTCATGGTTGAATCTTTCAGCAGGGCCTTGGATCATATGCGAAGAGTTGGCCTCATCACTGGAATTAAATTTGGCAACGGTGTCAAAAATATGAACCACTCACAATTTGCAGATGACACCCTTTTGATGGGTGGTGCAACTTGCATTATTGCTCACAAGTTTAAATCTCTCCTTGATAAATTCATGCTCTACTCCGGAGGGCTGATAAACTTCCAAAAAAGTTGCATTTATGGTTGGAATGCAACTAACCAAACCATACACAGCATTGCACAAATATTTGGAGTTTCTTATAAACTGAATTTGGATCACTTCAATTATTTACGTATGCCTATCGACGTTGGCCCTCTAAAGTCTGAAGTCTGGAACATTACAATAGACAAAATGAAGAGAAAATTTCACCAGTGGGGTTCTTCTTGGTTAAACCTTGTTGGGCAAGTAGTTTTACTCAAATCTGGCCTTTCATATTTACCCCTGTACCATTTCACTCTACTTCATGACCCTGCCAGTATTCATCATTAATTTGAAGCAATCCTAAGGCATTTTCTCTGGCAGGGTGGAAAAAATGAGAAGAAAAAATATAATCTTGTTAAGTGGAGGCATGTCACTCAAGGCTACGAAAATGGAGGGCCCAGAATCCGCTCACCCAAGATTCTGAACATCGCATTTGGAGGTAAGATCATCTAGAGGTTAATTAGCGGACATCAAGCTTGGTGGAAGAGAGTTATGGAATCCAAATACCTTAACTCTCCCAGACAGCGTCTCCTTGATCAAGAAATCCCTAACAGACCCTACTCCAGAATCTGGGCCCTCTGCAAGAAATCCATTCCTTTCTTAACCCACAATCTCTCCAAAGTCCCTCAAGAGGGAAGCAGCATTAATATCGAGGAAAACAAAATTATGGGGCAAAATCCGCTCTTGGATAGACCTAGCACTCATCGCATTCTCTCTCATTTTTAGGCTCTCGGTCTTAAATTCTTATGTCAATTCTATAAGTGGGGTGACCAAAATAACAGCTGGATTGGAAGGAACTTTCCCCCTGTCCCTCCTTATTTGGACGCAGACCTCTACAACCTCCAAGTCCTACTCCATGGAGCTGCACCCACATGAAAAGGCAGTATGGATAACTTTCGCTTGGATCCCACTAGGTTCGCTTACACCATTAAAGAAGCTCACTGCCAACTCAGCAAATATCACTTTCCCTCTCCTCCATGGGAAATTTGGAAATTGGTTTGCAAGTCAGAAGCCATCCCAGAGATCAAGATATTTATATGGACTCTCCTCAAATTCAAGATCCTCAACTCTTAAAACTTAAAAAAAAATGGGTGTGATTAGTCCATCCAGATGCCCCAATTGTCAATGTGCAGAAGACACTATGCATCATCTTTTTTTCAGGTGTCCTTTTGCTGCCCAATTTTGGGAAGATCTCACTTCATCCTTCCAGCTTCACATGGACTCCATCAATGCCATCTCTTATTTGATCAAAAACTGGAGGAAAAATTACCCTTGGGGAAAAAAGAAAAACAATTTGGCTAGAAGGGTCTAGGATACCCTTCTGTATGTGCTCTTATGGAACATATGGCTTTCCAGAAACTGAGTGATCTTAAATAAGAAAAATTCCTCCTACAGTAAGGTCTGCAACAAAACATGGAGTCTCACTCTTGAAACAATTATCTCTAAAAACAGCAGAAGCATCACCGTTAGTGACCTCCAAGTGGAAGAAAGAAATTTTTTGGGTAAGATATTGGGCATTCCTAGCTTCTTCAGGCCTTCAGCTAAACATCCTCGTAAAAATGAAACATGGAAGGTTCATTTAAAAGAAAAGGAATTTATTGAATGGCTAGACAGCTGCTCAAGGCCTGCTCTCTTCTTCGATGGCGCATGCAAATCAAACCCAGGCATCATTGGAGCTGGAGGCATTATAAAAAATGGAAATGGCAGCACTCTTCTCTCCTTTGAGTGGGGTATTGTCTCCCTCTCCAAAAACAAGATAGAAGCTTACGCCCTCCTCCAAGGCATCTATCAGCTAAAGAAAAGCAACATCGCCAATGCAATGGTGTTTTGGGATTCCTCTATCATCATTAACATGATGATCCATGACCATCCTGTCCTCAAGATAGACCTCCACAGAATTGTTAGCAGATGTCGTAGCATATCCAAAGGCACGAAAGACATATATTTCCATCATATTCTCATAATGAACAACAAGATTGTTGATGCTATAGTAGCAAACAAGGCATGTACAATAACATCTGGGAAAATCCTCTGCAAGGAGGGCCTATCTCTAAATCCCCTACCATGATCTTGACTCTGCTGAGGAAAATATTTTATTGGATTCTCCCTTCAGAATTCTTTGAAATCCACAGATCCCACAATACCTCCTCCCACCTATCTCCCGTGACCCTATCTCCTTAAGCTCGCTCCTTTGTTGCTCTCTCCCCAATCCACTACGCGATATATCCCCTCACCCCCTCTACTTTCCCTCATCCTCCTGCAGCGCTCCCCTGCTCTATGCTTTCGCTCTCTACCGTTGGGCTCTTTCTCCACGCATTTCCCTCCCCCTGCTGGTATTCAACTCTTCGCATTCACTTCCCCTCTCTAATCCATTGGTCTCGGCCCTATATCCTTGCATTATGGCACGCAACAAAGATTGCCTTCATTATGCATATCTCCAGGCTGAGTTGGAGCAAATTCGCGCTCAGCAAAAAATCCTGGATGCAAAACAACAATCAGATTTGAATCTCTTCCTGCACAGGGTATCATCTCTTCAATATTAGTTCAATGAACTCTCCAACCGCTGCTCCCATGTGGAAGAATCTATCCAAATTCTCAAATATATTCTTGAGAAACGGTCAGCCCCAAGTTTTGGTTCCAGCAAGGTGGGAAATTCTAGCACCAATGACAACATTGTTGGTTCAACTGGGCGCCCAATGAGCATCGACTGATTTTCTCTTCTCTTCTTCTCAGCATGTTTTTTAAGTTTGTCCTACTTCTTTCTCAGTTTTTCTATATCTACTCATTATTTGTATTTCAATATATTCTGAACAGTAGACACAAAGAAGGCTTAGAATTTTGTGGTAGCTACCTTCTCTGTTGCTCCTTAGAAACACTTGTAGGTAACAAGGAATATTTCACTCACATATTTTTTGGAATATAAATTAGCACCCAATATTGTTAAAAAAAAGAAGGATCACAACAACATGAGGGGTTCCACAAGGATTTAAAAGTGTGCAGTAATATCAAGGACTATCGAAGACTAAATAGTGGTTTTAGAATGGATTTATTCATAGACCTCGGTTGTCAAATTACAAAATATCTAGTGACAAAACACAATCATAGATTTTGCAGAGTAGTTTATAAAGATATCATTTATAGATTTATTCTTTTTATGTTTTCTGTTAATCTTAAAAAATAAATATTCATATATACAACGTCATTTTTTTTAATGGAAACACTTAGTAGGTGTGATAATGATTTAGAATTGGCTATTTATAGCGTGTAAAACCTCTTCTCCTTTGAAATTTTTAAGGGAGAAAAAATTCTTACCTTCTACCCAATCGATAAAAAAAGGAACGAGCCATAAATTATTAAATTTTCTCTGTTTAACAAGCTCTTCATTCATTTTGTCCCATTTTAAGACCCAGACACCATGAAGGAAAGTCTTATCTTTGGAACGTTTTTCAAATAGTTGTTTGACTTTAGCTTGGTGCATATTAATTCTTTCATATGCTTGTTCTGTTTCTTGATGAAAATGGATCATTTGATTAATTTGTCATTGAAAATTGTTATGTTCTTCATTTATCTCTTGTAAATTTTTCATGACTTTAGTGTCGAGATAAAGAGGAAAAACGAAATCTAGACCATAAACTAGTTGAAAAGGGGAGGTTCCAATAGAATTATTTGTGTTGAAATTCAACAATAAAATGCACACACACTAGTGTGGGATCACAGGTCACACAGTGATATATCCTAGCAACACATTAGTGTGTATGTAATATCCCAAAATGGGAATGCAGAAATACATGAACACAATTCTGGAAATAGCAGTGATAAATCACCTCATAGAATATGAGAGGAACACATATCCATCAAATGAATGTAACAGCAACAAAAATAAGTTCCTCTATGTCATCCCAAATGGGGAAAATGGAGCAATATAGCCCATAAAAACATTATTCCCAGAAAATTATGTTGTAATAAGGGGAAATAACACTTATATTCCTTAGCATATGTATTATTTCCCTCCTATATAAAATGGGATCAGAAACAGATCCCTTTTTCTAAGTTAAACAAATCTCCCGGCCTCAAGATGGGTTAAAAATGCCCAAACCCCATGACTTAAGTTATGCAGATTTTCTGAAGCACATGATAGCATTATTCTATGAGGGTTCTCACAACATTATGATATAAAATCATAGATCTAGATTTGTATTGAACAATATGCTAAGAAAATAGAGATCTGACCTCCTTAATACATTATAAAGATAACCCGGCAAGGGTTTCTTGAAAGCTTGAGTACAAAAAGAGTGGATCTGAACATTTAGCTCTAAAATAATGCAGTATTAATGAATAATTACATACACATGGATGAATAATATAATATATGGATTAGAATCCCTTCTTCTATCTTTCTGAGAGAATGGTTGGCCCTTTCCTTAAGAAACTAGGTCAAAAACAAGGGCTTAAACCTTGCTGCTGCAGCTCTATGAAAAATGACGCAGTTCCTGCAAGGGACTGCACTGTAGGAGATGAATAATAATTTGGCCAAGTTCCAAGATGTGAAATGAGCCCAGAAATCCTCCTAGATTATCTCTCAAGTGAAGGAAAGTTCCCTCTACTGAGAAACAGACCCGGAAGTGGTGTTATCAATCCTCCACTACAACGCCTTGCAACACAGCACTATTCTCTGCAAAAATAAAGTTGTAGTTGAAGAATGATGCTTGGCCTCAAGCCTAAATGTGGATCAGTATAGTACAATACTCTCCCAAGAGTCCTCTCAAGGGAAGAGGTGGTATTCCTGCTCGGGAACACCCGGTGCTAAACAGCACAGCAACCCTGCTAAACAGCAAGAGGAATAAATAGTCTAAGTAGACCAATATCAAAATAATAATCTCAAACATAATCTAAAATGGTTTCCATCCTCTTCCTTAAGTATAATATGAGCTTGCATGTCCTTAGCCCTAGTCAATTAGGTCGTTTCCTTCATGATATTCATCTCCCTCCAAAACTATGTTATTCTCTAATTAATCTCCACTCCTCCTTAATAGCATTGTTGACTTGGTCAAAGTTGACTAAATCAACATGATCCAAACCCTGTTCACACATGGAGGAGCTTTATTTAGCTGCTACAAGGGTCTCCTTTCACACTTGAAGTGTTTTTATTGTTGCTCAAGAGACTTATGGGCCTCCCCACCCATTTATTTATCGACCTAGTGATAAAACCAACTATAATATTCCATTTAGCTGAAGGCTAAAATTTTGGAATATTACAGTGTAACCAATTTTTGAATAAATTAGAAAATTAATTGTAATCTTGTCTCATAACAACTTGTAATAGTTAACTATGTGTGATAGACTTAGTTATCTCAAGAATTTCGAGTTGAGGGTCAAAGGATAGGCATGTAGAGTGATTCTATTATTAACAAGGTCAAGTTGCAGTTGTAGTACTAGTGTAGTGTGAGTGGGATCAGTTAACTCACATTAATTGAGTTAAAATCAGTTTAACTAGTTCTAATTGTTTGATGAGCTAGTGGCAGATCAAGTGAATTAAAATAGATTTAATTCACCAATAGTGATCTACCAAGTAACTGATGACTCACTATTTATAATTGCATGCATGTCAATTCTGGTGGAGACCCAGTTGAGACAAAGGTTCAAGGCAAGTAAATTATTGGTTGTATTTTCAGAAAACTGCCCAGATGCAGTTATATAACCATTAGAATCCCATGATGAATTGTGCAATCAAGGAAGGTTGAATTTCCTATTTAATAGGGGTTTAATTCTCTGGGGATTGCGTAAGAAAGGCAAGCTGATAATTGGATATGTATTTGTCCATTTTTTCCTAGATTAGTGGGAAGAAATTGGTAGTGTATGAGGTTGTGGTGATCACAAATACATTGTATTGTTTCATGATTCCTTGGTTTATTATACAATAAATATGGAGGGGTTTTGAGTAGTTGCTTTCCCCGGGAAATATCTTGTGTTGTGGATTGATTTACTTCTTTCTCATACTTGTCTGTGATTGAGAGGTCGTGTTTTATATTTCACAAATATTGTAGAAGGATTCAGTATCTTGTTTTAATACATTACATGATTGGATTGAATCTATTGGTGTAATTTCTACATGGTATCAGAGTTGTGTTAGAGATTTTCTACACTTTGTGTTGATCCTATATACCCATACATCATATTTCAATGCTACATACCAGCTTCACTTTTTTGAATATAAATATTTCTTGAGGATTTTCATAATTTTTTTATTAGTTGATTCAGAAAGCATGATTTCCCTAGGGATAGTAGGTCGTCGAATGAACAAGTTTAACCTTATCACAAAATTTCTGAAATTATAATAAGAATAAAGGCTTAGCATTATCAGCTATGATATTTTATGGGGAACCAAAACGTGAGCATATATTCTCTGTCAGGAAATCCATAATTGTATTATCGTTAATTTTATTCAGTGGAATGACCTCAACCTATTTAGTGAAATAGTCAGTGGTCGTGATAATCCAGCAATGCTCTCTACTGTAATGGGGGTGGATTTCGTCGATAAAGTCTAATCCCCACTGCTAAAAAGGAGCCTCGGTTAATATAGGCTTCAAGGGTAAGGATTTCAGTTTCTGGTTGCCCACAAAAATTTGGCCCTGATGACAAGCTCTTACTTTTTTTCACATCATTAAATAAGGTAGTGCAATACAAGTCGCTTCTAAGGATCTTATGAGCGGTGTACTTCCATTCAAAATTTCCACCACACACTCCACTATGGTGCTTAGTAATAAAATAATAAACTTGTGAGGGTAATATAGAGTTGAGGATGACACCTACTAGGTCTTTCTAGTATAATTTACCATCTATAATACAACAATTTGCAACCTTTAATTTTAACAAATAGGGAGTGGACTTACTAAATGGAATAGGAAACTAAAGAGTTTGAAGATAGCTAATGATGTCCTTATACCACTCAAAAGAGGAAAATTTTGGGTTGATGGTGGTATAAGTTGAACGAGGTATCAGCAGTCGTGATTTCTTATCATGCTCATCTCTAGTTACTTCAGTTTGGGTCATAAGAGTATATTGGTTAATTCCCAATGCATAGAAATTTGTTTATGTTAATAATTTGGCTAGTCCTTAGACTTTTATGATTTTAATAGGCTTTAACTCTATATCATATTCCTAGATTTTTTATATCCACTTCCCCCGCCTTCCTTTTGTATCGTGTTGCAACAAAATATCCTTTGTGAATAAAATCTTTCGGTAATAATCACATACAAAACAATTTTGTCAATGCTTTTCGAACCAACTATTGTGGTTCATCTTCAAGACAAGATGAGAGCACAGATCAAGGCCTGCAGTTTAAATATATGTAGAGAGGACCATACTAGTCGTTATAGTATAATGGCTTGTTTGACTAAATTAGGAGGAAAATTAATAGTTTACTTACCTAATAAAAAATTTAAATTATTTCTATTTATTAATAAAGTAAAAATAATGGTTACAAATAAATAATTAAATTTAAGTTGATGTTTTTTATTTTTAATAAATATATTTATCTATATTAATCTTAATTATAAAACAAAGCCTCAGAGGAATTAATAAGGGGACAAATAGGGAAGGGCTAAAAAAAAAAAAAAAAAAAAATTAAGCGGATAGGGCAGGGGTCCGGCACCTACTAATGCTCTAAAAATCGTCTCTATTTAGATTCACCGACCTTTTTCCAATTTCTAAGGCCTCCATTAATTTAAGATGATGAAAATGATCAATTCTAGCAATAACTTTGGCTTCTTCAATGCAGATGTGATGGTTAGTATTCTCAGCATGTTCTGCCAATGCATAGGAGTGAGATCTACCATGTTTAAGCTCAGACGCATGTCCACAAATTCTTCTAGGTGGGGAAGGTAAATAATCCACCTAGATGGTAAGATGTATTCCCTAAACGCCTTAAGTGATTTGAATAAAGCATAAGTCTGTTTTTCGATAATATTATATTTGAATTATGAGGAATGCAGAGCCTTGCTAAAAAAGGCTACAGGTTTATCATAGCCTTGTTGGTTATTCTGCAAAATAACATTAGTTATGGTGTGTTCAGAGGCGAAAGGGAAAATGATGAAATCCTTTTTATAATCAATACAAATAAGGACTGGCGCTTCCATTATAGCTTGCTTAATCCTGTCAGAGTAATTTGCTTCTTCATTTATTTTTATATCATTAACTTTCTTGAGCATATGTGTTATATTTTTAAAATTTTCGGCAAAAGTGGGAATGAATCTACAAAGAAAAATATTTTTTCCTAAGAAGGAATGTACTTATTTCTTGGCACAAGGAAGCGTGATTTTTTTAATTTCCTATACTCTTTCTGGGTCAATCTTGACCCCATGTGGAGATACAATATGCCCTAATAAGTTTCCCTTAGTCCTTGTGAAAAAGTAATTCTTGGGATTTAAGGACAAGCCATATTTTCGACATTTCTGAAAAATTGCGTCTAGATGCTTTAGATGCAGCGTATCGCTCTAGGAAAATACATTCATGTCGTCCAAATAGATGAATATAAAGCAATTTTTTTGTCAACGAAACAATTTCCATTTATCTCTATTAAGTATTCCATGCTTTCATTAACCCAAAGGGCATCTTTTGATACATAAATTTTCTCTAAGGTGTGGTAAAGGTTGTTTTCTACATGTCATCTTTATGGAAATTAATTTTATTATATCTCGAAAATCCATCCATCATTGAGATTCAGGTTGATCCCACAACTCGTTGAAGGATGTTATACATTTTTGGAAATTGGAAATTATCTTTCAATGAAGCTAGATTAATATTTATAAATTATACGTAAAACCTAATTTCACCATTATTCTTCCTAAATAGAACCAAATTGGCCACCCGATTAGAATAAATTAAGGGAAAAATTATATTAGCATCAAGGGGTTTATTGATCTCAATTTCAATGGGGAGAAGTAGAAGAGGATTGATATATAGAAGCTTCTGCCTGAAATTTTTAACACCTTCCTTCATTGGTATGCAATGCTCAATAATACTTAGGTTGTATGTTTTTAGATCATCATAGGACCAAGTGAAAATGTCATAATATCTAGATAAAAGTTTAATTTATTGTTCTCTGAATTCAAAAGGGAAATCTCGAGACAAATAAATCGATTTAATTTCACCTCCATGGGAAATTTTCATAGGCTATATATCTATGTTAAGGGGTTTTAGTGTTGGGTTTGCAACAACATCGTTATGATCAAATATTTTTTCTAAAGGGATTAGCCCCCTAGGGATGTATTTTTTTGCAATTATATAATGTATTTTTTTTCGATTTTGGTTTTGAGTTGCAATACATCAGCACCTACTTGGTCTTCTTCGTTATCTCCATATATACATTGCTCTAATCATTCACCAATTAATTCGATGAATCTCTCAATTTCTTTATCATCTTCAAACACTTGCCAATGCTTGACGTTATTAGGGATCGAGGGTGGTTGGAGGCTTTCAATTTATAATTCTAATTTAGACTCAGTAGGAAGTACAAAGGTAGTAGTAGTAACTGTGAGCGCGTCTGATAATTGATTCTTCTCTCTATGCATGGTAGTGAAATTAATTGCAGAGAAGAATTTATCAATAATATCCTAGACTTGATTTATGTACGCATGTAGGCGAGGTTGCTTCGTTTGGCACTTATTCGTCACTTGTTTGATAATCAATTCGGAGTCACCAAAATTTTGTAAGTTTTTGATATTAAGCTTCCAAGTTGTTTCTAGTCTTGGTACCATGGCTTCATACTCAGCTATATTATTGGTAGTTTCAAAACTTAACTTAAAAGAAAAGGTTGCATTCTGCTGATTTGGTGGTATGAACATGACCCCCGCACCTAACCCTTCCTTGGAGGAAGCATCATCAAATTACATATTCCAGACGGCATTAGTATCTTTTGGAAAGCTATTTGGGGAGGGATTTTCATGGATAATGAATTTTTCCTCATCAAAAATAGTGAAGAAGAAATTAATTGTATTATCAAAATCATAAACTAGTGAATTCTCAGGGTGTTGGTCAGAGCTAATTGTATTGTGTAATATAGACTCCTGATAATGTTGACGAGTTCCCCCTCCAAAAATTGGTATGGTAGTGTAGGATAGATCAAGCTACAAGGAACCACCCATCTTAGCACCCTAGCTCCTTGAAAGGAGCATCCCATAATTCAATGACACATCGACTACTACTACGTCCATGACAATGTTTTTTACTGGAACTTGGGCCAGAACTACAACCAAGTCTTTAATTACCCTAGGACACATAAACCTTCAAGAATCAAAGGAATTTGGGTCCCTCTATTCTCGAGTAATATCTAACCTGATATTCTCCATGATTTCCTTGGGAATCAGGTTATGAGAAGCCTCTGAATCTAACATACAATTATGTAGATTCCACTCATGAATTTTTAAGTTGATGTAGAAAGAGGGAACTAAATTATCGTTTTTCTCATTCTTAGGCCCAAGGGTAATTTTAGGGGCTTCGTCCTGAATATTAATAAAAATTTTAATTTCCATTTCTTATGGCCCAAGAAGGTGGGAAGCTCAGAAGAAAGTATTTATTTCTCGTTTATACACAGGAAGCATAACAACTTCGGCTAAGGGCATACTAATCTTAAGCCTATTTAATTCATCTTGTAAATTAAATTTATGTACATACCCAAGATCTAAATCATGGGGGATAGGGTTATTCGGTACATATTTTTTTTATTAGGATGAGGAGGGGCCTATAAATGTGTTTCTTTTGGGGGATGATCCTTCCTAGGTATGAGGTTGCATTTATGTTGAAAGTGTGCTTCCAAGTACTCAGTGAAATGCTAGAGTTCGGGATCCCAATTTGTTGTTCTATATAATCAGTTGGATTTTGGGCACATTCATCAAAATAATTTATAAACTTCATATTTGGATAATCCTCCTCCTTATGTTGCATTAGTTTTCTATGCACTTCATCGTCATACTCCTAAACGAATTTCGAATTGTTTCTGAGAGGAGGTTGTATGGGGGGATCCTCTGGTTATTGTCCTCTTTGTAGAATTTAGGGATTATTAGGACGGTGGTAAGGGGATTGATTCCTATGTAGGTAATTTTTATTTATGTTGGGTACATTGGGATGGAAATTGGGTTGAATAGGTGGATTAATATGAATGGGGATGACTGCCCTATTTTCGACTTCGAAGCGTTGAATTTTATTGGTCAAAGACTTAATAAGTTTATCCATTTCTTCCATTTTCTGATATTGATAATATGAGGAGGCAGGGAGCTAAGGGGATTTTTCAATAACTTACATTTTTCCCTCAAATTGGATATCTCTACTCAGTCATTTTCCATTAGCAATGAGATTTCCCTCACAGGAACGAACAATTGTTTGGGCGTTGGCTAAGGTGGCAAGCTCTCTCTCTCTCTCGCAACGCGGATGATAGACCATTATCAAGATTCCTACGATAGTTGTGGTATCAGATGGGTGAACATCAACTATCATTTGATTGTAACATTTCATAAACCTCTCATTGAAGTCATAAATTGATTCGTTGGGTTTAACCTTTAGGGCAGAGAACTAATTCGACCAAATTTGATTACTTGCTTTAACGTTGAAATATTTGAGAAAGATTTCAACCAACGTATCCATGGTATTAATACTATTGGGAAGTTGGGTCCTAAACCAATTTCTGGATTCACCTTCTAGACTTTGCATGAAAATTCTCTTGCAAATGTCGCCATACTATGCACCAAGGTTTTCACAGTAATCCTGTAATTTGACTATCTGATCCTCAGCAATTTTCTCCCCTTCATTGTCGAACCTGGGCAAGTTTTTATCATATTTAGGAGGTATTTCATGAAACGGCCCCAGAAGTATAAGGTGATGATATTGGGAATTAACCAAAGCATTCATGGGTGGAGGTGAAGGAGGAGAAGGGGGTAAATACTAGTAAGGTGAAGGCAGAGTGTTATTCCGTGGAGTAAACATAATAGGGATAGATTGAGCTTTCGAATGAGAAGGTGGTGATGAGGATAATAGATAAGATTTAGAGGTAGAAGGAATGGGATGGGGATTTTCTCGTATTCTTGGACTAGGAGATAAGGGATAATTTTGTCTAAATTCGTCAAGACGTCTCCTATTAGAAATAGTGACTAAAAGTTCTGGGTCGTCTAGAGGCATATGGCTTATTTCAGAGGTTGACCTAGCTATTCTTCTAGGAGTATCCAAATTGAAATTTCCAATGATATATCTAACTTGATATTATTATTTTATTGTTTTATTTTTAAATGTTATATCCTTTCTATATTTATTTTAGAGACAAAAATAACGACATAACAAAATCTCAAAATAGAGGCGTGACTAGTAGGAGTGTGTATTCGACAAAGAATGTGCACTTTTATTGTGAGATCAAGGCCTCATTTGTTGTAATTTTCTAAGAACATTGGGATTCGGTTGTGCAGATTCATCTTCTTGCACCAACACTTCCCAATTTTGATGAAGCTCCTCGGGACAACGAGAAACCTGCAAATAAATTTTATACAAACCATTTAGAATATTGTGTTAATCAGTAAGAAAAAAATGAATATGTGGTTGTAAAGGATTAGGAATATTCATTAAATAAATTTAAACCAATCGTTCCCTAGAAATGACACCATAAGAATGTTGGTTCTAAAATCGTTCCTTAGTTAGAACGCCTCAAGGACGCATTCACTGAGGACTTTATAGTCCTCTCACTCTAGAAATTTTAAGGTGAAAACCTACACACCACAGGGGGTATCCCTGACTATATTTGTATGATTTTCCAAAACGCAAATAGAATAAGGTCGGATAATTATTAAACAATATTTTTTATAAATGTTTTGGTATTAAATGAAGACATTTTAATCATTAAGAATCGATGAATAATATAATTCATACATTCAAGAAAAACTTAAAACGATTTACAGTAGAGAAGGCAAAATAAAATAAGGAAATGTCACACACAAAACGTAATGAAATATAGGTACTTGAGATAGTAAGTACACTCAGTGATAATTCGTAAGAATACTACAGCATGTGCAACTATTATTTTCTTCTTGAACTGTCTCTTCAATAACTAATGATACTAATAGTAAATATCAGAATCCTTTAACCATGAAGATCAGTGTGATAATATAATGATTATATAGTTTTACCAGTATCTCAAATACAGAAATATTACAGGCACAACAGATAAAGCAAATGTAACAGTTTGAAAATACGTAAGGAAAATACTTTTGTTAACCCCAGAGGCAAGCTCTTGGAACTATCCCTCAATCAAATACCCTATATTAAAATCACTCAATTTTATAATACGAATATCAGAATATGAAGAGACTGGATTAAAAGGAAACTACCAAACATGGAACAATCCATGCATTTAACGTTTTAAATTGTTATGCACAAACGCATATGCAAAAATGAAATTTTTCAAAAGTATAAACTTATCCCATTGAAACGAAGAAGATCATTGTATCATGTACAATTAGATCAATAAACAAAATTTTGGTTCTTCTGTCAACAACACCCCCCATTACGGGAAACGGGGTTTTAAATAATAATAACATAAGTCATTGTCTCGAAATAATTGTCTCGAAATTATTCAAATGTTGGAACTAAAATTTTAAAAAAAATTAAATTAAAATTAATTAATTAAAATATTATAATCGCCTCCGTGACTTAGGCCCCTTAGTTTTCTTTGACATGCCTGCAGGAGAGGAAATTTGAGCTCTGCACATTCTGGATATAGTTTTCTGAGTTGTGATAAGTGGGATCTCACTCCAATCCTCTGGTTGATCTGTTACTGATTGCATCGATTGAATAAATTGAACACCTTGAGTGGTTGAAGATGTTTGCTCCAGAAAAAGGTTTTGTTTTATTAATATTCTGACCTTAGTAATCTGGTACTATATTTCCTCCGCTGACTACCAAGGAACATTTTTATACTTAGTTATTACTACAATCATATGAGATCTAATCTGATAGCATGACATGGAAAGAGTGTATTAACTTATTGATTATGGCTAGGATGGTAAAATATCTATAGAGGGAGTTCACCACTATAGATGTTGAAACAAATTCCTCCCCCTGTATGGTTAAATAGCTAAGGAATTTCTTTGTATTATTCAACTTATCGTAAAAGTATTCATTGGATATCAACTAGTTCTCCTTTCCCCAAAAGGATGGGATGTCAAATATGCCAAGATAATTCCAGTCGATCCTGAAATAATTTATCTCTTTAGAGGATCTATCTAATTATTCTTGCATGAGTTGCATCGCACTATGTTTTTCTTTCATCATACAAAATGAAAATACACACTCATCCCCTAGAGCTAAACTAAATTTTTCGAGTGTGTCATATTCCATAGTGTTGATAAAACCAATGAGTTTTCTGAAGAACTTCCTGGATTATCCACAGTATCACGAAACATTTGTCAACGTTTCGAATCCCAATCGGGATCCATCTTCAGGACAATGGAATGAAGAAATTGAAGAAGGGTCATAATTCATTAATGTCCTTCAGCCTTTCTTCCAACACTGAAGTTGTGTTTTTGGCCTTTAGATTACCGCTCTTAGTTATTTCCTTTTCATAGTCAGATAGGATATATACATATGCTCTTATTTTTTATGTTTTTTGTTTAATCTCCCTCCATATCTCATCTTTTTCATGTATGAGGAATTTTCTTCCTATGGTGGTTACTATGATCACTTCTTGTAAGGTTTCTACTTCGCCCTGCTTTTCTTTAAGTGTATTCCACATTTGTTCAATCATGTAGTTATTTTGTGGTATTAAATTTTCCTCCCTCCTCTCGGATCTTTGTTTTTCTTGTCTAGCCTCTTCAAGCTCTTGTTCTAATTAAGAAACCTTTATGTGCAAGATCTTTGATCCTTTGGATTTTGATACTTGGGAGGTGGCAAGGGCTTGATCAACTGTAGCTTTATAGCATGAAATATCTTTAATATGTTGCTCTTCTCTTGCACGAGACTCCTCCTTTAAAACCTCCCTATGTTTGTATGAGTCTCAATTTATTCTCTCCTTTTGAAAGCTTGTATTAAAATGTGGGGGTCATAGTCTATTATCTTTATAATGGTTTGCGGGCCTTTAATCTCTTTTTCTTTTTCCTCCAATAAATTCTTAAATGTTCCAATTTCCTTGCATTGGTTGGCTTTATGAAACAGTGTTTATTCCATCTCTTTGATCTAATTAACTCTAGTTTTGAGAGTTACCCATCCAATGTGTAATTTTAGATACATTTTCATACATAGCTTGCATATTTATGTTTCATTTTGTTGAGTCATGTAATCATCTGGTGACGATCTCTCCAGCTTGTTGATGCAAGTTTATCATATCAATATCTGACACTTTTCCCAAATTAAAGGACAAGGAGGATGTGTGAGAACCTACCACCTCTTGATTCTCTCCCAGTTCTAGTTTTATTACTATGAGATTAATGGTGTTTTTTTCAAAATCGGCAGAAGAAATAAATATTGGTCCAACTGTGGAGACCATGTCCTTGATTATTGTTTCTTTTACTAACTGAGGTTGCTCATGTAATAAGGCTAACTTTGTGCCCATTGTCAACATTTACTTCCCTTCCGCAAAATTGTGTTTGATATCTAGGGTCTATGCCCCAAAATCCTTTGGCCCGATTTATTCAATTGTGTGTTTGATCTCCTAATTTAATTTTTCTACTTCTTCTTCAAATAACTCAATATCAACATCACCTTCTTTTAATTTCACCCGATGTAATGAATCTTTTGGGTCTAAAGCCTCTAATTTCCTTTTCGTTGTTGAAACAAATGAGGTGAGCGTTGATATTTTAGTGTCTTCCTCGTGAACTTGCATCTTGGTTGATATCAGAGCTTGGTGGTATGTTCCTCCATTTCCTGTGGGTGTATGCATTACCAACTGTGCACAACCATCCAAAAACAAAAGGGTGTTTGCCAGTTTTTCTATTTTGACTTGCTTTCATGTATGTTAGTTGATAACACTTTCTGCTTTCTCAATCTTGAAATAATCGCTAGTGGATCATATTATTAGCATTCATCCTCCAAAAATCCAAATGATAGCATTTCCCTTTCCAGGGCATCTACAAAAATTTTGTTCTTAGCGATTAAAGGAGAGATAGAGTAAGGATAACTGAAGAGTGCTCCTTTTTTCTTTGAAACAAACTGAAATTTATTTACAATGATTTTATTCCTAAGTAATTCATACGAAAAAAAATTAAAGGTGAGATATATTTCAGCAATTTAAAAGGCTTTTTTTCAAAACCATATAGACATATTAAAGAGAAATCAAGATAGAGGAACCAGCTTCCCATAATTTCTTCCTGATTCTCCTTTGTTCCTCTGAAATTTTTTCTATGGTCTCCTCGGTGAGTTTGACCTTCAAGTGAAACTAAAAACAATCTATGTATTGAGCATAGGAATTAGGAAGGAATTTTGGATATATTACATCAGTCTGCTTGAAAATCCCCTTTTCTTTATCGTTTTGATCTTTAATATTTATGAGTTTATTAGATAATAAATAAGAAGGAGAATTAAATAAAATCAAATGGATTAAGTATCTAAGATGGTGACATGAGCTTAATGGAATGAAAGTAGAAAGGTCAATTATAATAGCTCGAACTAAGTATTTTGAAAAATTAATTACCTATAGGTTTGGTTTCAAGGTAATAAGTCGAATAGCTAGAAAGATATACTTTCTCATTTTAAAATCATCTGTCAGTCCAAAAATAATAGAGAAAAGGGATTTCAAGGTCTGGTACAAGGGTTTTAACAAAATGGTAGGTACAGATGTAATATTCCCAAATGGGAAAAGCTGGAATATAGCGCAAAATGCTGGAACAATAATGAAAATCATCATATAAAGCAAGAGGCCAATATGGAGACCTTTCATATGTTATAACAGCAAAAAAATATGCATAAATAATTGGCCATAAGATACACAACAAGAAAGTACAAGCCTCCAATGGAAAAAATCCCTCAAAATAGGTGCTACTACTATATATAAAGAGTTGGAAGTCCATTACAACGTTTTTTAAAAGCTCTGCTACAAAAAATGATTATACATCAGATCTAGGGCTGATATGTGCCTTAAAAGATAGAACCAATACAGATCTGAGCACTATACAACCTCCTTTGAAGAACCCCTTAAGGGTTTTTAGCAAAACACCATATACAAGATGGGGATCTAGGCCCTAGGGCTGAAGATCCACTAAAAAATACAGATCTGGAAAGTGTGGCTGATCTGATATGATCAATAGAATAGCCTCCTCCAATAGATCCTCTAAATGAAAGGCATATCCCTTTCACTAGAAAACCAACTCTCCAAATGGTTTTCCAATCCACCCTACAACTCCTCCTACAGAAATAATGTAGATCTAGAAGTAAACTGGGTTGTAGGGCTGAATAAAAGGTTGGCCTGATGCCAAGATCTAAAAATATGCGCAAGGGCCTTCCTTACTGTCCTCCCAATGGAAAGGAAGCCTCCTCCACTGAAAATGAGCAATGAAATGATCCAGATCTTGTCTCCACTGCTGCAACCTGCAAAACAACCAAACCCTCAACAGGATCTACGCTGTAAATGAAAGATGAAGCTTGGCCTTAAGCCTAATAGTGGACAATTTAGTACAAGACTCCTCCAATAGCTTCTGGATGGAAGAGGTGGGATTCCTGATCAGGAACACCCTATGCGAAACAGCACTCTATCTCAGCTAAACAACAAGAGAAAGATATATGTCTAAACAGACCATATATTTAGAAAATCATATATCAACATACATAATCAATATGGTTGCCATCCTCTTCCTTAAATAAGATATGATCTTACAAACCCTAATCCCTATCCAATAATAGCACTGCTTCCACACAAAGCATCTCCATCTTAAAATGCATTGTCTTTCATTGATGACCACTCCTCCATGACACCATTGTTGATTTGGTCAAGGTTGACCCAGTCAAGGTGTTCCAACCCCTTTTCACACCAAAGGGTGCTCAATTAAGTTGTCAAGATCTATCTCTTTCACATTGGCATTGATTTATTCATTATTAATGTTATAGGTCAATTTGGGCACCATTCCCAATGACCTGGTTAACTAGGCATCATCTCCAGGACCAATGATTAAGGGTCTATCATTCCCTATCATTTCAGTTGTTACATGCCCTAAGACAAGAAACAAGACTTTCATCAAGCAAAGGTTTCCATGGTTTGAAGCTTATTATTTAGCATATGCAAGTAGCCCCATGCAAAGTTGCTCTGCAAAGCACTTCCTGACATTCACAGGTGCGTTGGTCACATTGGGGGCGAAATTCTCATTTTCTGGAATCTCCACTTGGCCAGTGCCTTCTAGAAGAGTTCACATGTGTCACTCTTTGGATCCAAGTGTCCATTTGACATCTACATGAATGGAAACATGTCTTTCCTATTTTTGGAAAGCTATTGATTGCAAAACAACCTACATTTCATCTATAAATTGAACACAGATCTAAGTGTTTGAGAAGGAAGAATTTGAGTAGAGAAATGCTGGAGAATTTTCAATTGAGAGCTTGGTTTGTGAAGCTATTGCTAGAGACATTTATGTTGTGATGAGACTTGGGAAATTTGCTGGAAGGTCACTTCAAGTCAGTCACTAGGTTGTAACCTCTCCTTCTATCATCAATAAAGAGTACTTCTTGTTTTTCCCTACGTGCATCTATATTAAATTTGATTTTCCATATTGTAATATCTTGGTTGATGAATGTAGTTTATGCTTTATTGATTTAGCTAACTAGTTTGAATAGATATCTATATTATTGCATCTTCTTTTGTTTCAATGTTCTTTCTTGCAGGAAGCATTCAGCTCACAAACCACTTGAATTTGAAGATGCAACAGAAGCGACAGAAAGAGCCATTTGGAAGTGACTGAACAAGTAAGCCTCCAATCCTCTCTGTGTATCTATTCTGAGTTAGGAGAAATGGTATTATAGTCTTTCACCTGTTGTTCTAGACTAGCACCTATCTAGGGAAGCATAATTTATCCGTAGATTACAATTCTGGCCCAACAAACTCGCGACTCCACTGGGGAGAATTTCTCTTTGTTTTAGGTGTTTTAGACTAGCACCTATCTAGGGAAGCGTAATTTATCCGTAGATTACAATTCTGGCCCAACAAACTCGCGACTCCACTGGGGAAAATTTCTCTTAGTTTTAGGTGTTTTAGTCTCTGATTTTCTTTGTAAATCCACCCAGTAGTTGTTACACATAAAGATTAGACTTCTTCAGAGCTTAATTTGCAACGACATTGAGTTAAACAGTAGTATTTTTCCTTGTATACTACGCCCAATGCACCCTTAGACTGGACATAGTGCTTTGCAGAGCACTATCTCCCTTCCAAGCCTGCGTTGCAGAGCCCTGTCTCCCCTTGGAGACTGCGTTGACTCCTGAAAGTGACCAAATTCCCTTGAATTTGACTTTGCAACTTGCTTTAGTTTTGTTTGTTGTTGTGTTCTAAAAAATTTGATGCTCAATTGACCAGTGACTCTATATACTTCTTCCTCTTTTGGCTGAAAAATTGTTCAATGTTTGTTTAAAAAAGTTTTTCTTTATCATTGACAAGTTGATTTCAAAGTATTTTTATGGTCACATTAAGAATCATTTGCTTTCTAAATAGGAAATTTTCGTAAAATCTTCATTTCCTTGATAGGAGAAATTGTTGTTGAAATCCTCATTTTTCCTTCAAAAGAGAAATTTTTATTTGTATTCTTCATTTCTCGAAAGTAAAAATAATTTGGATTATTGATCTAGTGCACCTATTTTATTTTCTGCATTCATGACATTAAGGAAGCTGAAAAGAAAAACTTGCATTTTCATGTAGGATTGTGTGTTTTTTGCAAAAGTAACATTAAGAAATCTGCATTTAGTTTGTGATTCATTGATTTTGTATTTGTTCATTGATTTGTTTTCTCAAAAATTATTTGCTATCTTCCCTTAGTAGCTAGGTTCTTCATTGAAAAAGCTGAAAGTGAAAGTTTGTTTATCATTCTTAGCTTGCATTTTAGGAATTTCATATACATCATTGTGGTGAACCTGAAAGGAAAATTGTTAAGAAAAATCAACATAAAACATAACAGTTGTTGTTAACTTTTCTGCGATACATTCTGAGTGTGATACCTCACTCCACGTACGTAATTATATCATAGCTCGTCCACATACTTTCGGGTATATCGGGCGGTGTTACAGTACGATAAGTATAAAGTGGTGCTCTCACTGTGCGGTTTCGCATCAAACAGCGCTAATACAGACTTGGGCCTCCATGTACCTTCGGGTATATTTGTGAGGACAAATTTTAGGTGCTATCCATCCATAGTGAACCGATTCGGCCGCCCTGAAATTGTGATACACCGAACACAGCATTCGGGGAGATTACCTACCCGTACTTCTTGGTTCGCCAGGAGGTATTCTACAGTTCACAGTTTCTTGGTAAACCCTTTTGCCTAGAATTACCCTCTTTTTGTTTATTTTTTTTTAGTTAAAATAAATTAGTAATCATGGAAGAAAAAAATCCTACCCCCTGTCGTTCGCGTAGATTAGCTTTAAAACCAACTTTACCACCAGAAGTTACTTCTGGTAGGCGAAGGTGATCACGATCTGCGGAATCAAGTACAATTCATACCTCTGGCGAAACATCATCTTTTAAACCAGAGTTAACTCAAATTGTTTCCACACATCCAAGTTCGTTTACTTTTGTTGAAACAGAGTCTTCACAGCTACCTGTGGTCACGATCCATTCAATCGCTGAGACCATACCTCCTAGACCTGACGTTGTTCAATCACATATTGATCCAGATCATGTGTCTTAATTTCCAGAAAATCTGAATCCTGAAGTCGAACAACCGGAAGTTGTTCCTATCTTGGTCATCCCACAAATTTTTGTAGCCACTGAAACTTCTATATCACACAGTCAACCATCTGAAATATATTTTGGGCCTGACGGTGAAGTTCTTCCTCCTGGTTTAATTGCGATTGAATAAATACCACAACCTGATACACCTTTAATTCCAACCCATTTTGGGGGAGACCTTTACCTGTACCAGTCTTTTACTCAATAGTTTCCATATGCTTTTATTTATCCCATTGCCATTCCATCTCCCATTGATTTTGGAGAGTATGCATTTGGTCATACAACCATGCCTATACCAACATCTTCGGTTGGGTCTGCTATTCCAATTACGTAAGCTCCTACCCACGCTACCTCGTCGATGTTCACAACCTCACCAGAGTCATATTTGCACGGTGGCCCTTCGGTCCCAACAGGCTACAAATCATTGTCTGGCACTTTCTCTGGTACATCTTCAAGACCATGGTATTTACCAATGTCATCATTTGGTGTTTTAACTGGTAGTCCTATAGTTAGTACTGAACGACTCGATTCATTACATCCATCATCAAGGCAATATCAAGTCGGTCCTTATGGGTTAATTCCTTTAAGTACCATATCAACTAGACTCCCAGCATTTGGAGTGTTGGGGTTCCCATGTTTTGGCCAGATTGGCAAGACCAAAAGATGAGACAACATCAGAACCACTTTGGGGCCCTAGGATCTAGCCCTCCTGGACACGGAGAGGGATCTCTCCAAAAAAAGCAAGAATGATATATCTTTGAAAGCTCAAATTGAGATATTAGGCTAGGTATGAAGCACAAATGGGGGGTTTAAATGATTTGGTTGAAGGGTTGATGGGTTGGTTAGGAGATCATAGGCTGAGCAAGTAATGGGAGAAAGGGAACAAAACAGCAGGAGGCTTCAGCAAAGAGGATAGGCCAAGACAGTGCCATCCATTGGGCTATGGAGTCATAAAAGGAGATTACTCGCATCCACTAGCCAAGGCTTTCAAAGGGCAAGTCATCTAATACTAAAGGATCTTTTAGATTAGATGGTGAGGTGGAACATTAAGGAGAGAAATTGGAAGAAGGAAAGACAACCAATTTTCTGTCTATAGATCAGGTCAGAGGTCATTTAACTCCAGACCTGCTTGGACGTACTCAAAGGCAGCTCTCAAAGGTGGACAAAGGGGCAGCTTATAGATCGGACCAGAGGTCATTTAACTCCAGGTCTATTTAGAAACTCCAAGGGAAAACAGAGATAAGATTACAAAGAAACATCTAAGAACAGCTTCATTCAATTCATACATCAGAGAGCAGGCAATAACATCCACTACACTGGTTAAATTAACTGAGAACCATTCTTAGATAACACATTGAGCAGAAAAAATTAAGGGCTGGGAGAGCAGCAACATAAGGCACCTAACAAGGGTGAATCTTATGCCAAACTTCTGATGCGAGCCTGAAGAACATGAAACAATGTGAAAATGCAATAAACGAAGTAAGAAGAACATCACCAATAGTAATAGACCAGGGTCCTGTGAAATGTGCTTTGATTAATTGATGCAAAACCAGTCATGTACAATAAGCTCAATGGCTAATACAGTACATACTTCTCCTCCCAGCCTATTACATACAAGCTACTCTGCAACTCCCTCCCAAGATTGTTCTAACAGTCAAACTGAATCCCTCTAACAGCAACAGCAGTAGCCAACAACAACCCTTACAATATGTTCTCGGGGGATCTTATAGGAGAAGAGAGAAACAGAAGTAGATGAACATTAAATTGATCTCATTAAGACAGAACATCGGAAGTGTTCATGCCCATAATGCTTAATGGCTTCGTGTTGTACTCTGTAGACTATTTGGAAACCTTTGTCAGGTCGAGATCGACCTCTGATATGTTCTTTAAGTCCTTACGGCGGTCTGGAACTCTGCACTGCCTTCTGAAATAAATGAACTGGGTGGAAAATCTGCAAGGCCGCTCCATACCTCCATAACTGTTGCCTGACTGTCTTAAATGAGCTTCAGTTAGTGCAATTAATCGTTTAGGGCTTGAGGAGGCATGGAGATTTCTTGTAGGAAGGTGTACGTCCGAGGAAGAGTACCCTGCTGATATTAAACATAGATAAGACTTTAACAATGTGCTTGGATCTTGAAACTGTGCCTTTTCCTTTGAATACAGGATTATAATTGTTAATATTCAATTAACTGGCTTGAATCCCTCAAATCCGTCTCTGCTGTCTCGTTTGGCCACTGAACTGGCCTCCCTGTGCTAACTGAACAATCAAATAAAACTATTACAAACTCGGGCAGTGGTGGTGGAGAAATGCTTTGGAGACCCGTGGTGGAAAGGCGGTGGCGACTGCGGAAACGGCGAACACATGGAACGATGGCCGAGCTACAAAGGGGAAAGGTCAAACACATGAAATGCATTCGAAATGGTGGGACCTGGTCATGGCGGAGGGCGATTCATTAAACTTTAATGTAAAATGCAAAGGTTTAACTAACGGAGGAAATACAAAGGAAATGAATAAAATGCAATGAGGGGAGCCATGGATGTGGGACCCGGGGGTCTGGATCGCAAATCGCAAAGGCAGAAAATGCGATGGCGGAGAGTGGCGCTAAACAGAAATCTGCGCTCTGCGCTTTGCGATGGATGCGACTGGGATTGAGCGCAGATCGCAAAGTTGGAAAGTGCGATGAGCGCAGATCGCAAAAATAAAAAATGCGATGGGCATTTTAAATAAAAACTGAAATCTAAGATCTGCGCTTTGCGCTAGGCGTCAAATGGTTTAAAACTTGGTTCCAGGGTGCGGGCGTATGGAAGAAAAGGGGCTAAGGGCGCAGCAGAAGGGGCTAAGCCTTATTACAAGGTCGGAAAGTGGATTTTGGCCCATTTTGATGCATTTTAAGGCCAGGGAAGAGTAACGATAGAGGAAAAAAAAGGGGAATTTGGCTAAGCAAAGGGTAGAGGAAGAATATAAAGGGGATCTGGGAGGATTGGGGAGGTACAAAAGGAAAATAAAAAGGGGGGACCAAGGGAAATGGAATAAGAAGGGGAGGAGGCCTTTTGGGCATTTCTTCACAAACAGAGAGGCTTTATAATAGGAATCAGCAGAGGGGAACTTATCAAAGGGAAAAGGCACAAAGAGGCTTCAAGGATGATGTGTTTTCAGGGGAAATGCATTCCTTGAAGTCTCAACAACAATTTAGCCCCCTATTTGTTTGTCAAAAATTTCATAGGGGGGCTAACATGGAGAAAATTATTTTCCGTCTTATTATCCTCCTTATGATGGGGAGCAACCTTTGGTCACCCAATACGACAGTACTCAGTCACATTTTGGTCAAACTAATGTTGACATGAATTTTTGTCAATGGTAGCCCACTCTGCCTATCCAACCACAAACGGTTGTACACTCGTATCAACTAGTTCAATCTGTTACACCCACTTCATTACCACTTGTTAATACATCTATACCCCTATTACAGAATAAAAATATTTTACATCAACCTTATCAGGCAGGTTCTTCGACTCAATATCATCAAATTTTGGGTCCACAGACTCAAAATCCTTTGGTTAATTTACAACAACCTGTATCAGGGATCATTTATTCACAAGTTGGTGTTCCATTTTACGGAATGTCACCAACACAACCTGGTTATACATATCAACCAAATCCAACTTACACTAATTTGGGTTTTAACATTGGTGGGCAGACCCCTTGGCAGCCACAGGCGCAAATTCCTCAAACTTCATTCCAACAAGTATCATATCCAGGTTTTGGTCAACAGAATTCTCAAGTGTTTAATATGCAAAACAACCCCTATCTGGGTTAGCAGCCTCAAATTCCATATGCTGGTGCTCAAAGACCTGTTGCCCAAGAAATTCCATGATACCCCAGCTATGCTCAACCTGACCTTAATAGACAATTTCCTTTTGTTGCAACTTTGGAATTACCAGATTTAAACTGGTTAACCAATGATCCTATCAATTATGCTCCTTGGTGGCCGATGATACCTCATAAATTACCCTCCGACATTCCTAAATTCAATGGAAACTGTGGAGAAGATTCGTCGACTCATGTTATGACTTATCATTTTTGGTGTTCATCAAATTCCTTGAATGATGATTCTGTTCGATTACATCTTTTCCAGCGAATGCTCATAGGTCCGGCGGCTAAATGGTATATTGAATTACCTAGAGCTTCTTTTGAAAATTTCACTGCCTTAGCTACTATATTTTTGACCCATTTCCAGTTACCAATCAGATACGAAACTGGAAAGGAACTCTTGACCAACTTCAAACAGAATAATGCTACTCACATTTCCGATCATATTCATGAGTGGCATCATCGTCGACGAATGGTTAAGACATTTGTTCCCGATCGGCTCCTTGCTAAGTGGTTCATTAAGTCCCTGTTACCATCTATAACTGAGGATGTGGCTAAATGTGGCGTCGTCACAGAATAGCAATTTATTGCTCGTGCCCAATATTTAGACTAGATTTACACTCAGTCTGTCACGCTCTATGAAAAAATACCAAATGTGCCACGATCTAATTTCAATGTTCCTCCTCAAATAAAGGACTCTCATGCCAGAGATGGCTTGATAGGAATTGTAAACACACACCACACTACTGCATCTGATCCTGCTCCTACTTCCGAAATTAATTTCGTGTCATTTGACAAAGGAAAAAGTGATAAGCAACCAGGAGGTAAGAAAAAGGGGAAATCAAAGAAAAAGCAAACTTCTAACCCGCAGGAAAAATCATCTGATCAACCATCTAGACCACGGAAACCTCGTTATCCATGCATAATCTGTACAAGTAAAATTTTGTTAGGGATTGTCCTCACCGTGCTGAAGTCTCAAAAATCATCAAGACTTCTCATGCATCAGCTGTGTTGACAGACCCATTCCTAAATCTGAACACAAATTTCGTTGCTACGGATCCAACTCTAAGTTCCCAAGTGTTAATGTTATAAACCACAAAACCTTCACAAGATATTTTGGTGTTGATGCGGAATAAAGACTATGGTAGTCCGGCCACTGATCAACCTACTACCTCGACAACAAATCCATCTAATGAATCATTACCACCTCCTGTTATTCCTGAATTGACAATTAAACCACTGAAGGCAGTAATTCATAAATTGACATATAATCCTTGAGCAAGAGCTGCACAAAATTATAGTATAGTTGAAGATTTGGCTCAATCCCCTTCAGCTATGTCTGTTCTTGAGGTATTACAAAATTTTCCCTCACAGAAACGGGCTTTATTGTCGGCCATTGGTGGAATTGATTTGACTGATTCTAATCTTGTCGTCTTTAATCATACAGGAAATGTGCCGCAATTACCAGCAGAATTGGCATTCTCCATCCAAGTAAATGTTCTCAATCACCTTATTCATCGCACTATTATTGATGAGGGAGCATCTATGTGCATTATGTCTTTAAATTTTTGGAATTCACTTGGCTCGCCGTGATTATCACAATCATCAATGGCGTTGAAGGCTTTTGATGGAAGAACATATAAACCTTGTGGTATTATCAATAACCTGCATGTTGAATTAGGGGGAAAAATAGTAACTATTGATGTTGAGGTTGTTGACGGACCCCTTGACTATAATATTTTACTCAGAAGACCATGGGTATATGCGATGACTGCCATTATTTCTACATACTTTAGAATGATTGCCTTTCCACATAAAGGTACAATCACAGTCATTAATCAATTATCCTTTTTTGCCTCTGCTTTGCAAGTAACTGAAAGCATTCTGTATATTCACTTACTCCAACTAGAAATTAGAAACATTGGTGTAGGACCCTTAAAGGATTCCACTCTTATGGGAACCTTTGCATTACCGCCACCCACGATGTCGGCAGAAATTGCAAGCATAGAGACCTGCTACATGATTTCTTCCACTCTATCTAGCTTAAGGGAGAGTACAGGTGATTCAGATATTTCTACGTTGGATGATGTTTTACCGCTCAGCCCTATTGAGATACAATAGAAATCAATCTATTTGTCTTGGGTGGAAAATCTGAAATCAGCGTCGTCGAGTGTTTGGATTGATCGTTCATTAGATTTTGGTACTCCATCTGATCCATTTTATTCAAAAATTTTGACAAATGAAAACATTTTGGAAGCTATGATGTCAGAAGAAGAACCATGGGAATATTATCATCATAGTTCCCATCTTCCAAATTATGAAGAAAATAATCTTAGTGAACTATATCACCCATCCATTCAAACTTTCTTTTCGAATTCTTTTCTGATTAATGCAATTGAATCTGAACGAAATTTATCAAATATCGAAGAAACGATTTCTATCGATATTTCGACTAACCTGGAATTGTAGAAAATATTCATGTCGGTGTATCTTGTACTCCATCAGAACTTGATTCATATCGCTCTCTTTTTCGTGAATTTTGTGACGTATTCACTTGGTCTTACGAGGAAATGCCAGGCATAGATACTAGTATAGTTGAACACACTATTAATATGTCTCCTGATGTCAAACCAATGCCTCAACGGCTTTGTCCAGTTCATCCGAACAAAGTTGCTGCCATAAAAGCAGAAGTTGAAAAACTTTTGCGTACTGGTTTCATTTACCCCATTCCGCTAACTGAGTGGGTTTCCAATATCATTCCTATTATGAAAAAACAAGGAACCATTAGAGTGTGTGTCGACTATCGGGATGTCAATCAGGCTTGTCCAAAAGACAACTATCCTACTCCCTCTATCGACCAGATTATTGACGATTGTGCTGGATGTGAAATATTTTCGTTCATGGATGGATTTTCCATCTACAATCAAATCAATATCCACCCAGATGACCAACATAAGACAGCATTCATCTGTCCCTGGGGCACATTCGCATATAGGAAACTTTCGTTTGGTTTAAAAAATGTTGGGGAAACTTTTCAGAGAGAAATGGATTATGCTTTCAATGACATCAAGCACATTGTTAAACCATATCTAGACGATTTACCAGCACATTCACAAAATCGGACTAATCACCCGATGCATTTGAGAGCCATTTTCTTACGCTACCGACACTACAAGATACACCTCAATCCACACAAATGTTTGTTTTGTGTTGGTTCTAGTCGATTGCTCGAATTCATAGTCTCAAAAGAAGGAATTCGAATAGACCCACTGAAGGTACAGGCCATTCTTGATTTGCCTGCACCATCAAATTTACTTCAGATACAGAAACTTCAAGGAAAGGCTAACTTCCTGAGAAGGTTCATTCCAAACTACGCCGAAATGGCTAAAGGATTTACCCGATTATTGAAAAAAGGAGTTCCCTTCCATTGGGACCAAGTTGTGCAAGCTTCTTTTGATGTTGTCAAGGACCATCTTGTCCAAGCGTCATTAATGTATCCTCCTAATTATCAAAATGATTACTTCCTATATATCGTTGCAGTTGAAACGACCATCGCTATGTTTTTGGTCCAAGTAGAAGATGTAATTGAAAATCCGATCAATTATTTGAGTCGTAATGTCAATGATACGGAATTTAAGTACTCGTACGTGGAAAATCTTGCCTTGGCATTTGTTCAAGTTGTCTAAATATTTCGTTATTATATCCTACTCTGAAAAACAACAATAGTTTCGGATTGAAACCCCATGACTTATATCTTATTACGTCAATTGCTGGGGGGAAAATATTCAAAATGGATTGTCATTTTGCAAGAATTTGATTTGGAATTCATCAAATCCAAATCAAAGAAGTCGTTAGTTTTGGTTGAGCTTCTTTGTGACCTTCCCTCTGATAGTACTGCTACTACGTCGAAACGATATATTCCAAACGAGTCTATGTTTCTGATCAGATCATCCAATCCTTGGTATGGAGATTTCATCATTTATCTCCAAACCCAAAATTTTCGACCTAATACCTCTTGCTTTGATCAGAGACGTATTCGATACCAAGCCAAATATTATCTTATCGTCGGCGATACACTTTATCATCGTGGTGTCGATACCATTTTAAGGAGGTACCTCACTCATGGGAAGGCTGAAAAAGCATTAAATGATTGTCATTTTAGGGCTTGTGGTGGAAATTTATGTGGGTATGTTACCGTGCAGAAGATACTCCGCACTGGTTACTTTTGGCCTACTATTTTTCGAGATTGTATCCTCGCAGTCAAAAGTTGTCATGCATGCCATATTTATGACCATAAAATCCACAAACCACCAACGCCAATGCATCATTTTGTCTCTGCTAGACCATTTACGAAATGGATTATTGACTTCATGACCTATAACCCTCCTTTGTCTGGGGGGCATGGTTATATTATTGTCGCATTCAACTGTTTTACCAAATGGGCCAAAGCGATGCCTACATTCAACAACATAGGACAAACAGCTGCATTGTTTTTCTTCAACCATGTTATTGCACGGTTTGGGGTCCCACGGGCTACAGTAATGAATCATGGGAACAAATTTCGCAACCATATGATGTCTGAATTGAAAGCCAAGTTAGGATTTTCACATGATAATTCTACTCCTTATTATCCACAATCAAATGGAAAAGTTGAGGCTATTAACAAAATTCTTAAACTAATGCTTCAACGAATGATAGGAGTCCGTAAAAGGAACTGGCACTTGATCATGTACTCCGCCTTGTTGGCATATCGAACCTCGGTGAGAAACGCAACTAGATTTACCCCTTTTCAATTGGTGTATGGTCTGGAAGCTATCTTACCAATCCAATGTGAAATATCATCATTAAAACTCACGATAGACTTGTTACCTGACACCTCAGAAGAAGAAGTGTGTCTCCTTAACCTCATCCATCTAGATGAAACGCGTCGTGAAGCCCAATTGGCCAATGAAGAGCATAAGAGATGTATAAAGGCGCAATACGACAAAAATTTCCAGCCTCGCATCTTCTCAGAGGGTGACTTGGTCCTTCTTTACGATCAAGAAGTTGACATAATAGGTACAGGGAAATTTTAACCATTATGGCATGGCCCCTATATTTTCAAAATATTTCTTGCTAAGGGTGCCTATGAGTTAGTTGATTACGATGGGATTCCATTGGCATAGCCTCGAAATGTGTTGTATTTGAAACGTTACTATGCTTAATCGTGAGCGTAGTAATTTTTTGTATTATATTGTTTATGTGTTGTTGATTTGCATTCACTATCTTAATTTGTTTTTTAGAGTTTTCTTGACGTTAGTAATCTTCTTTACATTTTATGGCAGATGTATGAATCTTTGGAACCATTTGTTGGATATGTTGATGGTGCTAGTCGTAGTACGCAAAATCTATCCTCTACGGCGTGGGCCATTTTCGCTCCGAACGGCGAGTTAGTGAGTTTTAAGGGATTTGTATCATTAGATCGACGAATAATATCTCTGATTATAACACGTTGATCGAACTTCTCTCTGATGCCATTTCATTTGGTATTAACCACATAATCATAAGGTTAGACTCACAACTTGTGGTACTACAACTTACTAGCATTTATACTATTAGAAATCCAACACTTCTTAGATTGTTCCTAAGAGTTCGACTTTTGGAGAGACATTTTGATTTCATTCAATATCAAAAAATTTCCAGAAATCTGAACACTTTAACTTATTCATTGGCTAATCAAGTTTTAGACAAACATTTTCAACATAGGTAAAGAAAACATTCACATCATTGAATAGGATTGCGCATTAAACATAGGAAAAACTCTGAAAACACATAGATAGATAGTTATAGGCTTTTACAAAATTTGTGCCCAAGACACATAGGTCATCTGACCTCAAAATTTATGCAAAAAAGTCACAAGTAAACTAGTGGTTCTCATGGTAACATGATATAGATCTAACAATCCTATGGAGCAACCGCATCCAATGGTTAGGAACCCCAATAGTGTTTCGATGCAGTCGCATGGGTAACTCTTCGAGCCAGCAATCTAGAATCTCGAAGGTCAATCCCTCTATGTGTTGTTGAAGCTCAGATAGAATCTCAGCCATATCAAGATCCTGAAGGAATGTTAACCCGACAGCCCTCTCTACTGGCGCATCTGCTTCGCGCTCTGGTTCCTCTACTGGTTGAACGCGACCAATATCTGCATTACATTAAACATTTAGTTTAGTCTTTGAAAGAAATAAAAACACAAAAACATTGTATAAACCTTATAAAAATTAAAAAAACATGGTCGAATCATTCTTACCCATTGCACCCCACTGAGCGCCTTCTGGTAATACTAGATCTGGATCCCCTCGGAAGTCGACGCCTGCGTATGCATACTCATCGATGGTGAAGATCTGTCGCCGGAACCAAGCGAAGAATGCAGCCGAGAACACAACGGTCGGTTTTCCTGCATGTCGACCCATGAGTTCTATCCATATCTGCATTCAAGGATCTATAGGACTAGATATATCCAATGTTACATGTTGTGGCTGCATCAGTGGAATCCGTTCCAAAGTGAAGGAGATAAGGATGGAACCATAACTGAAATTTTTCTTCCTTCCTCCCTTTGCTTTATTCAGTTGTTCCTTTATCTAAGATAGAACAGCTTCAGACCAGTTGAATACTGTTGGTTCTAAGCACTCTAGCGCATACTGCATATACGACCGATTCGCTACATGGAGTGTAACGGTGCCAGCAAGTTTAGTGATAGTGAGGATGGTTCTCAAAGGGAAATCCCTGACATCACGGATGTTTATTTTCCCATCTTTGCTAGGTTCTGACCCTGGATAGAAATATTGCATAACACAATCCCTCACTGTCTCTCCTCCAACAGTAGACCCTGTGAGAGAATGGGCAAACCTCTCCTCAACAAACCTACGAGAAAATACACATCCTAAACTATTATGGACAACACTTGATTTTTGATGTGAAATGCCTCTATCGCCAGATCCCATTCTTGAACTAAGAACTCCAAGAGTTATATTTGTTGCCTCATTCCCGACAATTTTAAATACTTAAGTAGCCCACAATATCTTAAGGCTCTTACAGTACCCGGATCATTCAAGGCAATCATATCTTGTTCCTCAGTTCTCTTTCTCTCCATGTAATCTGTTGAGCTCTAAAAATGTCTTTTCTTTTCACCAAACTTCGCTTCATTCCATCAATCCTTTATCATTTATAGGCCTAAAAGATCAATAAGAATGATTAAAATCACTTTAAGAATACATGCAATGACTAACTTCTTGTATTTTTGTGATTTTGTTGTCTTAATGATTTCTGAGCAGTTTGAGCTACAGAATGCAGTCATTCTGTAGCTAGTCATATGTTTCGTAGACATCTTGATGTTTAAACAGGTTACAGGTGTCATCTGAGGGAAATACGTGTATGGTTAGACTCCAAAATTCTCTTGCATAATTCCTTGCCATCCATGAAGGCTGATTTAAAAAAAAAACTGGAAGTGATTATGCACGTGGACAGAGCTAAAATCCAAGAAGCAGGTTTCTATAAGGATAAGGACTCTTGATTTGCCTTCAACAAATCACGAGTCCTCAACAGGAACTTTAGTTTGATTTTGATTGTAGAAGACACCTATGCAAATTTTTACTCAATATCATTTATGTAATTTCCTATAAAAATAACTCGGTGAACCGAGAAAGACAGTTGATATTTTTAGTTTTTGAATACTGTGATACTCTGTTTCTGAGAATTTTAATTAAAGGAGCATAAATTTGATGTTGTTCTGGAGATAACTTTAAGAAGTTAAAGATTCGTATGCCAATCTGATAGTAGAGGGCCCCTGCTATCTGAAGTGGCTTTTACGTGCTTTCTAGATAAGTAACCTTTAATTTTGTTTTGTTATATTTCTTACTTAGACAGTTTTCTGAGTTCATCTTTTTGCATTATGTTTTATGTCATTTACTCACGTCGAATATTCTCATGATATTATAGTCAATCTTTTTCTCATAAGCTTTTCCAATATATCTCTAATATATGAATGAGATCTAGCTGTAGTACTTTGATTTAATTGCATTTTAGTTCTGTTAGTTAGATTTAGAAGATCCTCATTATTTTATAAGCTATTATTGTTCTCAAGCTCTTCTAACATATCACTATTATATGAACAAGAATTAGTTATATTATTTTTAGCTATTGGCATTTTATAATCTACAATTAGGTAAGGGATTCTCATGTTATTACAAACAGTTTTTTTCTCAAGTTGTTACACGAAATCTCTAATTCCTGAATAAGACTTAATAGTAATATTGTGAGTTGCAGACTAATCATTTATAGGACATCCTTGTTACATTAGGCTTCATCTCTTTCACAAATTGTTCCAAAAAATCTCTAATTCATGAATGAGATCTAGTTCTAGTGTCATAAGTTATTTTAGCATAGGGATCCTTACTATGTTACAGATGATATTTTTCTCGAGTTGTTCCAAAAAATCTCTAACAATGAATAATATTTCTCTGTAATGTTTTAAGTTCTTGTTTTCTAGGAAATCCTCATCACATCAAAACTAATCATTTTCTCATTTTGTTCCAATATATCTCTAATGAAACGAATTGGACTAAGCTTAATGTTATGAGTTACTTTCTTAGCAGCTTTACAATCTATGGATTAGCATTCTCTGTTCTTTTTTTTTTTCATTCCTAGTTTAGAGTAGATCTTGCAATTAAACTCTGTTTTAGTGCATTCAATAACATTTCCTTTTCTTCCTCTTTGCTATTAATTTAGTTTTTCCCCCCTTAGCATAAAATAACATTAAACATAAAACCAAAAACATTAGAAAAACACTAAACACAGCAAAGTAGGAAGAGGATACTTAGGCACATATGGTGCACTTCACTTCAACAGTTTACCAGCCCTGGTCGATAATTTATGCTATCAATTTAGGAACACTAAATTGACTAAACATTTTGGCGTCGTTGCCGGGGAAGTGTAACTAGGTATCCTTATTTCCTACCTCCCAAAAACAATGATATGCATAGAGAAAGAGACTCAAGGGGTAGATTTATAAGAAGCAGAAGCTTGATTTCCAGAACACCACTCGTCCCACCAAGACTAAGAGGCAGCACACCTCCAACTCAAACCCACATTCCATACTATACTGCTCATAGACTTACAGAAGTCCTAAGATCAGATATTCCATCATAGAGATCTCCCACTTCATCTATTGAAGCTGTCATAGAAGAAGATCCAGGGACCCCTACTGGAGACATAACCTTTTTCACTTCCACAGGAGAACACATCCCTGCTGAAGAATTAGAGATTCCTAGTGAGCAAGAAGAAGAAAACCATTTCTACAATACACCTTTGGTAGAAGAACCAGTAGAACAACTAGCTCTTCAAACTAATCCTTATATCAGTTCAGAAGAATCTACCATGGCAGAAGAAGGGGGAGGAGGAGTCTTTAATGGAGAACATACACTATTTGGAGGAGGTAGAGGTATAGGTAGAGGAGAAGGAGGTAGAGGTGTAGAAGGAGAAGGAGGTAGAGGTGAAGAAGGAGGCAGAGGAAGAGATAGAAGGGAAATTGGAAGCTCTTTTGGGTTCCCTATAATAGATGAAGAAACCAATGCAACTATGAAAAATATTTCACCCTCTGTCCTTCCAAACTTTTGTGGACTCAAAAGTGAAGATCCTGAAACTTTCCTATTTGAATTTGAAGTCCTATGTAGAACCTATGATTACTTACAAGATGCCCAAAAACTTAAACTATTCCCTTCAACATTCAAAGGAGCAGCATTAAAATGGTTTATGAGTTTAATCAATAGTTCTATTAGGACATGGGAAGATATCAAACAAACATTTCTAGAGAGGTATTTGGATTACTGTATGCCAATCAACCATAAGGAGGAAGTGTTCAAAATGGTACAAAAAGAGGATGAAAATCTGGAAGATTTGTTGGAAAGATTTAACTATAACATCAAGAGAGCAAAAATGGAAAGCTTAGACCAAGATACTTTGAAAGCTCTCTTGTTGAAGACAATTAGGGATGAATGGCTAGATATCCTTAATATTATGGGAAAAGGGGATATATCTCAGCTCGCATTACCTGAAATAACTAAATTATGTATCAACCTTTTAAGAGGGAAATCTAAAACTCTAAAAGGACCAAGAGACCCTGCTCTTGCAAGGGCAAGTAAGTCTACTTCTGGAACAATAAGTAGGGCAGAAATAGGACATATGCTTGATGAATTCAAATCTTACATTTTAGGGAGTCTTAGTGAAAAAATAGACACCCTTAAGTTACAAAACAAGAAAAAAGTTGAATCTGATGCCTTAGCAATCTTTTGTCCCAAATGTAGAAAGAAGCATGCCTTGAGAGAGTGCCCTTTGGATGCAAAAATAGTAGAGACTTGTGCAATTTTTTCAGAAAAACATGAGACAAAGATTTTTCCTTCACTTCCTGGTCTTAAAGTTGTCTTTCAAGAAGAAACCCCTACAAATTCCATAGAATCTCTCAATTTTGTCTCTAGGAGACCTTGGCAGGGACCTCAAGTACAAGGATTCAATGATCAAATGTATAATCAACCCCCACCAAATTGAAACTTTTGGCAGCAACCTTGGCCCCAATTCCAAAATCAATCTCAAACTTGGGCACAAGGAGAAAAAAATCCCTATGGAAGATACCCCCAGTATTATCAATATCCACCATCCTATCCACCATATCCAAATTTCCCTCTTCAACAAAATCCTCAACAAAATCTTCAACAAAGTCCACAACATCAAAATCCACCACTTCCATTGCCATTTCCTCAGAAATAAAATCAGTTACCTACCCAGCCTATACCAAACCCCAACAACAAAAATCGTCAGAACACATACATGATATAAGGTCAACAGTTCCCAACCTATTTGATCACTCCTTTAGACTTTAATGATGTTCAACTTAGGTCTGGAAGAATACTTGAAAAGAAGAAACCTTCTGTAATCATACAAGAGAAAAACAACTCTGAGGAAGATTCTCTACGGGTAAATAAAAGTCTTGAAGAGAGCACATATTTTCAAGACCTAAATATTGATTAAACCTGATGGGGTAATAGAAGATATTCCAGTGTCCTTAGATTCTTGGGAGTATCCTGTGGATTTTATGATCCTAACTCCTAAAAATAATCTAGGAGGACATCTTATTATACTAGGAAGACCTTTGTTAGCTACAACTGATACCTTCAATAGCTGTAGATCCGGTGATATGTACATCTCTGATGGTAGTTCAATCAAGAAATTTACCTTGTATCCTCCAGCAAGAACAATTACATAGTTAGATGATACTCAATGGATTGAGGATGAAGAAGACATACAACCCCTCTTCACTATTTCAGAAATTAGTGAAGATAGCCAGATTCTAAATACCTTAGAAAATTTTGAATCCTCTTCAGAATACAAACATGAAAAATTTCAGGAAGAATCCAACATTGAGTTCTTATCATCAAGACAAATTTCTCTTTACTCCATGGATAAATTTTGCAGCTCTACAATTGAAATATTTCCAGGCAAAACCTTAAACATAAATAAGAACCTAGAGAAATTTCAACAAGAAAAGCTAGTCAAAATATTACAGAGACATTCTTCTGCATACGCATGGGAGTACACTGATATGAAAGGGATAAACCCTAAGACTTGCACTCATCACATCTACATAGAGGAAAATTTTAGACCAATCAGACAACCTCAGAGAAGGATGAATCCAAACCTTAGGGATATTGTTAAAGAAGAATTGCAGAAATTGTTAAATGTCAACTTTATTTATCCCATTTCAGATAGTCAGTGGGTTTCTCCTTTGGTAATTGTACCAAATAAAAATGGTAAATGGAGGGTATGTATTGATTACTGGGAATTAAACAAAGCCACTCTTAAAGATCATTTTCCCCTACCTTTCATAGATCAGGTGTTAGACACATTAGCTGGAAAAAAGTACTTTTCATTTTTAGATGGGTTCAGTGGTTATAATCAAATTCAAGTAGCACTTGAAGATCAAGACAAAACCACATTTACTTGTGCTTGGGGTACCTATGCCTACCGAGTATTGCCATTTGGACTATGCAATGCACCTGCAACATTTCAAAGGGCAGTATTAGGAATCTTTTCAGATCTAATACATGATTTTGTAGAGGTATATATGGATGACTTCACAATATATGGAAACACATTTGAAGAAGTCTTAGACAACTTGGAAAAAGTTTTAAAGAGATGTAAAGAAGCAAATCTTTCATTAAGCCATGAGAAGTGTTTCATGATGTTTACTGAAGGGATTGTTCTAAGGCATCACATTTCAGGAGATGGGATCAAAGTTGATGAGTCAAAATTTGAATTCATCTCTAACTTATCAGTTCCAAGTTTTCAAAAAGATGCTAGGAGTTTTCTAGGATTTACAGGATATTACAGAAGATTTATAGAAAACTTCACCAAGATAGCATCTCCACTTTTCAAACTACTTACCAAGGACTGTGAATTCAAGTGGAACCCTGACTGCCAGTTAGCCTTTGAGACCCTGAAAACAAAAATCTCTGAAGCACCTATTTTGAGGGGACCTAACTAGAAATTACCTTTTCATATTTCAATAGATGCCTCAGATACAGCTTTAGGAGTTGCATTGGGACAAAAAGACCTAATTCCTTATGACATCTACTATACAAGTAAAAATTTGACCCCTCCGGAGTTAAATTATACTGTAATTGAAAAATAGTTCTTAGATGTTGTTCATGCCATAAATAAATTCAGACACTATATAACAGGCTCTGAAATTTTGTTCACACAGATCACTCTGCAATTAAATATTTAATGAACAAATCAGTTACTAATGGCAAAGTCATAAGATGGTTATTGCTTTTACAGGAATTTAACATCACCATTCTAGATAGGCCTGGAAAACAAAATACAGTAGTTGATTTCCTATCTAGACTCTAGAACATTAAAGACAATACTCCAGTTGAAGATTAATTCCCTGATGAATATCTTTTTGCAATTTCTACTCAGACTCCTCGGTTTGTTTACATTGCTAATTATCTAGTTTCAGGGAAATTTCCTTCAATTATGAATGCAAGAGATAAAAGAAATATTATTTATGACAGTGAAAAATATTCATGGGTTTCTAATGAGTTATACAAAACAGGTCCAGACTTTATTATTAGGAGATGTGTTTGAGAAGACGAGATACCTGAGATTCTCAAGGCATGTCATGATGAACCTTGTGGTGGACACTTTGCTGATAGAAGGACAGCTTATAAGATCCTTCATTTAGGATATTATTGGCCATCCCTCTTTAAAGATGCTAAAGATTATGTCAAAAGGTGTGACAGCTGCCAAAGGGTAGGGAAACCTTCTCCTTCAGGTGAGATGCCATTGCAGCCTCAGGTACATATTGAACCTTTTGAGAAATGGGCTTTAGATTTTGTAGGACCTATTAGTCCTCCATCAAGACAAAAGAAATATATATTAGTTTGCACTGATTATGTTACCAAATCGGTAGAGGCCAAGCCATTACTTTCTGCTACTGAAGCATCTGTAGTTAATTTTATTTTTGAGGATATTTTTACTCATTTTGGTGTCCCAAGATAAATTGTTACAGATCAAGGAGCTCAATTCACTTCCAAGTTGGTGGAACAAATGGTAGAGAAGTACAAAATCAGACACAGAAAATCCACTCCCTACCATCCACAAGCAAATGGCCAAGTGGAATCTACCGATAAGGTCATTGAAGGGATCCTAACAAAGACTGCTCATTTACATAGAAGAGATTGGGGAGACAGACTTCCTGAAGCCTTGTGAGCCTATAGGACTACATGGAGAAACACAACAGGTCATACCCCTTATGAACTTGTTTATGGAAAACAAGTCTTGTTTCCCATAGAGTTTCATATTCAAACTTTCAAAATGGCAGTTCAGCTAGGACTTGATCTAACAGAGGCACAAAATCACAGATTGGAGCAGATTAATGAATTGGAGGAGATCAGACAAGATGCAGTCCAGAGAACAAGTATAGTCCAACAATAAAGGACTAGATGGCATGATAAGTACATTAAGGAAAATAAATTTAAAGAAGGTGACTGGGCTCTCTTATTTGATTCAAAGTTCAAAGATTTCCAAGGTAAATTCCAAACTCATTGGCTTGGGCCATATGAAATTGTGAAAATCTTTGACAATGGAGCAATAAAAATCAGGACAATAGATGAAGATAAGGTGACTTTTCTCGTAAATGGTCATAGATTGAAATTGTATCATAAGCCACTTTCAAGAGAAGAATTTATCAAGAAATTCCAAGAGAACAGTGATGTGAAGTTAATGAAGAAGAATCATTCTTTTTCATTAACTTAATTGTATTTTCTGTAATCAGATGCTAAAAAAAAGGAGTATAAACATGAAAACTAATCAATTGATTAGAATGTTTATAAAAAAAAGATAAGGTGAAAATCAGAATTCTTCTGACACTTTAGATTTTCAAAATTGTTCTTTTTCTGCAATCAAATATCATAAAATCATAAGTTGCAAGCTCACTTTTCATATTTCATTCCACTCCACATTTATGATCCATTTTCATTCCATCATATTTCACTTCATTCATACTTCATTCCACTCCATTTCATGATCCATCTCATTTCATTTCATACTTCATTCCATCCATACTTAATTTTGTTTCATTCCATGTCTCAAAGTTTTTACAGGTACATTTTGCAGCCATCTATTCAGCAGCCATCTGTTCTGCAGCCATCTATTCAGCAGTCACCTGTTCTGCAGCCAATTGATCCTGCAAACCTACTTCAGAAAACAAAAGATGAATCAAAAGGATTATGGAGTCTAAAAGATCAATAATTTTTAGATGAAATACAAAGCATATCAAAGCAGCAAAAATCAAAAAAAAGGGCTAAGGTAAAACTGTGTGTGAAATGATTTTTGATAGCAAAATTATGAAAGATATAATATGGTTAAGTCATATGTATGTTTCATAAAGTTATTATTATTCGAATTTATCAAGCCTAACATAAAATCCTTGAACAAATCCCTTCCATTCCGCTCCATATCAAACCATCATTAATTAGAAGTTAATGGTCAATACTTAGAAGTAACCTATTAGGTCACGTCATCAGACCGAAACATTCATTGATGATTCTGAAAATCTTCATGAGATTTCCTCGCGGTGTTTTACTCCATGAAAAACTCTTAAACTCAATCATTCTTATGATTTACCCTTACCGTATTTCACTCATTTCGTATCCACTCAATGCCATTATATTTCGTAGCCAATTCCTGTCTACAGAAACAGAGAAGACATTTTTAGAGTGAGACAACCCTCTACAGCCATTTTCTTCCTCAAACAGGAGAGCAGAAACAGATTAGTGAATTGAAGCTGAGGAAAGGAAGCAATGGGACTTATTGTAAGGTCAGAACCAATCGGAACTAAATATCTATAAGGTTACCCTCAGATTAAAGAGTTATTATAGCAGGTTGGATGGCTAAATTTTATGGATAAGTTCAATGGATTTCACAAGGAGGTCACCAAGTCATTTGCCCGGTCATTCAACGGGTCAGAGATCGAAATTGGTGATATCAAGATCATTATCACGGATTCATTCATAGCAAAAGCAACAGAGTTGCCGAAGCAAGGGGAGCATTGGTTTAAAAACAAAGAATTTCACAATGAAGCCTGGAGACAGATGCTAAAAATACCATTTATGGACATTTCAGTATTTAATAAAGGCATTTCTAGTTCAGCCTTGAAAAATAAATGGAGAAATATGTTGTTGATTCTACAAAAGTTCATAACCTGTGAGGGGAGATTTGGCACTTTATATGTTTATCACATTAGACTCATGATGAATTTTCTAGATGAAGAGATAAATCTAACATTTTTCCTCCTCAATAGTTTAAAAAGGATGGATTCTAATGTCCAGAAAAGGGTTCAGTTCTTAGAAACTACCTTAAATCATCATGGCTTAATTAAAATTTTAATTGAGTATCATTTGAAGAAGGTAGGAGATAGTTGGGATGAATTCCTCTTAAGAAATAATTTTGAAGAACCTAAAGAAACTCTATCTGAAGAAAAACCTGTAAGGAGAAGCAGGAGGGGAAAAGTTGCTGAAAGCAAAACTGACATATCAACACAAGAAGACAGTGAGGAAATAATCTCTGAAAATTTGGCCAAAATTAAGAAACAACTCAGAAATAAAAAGGTAACAAGAAAGGATGCTAAAGAGAAAAATGAGGGACCATCTAAACTGAGAAGAAGTCATAGGCTTAAAGGCATAATGAAAAAGACAGGAGTCAAGCAAGCAGGAATCATAGATATTGAAGATAAAGAGACACCAATGGACAGATCTCTTGAATACCAGTATGAAGAAGATTCTAATAGAGGAACTCCAGATCTAGATCCAGCCCAACAACAGATCTATGATTATGTTGAATCATTAGAAAGAAGAGCCTCAAAAAATAGAGAAAGAGCTCCCAGTCCACAAGAACCTCCAATTGAAGTGTTGAAAAGAGACAAATACGAATTGGAGATACTGAATAGGCATATAAAAAATGAAAATGAAATTTTAAGGGAACAAGTCAAACTGAAAAGTGACATGAACACAACTCTGTCTCTGCAAATGAAAACATTGTATAAGGCTAGTAGGAAGCTGAAGAAGAAAAACAAGAAATTGAAGAGGGCACTTATAGATCTAAGGTTCAATTTGTTTATGAGGAAGCCTAGAATGTCATTGAACACCAAGCGAAGCGGAAAAAGGAAGCTAGATGTCCTTGCTGAAGTTTCAGAATACATGTATTGATTGCATGAGGACATGCAAAATTTTTGCAGTGGGGGTATGTTGAGCTCTAAAAATGTCTTTTCTTTTCACCAAAATCCACTTCATTCCATCAATACTTTATCATTTATAGGCCTAAAAGATCAATAATAATGATTAAAATCACTTTAAGAATACATGCAATAACTAACTTGTTGTATTTTTGTGATTTTGTTGTCTTAATGATTTCTGAGCAGTTTGAGCGACAAAATGCAGTCATTTTGTAGCTAGTCATATGTTCTGTAGACATCTTGATGTTTAAACAGGTTACAGGTTTCATCTGAGGGAAATACGTGTATGGTTAGACTCCAAAAATCTACTGCATCATTCCTTGCCATCCACGAAGGCTGAGTTAAAAAAAAAAAATTGGAAGTGATTATGCACGTGGACAGAGCTAAAATCCAAGAAGCAGATTTATATAAGGATAAGGACTCTTGATTTGCCTTCAGTAAATCACGAGTCCTCAACAGAAGTTTTAGTTTGATTTTGATTGTAGAAGACACCTATGCCTATTTTTACTCAATATCAGTTATGTAATTGCCTATAAAAATAACTCGGTGAACCGAGAAAGACAGTTGATATTTTTAGTTTTCGAATACTGTGATACTCTGTTTATGAGCACTTTAATTAAAAGAGCATAAATTTGATGTTGTTCTGAAGATAAATTTAGGAATTTAAAGATTCGTATGCAAATCTGATAGTAGAGGGCCCCTGCTATCTGAAGAGGCTTTTATGTGCTTTCCAGATAAGTAACCTTTAATTTTGTTTTGTTATATTTCTTACTTAGACAGTTTTCTGAGTTCATCTTTTTGCATTATGTTTTATGTCATTTACTCATGTTGAAGATTCTCATGATATTACAGTCAATCTTGTTCTCATAAGTTGTTCCAATATATCTCTAATACATGAATGAGATCTAGCTGTAGTACTTTGAGTTAATTGCATTTTAGTTATGTTAGTTAGATTTAGAATATCCTCATTATTTTATAAGTTATTCTTGTTCTCAAGCTCTTCTAACATATCGCTATTATATGAACGAGAATTAGTTATATTATTTTGAGTTATTGGCATTTTCTGTTCTACAATTAGGTAAGGGATTCTCATGTTATTACAAACAGTCTTTTTCTCAAGTTGTTCCACGAAATCTCTAATTCCTGAATAAGACTTAATAGTAATATTGTGAGTTGCAGACTAATCGTTTATAGGAGATCCTTGTTACATTAGGCTTCATCTCTTTCACAAATTGTTCCAACAAATCTCTAATTCATGAATGAGATCTAGTTCTAGTGTCATAAGTTATTTTAGCATAGGGATCCTTACTATGTTAGAGATGATCGTTTTCTCAAGTTGTTCCAACAAATCTATAACAATGAATAAGATTTCTCTGTAATGTTTTAAGTTCTTGTTTTCTAGGAAATCCTCATCACATCAAAACTAATCATTTTCTCATTTTGTTCCAATATATCTCTAATGAAATGAATTGGACTAAGTTTAATGTTATGAGTTACTTTCTTAGCAGCTTTACAATCTATGGATTAGCATTCTCTGTTCTTTTTTTTTTTTTCATTCCTAGTTTAGAGTAGATCTTGCAATTAAACTCTGTTTTAGTGCATTCATTAACATTTCCTTTTCTTCCTCTTTGCTATTAATTTAGTTTTTTCCCCCTTAGCATAAAATAACATTAAACATAAAACCAAAAACATTAGAAAAACACTAAACACAGCGAAGTAGGAAGAGGATACTTAGGCACATATGGTGCACTTCACTTCAATAGTTTACTAGCCCTGGTCGATAATTTATGCTATCAATTTAGGAACACTAAATTGACTAAACAGCTGTCATGTTTAACAATCTTGAATAATGTTTTATGTTCAAAGATGACTTAGACTATGAATGGAAGGAGAACGAGTCTGAGATAGGTAGTATTCCAGTGATATAATCAGATTTGCTCATACTTGAGGAATTTACAACCGACACTCAAATAACAAAAATTCATACTTCCTTATGCCTTCCTATGGATAAACAACCAAGTATTCTTTCAGATCAAAATGAAGGGAGTAATTCTATTTTTGCTGCTGGATCTCAAGACAAGGTAACATTTCAAGTTATTGAAGATCCTTACATTGACTTGCTGCACTCAATAGGATGATATATTTTCTTAAATTTATGGATCATGAGGAAATTTTAAGTGGGAACTCAGAGATGCCTATATTTTGTTTTTTCTGCCTTCTTGAGGAAAGTGAGAGCATAATTCAAGTAAGTAGCCATCTGCTGGATTGGTTACATTGGAAGGATCACTTCACATGATTATACATATGTCTTAAGTAGGAAGGTAGTTGTCATCAGGATTTGAAAGCCATCAAGTCTCGGTGATATGATGCCATCGATAAGTTTTGTAAGTTTGTTTCAATGAGAGTCAGTTTATTTTGTCAGTTTGTTTTCAGTTTCCTGTATTAAGTCTCATCTTTTGACTTTCGACTCCATGCCCAATGGTAAGGCTACTTGGTCTACGGTGTTCTTGACACCTCCAAGGAGCTGCCATCCCCAGCCGGAGCCAATGTTAGTGTTAGTCTGTACAGCCTGTCACCGGTGATCAAATATGCTCTTACCATGTCTTGTTCGGTTCTCAAAGTCAAATTTTTGTCATTTCATTAGGTTTTCAAATAAACATTTGGTCAAAGGATAGTGTGCCTGGGGATATTTCCACTCCTTTCAATTTTTTTTACATGTCGGTCCTTGTCATCACTCAATTGAGTGTACCATCACTGAAAGATCATAATTATCATTTCAGTCAACATCATCATGGTTTTCATTCATCTCAATTTCACCATTAGGTCATTAGGGTTAAGGTCACCAAAATCTGTCATTCCATGCATAAATCCGACAAAGGAGTGGTAATAGGTAAATTTTCTCAATGAAGTTTGGTTTCAAATTGAAATTTATGTTTCATATTATGTAATAAGTTTCAAAATTCTAAAGTTGCAATTGAAATTCCAAAGCTACAAGGTTCCAAAAGAAAAATGAAAATCATGAGGTGGGCCACCCTACCTCTTTGAATCTGTAAGTCAAATAAACCCTTCCCATAGTCATTTTACATTTCCCCACATACACATACACTACCTGAAGCCCTCACACCCCCTCATTTTCACTCTCTAAGCTTATACATCCAAACCCTAGCCCATACACCACACCACTATGCCTATGTTGCGTTTTTGGCAGCCTCCTAGACCTAGAATTGTAATAAAATTCCTAGGTCTACTCCTATCCTAATTCCCTCCCATTACACTTCCTAAACCTTCCTAACACCCTTCCATACCTCCCTAATTTTTCCCATCCCCATTTCCCTCTCTTAACCCCTCCATCCTACTCCATTTCTCCATTCCCCTGTTTTTCACTATTAGGGTTTTCCCCTTGCAAAGTACATATGGAGGGAGATAAGAGGCCTTAAAACAAGGGAGGCCAAATTTCAAGATATGAATCACTCAACACAAATGAGATGATGTCCCCTCCACTTTCCAAGAATTGCAAAATTCCAAGAAATCATAGGTTTGCCTTTCCAAGTTATGGGTTGCCTAGGGTTTATAGTGCACACATGAATAAGTTTTCTTCAAAATTTGTTTCTGACTAAATAGAGATGAATTTTCCAAATTGAAAGACATTTTTGTCCATCATAGACCAAGAAACAAAAACCTCCTTCATTTTATACACAGGTATTATTATTTGGGAGAATTTCCAAAAATACAATTTCCACAAGAGGTTTTTGGCACTTCTGGACAACTTGACTTCAAGACAATATTTCAGGGGTTTGGAGAAGGCGTTTGTAGTTCTTGATGAATCCATTGTGTCACAGAAATCCTAATATTTCTAATGGTGTCTTCAGATATTGATTTGGACCTTGGGAATGCCTCCTAAATTAACTTTTCCCAAGCATGCTAGACATCTGGCCACTTTGCTACACATCTATGCTACACAAAGAAAGATTGCACTACACATTGTTGAAAAGTTAGCAAGAAATGTGTGTCTAATTTAATTTTCTCTTAATTAAATTGGACAATAAATTGTTATCTTATCTCATAATCACTTGTAATAGTTAACTGAGTGTGATAGACTCATTTAGCTCATGAAATTCAAGTTGAGGGTGGTTGGTGAGGCATGTAGAGTGATTCTATTTGTTTTAGAGTCCAAGTTGCAGTTAGTGTATTGGTTTAATGCACGAGAAATCAATTAACTCAATTAAGTGAGTTAAATTCAGCCTAACTAGTTGTAACTAATTGTTGTACTGGTGAGAGGTCAAGCGAATTAAATCAGATTTAATTCACATGCAATGATCTGTCAAGTTACTGATGATTTACTATTAATAACTGCATGCATGTCAATTCTGATGAAAACCGAGATGAGACAGAGGTTAAAGGGATGTTATCTATCAGTTGTATTATTAGTAAATTGCTGGCACACAAATAGACAACCATAGGATTTCCCATGATGTATTGCACAATTTTGGAAGGTTGAATTTTCTAATTAATAGGGATAAATTGTTCTTAGAATTGCGCAAGCAAGGCAGGTTGAGCAGAGGCATGAAATTGGCTAAGTGTTGGTCGATTTTGTCTGGATCAGTGTGAGACAGTTGGTAGAGTGCAACAGAATATTGTGAGAAGATTGCATTGTAATTGTTTCATGATTCCTTGGTTTTATACAATACAGATAGAGCGGTTTTGAGAAGATTGCTTTCCCTAGAAAATTTCATGTGTTGTGGATTTGATTCTTTCTCTTACTTGGTGTGATTGTGCGATCATGTTTAATTTTTTTTAATTAATTGTAGAAGGATTCAATATCTTGCTCTAGAATATTGCATGATCGATTTGAATCCATTGGTATACATATTGTTTTTATAATTTCTGTATGCATCTCAGAAAGACATGCATCTTTTTGTGTCATGAAGGACATCCATATCCAAGGGTTTTCTTCTCTTAAAGAAGGTTTTACAAGCTCAATAGAAGTAAGTAACAACATTCATCTCAACCCTTGCATCAAATTTGCCTAATATTCAAGCTAATACCTTCTCTAGGGTTTTTATTGCTTTATCAGTCTCATAGTCACCACATTTCATTTGCTAAGGTAAAATCCTGAAAATATTCTTCCCATATCTTCAAATACACTTCATCAGAGCTTCATCTACCCACTACCTTAAATCCTTTGTTCTTCCCTCCTATCACCTAGGGTTTCATTATGGGTACTGATACCTCTCCTTCATAAAGGAAAAAATATAACAAGGGAGGCAAGGTTTTAAGGTTTGAACCTTCAAGTGTCAAATAAATATTTTCTTCTCCCTTCATCAAGAAATGTTTTGAATATATGAACTGTCTGCAGTTTTTTAAGAAGATCCAAGAGGATGGCTATCATGAGAAACTTATTGGAATTTTTTCCACTACATTGAAGGGAGACAAAGATACCTTAGCAGGAGTAGAATTTATAGTTCCAGTGGATGCCATCTCTCAAGCCAACAGGTGATAAGGAAAAGGCCAAGGACCATGGGCCTCATGAGGGCACTTCAAAAAGAAAGAGAAAAAAATCTTTGACATGAAGAGTTGAATTTTGAAGAAAGGATAGCCATGGGAATCAATGAAAATAGAGAGTTTTGGGTTGACAAAGTGAATTCTCACTTAGATAATATCCTTGAAAAAGCCAACAGAGACAATAATATGCAAAGGCATATGGCTTCCCACTACTACACAAGAATAACATTTGCAATGTCAAAGTCAAACAATTGCAAGCAAAACTAAAGGAAACAATAATCAACCAAAAGGATAAGGGTAAGTTAAAAATGCTTTCTTATGATTCCCTAATAGCATAAGACATCACATCAGGACTTCATGGAGCATGTTTGGAAAAATTTTGAAGAAATTTTGCAATTTTGTGAAATTTTAAGCGTTTTGGCAAATTCGGTCATCCCAGATGTGTAATGAGCTCACGCTGCACATTTCCTCAGAGCATCCAAATGACCAAATTGTTTTTTTTTTTGGAAGCATAATGACCTATAATTCATACCCATTTCCTTTTTTTTCTAATCTCTTCCACAGATTTCAAGAAAAATTCAAAAAGAGCCCAAAAAACAGGTTTCTGCCATTGTTTTGGACCCCTCGCTACACATCTGGCGCAGTCTTGGGAAAATGAGGGTATCTCAGCCAATAAAAGGTCATTTTTCATGCTTCAATATGCTAAAGACAACTAAAATCTCCAATAAATCCATAATAGGTCTCAATTTCAGATTTGGACTTCAGTAAGGCACTCAAAAATCTCCTCCAACAACTCACTATGCATCTACAAAAAACTTGCTAAATTTCGAGAATTTACACTGTAATTCTATAATTTGTAAATTTACTGTGATAAAAATTTGAGAGGTGAATGATAAAGGGTAAATTTTCAAAATTAAATTGTGGTTAACTTGAGTTATTTAAGTGTCTTATCATGTATTAAAATCTTTGAATAATTAGCTCAAGTGGTTCAAAAAAGGAGGAAGTCAGTTTGGTAACCTCCCTTGCTTGTAGTAGACATTGAATAGGTGCATGAATTTTGTTTTTCTTGGAGGAAATTCGACCCCTGAGAGAGGGGAGAGTTTTTTTTGGTCTATATATATCATTTTCAAAGTCATTTGACTGGTTGGACATCAGAGGATTGTAACTCTTGTACCTTGTACTTTCACTTTCATATTCAGAAATCAACGGATGCAATTGCAGCTATTATCTAGGAATTAATGGGAAGTGAGTTTATGCTCATGTATCTTCTCTGTTATAGTATTTATTGAATTATATATAGCTCATTTTCATATCTTGTATCTTTAGTGGCTTTTCTTACAATTCATAGGTAGAATTATATTAATTTAGCTCTATTTATATGGATTTGTCATTTTGTGTTTCATGCTTCCAGTTTGATGAATTCATGATTGAACATGCACATTAAATTCATCTACTCTTTAAGACTCACCACTATACCTAAAAAACCGTAAATCCATCATAGATCCATTTCTACCTTGCTCCTTTATATTTTTGCAGTTGTAAACCCTTTTATACCTAGACCTAACTACTTGGTTTCATCCTTGATCCAACATCAAATCATAAAATACTCAAAACCTACTTGAGCCTATCATAGAGAGATCTCTTAGCCTATTACGGCTAGCTACTAGGTCAAAGTGGTATGTGTTTACCTTTGTCAGTCTCCATTTCAGCCTTCGGAGAACTAGTGGAGTGTTAACACATGTTACGAGATCCTTGCCATCAAACTTCGTCACGTTTATCTTTGGAATATGGTGGGTCTTCAATCCAACATTAGATTCTATGAAATCATGATTAAAAATTATTTTTTCTCATCATGAGTTTCCTCTACTACCTTTTCCTCATTAGGAATCATTTCTTGTAGCAACTTTGTCAAACCTTCCAATGCCTGATTTTAGATCATTCTTCATGTCTTCCATGTTTCTTTTCATTTTTTCATCGATATTAGCTTCCATTCCATTCTTCAAACCATTCATCTTAGCTTCCATGCCTTCCTTCAAACAATCCATCTTAGCTTCCATTTCATTTTTGGTTACTTTTTGCGAGAGCAAAATTTGTTGCACTTGGTCTCATACTTTTGATATATCATGTTGCACTTCTTCATTTTCATGCATCATAATAGAACTTTCTGAGGGCTTAATGGGTGTGGAATTATTTTGGAAGGAATTATATAATTCAATACTAATATCTATGCTTCAATATTCCCTTGGAAACATTTAAAACTAACTTTTCAAATAAGCGTTATGCATTTTTTTTTTTTAAATGATACACACCTTTTTCTTGCTTTTGAGGATCTCACTATTGATCCTGATGTATCTTTCTGATTTCTGATTCCCAAGATTTTAACTTTGGACTTGTAGTATCCCTCTGCATCGTCTTTCCAATGCCACAAGTCAGACCTTATTTGGATTCTTCAAGGCAAAGTTATGCCCAATCTCCCACAATGACCTAATTATGGATTGGTTCAGTAGAGTGCACTTGTACGACATGCCATGTGCCACTATTTCATATTTTGGCTCTAAAATTGATACAAAAGACACTACAGTCTATTTAATTTTGGTCACTTTTAACAAATTTAAATCTGATGTTCAGAGAGACAATTGTCATGATTTTCCCAAGGTCACTTCTTTCGGATGAAATTTAGGAGTCTGAAAAAAAACCTAACTTCTTGAGATCATATCTCCAAAAATATAATGAACCAAGATCTAAAATTTTTACACGATGTTCCTCAGGATTATGATTCAAATGTGTTTTTTTTTTCAACTTTGGAAACTTCAGAGAAAAAAATTATAGCGAAAATTACACAATGTCCTATTTTCATCAGCAAAACCATAGAATCCAAAGCTCTGATACCAAATGTTATGAAACTAGCTCACAAAATAGAAGAAAAGAGAGATCAACGACTTAGAAATAAGACTCTTTGAGGTGGAAACCTCCTTTAAATTACATAAATGACAAAACATCTTTTCTATATATAAGAGTCCATGGGGTCACAATATAATTGTAGCCGACCTAACAATAATAATGTAAGGGCACAACAATAACAATAGTGGTATTTTATGGGGCACAATGATAACAATATGGGGACTACAAGGGTACAATAATAAAAATAAGGGGGCTATACTAACAACAATAAGGGACTACAAAATTAATATAGGGACCTAACAATATGGTAGGTGAAGTGGTAGGTGACATGGAAATGGTGGGTCTCATATTGGAGCACCGAGGATTGGAGCCCAAATTTTTACATAAATGCCAAGGCTAGTATCCAATATGATACAGAATAAATTATGTGGTAGATGACATTGAAGTAGGACCACTTGGAAGACCGTGATTATTCCATGGTATATTGGTGTGGTAGACCGAAAGGTCCTGAGACTTGCACCAGGATCATGTTTGGTGAAATTTTCTGATGTATTTTTCTCTGGGAAATGTGAAATCCCATGGAAAATTCCCCTTTTATAAATAATATAACCATTTTTGTTAAAATTAAACTAAATAATATATTGGTGCAATTTTTAGAACTTGGGGAGGGATATTTTTTGGGAGTTGGAGGAAGTTGGTTATTAATACTAGTCATGGGATGACTGGTGGGACTTAAATTAGACGACCATACATTAAATTGGGTTGGAGGAAGAAAGCATGAGAGCCATACATGTCTTGGAAAAATATACAAGGGAAAGAGGGAAAAAATTAAATTATGGTGGCTTGTAATGTAAAGGAGTTTACATTGGTTAGGCGGACATCCACACAATTGGTATATGGTTGCAACAATAGTAGTGGGAGGTTGCAAAGCAAAATTCTCAATGAAGAAGGATTATCAAGGGGGGAATTCATTCATTTTTTGATTTGGGGGATTGATCATTGGGTGTCAATCAATCATCAAGGGGGTGAAATTATTCACGAGAGGAGGGATAAGAGAAAAAGACATAAAGATAGTCAAATGGGGGGAGAAAATATCGATATAGTGGAAACCAAGTTGAACAACCCAAGGGGGATAGTTGGATGAGAATCATAGAGTATTGGATTTCCTTTGGGACGATGAACCTACTGGTAGGAGAGAGACACCCATTTACTTGTGGGGATAATGGATCACCAGGTGTAGCCTTTGGTTTTATAACATTGGTGCTTGCACTCACTAATGAACTACCTAGAGAGGTGGTGTCTATGCTCCTACATATCTTGTCCAACTGATGAAACTTTTTATGCTAGAATGAAACCCCTCTCTTAGAACCGAGTTGAGACTCTTTGTGATTGCAAGACCCCCTACATGGATGTTGATCGAGTTAAAGGCCCCAATCATGTAACAATTAATAACCGTTGAGAATACCTGAGAGAAACATGTCGCGTTCACTCTATTCAACTTCATTGGTTTTATTCCTTTGAGCCATTTTCCTCAAGCTCTGAAATCTGGCTCGGGGGTGATTGGATTCAATAAAGGTTGTAACGCAAGCCAATCCAAGGTTAGGTGGAGGATTGAATTCCCAATATTAGTTTCCATAGTTGTGCATAAGCTAAGTGTTCACTTATGCTCTTGAGAACTTGAATATTATGTATATTTTTCTTATGTTGATTAAATGCTTATGCTAATGTGAAGGAAGGTTATTCCTATAGTGAACTTGGACTTTAGGTTTCATGTGTAATTTCTAAGGAATGGTTTAAATTACTATGTTTATTCTAAACATGAAATTTGGTTTAATTTCTTGAATATAATGAAAGTGAGAATCTATGAGATAATATGAGTCTGAAAAAAGTCTAAATGGTCTGAGCATAAAAGAGATAGATAAATCTATTTGGCTGATTAAATTCTTTCCTTAAAATAATTTGCATAATAGGCCTTGGTATATAATTTTAAATATCTGGAGAGATAGGCCTGTGTGTGTGTGTGTGTATATATATATATAAACACCTAGCATTCAATAGAATCAAGCAATACTATGCAGATACAATCAACATGGGGATTTCACCAAATCCCTCATATCATATGAACATTTACATGCACATTTAATTTCAAGTATGTAGTGACACATCATTTAACAAACAATGTTTGTGTTCTACAAACAATCATACATACAAACATGCAAGAAGTCCCACAATATTAAAATAAATGGAAAGCGTCCAAGGTCACAACATTAGGTTGTCCAAACCTTCAAGATGCAAGATACAAGACACATGCAATATCAATGCGTCTATCAAAATAACATGTCAAAAACATCATTGGAGTTAATATGCAATCCACGAAAAATTTCTATAAACAACACACAACCACATTCACTTTCAAATCTTACACTTTGTGCTAGAGCCCCACTTCATCTCCATAGGTCCAATAATTGAACCTTTTTCTCTAGCATTGTTTTATAACATAGTTCCAATATTTATTACCAAAAGGAATAGTGTTAATAATTTTCTCTAAAACCACTTAGTAACATACCCCCATCCACCCCATAATCCATGCTAAGGGTAGAAGGAGGCATTAATATCTTGGACCCAAACTCCATAGTCCTATCATGGAAATGGTGTCTAAAAGTTGTCATTTTTCAATTTCCTAAAAACTTAAAATAAACATTGCCATTGTGTATGGTTTATCAAGAGATTTTCAAAAATATAAAATTTTTCTGAATCCCATTGTCTATATGTTATATGGGGCCAAGAACCTCAATATTGGAGTCTTATTATTTCTATATGCTGATTTGGTTATCATAGTATTACTTATGGTTGTTTGACATCAATGGTTAATGATTTCCTTGATTTTGGGAATGGTGTGTAGCATTTGGGGAGGCTAGTTAAATCTTGTAATGGTTGTTGATTCAATATGAGGCTAGCGCATCTAAGTTCACCACTTATGGGTTCAAGGAAAATTTTTTGTGTTATACCTTTGGGGACTGAAGATTTTGCTATCCTATTACAAAGTAATATATTTTTTGATTATTGTAAGGTGGTGTTGGTTGTAGCAGTATAAGTGATGGTTGAGTGCCGATTGCAAATTGTATTGCATGCATGTACATGATGATTTTAAATTTTATATAATAATAGATGTTGAAGTGTTAAATTGTTTTATAACTGGCCATTTAAGATTGCAGATGTCATGATGACTATCCTTGTACAAGGGCTGAATTTAATTTTTGTTGTTGCCTTGAAAAAGAGGCTAAATTTAGTTAATGGTGCAAGTCTTAGTAAGGACACTGATTTAATTGAATAACGTTGGTAAAATTATTGATTCCTAAATACTGAAATATTTAATCTCCTGGTATTTCGAAGACATGTCGATATATATATATATATATATATATATATATATATATATATATATATATATATATATATATATATATATATATATATCCAATTTTGGAATTTGTAACTAATATGAAATTTGAGATGTGTGTGAAATTGTAGGGCAATAGGCTTGGTATATCATGGATTGGAAAATTATTATGCATTGAAGATGCTACCAGTTAGGTGTATATGGAAACACATGAGACAATCAATACAACAAGAGAGGAGTGGATCATATGAGATCTTAGGTATTTGAACCAAAAATGTATGATGTTGGAAGAGAGGGGAAGAGAAGAGGGAATTCCCTTAAGGGCCTTTGATAAACATCAAAGGAACCCTCTGTTACACAGAAATTTGTCACTGAACTTGTACTCCTCTTCCTTGATCCTGGAGACCCCTAACACTGACCTCTGTGCCTATTTTCCATCATGAAAATATGCCTTCATGTCCTCTTCAGAACAATGCATAAACTCTCCATTGGACATTCCTGAAGAAGATCTTTGTAAACCTAGTTATTTGGAGTGGCGCACCCTCTCCATGTCTTGCTCACACCGATGGCCTCTTTTGGTCTAGGGTTGCGCCGATCAGCGCTAGAATGAAGCTTATACTCACACTGATCCCCTGCTGGGAAGTTTTTTTAAAATGGAAGTGAAGCTTCAAGATCTAGAAGCTTCATGGCGGAGAACTGATTTTTTTTTCCTGAGGATAAATCCAAGCTTCTCCCTTTGGCCTCTTTGTTACTACAAAAGTGGAACCACCCATTTCCCCACCTAAATTGGATCCATGCTCCCTCCTCCTTTTTTATATAATGGACAATCTCCCATAGCTCTGCTAGTTAGAACAGAGATAGAAGAACAACAGAAAGAATTTTTGTTGCTATAGATATCGAGCAAGAGTTGAGACCTTTTTCCCTCACATAAAGTTGAAAGAGTGCTTTGGAGACGTGCCTGGATTAGGACCTGTTGAAGGAGAGCTGCGACATCAAGGCACAAGTTGTAATTCCCCCTCTATTTTAATATAATACAATTTGTTCGTGCTTTCCATTCTTGTCTTAATGTGTGATTGGATTCTTAGTTTTCCTTGATCAGCTAAGTAGGTTGTATATGCATTATATATGTTATGCTTTCACATTTCTTATCATTTTGATCCCTTTTGCAGGTAACCAAGCGCCAGTAGTGGCGAAGATCCGACCATGGAACACGAAGGAACAAAGGATTCAAATGGGAATTAGCATCAGACTGAGGTAGGTGATCTATCCACAATCTGCGTGCATTTATAATCTAGGAAAGTAGGTTTCTAATTGTTCCTTGTTGTTACTAGACCCACTCTAGGGGCTAGAGGGGTTGTCTATGTCCATAGAGAGGATTTTCCTGCATAAAAAATTGGCGACTCAGCTGGGGAGTGCTAGCCTTTCAATGTCCTATTTTCGATTTTTTGATTTCTTGTCTTGTCTTTGATGTTCATCGAAGGTATATCTCCTTGTCTCTGTAGCTCCTGTAATTTCTTACAGAACTTTATCTCTCTGCCCAAGTGATAAGCCTGGTGTTAGTTTGGAAAACCTTTCTATTTTTCAATATTTTCCTTGATCGATGCTGGTATTGTTCTGAAAGTCGCGCCGATCAGCGCATTATGCATTTTACGCAGTCGCGCTTTTGCCTTTATAGTGCGGGTTGCGGCCTAAACACTCGCGCCAATTCCTGTATATGAATTTTTAGGTTTTCCTTCTTTTAATCGGCCAGTGAGTCTTATCCTTCTGATTTTTTTTCCTTTTTCATTAGCTCTGTTCCTTCTCTCTTCAGTGAAATTTCTAGTTCAAGTTTCACACCTTTGGTTGTCTCTTTTGCAAATTTTCTCACTATTATCATTCTAAGACAATATATAATCGACGGAAATTGAAATTCATTCGACAGGAAGCAATTTCTTATACACAGATTTTATTGCAGGAATCTCTTCCTCTCCTCCCCCCTCAATGCATCCAAGGGAATTCATTTATATACATAAACATATGTCCTTTCGGTTCCTCTGCGAGGATCGTTATGGAAATTCAAGAGCCTCATTACAATTATTTGAAAACTAAATAAGACAGATGGCTTTAATCTAAAGCTATTCGAATTCTACCTCTCTAACTACTCTAAATGAAACAATTAGCTGGGTATTGACACCTAGCTGTCACAATTCAACTGTTCTCGAACCCTCCTGGCCACAACATGTGGACAAAAATTCCTACATTGCTGGCTAGTTTCCAATGCCCCTGCATTAGACTCCCGAGGGCAATCTTCTTCATGGCTCCTATCCATGAGCTCCTCCACTGATCTGCCTATCTTCTGCAACATTCCTTCAGTCATCCAAGTGGAATCCTCCTCTGGCTTATCCTTCCATTTGATCAAGTACTGGAAGTACTCTTGTCCTCTGGTCTTCCTGAATACTCTTTTGTCCAATATATTTTCTGGTTGCAATGGTTGGGCTGGAGGTAGCTGCTCTTTCCACTCAATCTACTCCTTGTCTGCTGATCCTTTTTCTGCACCATCATCTTCATACTTGTACAAATCTGCAACATTAAAAATGGGAGATATTCCAACATCAGGTGGCAATTCAATCTCATAAGCATTTGCAGAAAACTTCCTAAGTATCTTGCATGGCCCAATCTTTTTGAACTTCAATTTGTTGTATTGTTTCTTTGGGAACCTTTCCTTTCTCAAGTGTGCCAAAACCTGATCTCCTACTTCAAAATGGATTTCCTTTCTGCTCAAGTCTACTCTGCTTTTGTATTTGATGTTGATGCCCTGTAATTTTTGTTTCACTTGTTCATGTATGGCCTGGATCTCTGAAGCAAATTCCTCACCATCTGCACTCCTTAACTCTGCTCTTCCCAGATTTCTTAACTCTGATATTCCTCTGGGGTGCATTCCATAAACAATATGAAATGGTCTCTGCCCTGTGCTTCTGTTTGGTGAATCATTATATGCATATTCTGTGTGGGGCAAGATATGATCCCACTGCTTGGGATGCTCTCCTGCAAGACTTCTCAACAAATTTCTCAGACTCCTATTCACTACCTCAATTTGTCCATCAGTCTGAGGATGATAAGCTGAGCTGAAACTCAGTTTGGTACCAAGTCTCTTCCACAATGTCCTCCAAAAGTGACCCACAAATCTGGTGTCTCTGTCTGAAACAATACTCCTGGGCAACCCATGCAATCTAACAACTTCTTTTAAAAACAAGTTAGCAACATGGGTGGCATCACTGGTTTTATAACATGGAATAAAATGTGCCATTTTGGAGAATCCATCCACCACAACAAAGACTTTATCATTCCCTCTCTGAGTCTTGGGAAATCCTAGAACAAAATCCATACTCACCATGTCCCAAGGCATGTCTGGAATAGGCAAGGGAGTGTACAATCCTGCATTCTGGCTCCTTCCTTTGGCATATTGACAAATCTTGCAATTATTCACAAACTTTTCCACTTCTTCTCTCATCTTAGGCCAGAAATAAAAGTGACTCAGCTGCTCATAAGTCTTGTCAGTACCAAAGTGTCCAGCAAGTCCACCACTATGTTTCTCCTTAATCAAATTTTCTCTCATGGAACATTTTGGTATACACAGTTGGTTCTTTCTGAATAACAAGTCTTCCTGCAGAAAAAAATCCAGCCACTGACTTCTATCTGTTAGGACAGGGTTACTACATGCTTCAAATGCTTCTTTAAAATCAGGATCTGTTTTATACAATTCTTTGAGAAAATCGAATCCTGCAACTTCAAAATTAGTCTCTTGAACAAGCGAATGCCTCCTACTCAAAGCATCAGCTACTTTATTGGCTTGGCCACTTATATGTTTCAAAACAAAATTAAAACTTTGGAGATACTCAATCCATTTAGCATGCTTATGTTTCAACTTGGGTTGTTGTACAATATACTGCAAAGCATGATTATGAGAATACAATACAAATTCTCTAGACATCAAATAGTGCCTCCACTTCTTCAATGCTTGAACAATTGCATAGAATTCCTTCTCATACGAGGAATACTTTCTCCTGGTGTCATTCAACTTTTCACTGAAATATGCCACACGCCTATCATCCTGACTCAACACAGCTCCAATGGCTTCCCCACTGGCATCACATTTCACTTGAAATGGTTTAGTAAAATCAGGCAGAATCAAAACAGGCTTCTCTGTTATCTTTTGCTTCAAAACTTTAAAGTTTCTTTCTGCTTCAGAAGTCCACCTAAATGGCTGTTTGCTCTTCTTTATGGTCTCAATTATGGGTGCATTGATCTTACTGAATTTTTTTATAAACTTTCTGTAAAAACTAGCAAGTCCATGGAAACTTCTTACCTCAAAAACATTCCTGGGTGAAGGCCACTCCATAATTTCCTTGACTTTCTCTGGGTCCATCTTTAATCCTTCTGCAGAAACAAAAAACCCCAAATAAACCAACTCTTCCTTCATGAATGAGCATTTCTTCAAATTTATCAGCAGTTTCTCTTGGTGCAGCTTCTTCAAAACATGATTAAGATGCCTTAAATGTTCCTCTTTAGTTCTGCTGAAAACTAACATATCATCCAGATATACTATCACAAATTTACCAATGAACTCTTTCAATACTTCATTCATAAGTCTCATAAAAGTGCTAGGTGCATTTGACAACCCAAAAGGCATTACCATCCATTCATACAGCCCTTCATTTGTTTTAAAGGAAGTTTTCCACTCATCACCCTCTCTTATTCTAATCTGATGGTATCCACTCTTCAAATCTATCTTTGAGAAATATTTAGCACCACTCAAACAATCCATCAAATCCTCAATTCTGGGTAAAGGGAATCTGTACCTGATTGTGATCTTATTAATTGCTCTGGAATCAGTACACATCCTCCAGCGTCCATCTTTCTTTGGGCTCAATACTGCTAGTACTACACATGGACTCAAACTTTCTCTGATCAGTCCTTTGTCCACCAGTTCCTGTACTTGTCTCCTGATTTCTTCATTTTCCTTGGGGGTCATTCTGTAGGCTGCCTTACTTGGCAGATTTGAACCAGGGATAAAATCTATCTGATGGTTGATCTTCCTCACAGGTGGCAGCTCATCAGGTAAATCATCCATAACAATGTCACGGTAATCATCTAACATCTCTTGGATTTCTATTGGCAAATCAGAAATCTTTGTAGAAGTAAGGACTACTTTTGGTTTGCAAACTAAAGCAAATCTTACCTCTTCTTCTTCTATCTGTTGCAGATATTCCTTCCCGCTCAGCAACAAGGTCTTTGGATCAATCACTCTGCTGGATGGCTCTCCTTCTTCCATGGGAATCAATATATGATGTACCCCATCTTTGAAGAACTTGTAAGTGTTCTTCATGCCATCATGCACTGCTTCTCTGTCAAACTGCCAAGGTCTACCCAGCAATATATGACACACATCCATGGGCATTACATCACACAAAACCTTGTCCTTGTAATTGCCCATTTGCAGCTCTATTTCACATTGTTCTTTCACAACCAACTGGTGCCCTTTATGCAGCCAGGACACCCTGTAGGGAGTGGGGTGCTCCCTAGTATTCAGCTTCAGTTTTTCTATCACCTCAGTGGAAACCAAATTTTCTGTGCTGCCACTATCAATGATTAGCTGGCAGCATTTCCCTTGGACTTTGCATATGCTCCTAAACAAAGTCTTCCTTTGTGCAGGTTCAGTGACTTCTTTGGTTTGTTTCAACAGGACCTTATTAACCACCAAGGACTCTCCCCTCTCTGGAAGAAATTTTTCTTCAATTTCTGCTTCTTCTTCAATCTAGGCAACAACATCATTTCTTGGACCAGCACCCACATTCTCTAGACACTCATAGTGCTTATGTCCCACCTGCTGGCATCTATAACACCTCAATTATCTACCTCTGCCTCTGTCTCTGCCTCCTCTTCCTTTTCCTCTGTAAGGACCCCTTCTGCCACTTGCAACCTCCTATGTAGATGCATTCTGAGGTGAGCTATTGTTAGCTCCATCCCTGGGTGTAGGCTTTCCTCTACCACCCTGACTTCCCTTCCCACGGAAAGTACCCCTCTTCTTGGCAGACTGTTTTCTCAGGAGTTTCTCCTCTGCTTTCAAGGCCATCTGGTATGCCTCTTCCACTGTCTTAGGAGACAAGAGACCAATTTCATCTTGGATCTACAGCTTGAGACCATTCACATATCTGGCAGTCTTCTCTGGTGTGTCTTGGAACTTCCTAGCTCTTATTCTCACTCTGTAGAACTCCTCTGTGTATTCTTTTACTGTCAGCAACCTTTGTCTCAGGTTCTGCATTTGTCTATACAATGTCAGCTGGTAATCACTAGACAGGAATTTACCCTTCAACTCAGCCATCATTCTGGTCCAGCTCTTGATAGGTTGCTTGCCAACTCTCCTCCTTTCTGCCTGCACTCCATCCCACCAAAGTGTAGCATGTCCCTTCAGCTTTGTCACTGCAAACTTGACCTTTTTATCTTCACTTATTTCTTCATAATCAAAGCACTTGTTCAGTTCATTTATCCAGTCTACCAGCTCTTCTGGATTCAGTCCCCCTACATAGCTTGACACTTCAATTCTGGGCTTAACTGCGGATCCCAGAACAGTTCTCAGGAGCCTCAGGTCAGGAGGAATCTCAACATTTTCTTCAGCTTCTTCCATTTCTGGTTCACTGGTGTCTTCAGGATCCTCGGTCTGTCTTCGCTCCATGGCATCCATTCTGGCCTTGACCCTCTGCAACATCCCCAACACCTCTGCGTTGGCAACAGGTCTTCTTCTGCCAACACCTCTACCAACTCGGACTGCCATGTCAGCTTTCTGCGAAAAAATTTAAACAATGGCTCCGATACCACAAATGACGCAGCTAAGCAAAGGTCAACGCCCGATGGAGGGATGGTCAACAACTTCGTGGCTCTGTCAGCTTTTCCTCTTGGACTGCCCACGTGTCTCTTTTTATCTTCCTTTATATTTATTTATCAATTTCAAATAAATTGACAAATAAACGTATTCACAACTACCGAATGTTATATTACAATTTCCCACTAGTATATATATAGATATCCCCAAAATTTATAACCAAGGTTTATAACTTCACACATTAAATGTATATTCCGCACGCCTTGTATAGAATCCCGACACTTTATAATAATTAAATCTTCCGCTTTATATTTATACACCATGCTTGGAACCAAACTTTATAACAAACTTTTGGACCGGGTCCACATAACATAATCAACAACCAATCAAACGCCGCGATGTACCTTAACTAATCCTCCGGCTATTTCGTTAGACTTCGCACATCTTCGGTACACAGGCACCGTCCGATGGCCCTCTCCTGGATCAACGGTTCTCTTTGATTTCGCTCGCCACCCTGATACGAGATTTAACTTGCAAAGGCGCAGGTTAACAGGCGGTATTGAAACAGTTCCAATGCCACGTGTCGATTCCTATATGGAATCACTCTGTTTCGGAAAATACCACTTAGGCTGCGAAAGCGGTGCGGAATGGGGCAATCCGCCTTCCAAAACCACTTGTGGTTTCTCTACAGTGTTTAACTATGGTTCACGCCAGATGTACGATCCTCCTCTACATTAACTCAGGTTTGCTACCTCCGGTTGGGGAATTCAATTAACGCAATCAACCGTAATTATTTATTTCTACGGGAATTCCACTACCATAAACAGAGTTCTACCGCCAGTACTCACTGTACAGACCTCGCCCGGGGTTGGGGTTAACTTCACAAGGTTATCCGACAAATTATAGGAATTCAAGACAGAGGACGGAATTTCCAATACACAATCACTTCACAATCAACCGAATTTTCTCACTATTATCATTCCAAGACAATATATAATCGAAGGAAATTGAAATTAATTCGACAGGAAGCAATTGCTTATACACAGATTTTATTGCAGGAATCTCTTCCTCTCCTCCCCCCTCAATGCATCCGAGGGAATTCATTTATATACATAAACATATGTCCTTTCGGTTCCTCTGCGAGGACCGTTATGGAAATTCAAGAGCCTCATTACAATTATTTGAAAACTAAATAAGACAGATGGCTTTAATCTAAAGCTATTCTAATTCTACCTCTCTAACTACTCTAAATGAAACAATCAGCTAGGTATTGACACCTAGCTGTCACAATTCAATTGTTCTCGAACCCTCCTGGCCACAACATGTGGACAAAAATTCCTACATTGCTGGCTAGTGTCCAATGCCCCTGCATCATTTGGACTCCCACGTACCGTCACTTATATTTTTGGAGACACCACTAGGCTGCAAAAATTCCATATGTAACTGAGTTGACCGCCTTGTAGACGTGATACACCAAACACAACATTCGGGGAGATTGGCTACCGTATGTTAAGTCCTTGGTAATTTCTCTTTAATTTGATCACTAAGGTGTATATTACAGGTCACAGATACCTGGTAATCCTTTTCCCTAGTACCCCCCTTTTTTTATTTGTTTTGTTTTAAATTTTTAAAATTTATCGTCCACAATAACATTTTACCTATGCTCATCTTAGTTTGAAATCAATGGCAACAGTTCTTGAGTTCATCAACCCAAGAATCCCCTCAGATGGGAATCATGGCCCATTTTATTCTTTTGGAAATGTTGGTGATCCATACATAGCAACGTTGTCCCTCCCAGGACTAACCACTGGTTTGCCAGTTTGGTTGTTTTCAACCCTGTGATTTCGAATATACCAACTGTTTCTCAACCGAGTTCTCCTCCACCTGAATCATGTCAACCCCATGTTTATCTCTAGGTTGACCCCTCGCCTTCTTCACCCATTTCTTCACCTCGTTCTTCCTCTTCGCCTGGTGAAATTATGGATTCTAGTACCCAAGTGGCTAAGAAGAAGAAGAAGAAGCCAAAGAAGAAGAAGGAAAATAAGCTGGGGGAAAAACAACAACTATTTCTACCCATGCAGCTAATATTGAGAAACCTCTCGTTGCGTCCCATAAAGTCAAATTCCCTTGCAAGATATGTGAGGGATACCACCTTATTCGTGATTGCCCTGGTATTCCCAAGGTGTTAGAAGTGTGGTATGTTGCCTCGATTCATCCTTCATCATCAACCTCTGGGAATCATGCTGATGATGAGCCTTCAACTAGAGATAATAAGACTCATAAGAAATAGGGTAAAACCAAAATTCCCTGTAGGTTGTGTGAAGGGAACCATCCCATTCACCTTTGTCCTTATATGGATGAAGGTTCTAAAGTATTGGATACCCTTTCGGCTTTTGAGTCTTGTCTCCCCATTGGTTACCAGAAGTTTTCTTCGAGTCCTCTACTAGTTGATTAGCCCATTGATCGAGATTTATCTTGAGTCAATTCCGATCTCTCTGAAAGTCAGTCTCCTGAGTCCACTTATGACCAATAATTGGTGGAGACAAAGGTCGACCTGATTTCACCTACAGTACATCATGTCTTTTCCGTCGAGAGTGGGTCTCATCCTAACCAAGTTCTCATTGTTTCTTCTGATTCCCAGGGACCAGAGGGTGATCCTCCCGTTTCCATGATCCGGGAGGGTGATCCTCCGAATCCCGTCGCCACAGTTCAAGAAAGTGATCCTCCTTTTCTCATTCCCAAGGTCTAGGAGGATAGTATTTCCGCTCCTATAACACAAGGAGACAATCCTCTTATTCCTATGGCACCCCCTCCATGTAGTTTGGCTGATTCCTTTGATTGGAGCTTATTCATGGGATATCGTCTTCCTTCTTACATGCTCTTTGAGATCAATGTACAGGCCTGCAACATGGTCGTACCCAACACGATTATATATGAAGGCACCTTGGTTAGTATTTTGTCCTCAACTACCTGGCAAACTTTCACTTCTCCACCACTTGTGTCTGTTACTCAAAATCTGTTGGCTTTTAACAGAGGAACCAGTGAGTCGTTATGGATCCTTTTGAAGTTACCTATTAATTTTGAGGGAAATATTTTCTATATAGACGTGATGGTTGTCCAAGGCCCCTTGGATTTTAAGTTATTCCTGGGGCGCGAATATGCTTATGCCATGGGAGCACTTGTCTCATCCCTCTTTCACGTGATTTGTTTTCCACATGAAATTCAGATCGTGACCATTGATCAACTTTAATTATTTGGTCCTGATGTGACATCTAGCCTACCTTCATCCCTTCCTAGTCCTTACCTGCCGGTGGTATCTTCCCTGCCATAGGTTAACTATGTGGCCACTTGTTCATTGCCCTCATCTAGTGATAATGTTGTTGTATACCGTCTACTGGGAGCATTCGATTGCAATTTACGATATCTTGTTCTCCCATCAGATGAGAACCTCTTGGAAGCCATGACTTATTATTTCTTAAACAAGATTTCATGAGGATATTTTATTCACTACGTCATCCTTGTTAAAAAATTAATTAGGTCTTATGAGGATAGTTATTTATTATGTCAACCTCATTAACAAATGAAATGGGTTCCCTTCTCAATTCTAATCTTTGATCAGATCTCGTAAAATCCTAGTCGAATATGTCACTTGATCTCGTAATTGAACCTTCACTCCATCCATATATTAGTAACTCGCAGTCTACTCGGGTGAATGCACTTAAGATTTGGGGGCATGTACCTCGAATTGCGTCACCATGATGGGGGAATGCAAATTTTTTCAAGCATAGGTTTCCATATTTTCAAGCTTGTGTAAACATGAAACCATTCTCATTTGACCTCTCATGATTGCCTTTTTATCAGCCTGTCTTTCTAGATGAACCTTGGTTTTCTCATTTCATCCTCACCAGCTGCTTGGCCGATCATACGCCATCACTTGATTTTTTTACCCATTCCTGAGGAACCGCTGCAATGAGTGGTCTTGTTAGCCATCCTCGTTTTATCATGTTATGAGATATTCCACCATAACCAGAACCAATTTCTATCTTTTATACCACTTGTTCCTTCAGGAGGAGTCATCTTTCGACTCTTTTCTCACTCTCTAAACATGAAAATACTATCAAATTCTTATCGTTTTTAGCTTGTTAAAGTGCACGAAATGTTATTTACCGAGTATATGTTTACCGCTTTTTCGGGCTGGGATAAATTATTTACGAAAATGGATACCTTACTCAATCAAAACTAAGAGGTTCCCTCACACTTTGTTTTCTAACTTTTTGGGTATGAGGGACTATTTACAAAAAGGGCCATCTAGAGTTTTCTTTTCACCTCTTTTCAAACTCTCTAAACATGAAAATATGTTGATTTTCGCCTTTGTCGAGCTCGTTAAAATTTAATGACATTGGATCTGTCATCATGATGACATTGAGCTCCTCCTTCCTAGGGATCATAAAATGTACTAGGATGAATTTTTCCGAAGGAAAAACTTATATCACAAGCATATGCTATCCCCTTCAAGCTTATATACAAAAATAATTTGGGTACTCGCTAGGAATCGTGGGGGAAAATGGAAAGCATTAATCGGTTGTGTTGGCAGTATGTCGCTCTTGAACATGACACATCCTCTGTTTCGTTTCAGGTTGGGGATATACTTCATTCGTCACTTTTCCTCCGTGGGTTTGGGAAATATGTTTTGCCTCTTATGCCATCACTATTCTCCTCCAGCATGACCTCTGATCCCATTTGAGTCAAATACTGCCAAATCCAGAGTCGTGTCACTGATATGTTCGAGAGAAGTTCCTTCTGCGTTTCATTCATTGCCTGGTTCTTTGATCAATCTCATTATCATATTATTTCCTTCATCTCGTGTCGTTGATGTGGGATACATTATGGCCCTCCTTCAAAATATCACTTCTAGTCGACTTCATAACATTATTCTAGAAGTTGATCTAGATATCCCCTTTTCAGTACCTTAGAGCCTACATGCCTTAATGGCAGGTTGTTCGCATCCAAAGATAGGCTTACATCATTGGCCTTCGATCGAGTGATTCCATGAATGTTCGATGACAGATCCTTATTCACATCTCATGGATTGTATTGTTGATACCTTAGATCCATTTTCATTATTGGTGGTTTCTCTCGTGTTTATTAACGGTTTACATCATTAGCTGGTAATCAGATGATTTTCTTGCATGTTTGACTTCAGCTCATTTTTTCGCATGCTTGAATTTGTACTTGATCGGGTCATGACGGAGCGCAAGACCCTAGGTTTTGTCTTATAAAACCTAGGCTACGAGGTGATATGTATTATTCATGATTGTACTCATGAATTCTTCATTCGGATGGCTGCGACCATACCTTGAGTCTATATTCGTGATCCTCTTTTGGATGGCTACGACCATACCTCGGATCCTGTTTCATGTTTACTTCTATGGATGGCTGCGTCCATACCTTATGTCATGTGATTATTTTATAGATATCAGTTTATGTATATGTGTGCTTGTTTGCTCATGTTTTCCAATGACAACGTCTTGGTCCTAGAACTTATTCATAAAGCATTTCACCCCTCACTCTTGTTCGACCTTCATGCTTTAGGGGGCATCTGTTACACAAAAATTTGTCACTGAACCTATAATCCCCGTCCCTGATCCAGGAGATACCTGAAAATGACCCCTATTCCCGTTTTCCATCATGAAAATATTCCTTCATGTCCTCTTCAGAACAATGAATAAACTCTCTGTTGGCCAATCCTGAAGCAACTACTTGTAAACCTAGTTATCTGGAGTGGTGTGCCCTCTCTGTGTCTTTCTTGCCCCGATGGACTATTTTTGGTCTAGGGTTGCGCCGATCAGCGCTGGAATGAAGCTCATACTCGCGTTTATCCCCTTCTTGGATTTTTTTAAAAATGGAAGTGAAGCTTCAAGATCTAGAAGCTTCGTGGCAAAGACTTCGTTGTTTGTTCCTGAGGTTAGAGCCGAGCTTATCCCTTTCACCTCTTTGTTCCAACAAAAGTGGAACCACCCAAAGGGATAACCCATTTCCCCACCTAAAGTGGATCCATGCTCCCTTCTCTTGTGCTATATAATAGAAAATCTCCCATAGCTCTCCTAGTTATAATAGAGATAGAAGAACAACAAAGAGAATTTTTGTTGCTATTGATATCGAGCGAGAGTTGAGACCTTTTACCCTCACATCAAGTTGAAATAGCACTATGGAGATGTGCCTGAATCAGGACCTATCGTTTTTATCCGTTGTGCAAGTAAACAAGCGCTTGTAGCGGTGAAGATCCAACCACGAAACGCGAAGGACCAAATGATTCAAACGGAAATTAGCATCAGATTGAGGTAGGTGATCTATTCGCAATCTGTGTGCATTTACAATCTAGGAAAGTAGGTTTCTAATTGTTCCCTATTGTTACTAGACCCAATTTAGGGCTAGAGGGATCATCTCTGTCCACAGAGAGGATTTTCCTGCATAACACCCTCCTTGGAGAAATTGGAGGCGCACTGCAAATTTTAAAGGCTGCCATGAAACCTTGGAGAAGGCTCGGTTTGATTATTATGCATACACATGGAAATTTAAGATCCATTGTAAACAAAAAAACTCATGGGGCTGGGTTGATGTGGAAGCTTTGCATGTTTTTTTTTTGCTCTTGGATTCTTATTTCATCTTATTGATTTGAGTTTCAATTGTACGCATGGACATGCTATTTTTTTCATGATTTTATCTTATTGTCGTGAATATTTTATCCCTTTTGTTGTTTCCCTGATTCCTTTTTATCTTTTCCTTTCATATTTCATGCCTTGGGGCCTTAAATTTTTTTTTTGGGTGTGCAATGAAAGCCATGGAGTTTTGGGGGAAAGGATGAGTGGAACCCAAGAGATTTATGCAACCTGGGTAAGGAACTGTGCATGAATAAAGAGCAATGAAGAAAAATGAGAAAGTTTGGAAATGGGTAGTGCATACTTAGCATGGATGAGAACATGTTTATATTATCTAATGAATTTTAGATAATATGGAGCACCAATTTTTTAGATGGAATATAAAACGACATCGTTGGTGTGTGATTGGAGCATCACTTTTGAATGTGGTAGCAAGAATGAATAAAAAACATATATTCATGTTCAAAATTGGCTGTGTGAATATCACTAACAAGAAATGTAGAGTCTAATGGACTGCTAATAATTGCAACAAAAATAATATTAGTTGATAGTAATGATAATGGTAACAAATTCCTTGGTTGAATTGGGTACCATTGTTTTACTTATATGCATGATTTTCATAGGTGCAAGGGGTTCTCTAAACTATGATCTCATGGAAATATGTGAATATGTGGATTTGTTGATGATTATATGGATATATGAAATTTCCATTATGATTGATAGGGTCTTATAAGGGATCATTTTATGAAGGAATGATTAATCATACATATGAGGTTGATGTAATAATGGATGGCATGTTTAGGATTTTTGGTCGTGTGAGGAATTAATTGGAAAAAATGAAGCCCTAACAGATTCATGATTATTAATCATGAGATTACGACACTCGTGTCATGTCATGGTTATGAATAGGGAATGCTGAAGGTTATGTCAGCAAGGAAGCATAGACCAAATATTTAGGCTCTGGGCACATGCAAAAAAGCGTGGGAATGCTACTACTCAAGTGAAGGACTAGTGTTTTCCATATTCCCAATATTGGGTGGAGACAATGTAGGTGGTATTTCTTGGTTTATATGGGAAGAGATGACATAGTATCTATATTTCCTATGATGGTGTATTGTGTATACATGTATATGTGGTGTGATGTCCATATGTATATGTTTTGTAATGTGTATGTGTTGTAAAATGTGTATATGTGTATGTGTTGTATAATGTTTTGGGATAGGAAGGTATGGGACTGCCTAAAATTGTGTGTTCTATAATGTGTTTGGGACAAGTAGGCATGGGACTATCTGGGCTTGTTGGGACAAGAAGGCCACTTGATATTGGGGGTAACCTAGGCTTGTGATAATATTCCTATTGAAAGAAGGCAACCATGATTGGTAGTTCCCATAGTCACGGTGAAATGAATGGGCTTATTTCAAGTGTACACACACACATATATCTACCACTGGATGCTTGCTAGTCTTGGAAATTGATCTAGTGTGTGCATGTGTGTAGAATATAAGATAAGAGAATACTAAAAATTCACGTGAAGCTAAACTGAGTGCATGGATTAGAGGTTGATAAACACTTGGTGAATTGGAGTAAAGAAAAGGAACAAAGATCACATAGATCTATGCTGAGTTCTTTCCTTGGGGCTGAGAAACACTTAGATAGATGATCTTGAAGACAAAGACAAATAAAACAAAATAAAACCAAAGATAAGTGTAAGTAATTCCATTTGAACTAATGAATTTTTTAGTTATTACCATGATTTGACCTTATTTAAAGTTTTGATTTAATATGCTTTAGATCATGGAATAAGTTATTATGTTGTGTGTTATAAAAAAAACTCTCTTCACTACTAACCTCTTGAAATAATAATTTTAAGTTATATAAGTGTACTTTTTAAATTGTTATTTAATCTAGAGAGGGTGGTATCAAGTCCGTAGATCTTATGTTTGATCGTACACCTTTTCGAGATTAACAGTGTTAAAATATCCCATTGGGTCATTATTTGCATAGAATTTAATTCCATTACTATCTTCAATGAGTGTAAACCTATACCAGTTTCTTGGCAATCATTCTGTTCAACACATAATCAACAAGCCGAATTACCTTATTGCATGCGAAGATGCAAGGGAGTTAAACCCCGACTCTCCACTTGATGTATCATGATTGTCCATTCGAAATTCATCCAATAACTATCGAATTACATCGAGTATAAACATGCAAGAGTAATAACACTTTTTGCTGACCTAATGTAATCCAAACCACTCATCTTGCACACATCAACGATTATCGGGATTCTACATGCATGATGTTCAGTCCATCCAGCTCGCCTGATGGATGGGACCCTTACTTGGTCCCTGAGACCACCAACGACAATGTGACCATTTCCTTATTGCATTAGTTAACGTACTAACCTATTCAACACATAATTCCACAAAATTTTTACCATTCGCTCATGCTTCTCCCTTTCCCCTTGAATGTTGCTTGGAAACCTGTAAGTAGTGAGAGTTATCTTCTGAGTGCAGTCTTGAGACCAAAACAATGTCACTGTTAACTAGGGAATTTATTCTCCACTATTATTAATTTTAACCGACTATCAATTTAACCTTTAAGAAGTGTAAAAAATGTCAGAATCATCATCCAAGGAGGCTTTAATAAAGGAATTAGCCAGTGTTAGGGATACCATGACATATTTAAAAAAATTATTCACTCTTAAAATAATTTTGAATTCCTGTTCGAATGTCTCTGATGAATATCTATGTCTTTTAAAGTCCAGGGTTTTAGCTTCTATGACGCCCCCTTTCCATTTTGACCTAGATTCTATTCTATTTCTTGATAAGCATTTTGAACCTGAACAATAGGTTATCATTTCTACCTCATACCGCAAGGTGTTTCTCAATATTAATGAGGAAGTGGTTTCTAAAATTCTTGGCACCCCCTCCCCAGGAATTGACATAACATATAAGGGATTGGACCAAGAATTTATTACCTAGGCTAAAGAGTATAAAATGTGTTTTTTTAGAAGTCTACTTCAAAGCCCTGACCCCAAGCTAAAATTACAGTTATCTGTTGTAATATTCCTAAATTAGCCATGAGCTAGTTGGAATATTAAATTTTGTTTTGTTGATTTTTTTAATGAATAAGAGGACAATGGAGGTCCATAATTCTCCTTAATTGTTGGGCCATAATTGTAATCTATGGATAAATTACGCTTCCCTAGACAGGTGCTAGTCTAGAACAACAGGTGAAAGACTATACAACCATTTCTCCTAACTTAGAATAGATACACAGAGAGGATTGGAGGCTTACTTGTCCAGTTGCTTCCAAATGGCTCCTTCTGTCGCTTCTATTGCAATTTCAAATTCAAGCGGTTTGTGAGTTGAATGCTTCCTACAAGAAATAACACTGAAACAATAGAAGATGCAATAATATAGATATCTATTCAAACTATTTAGCTAAATCAGTAAAGCATAAAATACATTCATCAACCAAGATCTTACAATATGGAAAATAAAATTTAATATATATGCATGTAGGGAAAAACAAGAAGTACTCTTTATTGATGATAGAAGGAGAGGTTACAACCTAGTGACTGATTTGAAGTGACCTTCCAGCAAAGTTCCCAAGTCTCATCATAGCATAAATCTCTCCAGCAATAGCTTCACAAACCAAGCTCTCAATTGAAAATTCTCTAGCATTTCTCTACTCAAATTCTTCCTTCTCAAACACTTAGATCTGTGTTCAATTTATAGATGAAATTTAGGTTGTTTTGCAATCAATAGCTTTCCAAAAATAGGCAAGACATGTTTCCATTCATGTATATGTCAAATGGACACTTGGATCCGAAGCTTGACACATGTGAACTCTTCTAGTAGCACTGGCCAAGTGGAGATTCCAGAACAATGAGAATTTCGCTCCCAATGTGACCAACGCACCTGTGAATGTCGGGAAGTGCTTTGCAGAGCAGCCTTGCATGGGGCTACCTACATATGCAATGCATTTAGGCCCCTTATAGCCTGCATTGGTGAGCTCTCATATGCTAAATAATAAGCTTCAAACCATGGAAGCCTTTGCTTGATGAAAGTCTTGCTTGATTTATCTTGTTTCTTGTCTTAGGGCATGTAGCAACTGAAATGATAGGGAATGATAGACCCTTAATCATTGGTCCTGGAGATGATGCCTATTTAACTAGGTCATTGGGAATTGTGCCCAAATTTACCTATAACAATTGCCCCCTAAAGCATGAGATCCAAATAATAAGAACATTTGATTGAGATTATTTACACTGTGATGAGCTTGGAAACAAAGCGGAGTGGTCACCTGCATCAATCTTACAATACATTTCATCATGATATATCCTCTATTGATCATAATTGCTGAGGGTAGGCATTCCCATGTTCAGCACATAAAACAATCTAATAACATGTACATAATTCAGAAAGTCGTCTACATTGGAATGTTGCCTAAATGCAGACATGCCTACAGATATAGGCCCATGTTTGGATGACAATCTGTATGTAAGGTCACCGTATAGATGATATGTACAAAAATCCTGAAATCGCAGCCCGGATGGATGAAACTAGATCCAGGGTCTTCTTATCTCATTCACTCGATCATTCGGGTACAAGTCTAGCCATGCAAATATATTATTTTTCATTGAACATGGAAAGAAATCGTTTGATTACTAGCCAATGATGTGAGCTGTTAACAAACGCGAGAGAACCACCATTAATTTCAATTTCCCTCAAGGTACTGCAATACATTTTGTAAGGCGTGAATAGATGATTTGATGTCGAACGCCAAACAAAATCTTTTGGTCAAAGGTTTGGAAGCAAGGATCTTGTCGATGTTGTAACAAGCCTCATGGTACTTGAATCTGATGTTTCTAAGTGAACTTCCTGGATATTGATTTGTTTTCGACAGGAAGTCACCTTATTTCAAAACAGGAGTTACTGATTTCAGAGACAAGAGTATGACTTGATATAGAAATTTTCAGGGATGACGGTCATGAAAATGAAGGTTTACGAGTATTGCAGATGGACGAGTTTTTAATCACTAGATGACTTCTCTTGAACATATCGGTGACACTGTGATGAGTTGGCAGCATTGACCCAAAACAGAAGTGAAGGTATGATGAACCATAGGTGTGAATGAACTGTCAAGATGATTACCCAACCCAAACAGTCACGGACATGGAGTGAAATAAGTGTCATGTTCAAGAGTTACTTGCTACCAAAAAGAAACTTTGCTTACTTTTCCCAAATTTTCTCCGGTCATTTGTCGACCAGTACCTCTTTATTTTTTAACAAGCTTGAGGAGGATAACAATTGGTTGATATATAATTTAACCCTTCGAGCGAATAAAGTATCGCTACTTAATAATTTAACGAGTCTATTGATGAATGAAACTCGATTCTTACGATGATCAACAAGCCCATCGCTATTTTATGTTTTAACGAGCTTAACGACAATGATAGCTCGGTCCTTTTTCATATTTAGAGAGTCTGAAAAAGAGGATGAAAGAGAACTCCATAAGTAATTTTTCATAAATTTGTCTCTCAGATCTGAAAAAGTGCAAAATAATATCTGAAAGAACCTCTTTGGTCATGTTTAACCAAGGTATTCCTTTTTCGTAAATAATCCATCTCAGTCCGGAAAAGGGTTAAACTTATACTGAGTAGATATCAATTCATTTACTTTAACGAGCTCGAAAATACAAGTGCTCAGCAATCTTTTCACATTATCAGAGTGTGAAAAGAGCTGAAAGAAGACTCCAGGGGTTCCTTTTTCGTCGTTATCGAAGCTCGAAAAAGAGATAAAAGTGCACTTCAAATCCTTTTTCATTTTTAACAAAGCTCGAAAAATAAGGAGAAAACATATGTTTTGTGGTCAAGTCATTCTTTGAATAAATCTGCATGACTAATCCGTTCATCAGTTGTATTTTCTGTTCAAAACAACATCAAATGGATTAAAAATACCTGTTTCATGATAAAAACATAATAAAACTATAGTCATAGCAATAAATTTAACTTGCAAACAATTAAATGACTATAAAAAGTAGTTTCACTATTCATTTCTACCATTCCATAGTTACCATTTGCATTTTGGAGCTCTAAACCTGATTTTTCCCCCAAACTTCTGTCGTCGATTGCGATCGTTTCTGTGGACAAATTTCGTCGCCGTTTGATCCATGTTAGTGTCATGAACCTCCTCTTTATTTAATTATTCATTTCATTCCCATTCCTTGCAATTTTTTATGGTTTTGAGGCCCCTAGGGCCCAAAATGAGGGAAACACACCCCTGAATGTCGAAACCTACATTGCATAGCAGGTACAGTGAAGGGTACCTGCATGTGAAATGTACTGTATCAGCCCAGGGAGTGCGTTGGGCACAGTTGAAGTTTTTGATTTTCTTGTTGTGTCCAAACTTTGCCTAGTTTTTTGCAATTAATGGTATCTAATGGATCTTATGGTTGATTTTCAGGTTTCCATTGGATTATAATGACGATTATGTTTAGTCAATTTAGTGTTCCTATATTGATAGCATAAATTATCGACCAGGGCTAGTAAATTGTTGAAGTGAAGTGCACCATATGTGCCTAAGTATCCTCTTCCTAATTCGCTGTGTTTAGTGTTTTTCTAATGTTTTTGGTTTTATGTTTAATGTTGTTTTATGCTAAGGGGGAAAAAACTAAATTAATAGCAAAGAGGAAGAAAAGGAAATGTTACTGAATGCACTAAAACAGAGTTTAATTGCAAGATCTACTCTAAACTAGGAATGAAAAAAAAAAAAACAAAGAATGCTAATCCATAGATTGTAAAGTTTCTAAGACAGTAACTCATAACATTAAACTTAGTCCAATTCGTTTCATTGGAGATATATTGGAACAAACTGAGAAAAGAATTAGTTCTGATGTGATGAGGATTTCCTAGAAAACAAGAACTTAAAACATTACAGAGAAATGTTATTCATTGTTAGAGATTTGTTGGAACAACTCGAGAAAAAGATCATCTGTAACATAGTAAGGATCCCTATGCTAAAATAACTTATGACACTAGAACTAGATCTCATTTATGAATTAGAGATTTGTTGGAACAATTTGTGAAAGAGATGCAGCCTAATGTAACAAGGATCTCGTATAAACGATTAGTCCGCAACTCACAATATTACTATTAAGTCTTATTCAGGAATTAGAGATTTAGTGGAACAACTTGAGAAAAAGAATGTTTGTAATAACATGAGAATCCCTTACCTAATTTTAGAACAGAAAATGCCAATAACTCAAAATAATATAACTAATTCTCGTTCATATAATAGTGATATGTTAGAAGAGCTTGAGAACAAGAATAGCTTATAAAATAATGAGGATCTTCTAAATCTAACTAACAGAACTAAAATGAAATTAACTCAAAGTACTACAGCTAGATCTCATTAATTTATTAGAGATATATTGGAACAGCTTATGAGAACAAGATTGATTGTAATATCATGAGAATCTTCGACGTGAGTAAACGACATAAAACATAATGCAAAAAGATGAACTCAGAAAACTATCTAAGTAAGAAATATAACAAAACTATATTAAAGGTTACTTATCTAGAAAGCACGTAAAAGCCTCTTCAGATAGCAGGGGCCCTCTACTATCAGATTGGCATACGAATCTTCAACTTCTTAAAGTTATCTCCAGAACAGCATCAAATTTATGCTCCTTTAATTAAAATGCTTAGAAACAGAGTATCATAGTATTCGAAAACTAAAAATATCAACTGTCTTTCTCGGTTCACCGAGTTATTTTTATAGGCAATTACATAATTGATATTGAGTAAAAATAGGCATAGGTGTCTTCTACAGTCAAAATCAAACTAAAAATACTGTTGATGACTCGCGATTTGCTGAAGGCAAATCAAGTGTCCTTATCCTTATAGAAATCTGCTTCTTGGATTTTAGCTCTGTCCACGTGCATAATCACTTCCAGTTTTTTTTTAACTCAGCCTTCCTGGATGGCAAGGAATGATGCAGGAGAGTTTTGGAGTCTAACCATAAATTTCTTTCCCTCAGATGACACATGTAACCTATTTAAACATCAATATGGCTACGGAACATATGACTAGCTACAGAATGACTGCATTCTGTAGCTCAAACTGCTCAGAAATCATTAAGACAAAAAAATCACAAAAATACAACAAGTTAGTCATTGCATGTATTCTTAAAGTGATTTTAATCATTCTTATTGATCTTTTCGGCCTATAAATGATAAAGGATTGATGGAATGAAGCGGAGTTTGGTGAAAACAAAAGACATTTTTAGAGCTCAACAACAGCCCTATCATCTTCATAAAAGAAAATAGTCCCTGTTAGCTTATCTCTTTGCAGGAAATAATCATCACAAATTGGCTTACTCTCAACAACTTCCTGTATAGTTTCATCAATCTCATGTTTGTCATCATTTAAACTAATATTTTCATTTCCAATAATGGAAGAAGTTTCACTAACACGTTCTTGAATATTTGAAAACTGCAAACCTACATTATCTTGGGTTGTAACATGAATTTTTCAGGAGCTGATCTATTTCATCTTCAGACAGAGGAGAAACTTGAGTTTTATAGCAGTTAACATTGGCTTGATGATTTTCATTTTCAGGATCGAGAATAGGCATTTCTCTTTTTTAGTCCCAGTCAATTTCATCCAAAGAGGAAGCTACTAATTTTTGTTGGGAGGAAAATTCATAAATGGCTTCTATGATCTCATCATCTAGACACTCTTCATCCCCATACAAATTTTCAAGAAATTTAATGAAATTTTCTGAGATCTCACAAAAAATATCAATCGTCGACAAGGAAGAATTAGAGCTTTGATAATATTGAAAGAAAACCTAATGAAAGTCCTTTAGAGAATATAAACTAGCAGATGGTAGACTCTCATACCATTTCCTCGCTTGTTCCTCCAAGGTAGCCATAAACATATTCATCAGGCAATCTTCAGGAAACTAAATCTTTAGTCTGTGAATATGAAAATTAAATTTGACCAAATGCAAACTAGCATCTTCTTCGTTCCGGCCTTTAAACTTTGATAGCCCTGTTTTCCAATCTATACAAGGAATACGATTCGGAAAACTAGGAATATGAGCTTGATTCATAGGAGCATACCTTCGAGCAGTTGAATTCATCTTGAAAATAGTGAGGTCACCGGGAATTTCTTCGAACTACTGGTTCTTGAAAAGTGGAGTCGCCATGAAAATTTTGAACCTTTGTATTCTTCGACACTGGATTCACCAGGTGAAAGATGCACAGCCTTCTTGTGCCTGATCGTTGTTCACCATCAGCAATAAGATATGATCCTTATCGTTCTTTCCCGGGGAATATCTATCACCTCGCTCCTCGACAACGGTGGCAGAATGTTAGCACTCCACTAGCTCTCTGAAGGCTAAAAAGGAGATTGACAAAGGTAACCATAGACCACTTTGACCTAGTAGCAAGCCCTACCAGGATAAGAGGGCTCTCTCTATGAGATCACAATCCAGGATTGATTGTGATATGAAGGATATTAGACTATATATGATAGGCTCGGGTAGGTTTTGAGTATTTTAGGGGTTGATGTTGGATGAGGGATGAAACGAAGTAACTAGGTATAGGTATCAAAGGGTTTACATATGTAAAAATATAATGGAGAAAGGTAGAAATGCATCTCTTATGGCTTTAGGGTTTTGTAGGTATAGTGGTGAGTCTGAAAGAGTAGAGGGATTTAATGAGCATGTTCAATCATGAATTCATTAAACTCGAAGCATGAAACACAAAATGACATTTCCATATAAACAAAGCTAAATTAATAGAATTATTCCTATGAATTGTATGGAAATCCACTCAAGATACAAGATATGAAAGAGGAGCTATATATCATTCAATAAATACTATAATACAGAATATACATGATCATAAACTCACTGCACATGAATTCCTAGATAATATTTGCAACTGCATCCTTTGATTTCTGAATATAAAAGTGAAAGTACAAGCTACAAGAGTTACAATCCTTTGATGTCAAACTATTAAAATTACTCTGAAAATGATAGATATAGACCAAAAAAACCTCTCCCCTCTCTCAGGATTCAAATTTCCTCCAAGAAAAACTAAATGCATGCACCTATTCAATGTCTACTACAAGCAAAGGAGGTTACCAAATTGACTTTCTCCTTTTTTGAACCACTTCAGCTAATTCCTCAAATATTTTAATACATGATAAGAAACTTAACTAACTCAAGTTAACCACAATTAAATTTATCTTTTACAATTTACCTTATAGCATTCAGCTCTCAAATTTTTATCACAGTAAATTTACAAATTACAGAATTACAGTGTAAATTCTGGAAATTTAGCAAGTTTTTTGCAGATGCGTAGTGAGATGTTGGAGGAGGTTTTTGAGTGCCTTCCTGAAGTAAAAATTTGAAACTAAGACATGTTGTGTATATCTTGGAGATTTTATTTGTCTTTAGCATATTTAAGCATGCAAAATGACCTTTTCTAGGCTGATATATCCTCATTTTCCCAAGACTTCTCCAGATGTGCAGTGAGGGGTCCAAAACAGTGGCAGAAACCTGTTTTTTGGGCACTTTTTTGCATTTTTCTTGAAATCTGTGCAAGAGGTCAGAAAACCAAGGAAAAGGGTCTAAAGTAGAGGTCATTATGTTTACAAAAATGCTAATTTTTGGTCATTTGGATGCTCTGAGGAAATGTGCAGTGTGAGCTCGCTACACATCTGGGATGACCAAAATTGCCAAAAAAACTCAAAAATTCACAAAATTGCAAAATTTCTTCAAAACTCTTAAAAATGTGTCCAAACATGCTACATGAAGTCCTGATGTGATGTTCTATGCTATTACAGAAGCATCAGCAAGCAGGTCTAGCTTACCCTTCTCCTTTTGGCTGATTAGGTTTTCCTTCAGTTTTTCTTGCAATTGTTCGACTTTGACATTGCAAATATTATTCCTTGTGTAGTAGTGGGAAGACATATGCCTTTGAATCTTATTGTCTTTTTTGGCTTTTGCAAGGAGCTTCTATAAGTGAAAATTCACTTTTTAAACCCAAAATTCTCTATTTTCATTTATTTCCATGGCTATCCTTTCTTCAAAAGTCAACTCTTCATCTGGTGGATTTTGTTCTCTTTATTTTTCAAGTGCCCTCCTGAGGCCCATGGTCCTTGGCCTTTTCCTTGTCACATGTTGGCTTGAGAGATGGAAATTCTACTCCTGCTAAGGTAGCTTTGTCTCTCTTTAATGCAATGGAAAAAAGTCCAGTAAGTTGCTCATGATAGCCAGCCTCTTGGATCTTCTTGCAAAACTCCAGAAAGTTCACATCTTCAAAACATTTCTTGATGAATGGAGAAGAAATGATTTCTTTGACACTTGAAGGATCAAACCTCAAAACCTTAACTCCCTTGTTATATTTTTTCCTTTCTAAAGGTGAGGTATCAGTCTCCATAATGAAACCCTAGGTGATAGGAGGGAAAAACAGAGGATTTAAGGCAGTGAGTAGATGAAGCTCTGATGAAGTGTATTTGAACATATAAGAAAAATATTTTCAAGATTTTACCTTAGTAAATTAAATGTGGTGACTAGGAGAATGATAGCTTGAATCTTAGGAAAATTTGATGCAAGGGTTGAGATGAATGTTGTTACTTAATTCTATTGAGCTTGTAGAAACTTCTATAAGAGAATAAAAACCTTGGATATGGATGTCCATTCTAAAAAAATATGGATTTTTTTCCCAAATGCGTAGCGCAGTCTTTCTTTGTGCAGCGCAGATGTCCAGCGAAGTGGCCAGATGTGAAGTGTGCTTGGGAAAAGTGACTTTAGAAGGCTTTCCTGAGGTCCAAATCAAGATCTGAAGGTAACCTTATAAATACTAGGATTTCTTCTACACAATGGAGTCGTCAAGAAATGAAAACACCTTCTCCAAACCCCTTAAAAAATTGTCTTGAAGTCAAGATGTATAGAAGTGTAGAAAACCTCCTATGGAAATTGTATTTTTGGAATTTCTCCAAAATCATAATACCTGTGTATAAAATAAAGGAGGTTTTTATTACTTGGTATATTATGGAAAAAAACCTCGTTCACTTTTGGAAAATTCATCTTTTTTTGGTCATAAATACATTTTGAAGCAAAATTGTTCATTTGTGCACTATAAACCCTAGGCACCCCATAACTTGGAAAGGTAAAGCTATAATTTCTTGGAATTTGGCACTTCTTGGAAAATGGAGAGGAAATAATCTCATGTTTGTTAAGTGGTTCATATATTGACATTTTTCCTCCCTATTTGCAAGGCATCTTATCTCCCTCCATATGTACTTTGCAAGAGGAAAACCCTAATAGTGAAAAATAGGGGAATGGATAAATGGAGTAGGATGGAGGGGTTAGGAAAGGGAAATGGGGATGGGAAAAATTATGGCTGTAGGGAAGGGTGTTAGGAAGGTTTAGGAATTGGAATGGGATGGAATTAGGGTAGGAGTACACCTAGGGAATTTTATTACAGGTCTAGGTCTAGGAGGTTGCCAAAAACACGGCATAGGGATAGTGGTGTGGTGTAGGGGCTAGGGTTTGGATGTAGAAGCTTAGGGAGTGAAAGTGAGGAGGTGTTAGGGCTTCAGGGAGTGTATGTAGATGTGGGGAAAGGGAAAATTACTATGGGAAGGGTTTATTTGACTTACAAATTCAAATAGGAAGGGTAGCCCACCTCATGATTTTTATTTTGCTTTTAGGACCTTGTAGCTTTGGAACTTTCAATTGAAACTTTAGAAATTTGAAACTTATTACATAATATGAAACATAAATTTAATTTTGAAACCAAAATTCATTGAGAAAATTTACCTATTACCACTCCTTTGCCGGATTTATGCATGGAATGACAGATTTTGGTGACCTTAACCCTAATAACCTAATGGTGACATTGAGATGAATGAAAACCATTATGATGTTGACTAGAATGATAATGATGATCTTTCAATGATGGTACACTCAACCGAGTGATGACAAGGACTGGCATGTAAAAAAATTTGAAAGGAGCGGAAATATCCCTAGACACACTATCAAGTGACCAAATGTTTATTTGAAAACCTAATGAAATGACAAAAAAATGACTTTGAGAACCTAAAAAGACATGGTAAGATCATATTTGATCACTGGTGACAAGTTGTACATACTGACACTAACAACATGGATACTATAGATGGAACAATATTTTGATCTCCATAATGTCCAAAACACTCAAAAGGTACGTATTGCAACTTTATGTTTAGAACAAAATACATTTGTATGGTATCGGTGGCTTTGCTCTCGTAAACAAATTGTCACTTGATCAATTTCTAGAATGACCAACCCGTCGAGATAGAGGTAACATTCTATATTATTGATGATATACGATAAAAGGTTGATAAAGGTAGACACATTAGGGACTTAAAAATTGAATGAGGGTAATAATATTTGAAGGTAGGATCTATGTCTTCATAGGGACACAAGGATAAAATCCAACATGATATTTATCCTTTGGAAATGATTATTGAATAAAATTAGGTTGGCAAGAAAAATTTTAAGGAAAATTAATGACAGAAGCCTATCTCACAACTATAAAGATTATTTATGACCTACAAGTTTGACACCTATAGTGGAGAAAAAATATCAAAGGATTTACTACGGTTGTGATGAATACATAAGATCATAAGTGTGCTGAGGAAAATTATTTGGGGTGAATTCTGTGAAGGAGGATTAAAATAGGCAAGAGTAGTTAAAAGAGAGGATATACAAACTGCTTCCTAGAGAAAGAAATGATATTATATCATAATGCATGAAGGAATTACCACTCCTCAAACTCTCAAGATAGAAGTACATATCAAGAAGAAAAATGTAATAGTGTTGATTGATTCAGGTAGTACCCATAATTTTATTCATTATAAGGTAGCCAAGGAATTGAATTGCTTCATATACCCCACCAGAGTTTCAAGTGATGGTTGCAAATGGAGGAACTATAAATTTCTTTGGAAAGTGCCCTAATATCAAGCTAACCATGGGGGAATATGTATTTAATAGTCCAATGCTTTCCATTCCAATGGGTGTTGTTGATGGTGTACTAGGATTACAATGGTTACAATCTTTGGGGATGGTAGCTTTTAATTTTCAAGAACTTTTCTTGAATTTATTTTCAAAAGGAAAGAAATTTGAATTACACGGTATCGTATGGAAGTCGGGAAAGATAATAAGCTCTAATGTCATGACAAAGCTTCTGAATAAATAACAACGAGGCATAATTTCACAATTATGCTCACTAGAAGTTCCAACATCAAAATCATCTATTTCTCCAAATCTACAAAAAGTTTTGGACAATCATTCAAGGTGTTTGAAACTGCCAAAGGACTCCCACCTATTCGTGATCATGATCATTTTATTCATTTGATTCCAGGAAGTGTTCCTCCAAACATCCGGCCTTACAGATATCCTTATGTCTAAAAGAGTGAAATTGAATGTATGATTGCAGAAATGCTAGAGGCTGGTATAATTCAACCTAGTCAAAGTTATTTCTCTACTCCAGTAGTATTGGTGGACAAGAAGGATGGATCATTGCGCATGTGTCCAAATTATAGGGAGCTCAATAAGCTAACTATTAAAGATAAATTTCCCATTCTCGTGATTGATGAATTATTGGATGAATTACATGGAGAAATTTAATTCACAAAGTTGGATCTCCATTTAGGATATCATCAATTTAGAATGAAGACTAAAGACATTATGAAAGCAACATTTCGAACACATGAGGGTCATTATGACTTTCTATTCATGACTTTTGGCCTTACCAATGCACCTTCTACATTTCGAGGGTTGATGAATTCCATTTTCAAACCCTCCCTTAGAAAATTTGTGTTAGTATTTTTTGATGATATACTAATCTACAACAGATATTTGAAGGATCATGTTCAACATGGTCACAGGGTGCTCAAACTATTGGAGGAGAAACAATTATATGCAAAAACCTCCAGATGTTTCTTTGGAGTACAAGAGGTGGAATATATGGGTCATATTGTATCTCACGAGGGTGTTAAGGTAAACCCTAACAAAATTAAAGCCATTAAGGAATGGAAAGTCCCCAAAACCATAAAGTAGTTGCAAGGATTTATTGGGTTAACAGGGTATTATCGCAAGTTTGTTAAGAATTATGGGAGAATAGCAGCACCTCTATGTTGGGAAAAATACTGAGAGGGGGGGTGAATCAGTATTTACTGCATAATCAAAACTTTTTGCCTTTTCATTCCTTAAAACCCATACGCTACTTTATTTCAGTAAACTCGCGTATATACGCGGATATCCTTTATGAAACTCGCGTATACACAGATATCTAGATATGTCATTAAATCTTCACTTATATCATTCCATCATTCATTCATCAGATGTTCAAAAACAGTAAACATGTGCAGTAAGAACAGAATAAACCATCACACAAAGCATCACACATGAACACCAGGATTTTTAGGTGGAAACCCAAATCGGGAGAAAACCACCGCTGCAGTTGCTCAGCCTTCAATATTTTATTATAGAGAAAACATCTTACAACATATGTGCTGGCGCAGACTTGACCAGCACGCAGGCACCCACCTGCGCTCGTTTACCAGCCTCTCCTGGAAGGGAGCTCCAACCCCCTGACTCGTTTACCAGCCTCTCCCGGAAGGGAGCTACGACCCCCCGATCTCGTTTACCAGCCTCACCTGGAAGGGAGCTACAACCCCCTGACTGAAGGCTACAACCCTCAGCACCACCTTGGACCACGTTTCATCAATTTTCACACTGGATCCAACCACTTCAATAGAACAACACTTGCAGGCCACCTTTCATCATATTTTCAAACTGGACCCTTTCCATACTTTGAAGCTCAAACATACAACCAAACTGATACAGACAACTCAGCACTGTAGAATACAGATAGCAGTAATACAGCAGAATAGATCAGATATTTCATACCCTTTGCTTCAGCAAACCCTAGTTTGCATACGCGCTTTCACTTCACTGATGTCGCGTATATACGCGCTTCCGTCCACACAAACCAGCGTATACCTCAGTGTATATTTTATTGCGCATACGCGCTTTCTCTTCGCTGAAGCCGCGTATATACGCGCTTCCTCCGCGGTGAAGTAGCGTATAGATCTTTAATCATTACAGAGCAGCATACTTCATCAGATCAGATATTCAGTTCAGATCTACCCTTTTGCTTCAGACAGATGTTCGCCTAGATGCTCGCCTCATCACAGATCTAAGCCTTCCATAATCGGATCTAGCAAATACAAGAGCAATTCAGATCTAGATCCCCTTCTTCATCATTGGTGCATCATACATTCAGATTTATCATTCAAGTGTAACCCTTTCCATTCAGATCTACTTCAGAGAGAAGTATTCATTCAAGCTCAGACATCTTGCACCTACACTCATATTTTGCACAATGAATTTCTTCTCCTTATATAGGTTTACCCTTTTTCAATACCATGAGCCCCTTTTTCAATACCATGAGCCAAACCAATACCATGAGCCCAAAACTACATTAGACGGGGTCAATTAGGCGGATCATTGCCCAATACAATGGGTCAATACCATGGTGTTTACCCCTGGTTTTGCACTTTTAGAGCGCTTTAGCCCATACGCGACTTGGCACGTCCTTTTCCGCGTGCATACGCGACTTCCCCTAGGCCAATCCGCGTATACCTAGAGACATACTCTTTTTCATAGATTTAGCACATGCTGAATTCCTTTCTTCATTGCCTTCTGTACACACTGTAGATACATCATATTTAGTTCATCAAGACATATCTTATCAAGCACAACTTCATCAAGTAAGTTGTCATCATCTTCATCAAGTGGGTTGCCTTTCAAGGACAACACTCAGCATCATATTGGCAACAAACATCATATCACATCAGATTTACATCATTTACCAAGTCCATCAAGTCAAGAATAACTTCATCAGGTGAATTGCCATCAAGGACAACACATGTCAATAGTCGCATGTCTTCATCTTCATTTAGTGGGTTGCCATCAAGGACAGCACTCTACATCATATTTCCAACACTCTAACAACATTATTGAAGAAACATCCCTTTTCATGGACTCCTGAAGCAACAAAGGCCTTTGAACATCTTAAAGAGGAAATGTGCTAAGCACTAGTCTTAGCTATGCCAAACTTCACAAAAAAAAATTATGGAATGTGATGCCTTAGGAAATGGAATTGGCGTTGTTTTAATACAAGAAGGAAGACTCATTTCTTTTAAAAGAAATCCAATCAAAGGAAATTATTTACAGAAAGTTATTTATGAGAAGGAAATTTTGGCAATACTACATGCACTAAATATATGGTGACCTTACCTAATAAGAAGGCACTTCAAGGTAAAAACTGATCATGATAGTCTTAAAAAAAATTGGAACAAAGGCAAACTTCAGAGGAGCAGCAAAAATGGGTCATAAATATGTTGGGTTGTGACTTCTAAATCATATACAAAAAAGGGAAGCTAAATGTTGTTGCATATTCACTCTCAAGAAATGATGAGGATGTGGAAGCATTGCTTTGTGACATTTCTATTATCCAACCAGATTGGATAACCGAAGCAAGGGAGGAATGGAAGAATGACAAACAAGTGTGGACACTCATTCAAAAGCTGCAGCAAGATCCCAGTATATCTGATACATTTAGTTGGAAAAAGGATTCCTTATGGTACAAATATCGCTTATATATTTGTAAGAATTCCCAACTAAAACAAAATATTCTTTTGGAATTGTGCACCTCTCCCTTAGGAGGACACTCGGAATTTTTTAAACTTACCACAGGGTGAAGAAAGATTTTTTTTGCGATGGCCTTAAATATGATACTCAAAAGTTTGTGGCAGTATGTTTGGTTTTCCAGCAAAATAAAGTTGAGACAGTTAAGAGCCTGAGTCTACTATATCCTTTATCCATTCAAGTCAACGTTGGGAGGATTTTTCATTGTATTTTATCACAATTTTACCTAATTCCAAAGGAAAGAGTGTCATCATGGTGGTAGTTGATAGACTTACCAAGTATGCACACTTTTGTGCATTATCTCATCCATTTAAAGCAAGTACAATTTCTACTGCATTTATGGAAACAATTCAAAAACTACATGGAAACCCAAAGATTATGGTAAGCGATAGAGATCCCATTTTCACTCGAAAGTTTTGGACGAAATTATTTTCTTGTTTGGGTACTCAACTAGCTCATAGCTCATCTTGTCATCCTCAATCCGATGGGAAAACTAATATAGTGAACTAATGTTTGGAAGGATATATTATTTGCTTTGTATCTGATAAACACACACAATGGGTCAAGTGGTTACCTCTAGCTGAATGGTGGTATAACACTTCCTTCCACACTGTAGCAAAAATGACTCCATTTATGGAACTTTATGGATATCATCCACCATCCATCACATCATCTTTAAGAGAAAATTCTAAGGTTCAAGTAGTGGAATATCACATCGAGCATCAACAACAAGTTCTCCAACTCTTAAAGGATAACCTAAATTTGGCACAAAATCGAATCAAACAACAGGCAGATCAACATCGTAGCGAGAGAAGTTTTGATGTAGGCGACTGGGTATTTTTACGACTACAACCATACAAACAATTGTCCCTCAAGCAAGCTAAGAAGGATAATAAATTATCGCCAAATTACTCTGGTCCTTACAAGGTGTTACAAAAGATTGGAACTATGGCATACAAATTGGAGCTTCCTACTTCTTCCCAATTGCACCCATTTTTCCATGTTTCATGATTAAAGAAGGTTATAGATGACAAAATTCCAGTTCAAACAATATTTCCAAAACTTGATGAGGAAGGAAAAACCATATTGGAACCTGAAGCAATCACAGAAGTAAGAACTCGACAGCTACGAAATCGGTCAATTTCAGAGTATCTCATCAAGTGGAAGAACTTACCCACTAAAGATTCCACATGGGAGGATGAGAATTTTATACAGAAGCATCCATAACTACTCAAGCATTAAGAACAACACTTTTTTTAAGGAGAGCGGCATCTTAGGTCCCTAAATAACTAGTGTAGTCCCTTATTTTTGTTAGTGTAGCCCCCTTATTGTTATTGTTGTACCCTTGTAGTCCCCATATTGTTATTATTGTGCCCCATAAAATCCCACTATTGTTATTTTTGTGCCCTTACATTATTATTGTTAGGTTGGATAGGATTATATTGTGACCCCATGGACTCCTATATATAGAAAGGAGGTTTTCTCATTTGTATCATCCAAGAATTGTTCATTTACATAATGTAAAGGAGGTTTCCCCCTCAAAGAGACTTATTTCTAATTCATTGATCTATCTTCTCATCTATTTTGTGAGTTGGTTTCATGGCACATGTCGTTTTTTTTTTATCAATCAGAGTCTATTGGCAACTTGGTATGGGCCCAAAGGGATCATCACCTGGAATTCTGCGGCTAAGGCCTGGAACCCTAGTTTTTCACCTTTTTTCCCAAGGTAAAATACATGAGAAACATTTTCCAAACATATTCCTAGTGCCAGTCCCAAGAACTATCGGTTTTCCACACCAATCCACCATGGACCAATCATATTATACCATGTGATCTTACTTCCATGTCAACTACCACATCATTTCCAACATAGCATACTAGATACTAGCCTTGGCATTTATATAAAAAATTGGAATCTAGTTCATGGTGCTCTAGTATGAGACCCACCATTTCAATGTCACCTACCATGTAATATTTTTTTACCACTAAAATCCTACAACATGTCTAGACGTTGACATGTACTTTCCATGTGTCACCTACTAATCATCCAAACGACTATCCAAATCAACCAAAGATGAGTGCCACATGTCACTCACTTGTGCTATCACATCATCAAATCTGCCACCTATTTTTCCATGTGGTGCCATGTCATAACAGATGCCTGATCAAGTGGATTCCCTGCTTTAACCACCATGCATGAGTGAGCCCAATATGGATCTAGGCCTTTGGAGTGAGGTGTTCTTAGCCAATGGATTCATTGCGCATGTTGTCCTTTGAGATAATTATAGGTTAATTAATTATGCCAGAGCATCTAAAATATTGTGTTGTTTTAAAAGGAGTTTTTGGATGACCAATGTATTGAGAAAATAACACGCATATGTTTTAAACTTTGATAATATTGAATATTAAGAAAAGGGTTGTTGTTTTACTTCAAAACGGTGATTTCATTTTGCATATGTGAAGGCAGAAAATATAAGAAAATATGATCAGCTAAATATGTAGATTGAATCTTTAGTTTATCATAAGTATGAAAGGCTGACAAACAATGTTTACAGCTTAAGAAAACATATTTAACATTATGAAGTTTACTGACAATTAATTGACGTAGAGGGACTTATACAGACATATAGTCTAATAAATCAATCTTTAAAATAGATTATAACTTCAGAGGATTTAAGATAGACTAAGACACATTTTTCTCTTACCTACTTATCTCCATAAAACTTAAATATATGCAGAAAATAGACTGAAATGAATACTGGAAAAGCTTACAAGGAGACAAAATGTTTGAAACAAATCTAGAATCCTTTTATTAATCATGAATGATCAAAATCTCATACAATTCAGCTTTACAAGTGCTCATCCAAGGGTGAAACCCTTAATAACTCGAACAGAGAGTTATTTATACTAAATTCTATCTATTAGAAGCATCTAAATAGATTACAAAAATAGCATCAAACTATAGGAATACAAAAACTGTTGAGTTGACATGTCATTGTCTTCAAGGAAGTGGTTGATGATGTGGCCCCAAAATGTGTTGCTTTGCTGACATGTTGTTCAAGATGAAATTTATTCGCCAGTTTCACATAAGTGATCCCATATTTCTTAACTTGGTATGTCCAAATTAATCAATCTTCTAAAAACTTCATCTAATTCATTATATCTCTCAAAAGTAGGCTTATGATGTTTCATTTCATGTCCGATTATTAAATCAAACTCTAAAGCCTCCAAAAAATCCTTTCTTGTCATATGACATTTAATCCCTGCAAATTTGGCTTTGTCAATTGCAATTGTGTAAATTTTCTTGCAGTACTCCTCCAATTTTATTAACCTATCATTTGGCGCTACTAATCCTGGAAATCCTCTTTGATTTAGCAGGTTGAAATTGATGTGAAATCTTTGAACAGCAATGTCCAAAGTTTGACACTTGGTTTCCAACTGATTCAACAAATTCTTCTTCTGTAAAACTTTCTTGATTTCCAAATTGGTTTATGTTCTATCTATGATATTAATTTGTTCTAATTCTGCTCTGCTCTTTGAATTTAGCACCTTAATCATATCTGAAGCTTTGGTTGGTTTTTGATTAAGTGTTGTCTTTTCCTGCTCGATGACTGCTTTGCACTTAGTGATTAGTTTTTCCTGTTCAAAAAAATCAGTATGGAGGGCTATACTTCAGTCATAGCCTGACTTATTTCAGTCCAGATGCTTTCCTTGGCTTGGGCCAAGGTGTCTTCCATCAATAACTCACTCTCTAACTTTTGAAATTTATGTGATAACCTGTGATATTTATGCATTTCTTCTATGTAAAGAGTATCATTCTTTATCTTCTGAGCTTATAGATTCTTGAATTTCTCTAGAATATTTGCATTCTCCTGCTTTTGTAGAGACAAATCCTGCATAATTTTGCTTGGGTCAACTTCTATTGATGTAGATTCTACTGTTGTTTATGAAGAACTCAGTTTTGTGCCTGCAACTGCAATAGGTACAGCTAAAATTGGAATCATGGCCAACTGATTTGAATGTTCCTTTTCCTTGAGTAGACCTTCAATTTGTTCCAGCATCTTCTTTATTTGAAAATTCTGCTCAATGATGAGTTTGAGCATTTCCTCTTTATTCTGTTCACTTTCCTCTATCTCCTTGGTTTGAGGATATTCTATAGAATGAAATTTGAGTTGCTTTCGAAGAGCTGCAATGCCTGCATTATTCTTCTTAATAATTTATTCTACAGATTTGACATCCTTATGGTCATACCCAATATTTATTACTATACCTTCTAATGATTTTAGCTTATTATTTTTGGCTAAAGAGGAAAGTTTCTCAATCTTCAACTTTCATTGTACATTTGACAGAGTTGTTCTCAATTTGGACAATGCCATGGCAATCTTAGTCATGGTAGAGAAAACAATTTCTCTTGACTGTCTGTGCAAGTCCATTTGGTCAATGGGATGAATCCGATTTACATCAAAAGAGAATATGGTCTTATTGTAATCAGAAGGGGCTTTGGGAAAAGGGAATTGGGCTTGTATAAAATCCATCTGCATCCTTCCCTTTTCACTGTCAAAATATGTCAACATCCTATGCTATGATGTAGAGATCTGCTTCCAAAACTAATTGTATACATTGGCCTTTAGAGCTTCATTATTCTATTTAATCTCTAAGAATTTAGAGAAAATATTTTGATCACCCTGTTCATTGGTTCCTACTAAATGAATAATATCCATGGGCTATTGTGAAGATGAAGAGGATGATGGAGTACTAGAAACATTTCCCTCTATTGTTGTAGAAACTTATGCATCACCCAAATCAATGAAATCTAGCTCTTTTTTACTTTGCTCAGTGTAAATGGTGAAATATGTCTTCTTCTGCTTCTGTTGGATAATGAATTCTTTGGCAATGTTTGTAGAAGATAATGGTTCCTCTCTAGGCCTTTTCTATTGCTTGTCTTGAGAAATGGGAGTTTGTAGAGTGGAGGTAGAAAGAAACTGCTCCTCTGCTTCTTGCAATGTGTTATCTACCCGTTGATCTGGGTTCATGAATTTCTCAATCTCTGGCATAGGAGTATGATTGTAAGGCGTTGTCTTCAGCTCCACCCTCAAGTTTGAAATAATGTTGAATGGATCATATGACCAAGTGAAACTTGGTTGAAAGCTCATCCTCTTGATTATTGCATTTGATTCAATTCATTATGTCTTGGTGTTTCATATGAAAGAGCCCACCTTAGTCTTGATCTTAAACTGAGATTTTATTTTACCTGAAACAAAATGCAGTTCATCCATGTTAATCATTTTCATAATATATTCCAGAGAGAAAAGTTTCATTGGAACATATTTGGGCAGCTTGTAAGGTGTCAATTCACAGCCATATACTCTGACCTCTATATAATTTTGGTAAAGATATCAGTCTCATGTTTTAACTTGATCACTTAGATGAAGTATCCTTTTGATGTATGAGCCAATCCTAGGCTCATTTTAACTACTTGAAAGCTGGGCAACTCGATGAAAGAAGGAGTCAATGAAATCTGCAAATTTGCAAATGAAATTTCAGTTGAAATGGATATAACCAATTGAGTCCAATGAATGATTGATTGATTAACACCCTAATCATCTTTTGTATACAATGTAATTGGTAATGAATCACCCTGTTGAAAAGGAAACATGTGAATTAGTACAGAAGTGTGCTTGAACATGCCTTGAGTAGTCAAATTCATCATTTTTTCATGCACATTATCAGCCAGGAACTGGTTGTAATTGTACATGAATGTTAATTGCATGTCTTTGGAAAAAATGGAAAAGTAACCCAAGAATTGACTCATCTATTGTTATGTCATTTTGATAGCCTAATAAATAGTAAATTAAGGAAATATTGTGTCTGGTTGCTTCAAGGAACATAGTGGATGGGTAAGGAGGGTTAGTTTTCGGAAGTTCAACATCATCTGGAAGAAATGTTTCGAAAATCTGAGCTCTCTGAGGAAAATTCAATTTGTGGTATAACTCCATGAGAACAGCTTGGGAAAAATGGTTGAGGGAATCACTATGTGGGATTAGAATCATCTAGTTTATGGTCTCAGGTGTAATAGAAATCAGAATGTCTCCATTCTAAGCTACTATAGTCCTTTTAAGGGGATCATACCTAGCTTGACACCAGGTGACTAGATCAGGGAACTCATGGGTTTGAGGAAAGGTGAACAGAGGAAATAAAGTCTCCCAGAGCTTGACTTCATCTGGTTTGTCTAACTATTTTTTTTTTTTACCAGAAATGTAATTCATAGATCTCGAATTCGCATTGTGTCTATAATCTTGAAAAAATTGTCAGCTAATGGGACATGGTCGAGCTCTACGATGGCGGACACATTTGGAGTTTCTTCAGTGACTAGTTTTTTATCGTTTCCTTTGGGAGCCTTTTCTTTCTGTAGATTAAAAGAGAAGAAGTATTTCTCTGCTAAACTAATAGCAGAAGAAGGCATTCTATGAATAACTCTGTTGACAAGGGCGATAGATGGCGGAGCGGTAAACTGAAATTGTATATCTACAAACCTACAATTCAACATAATGAAAAATGAATCAAAGGGTGGTGTAAGGAATGGGATATTTTTATTTATACATGCTTGGATTATCGTTATACAGGATGAATATTGGAGAAAAATCTATGGAGGTTTAATGGGAAATGGTAACAGAGCAGATAACAGTAGTAGCAGCTGATAACGGTTAAGGAGCAGTTGTAATGGCATGGTTGAATGCAACAGAAAGGGAGCGGACGTAACGAAACAACTACAGGTGGCAGGAGGTGATTGAGCATCTGGATATGGACGTTGACGAGAAGTCAAACAACTGTTGGGAGGAAAGGTGGATTTTGGAGGGGGTAGGCGACGATAAGTGGCATTGAGTGGGGGGGGTTGTGAAATGTCGAGGGAGTGACATGTTTACAAGAGGCCCGCCAAAAAGAAACCACTTTTTGGACCCCCCTGCCATTAATTAGAAACGGAGAAAGGGGGTGCGAAATTCCTTCCCCATCGTTGATCTGGGCGGGGAAGAGATCCATCGTTGAGATTTGCTCCAATGATAACACAAAATGACAAAATAACTTTGTCGGTTTGCGACTTTGGAATAAAGTTAATATGTGATTTATTACAACAATAATTAACCACTTAATGAAGTGATTAATTCTAATAAAACATATTTTAATCATAATCTTATTTTAGGCGCATTTAAACAAGCTGCCATTAATTTTCCTAAGTCTAATGTTCAACCAAGTTTAAACAGTTTGGTGAACTTTTATTTCCTAATCTAAAATGCATAAATTTAAATATTTTTTATCATGTTTAAGCAGTATGATCAAAAACAAATTATTTTGGGTTGTGGCATCCTAACAAACTACACACAACTTATTTATTTTTTATTTGAAACTAAGCAATTTTATTTCTTTTATTGCTTCTATCTATGTCTAGCATTTTCAAGTATTTTTGTCTTCATTTTTAAAGCATATAATCCTATCATTTTTTGATATGATTATTTTATTTTGACATGAGTACTAAAATTTCTTAATTTTGATCTATTCATATCCAAACCTAACATTTTTTCATTTTTTCATTTTCTTCTACAATGTCTAACTTATGAAAACAAGAAATGTTACAACAGCACACACAACCATATCTTAGAATTTGTGTTTGTTGCGAGCCAATTGTTTATCTTGAATGTTAATCTTGTCCTTGGTATGGATCTAGGCCATTGATATTGTGCCTATTTAATTAACCTAGAAACCAAATGTTGTATGCCACGTAACAGCAATTTTCATTTTGTTATTATGTGGGAGTGCCATGAAAAACACTTCAAACACCTTGCTTGGTGTTTGGTCATTCCATGAAAAACACTTCCAACACCCTGATTGGCCTTCTGCTACTATGACTTGGCTTTAGTGCTCCATGCAAGCCTCTGAAGGCACCAAATTTTATCAGACTATTGAGAATTGTACCTTTCTCATCCATCTATTGTTGGATCATCAAAATCACACCAAATTTTATTGAATTGTTGAGAACCATACCCTTCTCAAACCTTTATCATTGAATCATTATAATTGCCTTCGACATCAATCACATTTTACATTAATGACAACAGGCACTGCCAACAATCACCCCCTTTGGCATTGATTTCAACACTAGATATTGTGTACCCATCGATGGACTGCAAATTTTAAGATCTCACTATTGAAAACTCTTAGTGGTTGTTGGTTTTCTCAAGATATCAAGTGTTCACTATGTATGTTGAATTATCCCCCTTCAACATCAATGGAACAAGGGATTATAAGGACTCCCCTATCTTCCAATTCTCCTTATGTTTTCATCTCCCCCTATATATATGCTTCCTCCTATGGATATGAGTGATCTTATAACTCCGTGGTTATTCCCTTGTGTTAAAACCCTTTGACCTGTCCCAATGACAACAAAACTCTTCCTAGTGTTGATAAAGGACTAATATTGTTTTGGCTACGATGTATATGAATAGAATATATATATTCTTTAGAGCACCTTGTGAAAAATGCATGATGTGGATTGTAGTGGTGTTCCACTCCTTTTGTTGAGTAACTAAAAGAGAAATCACTCCCAACCTTTCTCTAAGATATTCCAAAGTTTCTCTAGGAAGAGGGTTAGTAAAAATATCTACAAATTTCTCCTTAATAAACACATATTCCAATTTAACAGTCTAATGCATTACCTATTCTTGAAGAAAGTGATATTTGATAGGAATTTGCTTTTATTTGGAGGGAATGACTATATTTTTATAAATAATAATAGCAATAGTTTTGTCACATTAAATAGGAATTGGTTAAGCCCAATTTACCTGAATATCCTTGATATTTTTCATCATCCATATAATCTGAGTACAACATGATGTTTATACTATATATTAAGCCTCACTAATTGATAATGAAATAGAAGGTTGTTTCTTACTGAGTGAGGAGACAAGACAACTTCCAAAGAAGAATGTACTACCACTAGTACTTTTCTTGTCTTCAACACTACCAACCCAATCACATCAGTATAGGATTTTAGTGTGAAATATGTATATTTGGGGTACCATAGGCAAAAATCTATTGTTCCTTGAAAATACTTAAAGATTCTCTTGTCATCTTACATATGATTTTCCTTTGGGTTTCATTGTAATCTTCCTGCCAAACCTACTACTTGCATGATTTATGTTCTAAATACATGAGACAAAGTAGGCTACCAATCATAAACTGATACATGGGCTAATTTTCCTTTATAGATTCATCATTCATGTTCAGTTTACACCCTATTACCATGGGTGTACTATCAATTTTACATTCCTCCATGCCAAATTCCTTCAAAATTTATTTAATATTTTTAGTTTGAGAGATAAAGATCCCTTTCTCTATTTTTTGAACCTATAATCCAAGGAATAAATATATTTCACTAAGAATGGAAATTTCAAATTCCTTTTTCATAATAACTACAAATTGTTTACTTAGCTTATCATCATCAATCCCAAATATGCCATCTACATACACTACAATAATATTTTATTGCAGTATTTATAACCTTTGAATCTAGAAAAATAACCAAGCAGTATCCCTTCATCTACTCTTGAGTCAAACTTTCCTATGTTGTCTTCATTTCTCTATATATAACATTTTCTTCCAAATATCTTGAAATTTTTTATTGAGGTTGGTCTCCCATACCATAGCTCGTAAGGGGTCTTGTTTCTATTTTCTATTATATGATCCTTATTTAGAATGTTGATTGTTGTTTGAATAGATCCTCCCCAAAAGGTATGTGTCACTTTTGCTTCATCAAGCATTTCCCTTACAATTTCTTGGATTTTTCTATTCATTCTCTCAACAAAAGCGTTTGTTGTGGAGTTCTTGCAACTAAGAATTTCCTCCTAATTTTGTGCTTCTCGTAGAAATTATTGAACTCATTTAGGGAAATTTCTCTCCCTTGGTCTAATCTCAAACATTTTATCTTTAAATACATCTCATTTTCTACTCGAGATTTAAATATTTTGAATTTTCTCAAAAGCTTAGGATTTTTCTTTAAGAATGAAAACCCAACCCATTATTGTGAAATCATTAATTAAGAGCATGATATGTCTCTCACCTCATGGAGACTGTTGTCTCATGGTGTTAATTTTTCATAAAGATAAATTTTTCTTTGTTTTGATAGTTACATTTCTTCAATAACATGTTAAGTTCACCCCAAATCACTATGTCATTATACAGATCTAAATTATTAACCATAAAAATATACAACTATGTAGAAATAACAATACCATCATCATCATCTAAGCATCAGAATGTAAAGGAACAAAGGAAGAGAAGCATGAACACACAAAGACACTAGGATTGGTTTGAAACTAGGGAAAAACCCACTATGCGGAAAACCCTTGCAAATTCTTCATCTTAGATTGTCATCAAATGATTCAGAAAAAAAGAGTACAATGATCCATAAATTCATATATTCATGATTTAGAAGACAACTAACATATGCACAATAAAACCATAAACATACTTCTTCTGAAGGAGCTTGAATCTGAGAACTGAAAATTATAGTCTCTAAACTGAGGCTTTTGTGAGTGGAATTGATTTCATATTATATGTTAGGTCCCTATATCACTAGTATAGCCCCTTATTATTGTTAGTGTAAACCCCTTATTGTTATTATTGTACCCTTGTAACCCCCATTTTGTTATTATTGTGCCCTTAAATTATTATTGTTAGGTCGGGTAGGATTACATTGTGGCCCACTAGGATTACATTATGGCCCCATGGACTCCTATATATAGAAAGGAGGTTTTGTAAATTGTATCATCCAAGAATTGTTTATTTATGTAATGTATTGGAGGTTTCCCCCTCGAAGTGGCTTATTTCTAAGGCGTTCATATCTCTTTTCTTCTATTTTTGGAGCTGGTTACACAACATTTGGTATCGGAGCTTTGGATTCTAGGGTTTCGCTGCTCCAAACAGGTCATCGTGGAATTTTCGCTATAACTTTTTTTCTACGAAGCTTCAGAAGCTGAAATTTTTAGGGTGCGAATCTGAAATCTTGAGGAAGGTTTTCTAAAAATTTCAGATCTTGGTTCGCAATATTTGAGGAGATATCATCTGTGGAAGTTAGGTATTTTTTCAGGCTCATAAACAGGTCATCGTGGCATTTGCACTATAAAGTTTTTTGTACGAAGGTTCAGAGTCTGAAATTCATATGGTGCGAAGCTGAAATCCTGAGGAAATTCTTCAAAAAATTTCAGAACTTGGTTCGCAATATTTTTGGAGATATGATCTGTGGAAGGTAGTGCTTTTTTCAGGCTCCTGAATTTCATCTCAAAGAGGTGATCGTGGGTAAAGTTCAATAACTCTCTCTCTGAAGATTGGATTGGAGTGCTGTCAAAAGTGGTCACAAGTACACAGCCTGTAGTTTCTTCGCTATCAATTTCAGAGACAAAGGACAAAACAGTGACACGTGGCAAGTCGTACAAGTTCGCTCTACTGAACCAGTCCAAAATTAGGTCATTGTGGGAGATTGGACACAACTTTGTCTTGGAGCATCAAAATCAAGTCAGACCTGTGGCATTTGAAAGAAGCTTCAGAGGGCTACTAAAGGAGCATCAAAATCAAGTCAGACCTGTGGCATTTGAAAGAAGCTTCAGAAGGCTACTACAGGGCTGAATTTCAGATATCGAAGATTTTCAAGCACAGAGATAATACAATTTCAATATCGAGCTCCTCAAAGCTAGTAAAAGGTGTGTATTTTTTTTCCGAATTGCATAAGTCTTGTTTGAAGAATCAAGTTGAATTGATTGCAAGGGCCTATTTTAGAATAGATATCAATATTGGAGTCTGAAATGGCCCCTAAAAAGAATTCAACACCCATTAAGCCTTTAGAAGGCTCTACTATTACTCATGAAGATGAAGAATGGCAACATGACATGTCAAAATTACAAGAGCAAATGCAACAAATATCGCTCTCGCAAAGAACAACAAAAAATGAAATGGAAGTTTTGAAGAAAGGCGTGGAAACTAAGATGGATGGTTTGAAGAAAGGCGTGGAAGCTAAGATGAATGGTTTGGAAGCTAAGATGGATGGCATGGAAGTCGACATGGAAGCTAAGATGGATGACATGAAGAATGATCTAAAAGCATACATGGAAGGCTTGATGACAAGCTTAAAACCAGAAATGATTCCTAATGGTGGAAATGTAGGAGAAGAACCTCCTGATGAGAACAAAATAAATGTTAATCATGATTCCATAAACTCGAATGTTGGCGGAAAGAACCACCATATTCCAAAAATGGATATGAGGAAGTTTGATGGAAAGGATCCTGTAACATGGATACTACAGATGGAGCAATATTTTGATCTCCATAACGTGCAAAACACGCAAAGGTACGCATTGCAACTTTACATTTAGAACAAAATACATTTGTATGGTATCAATGGCTTTGCTCCCGTAAAAAAATTGTCACTTGGTCAATTTTTACGGAGGAAATGATAGCACATTATGAGGATACAAAGAGCAACACCTTCCTTACCCAATTGATAAATCTCAAACAAAAGGGTTTAGTGGGGCAGCACATTGAGGACTTCCAAAAATTGAATATAAGGGTAACTGATCTTACAGAGGAACACAGGATTGATCTCTTCCTAGGCACTTTTAAGGATAACATCCAACATGAAGTTCGCGTTTTGGAACCTGATTCATTGGAGAAGGCATTCAGGTTGGCAAGAAAAGTTGAATGTAAAATTATGGCGACAAGGAAGCCTACCACTCCATTCTATAAAGAAGGAAGTGTTGCTACGCCTAGATTTCCACAACCTACAAGGTTGACACCACAACAATTGGAAGAAAAAAGAGCAAAAGGGCTTTGCTACAGTTGTGATAGCAAATACACTAAAGGTCATAAGTGTGCTGAGAAGAAATTATTTTACATAGATTGTGAAGAAGAAGAAGAAAACGAACAAGAAGAGGATATACACCAGGAACCACCCCTAGAAGAAGAAGAAATGAATCCGACCATATCGTGTAATGCACTGGCAGGAATTACCACTCCTCAAACTCTCAAGATAGAAGGACATATAAAGAAGAAAAGGGTAATAGTGTTGATTGGTTCAGGTAGCACCCATAATTTTATTCATTATAAGGTAGCCAAGGAATTAAATTGTTTCCTATACCCAGCACCAGAATGTCAAGTGATGGTTGCAAATGGAGGAACTATAAATTGCTCTGGAAAATGCCATAATATCAAGCTAACCATGGGGGAATATGTATTGACTAGTCCAATGCTTGCCATTCCTATGAGAGGTGCTGATGTTGTACTAGGAGTACAATGGTTACAATCTTTGGGGACGGTAGCTTTTAATTTTCAAGAACTTTTCTTGAAATTTTTTTCAGAAGAAAAGGAAGTTGAATTACGGGGTATTGCGGGGAAGCCAGGAAGGATAATAAGCTCTAATGTCATGACAAAGCTTCTAAAGAAAGAACAGCGAGGCGTAATTGCACAATTATGCTCACTAGAAGTTTCAACATCAAAATCATCTATTTCTGCAGATCTCCAACAAGTCTTGGACAATCATTCCAAGGTGTTTGAAACTCCCAAAGGACTCCCACCTATTCGTGATCATGATCATGCTATTCATTTGATTCAAGGAAGTGTTCCTCCAAACATCAGGCCTTATAGATATCCTTACTTCCAAAAGAGCGAAATTGAACGTATGATTGCAGAAATGTTAGAGGCTGGTATAATTCAACCCAGTCAAAGTTCTTTCTCTGCTCCTGTAGTATTGGTACACAAGAAGGATGGATCATGGCGAATGTGTCCAGATTATAGGAAGCTCAATAAGCTCACCATTAAAGACAAATTTCCCATTCCTGTGATTGATGAATTATTGGATGAATTACATGGAGCAATTTATTTTACCAAGTTGGATCTTCGTTCGGGATATCATCAAATTAGAATGAAGACTGAAGATATTCCAAAAACAACATTTCGAACTCATGAGGGTCATTATGAATTTTTGGTCATGCCTTTTGGCCTTACCGATGCACCTTCTACATTTCAAGGGTTGATGAATTCCATTTTCAAACCCTTCCTTAGAAAATTTGTGCTAGTATTTTTTGATGATATACTAATCTATAGCAGGTCTTGGAAGGATCATGTTGAACATGTTGACAGGGTGCTCAAACTATTGCGGGAGAAACAATTATATGCAAAAACATCCAAATGTTTCTTTGGAGTACAAGAGGTGGAATATCTGGGTCATATTGTATCTCACGAGGGTGTTAAAGTAGACCCTAACAAAATCAAAGCCATTAAGGAATGGAAAGTCCCCACAACCATAAAGCAGTTGCGAGGATTTCTCGGGTTAACAGGGTATTATCGCAAGTTTGTTAAGAATTATGGGAGAATAGCAGCACCTCTAACAACATTATTGAAGAAAGATGCATTTTCATGGACTCCTGAAGCAACTAAGGCCTTTGAGCGTCTTAAAGAGGCAATGTGCCTAGCACCGGTCTTAGCTACACCAGACTTCACAAAAACCTTTATTGTGGAATGTGATGCCTCAGGAAATGGAATTGGTGCAGTTTTAATGCAGGAAGGAAAACCCATTGCTTTTGAAAGTCGTCCAATCAAAGGAAATTATTTACAGAAACCTATTTATGAGAAGGAAATGTTAGCAATACTGCATGCACTAAAGAAATGGAGAACTTACCTAATGGGAAGACACTTCAAGGTAAAAACTGATCATGATAGTCTTAAACACTTTTGGAACAAAGACTATCTTCAGAAGAGCAGCAAAAATGGGTCACAAAGATGTTGGGTTATGAATTTGAAATAATCTACAAAAAAGGAAAGCTTAATGTTGTTGCAGATGCACTCTCAAGAAAGAATGAAGAGGTGGAAACATTTCTTTGTGCCATTTCTATTATCCAACCAGATTGGATAACTGAAGCAAGAGATGAATGGAAGAAGGACAAAGATGTATGGACACTCATTCAAAAGTTGCAGCAAGATCCTAGTACATATGATACATTTAGTTGGAAAAATGATTCCTTATGGTACAAAAATCGCTTATATCTTTGTAAGAATTCCCAACTAAAACAAAAGATTCTTCTGGAATTGCACACTTCTCCTTTAGGAGGACACTCAGGATTTTTAAAAACTTACCATAGGGTGAAGAAAGATTTTTTTTGGGATGGCCTTAAATCTGATATTCAAAATTTTGTGGCTAAATGTTTGGTTTTCCAGCAGAATAAAGTGGAAGCAATTAAGACCCCGGGACTTCTACAACCTTTATCCATTCCAAGTCAACATTGGGAGGAGATTTCAATGGATTTTATCACAGGTTTACCTAAGTCCGAAGGAAAGAGTGTCATCATGGTGGTAGTTGATAGACTTACCAAGTATGCACACTTTTGTGCATTATCTCGTCCATTTAAAGCAAGTACAGTTGCTACTACATTTATGGACAGAATTCAAAAGCTACATGGAAGCCCAAGGGTTATTGTGAGCGACAGAGATCCCATTTTTACTGGAAATTTTTGGGCGGAGTTATTTTCTTGTTTGGGTACTCAATTAGCTCATAGCTCATCTTATCATCCTCAATCTGATGGTCAAACTGAGATCGTAAATAAATGTTTGGAAGGATATCTTCGTTGTTTGTATCTGATAAACAAAGGTCAAGTGGTTACCTCTCTTTGAATGGTGGTATAACACTTCCTTCCATACTGCAGCAAAAATGACCCCATTTATGGCACTTTATGGATATCATCCACCATCCATCACATCATCTTTAAAGGAAAATTCGAAGGTTCAAGCAGTGGAAGATCACATCGAGCATCAACAAGAAGTTCTCCAACTCTTAAAGGACAACCTGAATTTGGCAAAAAATCGAATGAAACAACAGTCAAATCAACATTGCAGCGAGAGAAGTTTTGATGTCGGAGACTGGGTATTTTGACGGCTACAACCATATAAACAAATGTCCCTCAAGCAAGCTAAGAAGGATAATAAATTATCCCAAAGTACTATGGTCCTTACAAGGTGTTGCAAAATATTGGTACTATGGCATACAAATTGGAGCTTCCTGCTTCTTCGCGAGTACATCCAGTTTTCCATGTTTCATGCTTAAAGAAGGTTATAGGAGAAAATCTTCCGGTTCAAACAATATTGCCAGAACTTGATGAGGAAGGAAAAATCATATTGGAACCAGAAGCGGTCATGGAAACAAGAACTCGACAACTACGGAATCGATCAATTTCAGAGTATCTCATCGAGTGGAAGAACTTACCCACTGAAGATTCTACATGGGAGGATGATAATTTTATACAGAAGCACCCAGAGCTACTCAAGCGTTGAGGACAACACTTTTTGAAGGAGAGGGGCATGTTAGGTCCCTATATTACTAGTATAGTCCCTTATTGTTGTTAGTGTAACCCCCTTATTGTTATTATTGTACCCTTGTAACCCCCATTTGTTATTATTGTGCCCTTAAATTATTATTGTTAGGTCGGCTAGGATTACATTGTGGCCCACTAGGATTACATTATGGCCCCATGGACTCATATATATAGAAAGGAGGTTTTGTAAATTGTATCATCCAAGAATTGTTCATTTATGTAATGTATTGGAGGTTTCCCCCTCGAAGTGGCTCATTTCTAAGGCATTTATATCTCTTTTCTTCTCTTTTTGAGTTGGTTACACAACATACACACACTAGTGGAACTTTATCTAAAGGGAATTTGATAGATAATAAACTTAATAGATATGAATCATGTATTGACTCATAGGAAATATATTTCCTACCTTTGTTAGGTCCCTATATCACTAGTATGGCCCCTTATTATTGTTAGTGTAAACCCCTTATTGTTATTATTGTACCCTTGTAACCCCCATTTTGTTATTATTGTGCCCTTAAATTATTATTGTTAGGTCGGCTAGGATTACATTGTGGCCCACTAGGATTACATTATGGCCCCATGGACTCCTATATATAGAAAGGAGGTTTTGTGAATTGTATCATCCAAAAATTGTTCATTTATGTAATGTATTGGAGGTTTCCCCCTCGAAGTGGCTTATTTCTAAGGCGTTCATATCTCTTTTCTTCTATTTTTGGAGCTGGTTACACAACATTTGGTATCAGAGCTTGGGATTCTAGGGTTTCGCTGCTCCAAACAGGTCATCGTGGCATTTTCGCTATAACTTCTTTTCTACGAAGTTTCAGAAGCTGAAATTTTTAGGGTGCGAAGCTGAAATCCTGAGGAAGATTTTCTAAAAATTTCAGAGCTTGGTTCGCAATATTTTCGGAGATATCATCTGTGGAAGTTAGGCCTTTTTTCAAGCTCCTAAACAGGTCATCGTGGAATTTTCGCTATAAAAATTTTTCTACGAAGGTTCAGAATCTGAAATTTGTATGGTGCGAAGCTGAAATCCTGAGGAAATTCGTAAAAAATTTCAGAGCTTGGTTCGCAATATTTTTGGAGATATGATCTGTGGAAGGTAGTGCTTTTTCAGGCTCCTGAATTTCATCTCAAAGAGGTGATCGTGGGAAAAGTTCAATAACTCTCTCTCTGAAGATTGGATTGGAGTGCCGTCAAAAGTGGTCGCAAGTACCCGGCCTGTAGTTTCTTCGCTATCAATTTCAGAGACAAAGGACAAAACAGTGACACGTGGCAAGTCGTACAAGTTCGCTCTGCTGAACCAGTCCAGAATTAGGTCATTGTGGGAGATTGGACACAACTTTGTCTTGGAGAATCCAAATCAGGTCAGACCTGTGGCATTTGAAAGAAGCTTCAGAGGGCTACTACAGGGCTGAATTTCAGATATCGAAAATTTTCAATTACGGAGATAATTCAATTTCAATATCGAGCTCCTCAAAGCTAGTAAAAGGTGTGTATTTTTTTTTCGAATTGCATAAGTCTTGTTTGAAGAATCAAGTTGAATTGATTCCAAGGGCATCTTTTAGAATAGATATCAATAT